>CM072527.1:35420212-35927712 GCA_036898135.1 Oncomelania hupensis | reverse complement strand
AGACGGACTAGTTTTACCCTGCTTACTTTACTATTTAGCCTTGGTTAGTCATTGTAATCTAGAATGTTAATGTTAGGCTGCAGCAGCCGATGGAAGTAATCAGGCGTAGCAATAAAATAACTGAGGTACACACACTGCGAGCTTGACGCAAACAGTGTAGTGACGTCAGCACTGTGTGTGTTGGATCGGCCGGCAATGATATCATCATAGCTACTTTAGGCGAGTCGATTCCCAGCCTATGGGAACACAGTATAATGGACTCAGCCAGGTCTGGCTGATTCAAAAAGAGAGAGAGAACGGCAGTCGTTGTTGAGACGAAGAGCAGTACACAGCTACACAGTTAGCAGAAAGATCTCTCCTGAACAGACCAGGAAGCAGGACTTGAGAATCTTAGGATTCACTCAAGTAGCCACGAGCCTGACTTTGTCAAACAGGTAAATGAACATACTTCTGTTTCATTCTGATATATTTATATTATTGTTGAAATTATGTTTGTGGAATTTGCTATGCATCAAATTGAATTGTGCGTCCAACATTGCGTAACCACGTGGCGAAACACAACCGGTTGCGCCGCCATGTTGTATACCTGACGGAACCACTGTTGTTTAACCTATATGTTTGTTTGCAGACCAGTGGCTGTACCAGTGAATGTTTATAATATTATTAATTCTTTATGTGTATAATTAGCCACGATTTATATTTATGTATGTATAGGAAATTAGAGTTGAGATTCCAGTGGACCACGGAAGTAGCAGAATGTTCGTCGCTTATGCATAGAGATGTGGAGCTATCACTGAGGGCTACTTTGGCTTTCAGTGAGACGCTCTGCACAGACCTATTATTCAAGGTTGTGCAGAATTTCGTCTTTTATGATTACAGACGAGCAGGCGAGCTATAACGTGCGCCCAACTCCACAGAAAGTCGAGTTGGCTGTTTAGCCTCTACAGCACAGGACTGGGAGAGCAACCTTGGAAAACACCCTACAAGACAACACAGCTTGTCAAGGGACCCAACTACTCAACGACCCAGCGTGTACCAGAAGCTACCTCAACGAAGGACTTCAAACACACCACACTGACAGTTAAGTAACACGGAAAAAGTGCACAAAAACTGATAGCAAAAGGACCACAGTAGTCCACTCTTCAGAAAACTGTAAAACGGACCACAGTAGTCCAATCTACATGAACTCTAGTAGCCAGTGCCCTATGAAGACATAACAGCTGCCTAGACTATCAGCGATCGAACCATTTGCATTGATTATAGAACTTTTTAAGGTAGATTAGTACATAGAAGATCTTGTATAGAGTAGAATAAATAAATGTGTGATTTTAACTGTTATCAAGTGGCTGGACTACATATGATTCATAGCCGTGTAAAGCTAGTGTGACAGTGATCTTTTACCATTTTTCTATCTATCTCTGTATCCCAGCCTTAACACAGACCGAGCTAAATAAATAAATGTATTAAAGTAATTCACCGGGTGACTAACTAGCAGTTCCCATCGAATAAAGCGTGAGGGTTACAGCATCCATTGTGCAGGGCCCAGTAACAACTAAAACCCCACGTGACAGTTACATACTATGGGTTAAATAGAGCCATTCCTGTGTACGATGACCTATTTTTTGTATGTTCATGCAAGGTATAAAATGATCTCGACCTTCACGATCAACGCAAAAACAGAACAAATATGAAAGATCAATCTATCATCTCTAAATGCAACAAGTTTGAACTTTATTTCTGCCAGAGTTTAGGGTCAAGATCACTTCAAAGTACCCATATTAAGTGACTTTGGACAGCTCCAGTGACCTTGACCTTGGAGTGAGGTTTACAAAATGTGCACAGTATGTGTCTCTTTGATTTATATCATGCCTCAAAGAATCATACGTTCAATATTAATAACTTTAAGAAAATTGAAATTTTGTGAAAATAGTCATTTTTGACCTAACATTTGTTGACCCTGTGACCTTGATCTTGAAGTCATTTATTCACTGATCATTTATGAGGTCTCTGTACGTTGAAACGCGCACGATAGTACGTGTGAGACACACACGATAGATCCGATCGTTTTGTTTTGCAAAGCATGCAATAATAGAGTGTATTTACCTTTGATTTGATTTTGCATTGTTGTTAGAAGAAGCTTGGTATAATGTTGATAATTTTCGTTGGTTAATATTATTGGAGAGTTTTCTAGAATTGCTTGTTTACTATCGATCGAAGCGTGTGGATAGATCTGTTAGTAGCTGCGAGATGGTTCTAAGTTGTATGACGTAAGACAGAGATGACGAACTTTATCCGGATTGGTTCTAATTGCGTCACGTCAAGCTGGAACATTCCACCGTTCTCTCGAGTATAGAGAGACTATTATGTACCGCACTGTTTCAGTTCAGGAGAGAGAAAGTGAAAAGCGATTGAGCGATTGTATGCAGTTGTTGATGTACGCTGAATAAAGATGGAAAACTTCATACGACGACTCCTGTCTTGTTGCTGAGTGAACAGGTAGCGTGGATAAACGAATCCGAGTTACACTTATCAGGATTTAACCATTGGGGCTGAATCAACTACTGATAAAAACCCAACAACAGAGTGTAACAGTCTCATGGATATACTCCATCTTACAAAGTTTGGTTGTGATAGGTTGAAATAGGTTCTGAGATATTAATCCACTTGCAAGTTTTGCTCAGACAGAAGGCGGACGTTAGACAGACAGACGGAAGAACATACAACAATAACAACAACAATAACAACACAACAACAAATTATTTTGTGTGGACTAATTAGAAATCATTTTGAACACAGTTGCTATAACCTGTCTTTGGGGGTGGGGTGGAAGTGGAGGGAGGGTAGGGGGTAGGGAGAGGGTGAGTAAGCCTACATATTATTCTATCCATCTTGATATTAATGTCTGATTATTAAGCTTCTCTCTCTCTCTCTCTCTCTCTCTCTCTCTCTCTCTCTCTCTCTCTCTCACTCTCAAATACAGCCTCTTAACTTAAACCTTGACATTGATTCTAAACCAATTACTCAAGTCCGTGAACATAAACTACTTGGTGTAGCTATTGATGACGAATTAAACTGGCACTGCCATGTAAATAAGGTGAACAAAACTTTATCTAGAAATTTGTTTCTACTTAAGCAACTAAAGCAATATGTTGGACTTGAAGCTAGAAAAATATTTTTCTACGCACATTGTTTGTCTCATATAAATTATGCATAATCGATCTGGTGTATGGCGAGTGATAGCACTTTAAAAAGTTTGAACTCTCTTCACCGACGAGCAGTTAAGCTTATTCACACTGACCCAAATTTGACTTCTGTACAAAAAATGAAAACTTTGCAAATATTACCTTTGGATAAGCAATTTGTAACGAAAGGGGTTATTTCAAGAAATGCGTGTATGCGTGCGTGAATGATTTGCGTGTTCGCCCGTCTCACACTTCCTAACTCTCAAAACTTCTTTTGCTGTCACACCCCCTTCTATTACGAGAAAATAAACAAGAATCAACAAAGTTTACATAAGTACATATAACTCAATCAATAACATGAAAAACGTTTAAATAGTTTTGTACTCACGTACTTTGAGGCGATAATCCGTGAATTAAATATACCATTCACAAATTCACACACATAAAGTTCCAAGGAGATAATCCGGGAGATTGTACACTGATCTCACAAACCCACAAATAATTCTCAGTCAGAAAAATCCAAATGTCACCAGTCACAATAAACCAATATCGATCTGGTCACCATCGACAGAGAGAGTTACCAAGAGTCTCATGGAGGACAGAATTCGCTGTCTGTCTTTTGTTTCCTTGTAATCCTCTGTCTCTGTCTATATCTATACACTATCTTCCTTCTCCTTATCCTTGGCCTTTCTATCTATCTATCCTGGGTTTTCTTCTCTATCTATCGTCCTCTCCGCCTTCCCGATAACCCTCCACTGCTGCTGCTATGGCTGCTGCCGCTGCTGCTGCTGCTGCTGTGGCCGCTGTTGCTGCTGCTGCTGCTGAGGTGGCAATGGTTGCCACTGATGATGATGCAGCAGTGGTTGCTACTGCCGCTGATGTAGCAATGGTTGCTGCTGCTGATGATGTAGTAGTGGTTGCTGCTGCTGATGATGTAGCAGTGGTTGCTGCTGATGATGATGTAGCAGTGGTTGCTTCTCTCGTCTTCTTCTTCGTCTTCTTCTCTCGGAGTTTCTTCCGCTTCTTCTTTGGCTTCTTCTCTGGCCCCTTCTCGATACTTCCACTCTTCTTCTTCACGACTTCTTCTTCTTCTTCTTCTCGTCTTCGTCTCCTTCTTCTTCTCCTTCTCCTTCTCTTCTTCTTCTTCCTCTTCTCGTCTTCGTCTTCTTCTTCTTCTCCTTCTTTTCTTCTTCTTCTTCTTCTTCTTCTTCTTCTTCTTCTTCTTCTTCTTCTTCTCCTTCTTTCTTCTTCTCCTTCTCTTCTGTCTTCCTTCTTCTCCCTTCTTCTTTCTCTTTCGCCTCGAGGCCCCTCAGCCGGAGACTTCTGAAAACATACAAGTTTTCCCCCACTAAATATCTTGATACATAAACTCCTCTGTATTTCCACATATACCTTTCTCTCTCTGCGACAGGACCAGACCAGCAATACAATAATTCAAATCTCATATGTGTAGAACACAGTTCACACATACGCAAAAATTGTAACTCTAATTATAACAACTTATTATTACATTCTTGCCGCTAATTACTTTCATTCACAAAAATAAATATAATACTATACATTGCAAGTTGAGGTTTCAACCTCAAATCAAATACTAATCCAATTTCAATTCGTTACTCAAAAACATACAGCGATCCACCATCTCCATTACCTCCCTAATCCATCCTTCATACTAATATCAGAAATTACTTCTTATCAATTCTTATTCCACAATAAGTAGAATATAACCATGGTTAAATTATTATTATGTTCATAATACAATATTTCAATGATAAACAATATAATACCTGCAGACGCAGCTGCCAGAAGTACAACACAACCACCTTGTCGTACACACAAGAAGAGACTGCCTTCACATTTGAATGCGATTGGTGAATCGTCACATGACTAACTCAGCCAATCAGCATTCAGTTTTCAATAAAAAATATTAACATCTATGTCTTCACACAGGAAGATACTACAACACACAAAAACGTCATCGGACCGAAATAGTATAAAACCGGTCCGTGACACAATTTATTTACAACAATGCAATGCTTATGTACAAAGTTCACACAAATCAATCACCTGAATACCTAAAGGTCCTTCTCTCTGTGTGACGACACGAGTTTTCAGCACGTACTAGAGATAGTATATATTGTACAGAGTTGCACATCTCCAATATACAGAGTGCATAAGTAGATCGGCAGTTTTCTATTATTGTGCATGAAAGATTAAAGTATGTGTGGTTTCACGTGATTAACGCAATAGGGCATAATGCGGAATTAGGAAACTGGGTTACTGAGCTCGACTCGATGTTGTCCTGTGTGCTGGTATGTGTTTTAGTGGGCAGAGTCATTTTGGTTGCTTCTATGAGCAGTCATTCTTTTGGGCAGAAGTGACTTTTTGACTGTGTGTCAGCTTAGGATTAGGTCCTTCTGGAAGGGTAGGGTTACGTTGTTTCGAACCACCCAAGGTCCTGTGCCCGCGTAGGGACAGGAATGACCAAAAGTTGTTAATGGAAGAATTCTAGCCGCCATTATATTCAGTGAGAATAAGTCTAGGGCTGTTTTCTAAGGTCGTGTGGCCTATACTTAGGCACCTTCCAAGGCTCAGTATTTCGTCGATACTGATATGCTCCAGTAATTGCACAGAAATAGCCAAGTAATGAACTTGATACTCTCAACTAACAAGTGTGGTGCTGTAGTGTGCTGTTTCATTTTGTATTGTGTATGTACATGTGTCACAAGCCGAGGACCTAAAAGGTGAGTGTGAACCCTACAATTCATTTCCTTAGTAGCTAATGCATTTCGAGTCTGCGTACGGGAATGAATGATGGTGAATGAGGGGGAAAGGAATGTATTTTGATAAATAGTGATTTATTGATTTTTTATATGATTTTCATATGATTTTCTTGTTTTATGTGTAAACGGGAAATGTTGTTGATGTTGTTGCAAAACGGGGTCAAAGGGTGACAATGAAGTATGCATGTTAAAGAGAGAGAGAGAGGGGTGATGAATGTGAAGGAAGGTAGGCAATGTACTATGTTGGAGAGGGGTGATGAAGGTGATGAATATGAGGGAAGCGTGTTGTATTATAGTATGATAGAGATAATTGTGAATGAAAAGAGATTGATTGATTGATTGATTTATTATTGCTTTAGGTCCAGCGGACTCCCCCGAGCCAAATCAGGACCGGACAACCCCCGATCCGCATAAAAGATCTGCTGAAACAACCCCAGTGGGAAAATTGAATGCCCTCCACCGGCCAGTCACTTTACAATAAAGACATCCCACGCGAGGGACGGCTGAGGGTTGACCTCAACTACGCGAACTCCCCGATTACAAAAACAAAATAGAATACAAACATCATTATAAATCATCAACAAAAAACATACATATAAAATGCCTATAGTGCTAAATAGTACATTCATAGGAAGCCCTAGTGACCACCCGGCAGAAAGCGTCCAACATTCCCAAGCTGATCCAACAGACCTCATACACAAACAAGGAGTCTTGTCCAGGAAGAGTTTTCAAGAAAAAAGGTAGGTCATTGATCTAGCGAAGAAGAAGATAGTATAGCAGAGTGGTAGGATAGATCGGGAATGGGAAAGAGCAAATGAGGAAGACAGCGACAGTGGGAATTTAAAGCACTAAATTTCCAGAAAGTGGGGATACTATTTATACTGAAACCCCCGGCACTCCAACGGGGGGGAACTGTTGCCGCAGTTAATTTGTCATGCCTACAAAGGCAAGACAGGTTTTCAACTGGGGCTTTCACTGTACCCTTTATAGGTTAGAACAATCTACAGTGGCAAGATTGCTCATGACCCCAAGGGGGATGAAAAGAGATAATGTATTATAACGTGGAGAGGGGTGATGAAGATGGAGGTGTGGTTGAGATGAATCGCTATGGTATGAATGGGAGTGCAGTTGTAATAACAATATATATATATATATTTATATAAACAATTATGTTTTATGGAAGAGATGTAAATTATGGAGTTAGGAGTTGTATTGCATTATTGAGATGCATGTATAACCAGGTCAAGATGGCGGACGGCGGAAGGCGTATTCTGTTATGTAGTATTTAAGTTTCATAGGCAAGCTGTTGAGACTCAGTGTTTGTCTACAGATTGGGCTGTGTGCATATTTATGTGGATAATTCTACGTTTCCACGTGTCGCTACTGTACGACTGTACCGTGTGTACATCCGTTCTGAGACCTCTGCCTTTGCAGCTGGGGGGTGTGGTCTTCCATCATCGACTGGACCTGCCGTTGCTACGGGCGAAGCTCTCCATCGACTACAGGAATCTACACGCACCACACCCACACACACAGATCTGCACATCACGCACCTAAAAACATAACTCGTTATTTAATGTAAATCAATTCCTTTATTCGTGTGATCGACTACTTTAGCTCCTACTGAGCTTAGAATAACAGACAGTTATATTACATACAGTGATTCTGGATTGTAAGCGTGATTCTGGACTGTAAGCTAGCTGAAGTTATACGATTGAATTTTAAGATGTCCTGATTGTGAATTCAGCTTGAATTGTATTTACCTGAATTGAATTGATTATTAATATTGTTACATATTGTTGTGGGCATTTTGTTGTGTATAGATCGGGGTTTTCAGTTAGACAAGGGCGGTAACTGTTTGTAGATACTGGGTTGGGGGTCTTGATAGGGGTTAAGGGTGGTTTAGTATCCCATAGTCCTGTGAGTGTGTGCGTCATTGTTGAATAAAAGAGTGTGATTGTTCATCTGGCATTTTGTGTTAGTTTCTTTTGTTTGAGTTCTATCCTTTCCACTCGTTGTTTGGGCTGAACGTCGCGGAACCCGCCCGGGTGACGCGACACTCTGCAGCCCCAAACAGTCGATCCATCAGATCTAAAAGGTATTTATTGCCCTTACCACACACTGATAAATTTAAAGCCAGCTTTTTTTTCTGGACCTTCAATTTGGAACCTCCTCCCAACACAAATCCAACAACAGACAACTGTTGGCGGTTTCAAAACAAAATTACGCTATCATTTATTCAATCAGATAAAATAAAACCAATATAATTAATGCTAAGTTGGTAATTATGTCAGCCTTAATTTTCATAACGTATATATGAGTGTTATTTTTTTAATTTTTATTTTTTAATATAAACTGTATCATAATTATAAATGTAAAATTCATGTTATAATGTATATCATAAATGTGCATGTAAAAATCAAATGTATTGCTTCATATTGATTAATTTGTTTCCTAAATATGTAAAACTTTTGTTGTTGTGTAATTTGCTTTTAACTAATTGAACCTCTTAAGATTGTTTCATTGTTATTGTCTCCTAATAAGATTTGCTTTTAATGTTTCTAGCCATTTATTGTAGTAGTAGTGGTGATATATATATATCACCACTACTACTACTACTACTACTACTATATATAACACAAAATACATTTACAAGCGACTGCAAAGTAGAATGTTTTGTTTAAGAAAACTGAGATCCTTTAATGTAAAACAGGAAATTTTACAATTGTTTTATACAGCTCTAATAGGAAGCATCATTTCTTTTGGAATCTCATGTTGGGGAGGAAACGTATCACAAACAGAAAAACGAAGATTGGACAAACAGATAAAAAGGGCTAGTGGGGTGGTTGGGAGGGAACAGGATGACATAGCGACGATACATAGCAGACAAGTGACAAAAAAGCTGACTGCAATTTTGGCTGACAGTAACCATCCACTTTTCTTGGAATTTGACTCTCGACGGATAGACAGGAGTGGACGTTTTAGGGCACCAGCGGGAACATCAAATAGGTACAGGAACTCATTCATACCACTTGCCATTCAAGCACATAACAAACAAGTCGGTAGGTCTTACTAAACATACTCTACAACTCTCATGCAGCTTAGTTAGTTTATATGTTTACACACTAATAAGTTTTAAATTCTCATATTTATCTGTTCTTACGTTAATCCGTTTTACTGCTTAATTGAAATATCTGCATTATGAAAATATGTCAATGTGTTTGAAGATCATTAATAATTTATAATTTATGTGTGTGTAAAAGAAGAATGAATGGACATGTTTAATTGACAGAAAATGTAATTTCCATGCTTTTGGATTAATAAAGTAATATCTTATCTTATCTTATCTTATATAGTTGTAGCAGTAATGGTGGTTGTGCTTTTGTTTTCTTGTATTTGTTGTAATTGTGATAAGAGGACCGTTTTACACAGCACTATGACTTCTCGCCTTACTTAGTCAGCTGTAACCTTAGTAATGTAACGTTGCTGTGCAGCAGACAACGAAAGTCTACTGTGGGCTACACATATGTACGCTGACACTGGCTCAGTTAGGCAGTGACATCATTCAGCTTACGTATAGCCGGTACCACCCCCCACGCCAGAGTAAGCCTCTTGTGGGTTAGATTTCCTGGGCTTCCGGCTGACCACAGGGATAGATATTCATTCTTTGTTCGAACTGCATACAGGACGGAGCTATATTATAAGCTCTAAGAGATCTCTCTACTTGAAGACTTAAAGTTGGGTGAAATTTTATTCAACCTAGTTGCTGTATTATGTTTTTGAAGTTTGCCATGTTTAAATTAGTATCGTGATTAGCAGATCTTGTATAGAGTAGAGGAAATAAATGTGTGATATTTACTGTTAACAAGTGGCTGGACTACCTATGTTTCATAGCATGTGGGAGCTAGTGTGACAGTGAATCTTTTACCATTTTCTTTCTATCTCTGTAACCCCAGCCTAAACACAGACCGAGCTAAACTTATAAATGTATTAAGATTAGTCACCGGGAGATTAACTAGCGATTCCCATAGACGAAAGACGAGTGGGTAATAGCATTCCATTGTGTAGAGCCCAGCAACAATAGACCCACCGTCACAGTAATAAATGTTTTTTTTTAATTTTTGTTTTTTTGTTTGTGTTTTCTTGCTTTTGTTTTTTGTAATGGTATAGTAAATTTTGATGTTATCTTATTACAAAAGGTCTGATTGTAAGAATAGGCTTATGCCTAAAATCTTAACCTTTTAAAATAAAGGTCTGAAGTCTCTCTCTCTCTCTCTCTCTCTCTCTCTCTCTCTCTCTCTCTCTCTCTCTCCCACTTTCTGTATGATTGTAAGGACATGGATCCTTGAAAAACTGTCATGTATTATAGTACTGACTACACAATCCTTTATTATCCACATACACATGTACAAGGAGATTTTTAATACAGCGTCCATCTGCATATAAAAATTCAAAACAGCGAAATTCTATTGTAATGGCGACATAACATTGAAAGTAAATAATAAAAGCTGACAATGACAGTATCACACACACACACACACTAGTATGTTATATAGACTATATACAGAGCTATGCACGCATGCTTGGGCTCTTCTCACATGCTATCTTCTTCTTCACTAGACCAGTCATCTACCTTCTTTTTTTTTTAAAATTGAAAACTCTTCCAATTACAAAACTCCTCATTTGTGTCTGAGGTCGGTTGGGTCAGTTTGGAAATATTGGACGCTTTCTGCCAAATGGTCACTATAGGGCTTCCTATAATATTATTATTTAGCAATGTAGGCATTTTATATGTTTGTGTTTTGTTGAAATTTTACAATGTTTACATTCTATTGTGTTTTTGTAAAGGGAGTCCAATAAATTAGAGTATAGCATCAGCGTCCCCTGCGTGGGATGCCTTTATTGTTAAGTGACCGGCTGGTGGAGTGGCTTCAGTGTTACCAATAGGGTTGTTTTAGCTGATCTTTTATACGGATCAGGGGTGAATTCTCTTTTAACCAAGGTGTGGTCCTGATTTTGTGGTCCTGATTCGGCTCTTTGGAGTCCGCTGGATCCTGTAAGCAAGGAATAACTAACCAACTAACAAATCTTCTCACATCCAGATTCGAGCGCCTTTGTCTGTTAAAGCCGTCCTGGTAGATGAGCTATTTGCAGGAAATGGGAATTCCCAGACATAACGCCTTTAAACTATTATTTGGAGATAACTCATTGGCGTTCTACAATTCATAAATTTTAATTTTTTTTATTTATTTTTAATATCCTCAAAAACCATTGCCAGAAAATTGACAAAAACTCGACAGCTGATATTCTTTAAAATAATTATCATTAATATTCATTAATTTGTGCATGACGTAATTCTACTGGCAAAAGTCAAAAGCGAGAAAGAGTGCATTAAAATATGGCAAATTATGCAGAGGCATACATTGTAAATCAAATGCTCTCATGTTAAATATACAAAAATCGTTGGTGAAGAGTTACACATATGATAATTTATGGAAACCATAAAGCAAAACCAGTTATGTTTGTACACTGTGTATTCATACGCCAAAGCCAAGGGCAGACACCATTTTCAATCAACATCAACAACACCGAACACTTCTTAAAATTAAGTTTATCGCTTTCAGAAACAACGAATAGCTCCTATTTGCCTGACTTTCACACGGTAAGGAACACTTGCAGTCTAAGCTTCCAACGTTGTATGTTGTTCGTTCTAGCTGTCAGCTGTCCGTTATAAGCCTAGAATAGCTGAGTTTCGCGGTTTGCTCCGAAGAAGGCAGGAAGTGTCCTTAATGCTGATTTCTCAGTGATATGCAATTCAATGTACCCAATAAACCCATGTTTTGATATGCATTGAATTACTTTTTAAACCTTTTTGCTTATTCCGTGTCATTTTTGTTTCTTTAATCCCCTTTTCGCTCTTTACATTCCTCTTTTTGCTGGTTTTGGATCTTGGGCTCCATTACAAACGGAAATCCCCGAATTATTGGAGCCAAATTTTACATAGATTGATAGCCTAATTAATCACATTCACCCTTTAACTGCTTCTTTTATTATGGATTGAGCTTAATTAGGCTTCTGTTTGCTATTTTAGAGTCCTTTTCGCTTTTTTAAATTTTGACTTGCTCACAGAACTATTTTTTTTCCTTTAAAAAAATAACGACAAATATGCATAGTACATGCTTTGGTTCATGCAATGGACAGGTGATTATAAACTCTAATTAATTATAACTATAAGAAATGAAGAAAGAGCACAATTTAATTAAAGGAAAAAAAAAAATTAAAAAAGTGCACAATTATATGCTATATTAAAAATATTACGTTGAGTAATTCAGGTCTTTTTATTATTACCATTACCGCTCCCATCACCACCATTACTATACACCACCATCACTACTACTACCATTATGAGTACTATTAATCAAATTTACCCTTTAACTGCTTCCTTTATTATGGATTGAGCTTAATTAGGCTTCTGTTTGCTATTTTGGAGTCATTTTCACTTATTTTTGCCCTTTTCGATCCCCTTTTTGCCATTTTCGCTCTTTTCGCTACACAGTTCATAGTAGCCTATGTGCATAGTAAGCTTATAATGTGTATAAAAAACAAGTCTGAGCCGTGTTTTCCACGCACGGGCAAGCTTCTTGGATGCTGGTATTCTATGAAGAGATTATGAAGAGATACTGATCTATTCTCTTCTCGTTTGCCTGAGAAATTCTGACACAAAACGCAGGGTATATTTTCCCGATCCTTTGCGTCAAGATACCAACCGGAAGTTGATTTTGACTCCCCACGGCTTTTCGACAAGGGCCACCACTCGCCTTCGGAAACTGTGCTATATGGTTAGGAGGTAGTGTAGTTACTCTGAACTCGCAGCACTGATTTGTGTTACGTTGAAACGCGCACGATAGTTCGTGTGAGACGCGCACGATAGATCCGATCGTTTTGTTTTGCAAAGCATTCAATAACAGAGTGTATTTACCTTTGATTTAATTTTGCGTTGTTGTTAGAAGAAGCTTGGTATAATGTTGATAATTTTCGTTGGTCGATATTATTGGAGAATTCTCTAGGGTTGCTTGTGTAGGCTACTATCATCGAAGAATCTAGATAGATCCACTATAAGCTGAGAGATTCTTTTATGATGAAGAATGTTTTATGACGTAAGACATTGATGACGAAGTTTATTCCGATTGGTTGTAATGCGTCATGCTGGAACATTCTGACGTTATCTGAAGTCTAGAAAAAACTATATAATTGATGCACTGTGTAGAGGAGAGAGAGAGTGAAAAGTGATTGAGCGATTGTATGCAGTTGTTGAAGTACGCTGAATAAAATTGGAAAACTTCATACGACGACTTCTGCCTTGTTGCTGAGTGAACGGGTTGCGTGGATAAACGAATCCTCGGATACACTTATCAGGATTCAAGCATTGAGGCTGAATCAACTACTGATAAAAAAATAACAAAGAGTGTAACAGTAATGATTATTGCAGTCTGAGGGGACCAAGCATTGTAATAATGTGGGGTACTGATTGTTGCTTTGTGTACTATCAGTTGTTGTGTATTATATGAAAATGCCCACACCGTGTTTCACCTCAGGGACCTGAAAGAGGGCTCTGTGGGTTCGGGCAAATAGAATAGACCCAACGTTTCCCGGCGTGTCGTAAGAGGCGACTAACAGGGGTGATGTTAGCACGGCATCACTGGGCGAAAGTCTTCTACACAGAAGTCACCGGCCAGGGCGAAGGAACCTCACGTTACTACAGGTTCAACGACCACGTGCTCAGGGCCAAGGCGAGCCACACTGTATTCGTGGATTTCGGCTGTGGCCAACAGCCTGGAGAGGATTGGGCCCTGCCAGGTCTTTTTTTGCCCAAGACACAACACATGATGAGGCTATCCACTAATTCCATGCCGGATCGGTCGTCGCCCGGCTACACAAGGACCGCGCCTTCCGTTGGCCACCAGGACGGAGGTGAAAAGTATGCTACTGATGGACAAATTAGCAAGATCCGCACGAGAAACAACATCGTCATAGGAACCTGGAATGTCAGGACCCTAACTGCGGAAGGAAAATTAGAAGAACTGGCCCACGAGCTGGACCACTATCGATGGAACGTTCTAGGTATCAGCGAACTGCGCTGGAAAGGCCTAGGTGAAACGACTGACAAAGGCCACAAGCTCTATTTCAGCGGTAGAGATGACAGGCACGAACACGGCGTTGGATTCTTGGTCCACAAGAACATTCTAGCCACTGTCATGGGTTGCCGCCCAGTCTCCAGTAGACTCATCACCATCCGTCTGAGAGCAACCCCTTTCAACATTACCATCATCCAGGCCTATGCCCCAACATCAGACTATGAAGACAGCGAAGTGGAGGATTTTTATGAAAATATACAGGCGGTCCTTGACCAAGTGCCGAAGAAGGACATAGTCATAGTGCAAGGCGACTGGAATGCCAAGGTTGGCCAAGATGCGCACCACAACTGGGGAGACACATGCGGACCCCACTGCAACAACGAGACAAATGACAGGGGTCTGAGGCTATTGGAGTTTGCCAGATACAACAATCTGGTACTGGCAAACACGCTTGGTCTCCACAAAAAATCCAGACGATGGACATGGCACAGTCCTGGCGGGGAACATCACAACCAGATCGACTACATCATGGTCAAGAAACGCTTCAGATCAAGCATCAACATTGGCAGGACACGCACTTTTCCAGGAGCAGACATTGGAAGTGACCACGATCTCGTGATGATGTCTTTCCGGCTCCATTTGAAGAGAGTAAATACAGCAAAGTGCACTAGGCTGAAGTTCGACCTGGACAAACTGCAAGACCCGGAGGTGGCAAAAATATTTCAGGCCACAATTGGAGGGAAATTTGCACCACTGCTTATTTTGGGGGCAGGCGAAGTAGATGTCAACACCATGACCAATACCTTCAACTCAGCTGTAACAGATGCCGCCACTGAGATCCTTGGCAAGCACCGACCAAAGAAGAAGCCGTGGATCACACCTGAACTTTTGGATCTGTGTGATAAACGAAGAGAGTTAAAAAAGAAAAAGAACACCTCACAGGGAGCTGATGTCTACCGAAAAATCAACAATGACATCCGAAAAGGCATGCGCACAGCAAAGGAGAACTGGATAGAAGATCAATGCCAGGAAATAGAGAACAATCTGAACAAGAACAACAGCAAGAAGGCCTACCAGACTGTGAAGCGGCTGACAAGTGTTAAACAGCCCAAAGTCTCCACTATCCAAAGCAAGTCTGGCATTTGCCTTACAGAAGAACAAGAAGTCTTGGACAGATGGACAGAGTACTGCTCTGACCTTTACAACCATACACCAAATGGAGACCCATCAGTTCTAGCATGTCCTGAGAGCAGAGAAGAAGAAGAAATCCTCCCAATTCTCCGGGAAGAAGTTGAGGCAGCAGTGCAATCGCTGAAGAAAGGGAAGTCAGCGGGAGTGGACAACATACCAGCGGAACTGCTACAAGCAGGAGGAGAAGCGATGACTGATGCTCTCACCATTATCTGTAACAAGATCTGGCAGAGTGGGGAATGGCCTACACCATGGACCCAGTCGCTTGTCATCACTCTTCCCAAAAAAGGTAACCTTCAGGAGTGTGAAAATTACCGCACCATCAGCCTCATCAGCCATCCCAGCAAGGTCCTCCTGAAAATAATACTCAACAGGTTGAAACCACAAGCTGAACAAATCATAGCTGAAGAACAAGCAGGATTCATGGCAGGGCGAAGTACCACTGAACAGATTTTCAACCTCAGAATAATCTGTGAGAAATACCTACAGCACCAACAACATCTATATCATGTGTTCATAGACTTCAAGAAGGCATTTGACCGAGTCTGGCATGCAGCTCTATGGGCAACCATGAAAGTTTACAACATCAGCCCTAAAATTATAGAAGTCATCAAAAGCCTGTATGACAAGGCTACCAGTGCAGTCCTCCATAATAGCGTCATCGGCAACTGGTTCAGAACAACAATCGGTGTGCGTCAAGGATGCCTACTCTCTCCAACACTCTTCAACATCTTCCTAGAGCGCATCATGTCAGATGCTCTTGCAGATCACGAAGGCACAGTCAGCATAGGGGGCAGAGCAATCTCCAATCTTCGTTTTGCGGATGATATTGATGGATTGGCTGGAGAGGAACAAGAACTTGATCAGCTTGTACAGAGGCTTGACACCACCTCCAGAGCTTATGGAATGGAAATAAGTGCAGAGAAGACCAAAATGATGACCAACAACACCAATGGCATCAACACGGACATCAAAGTACAAGGCCAATCCCTCAACACAGTGCACAGCTTCAAATATTTAGGAGCCATTGTGTCAGACAATGGGTCTCGACAGGAAGTCCTCTCCAGGATCGCACAAACAACTGCTGCCCTGACAAGGTTGAAGCCCATTTGGAAAGACAGAACCATCAGTCTACATTCCAAAGGCGCTCTCTGGTCATCTCCATCTTCCTATATGCTTGCGAAGCATGGACCCTCACAGCAGATCTCCAACGAAGAATACAAAGCATGGAGATGAGGTGCTACAGAAGACTTCTGTGCATTTCCTATACCCAACACATCACCAACATTGAAGTCCGACAGACCATCACACAAGCCATTGGACAACACGATGACCTGCTCACAGTGGTGAAGAAACGGAAACTCCGATGGTATGGCCACGTCACCAGATCATCAGGCCTTGCAAAGACCATTCTGCAAGGCACAGTGCAAGGAGGTAGAAGAAGGGGGAGACCGAAAAAGAGGTGGGAGGACAACATTCGAGAATGGACTGGTTTGACACTGAGCGAAGCCATGAGGGCTGCTGAGGACAGAGAAAGATGGAGTATGCTGGTTAAGCGATCATCTGTGGTGCCCCTACGACCTTCGGGTTATGGGACAGGATAGGATAGGATAGGACCTGAAAGAGTGATGGAGTGCCCTGCTGCAAATGTCTGTTGAAGGCTGTCCATGAACCAGATGCCCCCCTCCTACCCCCCCATCCTACCCCTCCCCCTCCCCCTCCCAAAAATAAAATAAATAAATACATATAAAATGGACAGGCCTAACATACACGTATATGAATGGTTCAACAAGTTCTGAAGCCCATTTAGTTCAGACACATTAAAAAAAAAGAATTTATGTATAATAGAGAATTGATATCACCCATCCCTCTTTGGGAGCTTGAAAATGCCAGATATGATATAAACTACACCACTGAAAAAGTAATAAAACTACCAGCTTACTCTTATCTGTTGTTAAAATTTATCTATCAGAAACATATTCATCTTCTTTAAAATAAAAAATAAAAATAAAAAATACACTGATCATTGATGGTTCTGTTTTAAAGGCAGGTGATATAGGCGCGGCCTTTGTTATACCTGATTAAAAAATTCCCGAATGATATTTTCCAGGTAAGGGAAAACCGACTTTCACCACTGAACTTCTAGCAATTTTAATGGCATTAAGTAAAATCATGAGCGTAACATTTCATCTAAGTATTGTAATATTTGTAGATTCTAAATTCGTACTCCAGACATTAAAGCCCAAGGCCAATCCCTCAACATAGCGCTTGTCTTGTGTGTGCGTGCGTGTGTGTTTCGTTGAGTGCATATTTACGAGATATGTACGAGTTAAAAATAGCTGATTTGTGTCTTTTCATTCGATTCAATAGCCAATTTGTTATTGTTATTGTTGGCAGTTAGATGCTAGTGTATTTTTTATGTTTATGTTGTATTAATATAGTGCCGTTCTTGCTGTTTTATGCATATATTGTGTATCCCTATCCCTATTTATCCCTTGTCTGGCTCTACGGCCCACCCCTGGTCTAGGAGCCTAATTTAATATTGACTGTTGTATTGTTTGTTTAATAAATGGACAAAATTCCAAAGTTCCAGTGCGTAGCTTCAAATATTTAGGAGCCATTGTATCAGGCAGTGGGTCCTGACAGGAAGTCCTCTCCAGGGTCGCACAAACAACTGCTGCTCTGACAAGGTTGAAGCCCATTTGGAAAGACAGCTAGGACCATCAGTCTACATTCCAAGGAAAGGCTGCTGTGCTCCCTTGTCATCTCCATCTTCCTATACGCTTGCCAAACATTGACCCTCACAGCAGATCTACAACGAAGAATACACAGCATGGAGATGAGGTGCTACAGGAGACTTCTGGGCATTTCCTATACTCAGCATATCTCTAATGACGAAGTCCGACAGACCATCACACAAACCATTGGACATTATGATGACATGCTCGCAGTGGTGAAGAAACGGAAACCCCGATGGTATGGCCACGTCACCAGAGCATCGGGCCTTGCAAAGACTATCCTGCAAAGCATGTTGCAAGGAGGCAGAAGAAGAGGGAGACCGAAAAGAGGTGGGAGGACAACATTCGAGAATGGACTGGCTTGACAATGAGCGAAGCAATGAGGGTTGCCGAGGACAGGGAAAGATGGAGTACGCTGGTTAAACGATCATCTCTGGTGCCCCAACGACGTTCGAGTTACGGGATAGGATAGGATAGGACTTCAGGCGTTAAATTTCAATTCCTAAAAGGCATTATCATTGAAATTAAACACCTCATTAATAATTTCATTGTAAAGGGTACAAACGTAGACTTTTGTTGGATCCCCTCTCATTGTAGTTTTCGATACGATGATTGGGCAGATCGAGGTCTCTTTGTCATTAGCATTGACTGTCCAAGAAAATTCTAATTGATAGTTCAAGAGGTCAAGAAAGATTGTCATTTTAACCAACAGTATGATAAACATTGTGGAATCCTCAAATCTGTTACTTGCATGGCCTACCGAATTTATATGAATTCTGTGAGAACCAAGTATTGTAAAAATGTTGTGTGTGTCTGTGTGTGGGGTCAGTGTGTGTTTGTGTGCGTGTGTGTGGGTGTGCGTGTGTGTGTGTGTGTGTGGTTGGGAGTGTGTGTGTGTGTGTGTGTGCGTGTTTGCAAAGAAAAAAATTATTTGAAACTTGCATTATACCAATGCGACACTGTGAACAATAGCCTAACAATTGAGCAAATATATGAGACATTAGCTTTGAAATTTATGTTCAATTGGCAAAAGCGTTTCTATCCTCTTCAATTGGCCAGTTCATATGATGCATGACTATTAACTCTGATCGCCGTAGTGCATTTTCGGTTTTTGTTCACTGTATAATTATGTAAGATCCTTTTTTTTTTGTCTTATCATTATGATGAAGAAGACAATAAAACAATCTGTTTCTTACTATTCAGCTTTGAGAAAAAAGACAGGAGAAGATGAGTGAAGCTGACGACAGTTGTTCTGATGTTGATGACACCTCCACCACTGACGTCACAGCATCAACTGCTGAAGCTGTACAAGATGTCGTCAGCCGGCAGCAGGATGAAGGAGGGAGTGGGGATGGAGGTGGTGACAGAGAGATGGTGGAGGGCAGCCTCGCTGTAGCCGTGGCTCCTCTTCATTCCACATTAATGCTGCCACCCGGTCAGTAGCTGAAGATTCTACATCATCACGTTAATCATCGGATCATAAAGCTATTATCTTTGACAGCTGGTCAGTAGTTCAAAGTTTCAAATCAAGATCACAACGCTAAATCAAATCATAAAGCTGTTATTTTTTGACAGCCGGTCAGTAGCTTTAGTTTTTAATATCAACATAATTATGACCATATCAAATCATAAAGCTATCATCGTTTCACAGCAAGACAAAAGCTGAAGATTTCACATCAACATCATTATCATTATATCACATTGTACAGGTATTATCTTTTTGACAGCCGGTCAATAGCTGTGGTTTTACATCAAAATCATTATAACTATACCAGATCATAAAGCTAACGTCTTTTTTGACAGCCGATAAATAGCTGGAGATTTTACATCAACATCATTACCACTTTATGGTATGGTGCAGTAAATACGTTTTTTCCAGAACGTGTCAGTAGTTTTCACATCAACATCATTATCACTTTATATCAGAACTATAACCTATATTACTACCCAGCTAGTGCCATTAATATTCACATCAACATCATTATCACTATGTATCAGACCTGTTATATTTTACAACCCAGCTAGTGCCATTAATTTTCACATCAACATCATTGTCACTATGTATCAGACCTGTTATATTTTACAACCCAGCTAGTGCCAGTAATTTTCACATCAACATCATTATCACTATGTATCAGACCTGTTATATTTTACAACCCAGCTAGTGCCAGTAATTTTCACATCAACATCATTATCACTATGTATCAGACCTGTTATATTTTACAACCCAGTCAGCAGTAGTAGTTTAAGCATTAATCAACACTGATATCAAACTGTTAAGCAGTCATCATTTGATTTCCTTCCTAAGTCAACAGTCATAATATACTATAGACATCGCTCTTTTACAGTTTTACTATAGAACATAATTGTGATGTCATATTTTGTTCTGAAACATAATACACATTTGTATTTGTACACAGTTGCAAACAAACAGCGTGGAACTTACCCAAGTTATGTTTTACAATAAGAACAAATTCATAATGTGCAAAATATTCTCCATGCTGATAAAAATTCTGTTGATCACTTTACCCCCAAATACCATAGTTCAAAATTAAAGGAGTTCTCTTGATAAATTCTCCTTTTGGTAGATTTTTGTACTTTCAACTTTAAAAAAATCATTTATTTTTTTGTGCTTTTTTTCATGGCCCAATAGTACCTATGTTAGTTAGTTAGTTAAATAGATTAACGTCCCCGGACACATAAGCGTATAGGGGACGATTATTAGTACCTATGTGTAAAAAAAATTTTTTTTAATACCACTGAACTGAACAAAAACGCCTGGCACATGCAAGAAAACGTCACTCTTTATTCAATCAGTATGTTACCTCTCACAGGCCATCACACGCAGGTGAACATCACCAACACCGAGAACTGTCCCACCAACATCGCTGACACCATCACCAACAATATCGACACCCTGAAGTTCACCCAAAAATCTCGAGTCAACAACACGGTGGTCAACAATTACTACCCTGCCACAAAATCATCGCCTCCCTCTACAGCGGGTAACGACTCAATGAGTTATCTTTACCAATAACTGCTCTAAGAAGGACGATGAACGAGAAAGGGGTGGGGTGGAGGCAAGGACTGGGGTAAAGTAAACATTTGTTTTTCTGTCCTGAGACAGAGCGTCCTACTCATTTCACTTTCTGATGGCTAGAACCCTACATAGCCTTGATCTCGTACAAAACCTACCCTACCCTGATTGAGGTACACATGTATCGAGGGTTCAGTTGAACCGTTTCCATTTGACCATAGACACAATCTGCTCTGCCCGATATTATGACTCAGATTTTGTACTGTTTTAATATTGATCTTGATTATTCATGGTGTACTGAAGAATGGGGAACAACGCTGGATGTAAACAAACACAATAATTGTATTATAATAATAATGAATATTTATGTTATGTACATCAAACCAATATAGAAACCTTTATAGCAGTATGAAAATAAAATAGGCCTGTTCTGAACTGTGATGATTTCGCATCAAGACAAGTGCTGACTTCATTTCACATTGGGTTCATCCAGTTCAACTTAGCAGGTTACAGCCGTGCAAACTTACGTTAAATAATTAAGAGTCTCTACACAGGCGTGACATGTTAGCTAACAATGTGTGCCTGATGTTGACCAGGGGAAACTGACAGCACGACCAGCTGTGATGAAACAGATGATCTCCGTGCAGTCCTCACAGAAGGCGAGTTCCACACAGTCATCAACGCTCTCAACAACAAAGGTCGTGTCCTTCTCTGCATGTCACCAGGACTCAAGAGAGAGGCCTACATCTCAGGGATTCGGCATCAGTTCAGCACAGATGGGTTTGCCATTAACTTTTACACGAGCGTTAAAGACTGGGGAAGAAAGTGGAGAAGAACTGACGACAAGAAGCAGATTGCTATTTTTGATGAAGCTTTTGGTGTTGCTCGCTTAGACATGGATCAGTACAATAGTTTTTTCAACCACGCTATGTACAAGTACAAGTGTAATACAATCAAGATTGTCTTCATTGTTTATCCTCATGTCATGCTAGAGCTGCAAGAGTATGATCAAACCAAGCACTGTAAACTGCTCAAATCTGTTGAAGCTGTTACATTGCCACAGCAACGCCCACTATCCTTTCGTCACTATCACAAACTCTTTGTGCCTATGCTGCGTGATGCACGTCATGGTGAAGCGATAGGCTCCCTGCTTGTCTTAGTCATACAAGGAAATAGCCTTAGTTACACGTTTCATTCCGACAACCGGAAGCAACTTGAGAAGATGGGTTTCAAAGAGGTTTCTCCAGCAAAACTTCGGGAATATGCCAGTCTGTGGCAAGGCTTCATACTTGATCCCAGTGGCAACAAGCAATTTGTTGACCGAGTTGTGTACGAAGCAGCTATTTTTGCTCTGCACAAAACTGTCCTGTTTAATGACCTTGAACATGTTTTAAAAATTGTGGACATCAAGTTCTTAGTGCAATTCGTGCATACAGATGACATGACAATCGACAAGAATGGTCTGGTTTTAACAGTTAGGCCGGAAAACACTAGATTGCTGATGCAGAGAATGTACGAGGACATGATCGGAGGACGACTGCTGGAGATGAGTCAGCATCCCTGTCTCTACAGCCCACAATTCCTGCGGGAGTTTGAAGACTACTGCGAGAGCCAGGGTGGTCTGCAAAATCTGATCAGTGCCGTGGACCATCAGCATGGTCTGCCTCTGCTCTACTGGTCTGTATGGGGGCCGTCCTCCTGTCTCACTGAGTGGTGTCTCGGTCATAGTTTGGGAAAAAAACTCATAACCGATTCCCGTATATTTATACATACAGCGTTCCTGTTTGCTTTGATGCGAGGAGACCATGTGCTGGTCTGGAATCTTTATCAGGCTCACACTGAAAAGTGTCTCAAACCACCCACTGAAAAACTCAGCCTACCGTTGATGCAGGTGGACCAGAGGCTGACAGGACATGCGCAGTCAACTCACAGCCACGTCAATGATCTGATCAACGGTCCTTTGTACTGCGTCAGTCACCCCTCTCTCATCATTCCACGCACTTTGCTGACGATGGTGCTATGCAATGACATCATTGACGTCACGTTCCCATGCCAACAACTGTATCTGGCGCTGAGACTGCTGGCAGACAGACAGGTGGACAAACAGGACGCAGACGGCAACACGTTATTACACCTGGCCGCTTCTTCTGGGCAGATGGAAGTCCTCAAGATCATGGTGCAAAGTGGGGCGTCAATGACTGTGAAGAACAAGTCAGGACTAACACCAACCCAGCTGGCGGCCAGACGGAGAGCGCAGAATGCAGACAGCTCTCAACCACCTCACAATGCCTGCTTTGATTTCAACACTGCCTGTTGTACAGGTGACATCAACAGTATTAAGATCCTGCTTTGTCACAGCGTGTCAGTGGATGACAGGAACGCGACCAACATGACACCACTGCACTATGCTGCAAGGTGTGGCCAGACTCACATCGCTTCTCTTCTCATTGACTTACAGGCTGACGTCAACGCTATCGACCACCTGAAGCAAACACCGTTGTTTGTGGCTTGCAGTGAGAAACACCTGGATACAGCTACACTGCTCATCTCCAAAGGCGCGGAGGTCAACACACAAACAGTCAACAGACACAGTGCCTTGCACACTGTGTGTAAGAACGGAGAGAAAGAGCTGGCTGAAGTTTTACTAAAGAATAACGCTGACGTCAGTCTACGCTGTGGTACTGGTCACACGCCTCTGGCTCTGGCCTGTGATAATAGTCACTGGGACGTCGCTGATATACTCCTTCGCTATCATGCTGATATCAACTTCTCTCTGTCAGAGCACTGTGCCTTCACTTTGCTTCACAAGGCCTGCTTTGAAGGACGCTATGAACTGGCGGACTTCCTTCTACAACACCAGGCTAATGTGGACACAGAGACTAGTCAAGGATGGAAAACAATTTGTTCTGAGCAGATCGACAAAGAGAAAACTGTATATGAACCACTCGACACAGAAACAGCGTTACGCCTGGCCTGTTACAAACGTCATGGCCACATCACAAAGCTACTTGTTGACCATGGAGCCGACGTCAACACACGCAATGACAATGAAGTCTCAGCTCTTCACATAGCATGTGGAAATGACGACACAGACATCGTGCGTACACTGCTACTTCAAAATGCTGACGTCAACATCAGGAATGGACAGACCCACTTAGCGAGCCTTGTACCAAAGCAGTCCATAGCCAATAGACGTATAACAGGGATGTCTTCACTGCATGTGGCATGTGTGAGAGGCCAGTCTCAGATTGTTAATCTTCTCCTGCAGCACAACCCTGACATCAACGTCACTGACAATGATTGTAAGACACCTCTACACTATGCCTGCTTGTTTTCCTATACTGATGTTGTTGCTCTCCTCCTACAGCACAACCCTGACATCAACATCGCTAACAATGATAGTCGGACACCGCTACACTATGCCTGTATCGAGGGCCTTACTGATGTTGTTGCTCTCCTCCTACAGCACAACCCTGACATCAACGTCACTGACAATGATTGTCAGACACCGCTACACTGGGCCTGTATCGAGGGCCATACTGATGTTGTTGCTCTCCTCCTACAGCACAACCCTGACATCAACATCGCTAACATTGATAGTTGGACACCACTACACTGGGCCTGTATCGAGGGCCATACTGATGTTGTTGCTCTCCTCCTACAGCACAACCCTGACATCAACGTCACTGACAATGATTGTCAGACACCGCTACACTGGGCCTGTATCGAGGGCCATACTGATGTTGTTGCTCTCCTCCTACAGCACAACCCTGACATCAACGTCACTGACAATGATTGTCAGACACCGCTACACTGGGCCTGTATCAAGGGCCATACTGATGTTGTTGCTCTCCTCCTACAGCACAACCCTGACATCAACGTCACTGACAATGATTGTCAGACACCGCTACACTTAGCCTGTGATAAGGGCCATACTGATGTTGTTGCTCTCCTCCTACAGCACAACTCTGACATCAACGTCATTGACAATGATTGTCAGACACCGCTACACTTAGCCTGTGATAAGGACCATACTGATGTTGCTGCTCTCCTCCTACAGCACAACCCTGACATCAACATCGCTAACATTGATAGTTGGACACCACTACACTGGGCCTGTATCAGGGGCCATACTGATGTTGTTGCTCTCCTCCTACAGCACAACCCTGACATCAACGTCACTGACATTGCTAGTCGGACACCGCTACGCTGGGCCTGTATCATGGGCCATACTGATATTGTTGCTCTCCTCCTACAGCACAACCCTGACATCAACGTCACTGACAATTATTGTCAGACACCGCTACACTGGGCCTGTATCAGTGGCCAAACTGATGTTGTTGCTCTCCTCCTACAGCACAACCCTGACATCAACGTCACTGACATTTATTGGCAGACACCGCTAGAATTAGCCTGTGATAAGGGCCATACTGATGTTGTTGCTCTCCTCCTATAGCACAACCCTGACATCAACATCAACGATAGGATAAACATGGATTAAGAGCTGTGGATTAATTATGCCCGTGATAAACGTCACACAGCCATCGTGGCCATGCTGGAGCAACACGTGTTCCACTGCTAGTCTGTCATCTGTCACAAAGAAAGAAGTCTTTGGGTGAGAGAACACCGAGCTGGTCGGACGTGTTTTCGCTAGCTCTCTATTGATTGCACTGACTATGTCATCACT
This sequence comes from Oncomelania hupensis, assembly GCA_036898135.1. NCBI lineage: Eukaryota > Metazoa > Mollusca > Gastropoda > Littorinimorpha > Pomatiopsidae > Oncomelania > Oncomelania hupensis. The sequence goes on along the minus strand of CM072527.1, from coordinate 35,901,959 downwards.
GAATGCGTATACTGTGTTTGCTATACCTCTTATGAACGAATGAAACACGTACTTTGTATAATTATGATTATTGAAGTATTGTACGCCTAATCTGAATGTGACCACTGCAATCGTTACAAAAATGAAAGAAGTTTGACAATACTGTTACTGTTTCCAGTGTTGTGAAATGGTGTTTTTACGTGTTAAACTGTAAACTGATGGAAATATCGACGTATTTTTCCTCTGCTGGTAAGCGAAAAGAAGCTCCTTCTCCTGGTTCCGTCTCTGATAGTGGCAGTCCACGATTCCAGCACATTAATAAAAGACCAAACAGTAACATCAGCGAGTCGTTTGAAGAAGAAGAACAGAAAATACCAGAATCTAACATATCGACTCACGAGGCACTAGAGGCTATACAGTGTAGCATTGTGTTGCTGGCTACAAAAGAAGATAGTCGACAGCTGAGAGAGGAGATTAGAGGGGATATGGAAAAAAATAAGGAATGAGGTACAGATCGTGAATATAATGATGCCCATATGTATAAATCCACTAGTGCTATCTTTTTCCTTTTCTTGGAAAATTTTTAAATGTTCTATGAATGGTCTGCAATAATGTTCGTACGATATTTGCTTCTCACAATAAGCTGGATTTAAAAAAAAATTATAGAATGTCTTCTAAGACATAATATCCTATTAAAGGTTTGACTTCGAATTCAATTGTATACTCCTCCAAAAGGACAAGTACACAAACTCTGTTTTATTTAGGCAAATGAACGTCAAAATGATTGTAGTGTGTAGTATTGTGTTTGTAAACAAACTGTTATTATGAATGACTGGGTTTAGCTGAGTGCATTCCAGGCATTCTGACCTCGTAGTAACTCATGCACGGGGCTACAAACTCTGTTTTATATAAGCTAATGAATGTCAAAATGATTACAGTGTATAGTATTGTGTTTGTAAGCAAACTGTTCTTATGAATGACTGGAATTAGCTGAGCGCTTTCCACGCACACATTCTGACCTTATAGTAACTCATGCACGTAACTGCGGCATCTCTCTCTCTGTCTTTATTACTGTACACTGTGCATGCTCAGAAAGAAAATCTGAAAATATGTTACTTCAAAATAAAGAATAAATATTTGTTACTCTCTAAAGTTATCGACTAGTTACAATAATGATGATAAATTAAACCCGTTGTAAATTACGTAATTATCAACTATCAATGTACAGCCATACTGGCAGTTTCCCATGTGCAATATGGGCGAGGTAGACGCGAACCTAGACTATTTGTATATACACCATTTTCCATGAAATTGTGTGACGACTGATGATTATAATATGCTGGATTTTTGGTTTTTTTCTTTTTTAAACATTTATTGGCAGTTCTCAAGATAAAGCTGCACTAGTAATTAACGGTAACAGTCTATTTTCTGTGTTTTATGCTTTCATTTACATGTACTATCGTTTGAATGTCATGCGTTTGAAGCTGAACAATGACGGGCGTGATAATCTGACACTCGACGTTTTGTGTGTTGGTTATGTTTATCGGCGACTGTGACAAAACATACAGAAAACCTGACTGGAACAGTGTTTTAGTATACTTGCCTTTACTGATGTTGACATTAATGTTGTTGCTTAGTATAATGTAACTTCTGTATGATTTGATAATTGTCACTGGTTCTTATGGATATTAAGCCTAATGAATGTTAAAATAATGAAGAGTATTGCACAATATAATCTGAAGAAGTATAATATACATGTAGGTATAATATAATCTGAAGAAGTATGATATACATGTAGGTATAATATAATCTGAAGAAGTATAATAATATTATACCTGTAGGTATAATGTAATCTGAAGAAGTATAATATACATGTAGGTATAATATAATATGAAGAAGTATAATATACATGTAGGCATAATATAATCTGAAGAAGTATAATATACGTACACCTGTAGGTATAATATAATCTGAAGAAGTATAATATTATGTAATCTGAATAAGTATATAATAAGAGATCTATTAGATTGCACTTGGACTGATGTGTTAGTAGTGATGGGATATTGATTATGATGGAGATAATGATAATAGATACATAATATTTAATTCATTATTGTTGTGTTTTGTTAAACTTCAGTAACCCCGTTGGGGTGCCGGGGGTTTCAGTATAAATAGTATCCCCACTTTCTGGAAATTTAGTGCTTTAAATTCCCACTGTCGCTGTCTTTCTCATTTGCTCTTTCTCATTCCTGCTCTGTTCTATCAATCTGCTATACTATATTCTTCTTCGCTAGACCAGTCATCTACCTTTTTTCTTGAAAAACCTTCCTGGACAAGACTCCTTATTTGTGTATGAGGTCTGTTGGATCAGCTTGGGAATATTGGATGCTTTCTGCCAGGTGGTCACTAGGGCTTCCTATGATGTTATTATTTAGCAATGTAGGCATTTTATTGTATGTGTTTTGTTGATAATTTATAGTGATGTTTGTATTCTATTTTGTTTTTGTAAACGGGGGTTCGATAAATTAGAGTACAGCCTCAGCGTCCCCTGCGTGGGATGTCTTTAGTGTAAAGTGACTGGCTGGTGGAGAGCTTTCAGTTTTACCACTAATCTTTTATGCGGATCATGGGTTGTCCGGTCCTGATTTGGCTCGGAAGAGTCCGCTGGACCTAAAGCAATAATCATTTAATGTAATGTTAAACTTCAGTGCATTTCTCTGTATCTATTTTGCAACTGCCCGGTGTTTTTGAGTTCAATGGACAGTCATAGACAAAAGAAACCAAACGTATTAACAATATAGGCAGGCTTGAGGAGATCACACATATGTAAACATGCACAGTTAACACTTTGACACACTCAATCACACATCCATGAATGCGCACACACGTACGCTCTCATGCACGCACGCATAGACACACACCCACTCACACACACACAAATACACTTTATACACGCACGCATGCTTCACACGCTCACTAACCCTCCCCCCCCACACACACACACATTGTATATAACTGCAGAGTAAAACGAATGATAATATGGTTTGTCTATTGTGTTTCCTCTACAACCTTTACATAAAGGTTGATATGATATTCATGTTCTGTTTGACACTTTTTTTCCCCATATATGTAGGTAATCAGAGCCTATTCTCTGTTATTAATTTTCTCCATTCCGTTTACTACTTACTCTTTTTATTAATTATATGTTGATTATTTTGTGCTGTATTGTTTTGTGGCTATAATTTGAGTTTTATTGTGTGTGTTTTAGAGGTTTGGTGACGTGTGTAGGCTCACTGACGTACCAAAGTTGTGTCATTGTACATAAGGGAGTGAATGAGTGTGTGAGTGCGTTGAATGTCTCACTTCCATCACTTGGATCTTTTCTCTTGGATAGTTGTGATCTGTATTACCTTAAACTTATACCTTACTTCTGTTGAACCAATTCTATGGATATATGTCAAATGTCTGACCATTCTGTAGCTATGTATGGTCAAATAATAGTGTTCATATTTATTGTTGCTTGAATGATGGGAGATAACCAAGTACGTTTTGCTTCTATGAACTGTAGGGGACTGGGAGACTCTCTTAAAAGAAGAAATGTTTTTCATTATATTAGAGAAATACAATGTTCCATTTGTCTATTACAAGACACGCACTTTCACCCTAATATAGATAAAAGAATAAAAAATGAGTGGGGTTATGATGCAGTCTTCGCTTCCTTCAGTTCTAATTCTAGAGGGGTTGCAGCTCTAATAATAACTTTGAATATAAGCTTGTGAAAGCTCAAAAGGATGTTAATGTTAATTGGATTTTGGTACATATTATACTATATGAAAAAGATTTTTTTTATTGTGAATGTATATGGACCAAATGAAGATGATCCTGAATTGTTTGTAGACTTACACCGGCGTGTAAAGGATTTTGAAGAATGCGAGTATGTAATTTTTTGTGGAGATTGGAATGTAATATTAGATTATGATTTAGACCGTTATAATTATGAGAAGAAAAATAACGTAAAAGCCCACGATCAAATAGAACTTATGATGGAAGATTTGGACTTGAATAACATTTGGAGAACTGCTAACCCTGATACTAGAAGGTACACTTGGCGCAGGAACACACCATTCCAGCAGAGTAGTATGACAGAGTCCAAATTATGGTTTCAATACAATGTTAGAAATGTACCATAGTTGTTGGAATTGATGTAACGTTTTATACAAAATCTTCATCCTACCTTTCTAGTACAATTCCATCACCTCATGCGAATGCAGAGAACAAAGAAATTTTTTTTTCTCCTGGCGTTTTTTGTTCTTAATTATGTTGCTTGTTCTAACCATATGCATATAACTGCATAATAGTACTTTTTTTCTTCCGCACTATCTTACTTTGTACAATTACTATTATGTGGGCTTTAAACAAGTTGTATTGAATATTTGTTTATTGTTTTTATGATTAATATCTTGTTTGTTTTGTTGTTTAAAAAATGTGTAATGGTTCCTAATGTTGTTTGCCTATTATGTTTTCGAATGCCTATTTGTAATTATTTTTATAGTTTGTTAAGTATTGTATTTGGCAGTTGAATGTTTTACTATTACTAAATAAGGTAATACATAAATTAAAAAGTTATCTCCCTTCAAAAACTTGTACATTACTCATTTATATATTTACAATTGCCTTCGTGATGTTACAACCCGACAGACACTCCTTATACTTTGTCTCTTATATTTTTTTTCTAGGCGTAATACCTTCAGTTTATTCGATTTTTCCCCCCGTTTTCTTGCTTTTTTGTTTTAATTACACTTTATTTGGTTTCTTTGAGCTTTTAATACCATTCTGAATATTGTTTTTTCCCGAAATCCATTTATATATAAATTACTGTTGTAAACTTAATATTGATGCTTGGATAAATGAACAATCAAACAAACTTCTCTTTTTAGTTACTTTTATACTTGACAAGTACATTTGCTGTTTTACATTTTGTAGAATTCTTGCTGACATTTGTTTTATGCACATGTTTGTAACCCATGTACTTCATTTGTTGTAGTTGGTTTATTATTAATTATCTTCGATTTAACATTTTTAAATACAGTAGTCACCTACTTTATATATATAAAAAAAACTTTGTCACGCAATACAGTCGTGCAGTGCCTACAATTTGATGGTTGATTGTTTCTCCTCATGAGTATAGTGACTTATCTATTGTTTGCTTGTCACATGCAGTATTTTGTCTTAAAATTTATTGTATGTTTATTTTACGCTTACCTTTTTACTATTTTTTTATGACCCGATCGAATTTCACTATTTTGTTTCAAACAAAACACTTTATATGGGTTATATACGGACCTCAATTATGACTTTATGTTACGATTTGTTTTTTCCTCTTTGCAATTTGTTGCTCAGTTTGTAGACGTCATAAAAAAATCTTTTAAATGCTGTCGACATTGGCTGTATTTGTAAAGGTTTGTTATGTAATTGTTATTTTATTATAATCCGTTTTAATAACTGAAATGCATTTTTTTTTGGTTAAAAAATGTATATATTTTTTGTTAATCTTGTATGCTAAGTGTATCCATTTTTTATTGTTAACTGCTAACCCTCATACTAAAAGGTATAATTGGCGAAGGAACACACCATTCCAACAGAGTAGGTTACATTGCTTTCTTGTTTCTGATCTTGTTTCTTTCTATGTTCAATATGTGGATATAAAATCTGTCTATAGAACTGATCACTCGTTAGTTACAATTATGCTTCAGTTCAGTAAAGAGTGTAAACGAAATCTAATTTGGAAATTCAATTCATCTCTGTTATGTGATAAAAAGTATTTACAAGAACTAAATACAGAAATTGATAGTGTTACTGCCGAATACACTGTACCAGATATCAACCACATTCTCTTGTGGTACTGAGCCAAGCTGCTAGAAGTTTAGCACTCACGAAAGGTCCCCAAAACCTCTGCTAGTCTGGATGATTTTCATGTGGAGTCTCACAACTTCTGTATGAGGGAGGGGAGAAAACCCACAACACGTTGAAGGTCTCGGTATGTGCGTCCGGACATCTTGTACTATTTGTCATTATTGGTGCAATGATTTTGTGTACATTGGTAGTTTATATGCCGATGTTGATCATTATTGTATCGAGGACCCGTGTTGATGCCGTTTATATGTTGTTTGGTTTCATTTCTACCGTTTACCCCACCTCTGTTTCTTGCCAGCAGTATCGCCAATAAACGTTATACATATCCAACTGTCTCCACGAGTTTTATATTTATCTGTTGGTCCTTCTGTTCGTCTGACTGTATGTATGCAGTAAATGTTGACTTCTCTCTTTCTTTCTTTCTTTCTTTCTTTCTTTCTTTCTTCTTCTTCTTCTTCTTCTTCTTCTTCTTCTTCTTCTTCTTCTTCTTCTTCTTCTTCTTCTTCTTCTTCTTCTTCTTCTTCTTCTTCTTCTACTTCTTCTTCTTCTTCTTCTTTTTCTTCTTTCTTTCTTTCTATCTTTTTATCTTTCTTACTTTCTCCTTCTTCTACTTTCTTTCTTTATTTCTTTCTATCTTTCTTTCTTTTCTTCTGCTTCTTCTTCTTCGTCTTCCATTCGTTTCTGTCTTATTCATTCCTATGAATGTCATGTCCTCGCCTCTGTTCTATCGACTGTCGGCATGTGTATGTTTCTTTCTCAATGATTTGGGAGAAAAAAAAGTAATCTAAAAATGTATTTTAACATGTTATAAAAACACATACATACCCACGCAACTGACCCTCTCCCTCTCTCCCTCCCTCGCTCCCTCTCTCTCTCGCTCTCTCTCTCTCTCTCTCTCGCACACACAAACACATACACGCTGGCGCGCGCACGATATGTATTCGTACAAACAAACACACGAATCCACTACCACTACCAAACACGTAGATACACTACTTTAAAAAAAAAGCACACGAACGACAAACTACCGTCAATTAAAACAGTGGTAGAAGTACAATACAATCCAAACCAAAATAATAAACAAGTTGTCACACACACACGCGCGCACACACGAACACACACGCACCCATATACTTGCAATACATCATAAATGGGTTCATTTAACAATGTAGGAATCGGAAAGTCGTTTTTTGATGGAAAAGGGTTAGGGCAAGGGTTAGTTGCAGCGCTGCAACTAGCCCTTACCCTAACCCTTTCCTAAAAAGTTGACCTAGATCGTCTCCTATAGGCGACGAACTAGGTCGAAGTTTCTTCAAAATTTCTTCTTGACTGTATTTTCTCCGTCCCGGATAGAGCACTCCTGTGTACTTAAAACACTCTCATGCACTACAACTGCACTCCCATGCACTAAAAGAGCACTCCCGCGCACTTAGAAAAAAGTGGGGTCCTGGAAAAAAGTGGGTTCCAAGCAAATGAACCCATTTGTTACTAAGAAAGACAAGGTCTGCTACCCATTTGTGCGCTTTTGTGTGTACCCACACACACGTACACACACCCACACACACAAATAAACAAACAAAACACAAAGGCATGCATGAACGCACATATACACACAAGCAGATAAATGCATGAATTGACGTATCCCCAAACAAATATTATGACTGGTAGTAGTAGCATTATTACCGATTTATATATGTATTTATTTATTTATTACACATTTCCATGTAATTTATTTTTTATTTTGCAAGTTCTTTTCTTAAATTGAAAGTTGAGAATATTGAGATATCACATGGTGTAAGGGACTTAATCGCCCCATTGTCAATACTGAACAGCAGTTACGGAAGAGTTGCTCCCCTAAAACATGACCAAGGGAAGTGATCGCGACGTTTTGTCTGATTGTGCGGTAACGCTGCATAAAATAAATAATTATCTTCCTCCTTCTCATCATCATCATCATCATCATCATCATCATCATCATCATCATCATCATCATCATCATCATCATCGTCGTCGTCGTCGTCATCATCATCATCATCATCATCATCATCATCATCATCATCATCATCATCATCATCATCATCATCATCATTATTATTATTATTCCCTCGGCACATCCCCTTTTCTCAGGGTCAGCTTCATGAAGGCGGTGCTCATCTCCTCTCCCTCGTTGCTTTATCATCGCTGGTTCTATACTATAAATACCCCAGTCAGGAAGCCTGGGTACTCGATCACCATGGCGTACAGGCGTTTGTATCTGGACACGCGAGCGCCTATGCCTGTGACGCGTCTCCCTTTAAAATAGATAACCAAAGGGAGACGTGTCACAGGCATAGGCGCTCGCGTGTCCAGATACAGGCGCCTGTGCCATGGAGGCGACTGTAATGCGCGTTCGCGTTGTGTGCCTCACCACTTCCCCACCTCACACTCCAGTCAGCTTGACCGTTCTATCCAAATATAATAAACTTACTCATCCAAGTACTAAGCAGGCTTGTTGATGCTTAACCTTTGAAACTTGAAGTGAAAGTGAGCTGCAAAGTGGAATTCCACGCTTTACCTTAGCATATGCGGGTCTCTGTGAGGTAAAACCAAACTATACCAGAAGATAAAGAAATCGAATACAAACTCTATACGTTTTTAATAACAGCATAAATACAGCAATTTATTTCCTAATAATTAGACTTTAGCGAGAGAGAGCAAAACTCACTTACGGGGTGTGTAGGGGTGGAATGATGGGAAACTTGAGTGAGAGGGCTGGGATTGGATGAGTGGAGAATTGTTCTATGTGGAGCTTACTAAACAATACTCACAGAATTGATTGGGAAACGTCAACTTGCTTATTGTACCCTCTACTCTCCCGCTCTCTCCATTCGTCCTTCCATTCCATCTTCCACTTTTAGTGTGTGTTTTTTGTTGTTTTTTAAAGTAGGTCTACCATTAACAGAGAGAGAGAGAGAGAGAGAGAGAGAGAGAGAGAGAGAGAGAGAGAGAGAGAGAGAGAGAGAGGCATGCATTGAGGTATTTATCACACATATACTCACACGTAAACTTGATCGATTGCACTTTGAAGAGGAAGATGAATGTCCAACATGTAGGTGTATTAGTTATATCAAAAATAACTAGAAGGGCAAAACCCATAAGACTCACACGCTCCTTATGGAACTTGCAATATTTAACATGAAAATGAGTGCCCAGAAAAGAAACAAACAAACAAAAAAAACAGTATGAAACAGTGGCATTAAAATGCAAAGCAATACCGACTTTGATTTTTCTGTGCTCTTGACCTTGAGATGACCTTGACCTCCGGCTCCAAATACACTCATGTAATATAAAATAAACAACAGCAAAAGTTGTATTATACAAAAATAAACACCAGTGACCTGCAGTGACCTTGACCTTGGTATGACCTTGACCTTCAAGCGACGTCTCATGCTCATGTATGATCAAATAACCCAATGCGGTTACATACTATGGGTTAAATACAACCATTCCACTGTACGATGACCTATTTTGTGTATGTTTATGCAAGGTCTGAAATGATCTTGACCTTCACGATCAACGCAAAAACGGAACAAATATAAAAGATCAATCTATCACCTCTAAATGCAACAAGTTTGAACTTTATATCTGCCATAGTTTAGGGTCTAGGTCACTTCAAATTACCATACTAACTGACTTTGGATAGCTCCAGTGACCTTGACCTTTAAGTGAGGTTTACCAAATGTGCAAAGTATGTGTGTCTCATTGATATCTATCATGCCTCATGGGGGGGATGTTGGGAGAGGGTGGGGTGTAGGGAGTGGATGAGTACATGGACTCACATGTGAGTCCATAATATACTATCCATCTTGATATTAAAAGTCTTTGATTATTAATCCTCTCTCTCTCTCTTTCTTTCTCTCTCTGTGTCTCTCTGTGTCTCTCTCTGTGTGTCTCTCTCTGTCTCTCTCTCTGTCTCTGTCTGTGACTCTCTCTGTCTCTCTCTCTGTCTGTCTCTCTCTCTCTCTCTCTCTCTCTCTCTCTCTCTCTCTCTCTCTCTCTCTCTCTCTCTCTCTCTGTATGATTGTAAGAACATGGATCACTGAAAAACTGTCGTGTATTATAGTACAGGCTACACATTCCTTTATTGTCCACATACACATGTACAAGGAGATTTTTAATGCACCGTCCATCTGCATATAAACATTCAAAACTATATACATGCTTGGGCAATTCTCACATGCTATCATCTTTTTCACTAGACCAGTCACCTACCTTTTCTCTTGAAAACTCTTCCAAAACTCCTCAGTTGTGTGTGAAGTCTGCTGGGTCAGCTTGGACATAATTATGGACGTGTTTTGCCAGATGGTCACTAGGGCTCCCTATGATATGATTATTTAGCAATGTAGGCATTTTATATGTATGTGTTTTGTTGATATTTTATAATGTTTATATTTTATTTGTATTTTAAAGGGGTTCGATAAATTAGTGTATAACCTCAGCGTCCCCTGCGTGGGATGCCTTTATTGTAAAGTGACCTGTTGGTGGAGTGCCTTCAGTGTTACACTAGGGTTGTTTCAGCTGATCTTTTATATGGATCAAGTTCAACCAAGTTGTGGTTCTGATGTTTTGGTCCTGATTCGGCTCTTTACAGTCCGCAGGACCCTGTAAGCAAGGAATAACTAAACAACTAACAAATCTTCTCATATCCAGATTCGAGCGCCTGTGTCTGAGTCTTTGTAAGTTGTAGGCTAAGGCCGCTCCGGTAGATGAGCTATTTGCAGGAAATGAGAATTCCCAGACATAAATGCCTTTAAGCTATATTTGGAGAACTAACTCATTGGCGTTCTACAAGTCATAAATATTTTATTGTTTTTAATATGCCAAAAAAAAAAAAAAAACATTGCTAGAAAATCGACAGAACCTCGACAGTTAATATTATTTAAAAGAATTATCAATAAATTTCACTAATTTATACATGACTTAATTCTACTGGCAGAAGGCCAAAGCGAGAAAGAGTGCATTAAAATATGTCAATTTATGCAGAGGTATACATTTTTTTAATATGGCAATTTATGCAAAGGTACACATTTTAAATCAATAGCTCTCATGTTAAATATACAAAAATCATGGGTGAAGAGTTACACATATAATAATTTATGGAAATCATAGCTGTGGTTGCTATGCTCTCACTGCGCATGCCCGCAAACCTAGGAAACGGGCTCCAGTTATGTTTGTTTATTTTGTACACCGTGTATTCATACGCCAAAGGGCAGACTCAATTTTCAATCAACATCGACAACAGCCAACACTTTTTAAAACTTAAGTTTATCGCTTTCAGAAACAACGAATAGCTCCTTTCTGCCTGACTTTCACAAGGTAAGGAACACTTGCAGTCTAAGCTTGCAACGTTGTATGTTGTTCGTTCTAGCTGTCAGCTGTCCGTCATATAGCGGTGTTTCGCGCTTTGCTCCGCAGAAGGCAGGAAGTGTCCCTAATGCTGATTTCTCAGTGATATGCAATCCAATATACCCATTAAAACCATATTTTGATGCATTGAATTCCTTTAAATATTTTTTGCTTATTCCGTGTCATTTTTGCTTTTTAAATCCCCTTTTCGCTCTTTACATTCCTCTTTTTGCTGGTCTTCGATCGATGGGCGCCATTACAAACGGAAATCCCCGAAGTAGTCGAGCCAAACTTTACACAAATACATTGATAATTAATCAAATTCACCCTTTAACTGCTTCTTTTATTATGGATTGAGCTTAATTAGGCTGATGTTTGTTGTGGCATGTCAGGACTCTCCTACGTGGAGCGATTGACGTCACTAATGTTGCCCAGTTTGCATTAAGGTAAGTGGATCATTTAATAAAAGATTTTAAAACAGTGCATCATTTTTATGATCCATTAAGTACTAATCCTCTCTTGAATTCTAATAATTTTGGTTATTACAAGAGGCCATAATTTTAACATTTACTACAACTTAGTAAAACATGCCAGTTCGAGCAGTTGTTTTTTTAAATAACAGAGTTGTAACCCCATGGAGTAACTTGCCTGCCAAGGTGTGGATGCTAAATCACTTAATGTGTTCAAAACCTGTGTTCATAAGCTATATAAAGATAGCATCTACTCCATTCTTTTGGAGTCAAAGGGTTCCAAGTAGTCACAAAAGCCATGAGTTTGAGTCTGAAACATTTATTAAGACATATGAGGGGCAAAGGCGGTTAGCCATGCTATGCAATGATACTATTTCTATAACTAGTACGTAGATACTGCTTTCTACTTCTTGGACTTCAATACCTAATCATAGAAATAACAGTAACACATTAAATTAATCCCGTCCTACCCCGTCCTATCACGTACTCAAAGATTGTTGGGGCACCACATATGATCGTTTAACCAGCGTATTACATCTTTTTCTGTTCTCAGAAAATCTCACGGCTTCGTTCAGTGTCAAACCAGTCCATTCTTGAATGTTGTCCTCCCACCTCTTTTTCTCCCTCTTCTTCTGCTTCCTTGCACCGTGTCTTGCAGGATGGTTTTTGCAAGGCCTGATGCTCTGGTGACGTGGCCATACCATCCGAGTTTCAGTTTCTTCACCACTGTGAGCATGTCATCGTGTTGTCCAATGGCTTGTGTGATGGTCTGTCGGACTTCTTGGTTGGTGATGTGCTGGGTATAGGAAATGGCCAGAAGTCTTCTGTAGCACCTCATCTCCATGCTTTGTATTCTTCGTTGTAGATCTGCTGTGAGGGTCCATAATTCGCAAGCGTATAGGAAGATGGAGATGACAAGGGAGCGCAGCAACCTTACCTTGGAATGTAGACTAAATGAATGATGATCCTGTCTTTCCAAATAGGCTTAAACTTTGCCAGGGCAACAGTTGTTTGTGCGATCCTGGAGAGGACTTCCTGTCGGGACCCATTGTCTCCTAAATATTTGAAGCTATGCACTGTGTTGAGGGATTGGCCTTGGACTTGTTCATGTTAATGCCTCTGGTGTTGTTGGTCGTCATTTTGGTCTTCTCTACACTTATTTCCATTCCATGGGCTCTGGAGGTGGTGTCAAGTCTCTGTACAAACTGTTCAAGTTCTTGTTCCTTCCTCTCCAGCCAATCCATCAATGTCATTCTCAAAACTGAGGTTGGAGATTGCTCTACCCACTATGCTGGCTGTGACTTCATGTTCTGCAAAGGCATCTGACATGGAAGATGTTGAAGAATGTTGGAGAGAGTAGGCATCCTTGATGCACACCGATTGTTGTTCTGAACCAGTTCCCGGTGGCGCTGTTGTAGAGGACTGCACTGGTAGCCTTGTCATACAGGCTTTTGATGACTTCAATGATTTTGTTGGTGCTGTAGGTATTTCTCGCAGTTTATTCTGTGGTTGAAAATCTGTTCAGTGGTACCTCGCCCTGCCCTAAATCCTGTTTGTTCTTCAGCTATGATTTGTTCAGCTGGGGTTTCAACCTGTTGAATATTATTTACAGAAGGACCTTGCTGGGATGGCTGATGAGGTTGATGGTGCGGTAATTTTCACACTCCTGGAGGTTACCCTTTTTGGGAAGAGTGATGACAAGCGACTTTGTCTATGGTGTAGGCCACTCCCCACTCTGCCAGATCTTGTTATAGATAATGGTGAGGGCGTCAATCATCACTTCCCCTCTGTTACACTCGGTTTGATGATGGTGTTTTTCTTTATCAGTATCCGATTCAGCCCCAATGCTGAATTCCTGATAAGGTGTAACTCAGATTCGTTTATCCACGCAACCCGTCCAAACAGCATACAAGTCACAAAGTCGACGTATGAAGTTTTCCACTTTTATTCAGCACACATCAACAACTGCATACAATTCTCAACTCAACTCAACAACTTTCACAGCAACTCTTCTAATCACTATCAACAACTTTACTATCTCAACAACAGTGCGGCACACAATTTTATAATCTCTCTCTTTTCCGGAAGAATTTCGAATACAGTAGAAATGACGCACTGCCACCAATCGAATAAAAGATCGTCATCACTGACTTACGTCATTCATCTCTCCACACATACCCCGAACCTTCTCTTACTTCGACAATCATCCCGAAGCTTCGATCGGTAGTAAACAAGGCGATCCAGAATATTCTCTAACAATATCGGCCAACGAAAATTATCCACGTTATACAAAGCCTCTCCTAACAACAATGCAAACTCAAATCAAAGGTAAATAAACTCCATTATTGAATACTTTGCAAAACGAAACGATTAGATCTATCGTACACGTTTCCGACGTACTACCATTCGCGTTTCAACGTAACATAACCCCCCACTCAAGAAGAAATTTACCCAATTTCTTTCAACAACGTTGAAACGTAATTCACAAACAATGTACAGAATTAAGACTTATTTCAGCCTGTCTGAACACTATCAACGTTCTCAGTTCATTCACACAGAGTCAATGGTTTTCATCTTCAAATCTGTCTGGATATTGTCAATGTTCACAGTTCATTCACACAGAGTCAAAGTTTCTCATCTGCAAGTCTTTCTGGATACTGTCAATGTTCACAGATCATTTACACAGAGTCAATGTTTCTCATCTGCAAATCTTTCTGGATACTGTCAATGTTCACAGTTCATTTACCCAATCAACGTTTTTCATTTTCAAGTCTGTCATTACCAATATTCTTAGTTCGTCCACACAGTCAATGTTCTTTCAACCGCAAGGAAACGACGCCCTCGTCAGTTGCGGTCGTCATCGGCCCAGGGTCAAAGACAGTGATCTCGTGGGCTTTCCTGGAGTCAGTGCATCCTCCGTTGTCTTCCTCTCCCGTCGGATGTCCGACGCAGTCGACGTTGTCAGCTCCCAGGATGCACTTGCTGGGTCTCACGATCAGGTTGGCTTCTGCGGGACGGTGGAACAGCTCCCTCAAGGTCTGCAGATGCTCCTTCCAGGTCTGGGTGTGGACTTCATGTTCGACCAAAGTCGTAGAGCCTGGGACATCACTGAAGCTATGGGGAAATTCGCCCATAAGGTCCTTGAGCTCCATCTTTTGACCTTCCGTCAAGCTTGGTCCTATCTTAACATCATCGATGCCTTCTTTGCTGTGGAAGTCTCCCAGTTCCAGCAGTTCTTCGCTGTCAAAGCTGTTGTCGGTCACAGCTGCTGTGGCTGCGTGCACAGTCTCTGATGGCCTTTCCACGTACAGCTTAAGGAGGTTGGCGTGGTATATCTTGGAATGCTGGCCGACCTTCACCTTGTAGTCGTTGATTCCCACCACGGTCTCCACTTCGTACGGGCCTTTCCACTGCATCAGCAACTTATTGTGATCAGTAGGTAGCAGCACCAGCACTTTGTTGCCAGGTTTGAACTTCCTGTTCACAGCCCTACGATCGTAGTAGTGCTTTCCACAGTCTTGGGACTTCTTCAGGTTTTCTCTGGCTATCTCGAGAGTCTGCTCCAGCTTCTCCCGTAGCTCAAACACGTACTGGTAGCTGTTCTTCACCTCTGGGGTGTCTACTTCTTTCGTCCACAGTTCTTTTAGGATGTGCATCGGCCCTCGGATGGTTCTTCCGTACAGCAGCTCGAACGGAGAAAAGCCGGTGGACTCCTGCGGTACTTCTCTGTAGGCGAAAAGTAAGGCGTTGATGTAGCGATGCCATTGTCTGGGCTGCTCGCTGCACAGTTTCTTCAAGGTGGACTTCAGCGTAGCATTGAACTTTTCGACAAGCCCGTTGCACATCGGATGGTAGGGTGTCGTAGTCAAATGCCGGATGCTCAGCAGTCTGTTGACCTCCTTCATGCAGTCAGAGACGAACTGCGTCCCGAGGTCTGTCAGAATTTCTTCGGGCACTCCAAGTCTACTGAACATGTCCACTAGCGCCTCTGCAACAGTTTCAGTGTCAATCTTCTTCAGAGGCACTGCTTCTGGGTACCGAGTCGCATAGTCCACTAAAGTCAGTACCCACCGATGACCTTCTTCACTCGGAGGTCTTATTTCGCCGATTAAGTCTAAGGCCACCCTCTTGAAAGGTCGGTCGATCAGAGGCATCCTCTGCAAAGGCACTTTCGGGACCCTTCCTCGAGGTATGGTCTTCTGGCAAATGTCACATGATCGACAGAAACGGCTGACGTCCGCATGAAGTCCTGGCCAGTAGAACACCGCCTGGATTCTGTCTGACGTCTTCTTGATGCCTAGGTGACCTCCCATGATTGAGTCATGCGCTACTTCCATCACCTGGCGCCTTAAGGGTAATGGTACCAGTACTTGACGTAGTGGTTTACCTCCGTTGACCCTCGGGTGCTGGAAGATTCTGTACAGGATCTTGGCCTTCACCTCAAAATAGACCGTACCACTGCTTTTGGTCACGTGGTCTTGGCGGTTCCTGTACTTGTTTAAAGTGCTATCAGCTTCCTGGAGCTGGATCAGCTTATCTCTGTCCACGATGGCAGCTTTGGAGTTGTCGGCGACCTTCAGTGGCGTAGACGTCTTGTCTCTCTTGGCCTGGGCCCTGGTGGTGACAGCACCGACGATCTCTGGTCGGCAGGGCTGAGCCGGAGTAACCACATTGTCCCGTAGCAGCTCTGTAAGGTCTCCATCGGGAAACGGCAATGGATCCTCCTCCACAACTTCGACGTGTTGGGTTGAGGCAGGACTCCACTCTGGATCGGGGTCGTCGGGTCGTCTCGCGCCGTCGATATTCCCGATCATCAAATCGTATAGCGGCTTTTTCAGGCAAACCGCTTCTACTTCGCCTATGTAGAAAGGGGTGCTGACTTGAATCTTTGCAACTGGCGCTCTCACACATTTGCTGTCGGCCATAAGTGTCCATCTAGAATCGCCAGTGAACTGTTCTTTAGCGATTAGGTCTTCTCTGACGATGACCCCACTGCAGCCAGAGTCTCTTAGAACAGTCACTTCATGATTTCCGACACGTCCCTTGGAAACAGGCATGTTCTGGACGGTCACAGCTGCGCTGGCGACGACGGGGATGGATTTCCCGTTGGCAAGGAGAAGTTGGCCATCGGTCATGCACTCTTGCACGTCCGCAGGAGTAGCTGTGCGCTTGGTCTCACTCGGAAGAATGACGCTCCCGCCGCACACTTGATGGTCAGATCTACTGGATTGCCGTTGATTGGAGAACCGCCTCTGCCGGTTGCCCGCCGCTGCGTTGTCCGCACTGCTCCGCTGTCCGCTACTTTTGTTTTGAGGACAATTAGCCGCCCTGTGGTCTGTAGCGTTGCAGGTGAAACAGCCTCTCGAATGCCCTTCCCTGGGAGGAGGCGTGGAGTCAGTGTGTCTCTGGCTCGTCTGGCTCCCCTGGATCTGGTTCCCATGGCTTGCCGTCTTCTGAAAGTGTTTCGTCGCGCTGGGTGGCCCCAACGTTTTCTCATGAGCGATGAGATATCTTTCAGCAGCCTCAGCAACGTCTTTTAGCGTCTGCAACTTTTGTATTTCCAAGTGGATCGCGAGGTCCTTAGGGCAGGCGTTGAGTAATTGTTCCCTCACGATCAGCTCATGGAGACTCTCGTAAGTCTTCCCTTTGCCTGATAATTCCACCCACTTGTGTAGGTATGATGACAGGCGCTCCACAAATTGCTTTGGTGTCTCGTCTGACAAAGGCCGGCATTCACGAAAGCGTTGACGGTAGCCCTTTTCTGTAAAGTTGTAGCACTGCAACAGGGCCGCTTTCAAAACGTCGAAGTCTTTGGCGTCATTATTCGACAGTCTACTGTAGACATCGAGCGCCTTCCCCGTCAGTAGTGCGCTGAGTATGATCGCCCAGTCTTGACGTTGCCATTTAGCGCTTTCGGCGAACCTTTCAAACCTCGCTAGATAGCTATCGATCTGGTCCTTTTCGTCGACGAATGCTGGCAATTTTGGAGCTTTGAAGTCGCTGATAACGTGTGGCGCGTGCTGCTGTTGTTGGATGCGCGCCATCTCTAACTGGAACTGACGCTCAGCTTCCCTTTCTTCACGCCTGCGTTTCTCTTCTCTTTCTTGCCGCTGCTCTTCTTTTTCTTCTCGGCGACGCTGTTCTTCCTTTTCTTCTCGGCGTCGCTGCTCTTCTAATTCTCGTTCTTGTATTCTCTCCTGGGACTTGACGTACTCCGTCAACTGTTTCCCTTTTAGATTCAGTTGAATCCCTTTCTGCCAGAAGTCAGCCATCTCGATGCTTCTGGAAAGTTCTTTTTCTAGAAAGTTCTTGACTGTGCTGTACCTTTCTAGCGACGCTGCACCACGCTGGTGTTGATGTACACGCTCCTGTGCTGAAGTAGACGCGACGTCCACTCGTCGCTCTCTGTAATACTGGCGATGTAGCTCCGAGACTGTCCCTCGACGTAGTCTTACGGCAACCACGTAGTCCCGATCTGTTGTTCGCTCACGAAGCAACTCTTCAGCGACTACACGCCCTTGCAGTCAACCCGAACCTATCGGTGATGTAGTCCCAGTATGTTGGCCCCTCTCGACGCAACTCGTTGGCGGCTACCCTCGATGACTGCCTCTCGTAACGTTGACTCGCTTGTTGTAGCAGTTGAACCCTTGGCTATGGCGTGAATCGCGGCTTGACCCCCAAAATGTTACACTCGGTTTGATGATGGTGTTTTTCTTTATCAGTATCCGATTCAGCCCCAATGCTGAATTCCTGATAAGGTGTAACTCAGATTCGTTTATCCACGCAACCCGTCCAAACAGCATACAAGTCACAAAGTCGACGTATGAAGTTTTCCACTTTTATTCAGCACACATCAACAACTGCATACAATTCTCAACTCAACTCAACAACTTTCATAGCAACTCTTCTAATCACTATCAACAACTTTACTATCTCAACAACAGTGCGGCACACAATTTTATAATCTCTCTCTTTTCCGGAAGAATTTCGAATACAGTAGAAATGACGCACTGCCACCAATCGAATAAAAGATCGTCATCACTGACTTACGTCATTCATCTCTCCACACATACCCCGAACCTTCTCTTACTTCGACAATCATCCCGAAGCTTCGATCGGTAGTAAACAAGGCGATCCAGAATATTCTCTAACAATATCGGCCAACGAAAATTATCCACGTTATACAAAGCCTCTCCTAACAACAATGCAAACTCAAATCAAAGGTAAATAAACTCCATTATTGAATACTTTGCAAAACGAAACGATTAGATCTATCGTACACGTTTCCGACGTACTACCATTCGCGTTTCAACGTAACACCCTCCTGCTTGCAGCAATTCCAGGGGTATTTTGTCCACTCCCCGTGACTTTATCTTGTTTAGTGATTGCACTGCTGCCTCAACTTCTTATCGGAGGATTGGGAGGGTTTCTTCCTCTTCTCTGTTCTGTGGACATGCTAGAACTGATGGATCTCCGTTTGGTTTGTGGTTGTAAAGGTCAGAGCAGTACTCTGTCCATCTATCCAAGACTTCTTGTTCTTCTGTAAGGCATATGCCAGAGTTGCTTTAGATCGTGGAGACCTTGGGCTGTTTAACATTTTTCAGCCGCTTCACAGTCTGGTAGGCCTTCTTGCTGTTGTTCTTGTTCAGACTGTTCTCTATTTCTTGGCATTGCTCTTCTATCCAATTCTCCTTTGCTGTGCGCATGCCTTTTCGGATGTCATTGTTGATTTTTCGGTAGGCATCAGCTCCCTGTGAGGTGTTCTTTTCCTTCTCTCTTGGTTTATCACACAGGTCCAAACGTTCAGGTGTGATCCACGGTTTCCTCTTTGGGCGGTGCTTGCCAAGGATCTCAGTGGCGGCACCTTTCACAGCCGAGTTGAGAGTGGTGATCATGGTACTGACATCTACTTCACCTGCTCATTTCTGACCACGGCTGCAGCAGTTGTCAAAATCAAGTAAGTGAGCTCCAAGCAGTCATCCACACAATGCACCCCGAGATCAAAGAGCTGCACGTGATGATCAGCGATCAGTCGAGTTTGATCAAACAGCTCATCAATAAAATAGATCGTCAATCGGCATCCGCAGTGGAGGATGGCGAGCAGACAGGACCGTCAGTCTACATTCCAAGGTAAGGCTGCTGCGCTCCCTTGTCATCTCCATCTTCTATACGCTTGCGAAACATGAACCCTCACAGCAGATCTACAACAAAGAATACAATACATGGAGGTGAGGTGCTACAGAAGACTTCTGGACATTTCCTATACTCAGCACATCACCAATGACCAACTTCGACAGACCATCACACAAGCCATTGGACAACATAATGACATGCTCACAGTGGTGAAGAAACTGAAACTCCGATGGTATGACTACATCACCAGAGCATCAAGCCCTGCAAAGACCATCCTGCAAGGCACGGTGCAAGGAGGCAGAAGAAGCTCGAAGAGGGAGACAGAAAAAGAGGTGGGAGGACAACATTCGAGAACGGTCTGGCTTAACACTTAGCGAAGCCATGATGGTTGCTGAGGACAGAAAGATGGAGTACGCTGGTTAAACGATCATCTGTGGTGCCCCAGCGACCTTCAAGTTACGGGATAGGATAGGATAGGATAGGACTTCAGGCGTTAAATTCCAATTCCTATAAAGAAAGAAAAGACATTATCATTTAAATTAAACACCACATTAATAATTTACTTGTAAATGGTACAAACGTAGACTTTTGTTGGATCCCTTCTCATTGTGGTTTTCGATACAATGATTGGGCAGATCGAGCTGCGAAAACGGTGCTTTACGGATAAACGCGGTTTCTTTGTCATTACCATTGACTGTCAAGGAAGTTTCTAATTTGATAGTTCAAGAGGTCAAGAAAGGTTGTCATTTTAAACAACAGTATGATAAACATTGTGGAATCCCCAAATCTGTTACTTGCATGGCCTACCGAATTTATATGAATTCTGTGAGGACCAAGTATTGTAAAATGTTGTGTGTGTTGTGTGTTTATTTGAAACACGCATAATATCAATACGAGACTGTGAACGATACATTGCCTAGCAATTTAGCAAAAATATGAGACATTAGCTTTGAAATGTGTATTCAGTTGGCAAAGGCGTTTCTATCCTCTTCAATTGGCCAGTTCATATGATGCATGATTATTAACCCTGATCGCCGTACTGCATTTTCTGTTTTTGTTCACTGTATAATTATGTAACATCCTTTTTTGTCTTATCATTTCGATGAAGAAGACAATAAAACAAACAAACAATGTGTTTCTTACTATTCAGCTTTGAGAAAAAAGACGAGAAGATGAGTGAAACTGACGACAGTTGTTCTGATGTTGATGACACCTCCATCGCTGACGTCACTGCAGCAACTGCTGAAGCTGTACAAGATGTCGTCAGCCGGCAGCAGGGTGTAGGAGGGAGTGGGGATGGAGGTGGTGACAGAGAGATGGTGGAGGGCAGCCTCGCTGTAGCCGTGGCTCCTCTTCATTCCACATTAATGCTGCCACCCGGTCAGTAGCTGAAGATTCCACATCCTCACGTTAATCATCAGATCATAAAGCTATTATCTTTTGACAGCTGGTCAGTAGCTGAAGATTCCACATCCTCACGTTAATCATCAGATCATAAAGCTATTACCTTTTGACAGCTGGTCAGTAGTTGAAGATTCCACATCCTCACGTTAATTATCAGACCATAAAGCTATTATCTTTTGACAGCTGGTCAGTAGCTGAAGATTCTACATCCTCACGTTAATTATCAGACCATAAAGCTATTATCTTTTGACAGCTGGTCAGTAGCTGAAGATTCCACATCATCACGTTAATCATCAGACCATAAAGCTATTATCTTTGACAGCTGGTCAGTAGCTGAAGATTCCACATCATCACGTTAATCATCAGACCATAAAGCTATTATCTTTTGACAGCTGGTCAGTAGCTGAAGATTCCACATCATCACGTTAATCATCAGACCATAAAGCTATTATCTTTTGACAGCTGGTCAGTAGCTGAAGATTCCACATCCTCACGTTAATTATCAGACCATAAAGCTATTATCTTTTGACAGCTGGTCAGTAGCTGAAGATTCCACATCATCACGTTAATTATCAGACCATAAAGCTATTATCTTTGACAGCTGGTCAGTAGCTGAAGATTCCACATCCTCACGTTAATCATCAGATCATAAAGCTATTATCTTTGACAGCTGGTCAGTAGTTGAAGATTCCACATCCTCACGTTAATCATCAGATCATAAAGCTATTATCTTCGATAGCTGGTCAGTAGTTGAAGATTTCAAATCAAGATCATATCACTATATCAAATCATAAAGCTGTTATCTTTTGACAGTCGATCAGTAGCTTTAGTTTTTAATATCAACATCATTATCACCATATCGGATCATAAAGCTATCATCTTTTCACAGCAAGACAATGGCTGAAGATTTCACATCAACATCATTATCATTATATCAGATCATAACGCTATCATCTTTTGACAACCGGTAAGTAGCTGTAGATTT
The DNA here is from genome assembly GCA_036898135.1 of Oncomelania hupensis. Classification (NCBI taxonomy): domain Eukaryota; kingdom Metazoa; phylum Mollusca; class Gastropoda; order Littorinimorpha; family Pomatiopsidae; genus Oncomelania; species Oncomelania hupensis. Next base: position 35,879,690 of record CM072527.1, on the reverse strand, counting down.
TATATCACCATCATTACCACTATATCAGATGGTGCAGTTATACTTTTTCTCAATCCAGCTAGTGTCAGTAATTTTTCACATCAACATCATTATTACTATGTATCAGACCTGTTATATTTTATCATCCCGTCAGTACTATTAGTTCTCTCATTAATCAACACTGGTATCAAACTGTTAAGTTGTCATAATTTGATTTCTTTCTTAAGTCAACAGTCATAATGTAGGGATCGCTCTTTTACAGTTTTACTATAGAACATAATATTGTGATGTCCTATTTTGTTCTGAAACATATTACACATTTGTATTTGTACACAGTTGCAAACAAACAGAGTGGAACTTACCCAAGTTATGTTTTACAATAAGAACAAATTCATGGTGTGCAAAATATTCTCCATGCTGATGAAAATTCTGTTGATCACCTTTTCCCCCAAATACCATAGTTCAACATTAAAGGAGTTGTCTTGATAAATTCTCCTTTTGGTAGATTTTTGTACTTTCAACTTTTAAAAAAATCATTTATTTTTTGTGCTTTTTTTCATGTATCTATGTGTAACAATTTTTTTTAAAACCACTGAACAGAACAAAAAAGCTTGACACGTGCCAAAAAAAATGTCATTCTTTATTCAATCAGTGTGTTACCTCGTACAGGCCATCGCACGCAAGTGAACATCACCAACACCGAGAACTGTCCCACCAACATCGCTGACACCATCAACAACAACATCGGCACCCTGAAGTTCACCCACAAACCTAAAGTGAACAACAACACGGTGGTCAACAATAACTGCACCTACAACAACTACACCGCCGCAAGATCAGTGTCGCCCTCTACAACGGGTAAGGACTCAATGAGTTGTTTACCAATAACTGCTCTAAGGAGGACGAGGTATGAGAAAGGGGTGGGTGGAGGCAAGGACTGGGGTAAAGGAAATATTTGTTTTTCTGTCCTGAGACAGAGCGTCCAACTCATTTCATTTTCTGATGGCTAAAACCTTACACTGCCTTGAACTCATAAAAAATCTACATTGCCCTGACTGAGGTACACATGTATAGAGGGTTGTATGTATCTTCACCAGTTGAACTGTTTCCCTTTGACCATAGACACAATCGGCTCTGCCTGATATTATGACTCAGATTTTGTACTGTTTTAATATTGATCTTGATTATTCAGGGTGTACTGAAGAATTGGGAACAATGCTGGATATAAACAAACACAATAATTGTAATAGAGTATACTACTCAAAATAATTGAACGGCCACTCTCATATTTCATTTAGTTTAATTATTTTTTGCTGCTATCAATAATATCGCTTATATTGCTTATGTCAAAACTTATCCTGTACAGTAACATTCAAGACAATCTTATTCTGACAAGTAATCACATGTGTGAGTTTTGAACTTTCTGCACTGAGTTGAAAAACAAACCCAATTTTTACCCAAAAAGAATGACCTAATTTACTGTTGTCTTGCTATTAAAGCAAATTTTCAACATTAAAAAGTGATTTGCACGCGAAAGGCTTGCATTTTGTGAGTTCAGTTCAACAATCAGCGCTTTTTTCTGGGTATAAATGGCAGCGCTTTTGCTGCTTTTCTAACCATGCCCCCAAGGCGACGATTGACTGATGCGGATAGAGGCAGAGCTATTGCATGGCTGCAGGAAGGGGTGGGGGTGAGAAAAGTTGGCAGGCGGCTGGGAGTGTCCCACTCCGTTGTCCAAAGGCTGCGGGAGCGCTTTAACAACACTGGAAGCGTCCAAGAACCAAGAAGGTCCGGACGCCCCCGCGTTACCACTGCAAGACAAGACCATTTCATCACCCTGTCAGCTCTGAGGATGAGGTCCGCTACAGCAAACACCATCAGAAGACAGCTTCACGCAGCCAGCAATGTTAACGTCAGCGACCAGACAATTCGCAACCGTCTACACGAGGCAAACCTGCGATCAAGACGACCAGCAGTACGGCCTTTGCTCACCCCAGCTCACCGTGCAGCGCGTTTGGCCTGGGCTCGGCGTCATTTGGTGTGGACTAGGCAACATTGGTCAAGGATGCTCTTTACAGACGAGTCTCGGTTCTCCTAGTCTTTCAACGACCGTCGAGTGAATGTTTGGAGGCGTCCACGGGAGCGTTTTGCTGATGCGACGGTGCGCGAGCATGACCGCTTTGGTGGTGGATCTGTCATGATGTGGGGTGACTTCGCATTAAACTTCAGAACACCCCTGCTCCAAATTCATGGCAACTTAAACGGTATTGGCTACAGGGATGACGTCCTACAACCTAGGGTTCTCCCAGCTCTGCGGGCCATTGGGGAAGGTGCCATACTACAGGACAATAATGCCAGACCCCACCGAGCGCGTATCGTCAATGACTTCCTGCAGCAACAGCACGTCATAAGGATGGATTGGCCGGCTCGATCACCCGATTTGAACCCCATAGAACATCTGTGGGATGTCTTGGGTCGACAGACACGGGCAAACCTCCCTCCAGGAGCTAACCTTGAAGTTCTGGCCCAAGTTCTCCAGCCAGTGTGGTTGGCCATCCCAGAAAACTTCCTCCATAACCTGATACGGTCCATGAGACAACGATGCCAAGACTGCATTGATGCAAACGGTGGCCACACCCGATACTGACTCTATAGATTTTTGGTTTCTAAAGTTTTGATTTTGTAAATGAGGGGTGTGTCCAGTTAAATTGAATTTACTCGAATTTTAAGCGACTGATGTCTCAAATCATTTTTGTTATTGATGCAGAAATGATTGCAATAAAATATGATGAACTAATAAATTGAATTCGTGTTTCTGATTTAAAGAGCGACCCATATGTCCAAGTGGCCCTTGTATTATTTTGAGTAGTATATTATGAATATTTATGTTATGTTCATCAAACCAATATAGAAACCTTGATAGCAGTATGTAAATAAAATAGGCCTGTTCTGTACCGTGATGATTTCGCATCAAGACAATTGCTGACTTCATTTCACACTGGGTTCACCCAGCCCAACTTAGCAGGTTACAGCCGTGCAAAATTACGTTAAATAATTAAGAGTCTCTACTCAGGCGTGACATGTTAGCTAACATTGTGTGCCTGATGTTGACCAGGGGAAACTGACAGCACGACCAGCTGTGATGAAACAGATGACCTCCGTGCAATCCTCAGAGAAGGCGAGTTCCACACAGTCATCAACGCTCTCAACAACAAAGGTCGTGTCCTTCTCTGCATGTCACCAGGACCCAAGAGAGAGGCCTACATCTCAGGGATTCGGCATCAGTTCAGCACATCTGGGTTTGCCATTAACCTTTACACGAGCGTTAAAGACTGGGGAAGAAAGAGGAGAAGAACTGACGACAAGAAGCAGATTGTTATTTTTGATGGAGCTTTTGGTGTTGCTCGCTTAGACATGGATCAGTACAACAGTTTTTACAACCACGCTATGTACAAGTACAAGTGTAATACAGTCAAGATTGTCTTCATTGTTTATCCTCATGTCATGCTAGAGATGCAAGAGTATGATCAAACCATGCACTGTAAACTGCACAAATCTGTTGAAGCTGTTACATTGCCACAGCAACGGCCACTGTCCCTTTGTCACTATCACAAACTCTTTGTGCCTATGCTGCGTGATGCACGTCATGGTGAAGCGATAGGCTCCCTGCTTGTCTTAGTCATACAGGGAAATAGCCGTTGGTACACGTTTCATTCCGACAACCGGAAGCAGCTTGAGGAGTTGGGTTTCAAAGAGATTTCTCCAGCAAAACTTCGGGAATATGCCAGTCTGTGGCAAGGCTTCATACTTGATCCCAGTGGCAACGAGCAATTTGTTGACCGAGTTGTGTACGAAGCAGCTGTTTTTGCTCTGCACAAAACTGTCCTGTTTAATGACCTTGAACATGTTTTGAAAATTGTGGACACCAAGTTTTTAGTGCAATTCGTGCATACAGAGGACATGACAATCGACAAGAATGGTCTGGTGTTAACAGTTAAGCCGGAAAACACTAGATTGCTGATGCAGAGAATGTACGAGGACATGATCGGAGGACGACTGCCGGAGATGAGTCAGCATCCCTGTCTCTACAGCCCACAATTCCTGCGGGAGTTTGAAGACTACTGCATAAGCCAGGGTGGTGTGCAAAATGTGATCAGTGCTGTGGACCATCAGCATGGTCTTCCTCTGCTCTACTGGTCTGTATGGGGACCGTCCTCCTGTCTCACTGAGTGGTGTCTCAGTCATAGTCGGGAAAAAAAACTCATGACCGATTCCCGTATATTTATTCATACAGCGTTTTTGTTTGCTTTGATGCGAGGAGACCACGTGCTGGTCTGGAATCTTTTTCAGGCTCACACTGAAAAGGGTCTCAAACCATCCACTGAAAAACTCAGACTACCCTTGATTCAGGTGGACCAGAGGCTGACAGAACATGTGCAGTCAGTCCACAGCCACATCAATGATCTGATCAACGGTCCTTTGTACTGCGTCATTCACCCCTCTCTCATAATTCCACGCACTTTGCTGACGATGGCGCTATGCAATGACATCATTGACGTCACGTTCCCATGCCAACAACCCTACCTGGCGCTGCGACTGCTTGCAGACAGACAAGTGGACAAACAGGACGCAGACGGCAACACGTTGTTACACCTGGCCGCTGACTCTGGGCAGATGGAAGTCATCAAGATCGTGGTGCAAAGTGGGGCATCAGTGACTGTGAAGAACAAGTCAGGACTAACACCAACCCAGCTGGCGGCCAGACGGAGAGCGCAGAATACAGACAGCTCTCAACCACCTCACAATGCCTGCTTTGATTTCAACACTGCCTGTTGTACAGGTGACATCAACAGTATCAAGATCCTGCTTTGTCACAGCGTGTCAGTGGATGATAGGAACAAAACCAACATGACACCACTGCACTATGCAGCAAGGTGTGGCCAGACTCGCATCGCTTCTCTTCTCATTGACTTACAGGCTGACGTCAACGCTACCGACCACCTGAAGCAAACACCGTTGTTTGTGGCCTGCAGTGAGAAGCACCTGGATACAGCTACACTGCTCATCTCCAAAGGCGCGGAGGTCAACACACAAACAGTCAACAGACACAGTGCCCTGCACGCTGTGTGTGAGAACGGAGAGAAAGAGCTGGCTGAAGTGTTACTAAAGCATAACGCTGATGTCAGTTTACGCTGTTATACTGGTCACACGCCTCTGGCTCTGGCCTGTGATAACAGTCACTGGGACATCGCTGAGATACTCCTTCGCTATCATGCTGATATCAACATCTCTCTGTCAGAGCACCGTGCCTTCACCTTGCTTCACAAGGCCTGCTATGAAGGACGCTATGAACTGGCGGACTTCCTTCTTCAACACCAGGCTAATGTGGACACAGATTGTCTGACACCTCTACACTATGCCTGTTTCAGGGGCCACACTGATGTTGTTGCTCTCCTCCTACAGCACAACCATGACATCAACGTCACTGACAATGATTGTAAGACACCGCTACACTATGCCTGTATCAGGGGCCATACTGATGTTGTTGCTCTCCTCCTACAGCACAACCCTGACATCAACGTCACTGACAATGCTAGTCTGACACCGCTACACTATGCCTGCTTGGTTTCCCATACTGATAATGTTGCTCTCCTCCTAAAGCACAACCCTGACATCAACGTTACTGACAAGGATTGTCGGACACCTCTACACTATGCCTGTAAGGGGGGCCAAACTGATGTTTTTGCTCTCCTCCTACAGCACAACCCTGACATCAACGTCACTGACAATTTATGTCAGACACCTCTACACTGTGCCTGTATCATGGGCCAAACTGATGTTGTTGCTCTCCTCCTACAGCACAACCCTGACATCAACGTCACTGACCATACTAGCAAGACACCGCTACACTGGGCCTGTATCAAGGGTCATACTGATGTTGTTGCTCTCCTCCTACAGCACAACCCTGACATCAACGTCACTGACAATGCTAGTAAGACACCACTACACTTAGCCTGTGATTATGGCCGTACTGATGTTATTGCTCTCCTTCTACAGCACAACCCTGACATCAACATCAACGATAGGATAAACATGGATTAAAAGCTGTGGATTATGCACGTGATAAACGTCACACAGCCATCGTGGCCATGCTGGAGCAATACGTGTTCTACTGCTAGTCTGTCAGTCATCATCTGTCACAAAGAAAAAGTCTTTGGGTGAGAGAACACCGAGCTGGTCGGACGTGTTTTCGCTAGCTCTCTATTGATTGCACTGACTATGTAATAACTGAATGCGTATTCTGTGTTTGCTAAACCTCTTATCAACGAATGAAACACGTACTTTGTATAATTATGATTATTGAAGTATTGTACGCCTAATCTGAATGTGACCACTGCAATTTAATTGTTATGAAAGAAGTTTGACAGTACTGTTACTGTTTCCAGTGTTGTGAAATGGTGTTTTTACGTGTTAGACTGTAAACTGATGGAAATATCGACGTATTTTTCCTCTGCTGGTAAGCGAAAAGAAGCTCCTTCTCCTGGTTCCGTCTCTGATAGTGGCAGTCCACGATTCCAGCACAGTAATAAAAGACCAAACAGTAACATCAGCGAGTCGTTTGAAGAAGAAGAATAGGAAATACCAGAATCTAACATATCGACTCACGAGACTCTAGAGGCTATACATCGGAGCAGTATGTTGCTGGCTTCAAAAGAAGATAGTCCACAGCTGAGAGAAGAGATGAAAGGGGATATGGAAAAAAAAAAGGAATGAGGTACAGATCATGAATATAATGATGCGCATATGTATAAATCTACTAGTGCTATCTATCTCCTTTTCTTGGGAATTTTTTTAAAAAAGTTCTATAAATGGGTCTACAATAATGTTCGTACGATATTTGCTTCACACAATGAGCTGGATGTTTTTTTTTATATTTAGAATTTCTTCTAAGACATAGTATTCTATTAAAGGTTTGACTTCGAATTCAATTTGATGCTCCTCCAAAAGGACAAGTACACAAACTGTGTTTTATATAGGCAAATGAATGCCAAAATCATTGTAATGTGTAGTATTGTGTTTGTAAACAAACTGTTCTTATGAGTGACAGGATTTAGCTGAGTGCTTTCCACGCATTCTGACCTCGTAGTAACTCATGCACGAGGCCACAAACTGTGTTTTCTATAAGCTAATGAATGTCAAAATGATTACAGTGTATAGTATTGTGTTTGTAAACAAACTGTTCTTATGAGTGACAGGATTTAGCTGAGTGCTTTCCACGCATTCTGACCTCGTAGGAACTCATGCACTGGGCTACAAACTGTGTTTTCTATAAGCTAATGAATGTCAAAATGATTACAGTGTATAGTATTGTGTTTGTAAGCAAACTGTTCTTATGAATGACTGAAATTAGCTGAGCGCTTTCTACGCACACAATCTGACCCCGTAGTAACTCATGCACGTGGCTGTAGCATCTCTCGCCGTCTTTATTCCTGTACGCTGTGCATGCTCAGAATGAAAATCTGAAAATATGTTAATTCAAAATAAAGAATAAATATGTGTTACTCCCTAAAGTTATCGAGTAGTAATAATAATTATGATAAATTAAACTCGTTGTAAATTACGTAATTTTATACAAATTATCAACTATCTTTTTACAGCCAGGCAGGCAGTTTTCCATGTGCGAAATGGGCGAGGTAGAAGCGAACCTAGACTATTTGTATATACACCATTTTCCCTGAAATTGTGTGACGACTGATGATTATAATGTGCTTTGTTTGTTTGTTTTTAAACAATTATTGGTAGTTCTCAAGATAACGCTGCACTTGTAATTAACGGTAACAGTCTATTTTCTGTGTTTTATGCTTTTATTTACATGTACTATCGTTTGAATGTCATGCGTTTGAAGCTGAACAATGACAGGGGTGATAATCTGACACTCGACGTTTTGTGTGTTGGTTATGTTTATTGGCGACTGTGACAAAACATACAGAAAACCTGACTTGAACAGTGTTTTAGTATACTTGCCTTTACTGATGTTGACATTAATGTTGTTGCTTATTATAATGTAACTTCTGTATGATTTGATAATTGTCACTGGTTCTTATGGATATTAAGCATAATGAACGTTACAATAATGAAGAGTATTGCACAATATAATTTGAAGAAGTGTAATGTAAATGTAGGTATAATATAATCTGAAGAAGTATACTATACATGTAGGTATAATATAATTTGAAGTATAATATACATATAGGTATAATATAATCTGAAGAAGTATAATATACATGTAGGTATAATATAATCTGAAGAAGTATAATATACATGTAGGTATAATATAATTTGAAGATATATAATATCATATAATCTGAATAAGTATGTAATAAGAGATCTAATAGATTACACTTGGACTGATGGTTGTGTTAGTAGTGATGGGATATTGATCATGATGGAGAATATTGATCATGATAGAGATAATGATAATAGATACATAAGATTGAATTCATTAAATTGTTGTGTTTTGTTAAACTTCAATGCATTTCTCTGTATTTATTTTGCAACTGTCTGGTGTTTTTGAGTTCAATGGACAGTCATAGAAAAAAGAAACCAAACATATTAACTATATAGGCAGGTTTGAGGAGATCATACATATGTAAACATGCACAATGAACACTTTGACACACTCACTCACACATTCATGAATGCACAAACACGTACGCTCGCATGCTTCGCACGCATACACACACGACCACACACACTTTATACACTCACGCATGCTTCAGACTCACTCACAACCACACACACACATTGTATGATTGCAGCGTCAAACGAATGACATTATGGTTTGTTTATGTATACCCATTGTGTTTCCGCTACAACCTTTACATAAAGGTTGAAATATGCAATTTATGTTCTGTTTGACACTTTTTTCCCCATGTATGTAGGTAAAAAGAGCTGTCGCGTCACCCGAGTGGGTTCCGTGACGTTCAGCTCAAAACAACGAGTGAGGGGATAGAAACTCAAACAAAAGAAACTAACACAAAATGCCAGATGAACAATTACACTCTTTTATTCAAAAACAAACACGCAAACAGGATAATGAGATACTAAACCACCCTCAACCCCTATCAAGACCCCCAACCCAAGTACCTACTAAACAATTACCTCCCTTGTCTAACTGAAAACCCCAGAACTATACACGAACAGAATGCCCACAACAATATGCAACAATAGTAACAATCAATTAACTTTCAGATAAATACAATCCCAAGCTGAATCCACAATCAGAAAATGTTAAAATTCAATCGCATTGAATAAGCTAGCTTTACAGTTCCGAATCACCGTTCGTAACCTATTAACTGAGCTCAGAATAAACTAAAGCAGTTAATCACACAGATGTGGGAAGTGATTTACACTGAATACCGAAGATATGTTTTTAGGTGTGTGACGTGCGAATCTGTATGTGTGTGGGTGCGGTGTAGCTGAGATCCTGTAGCCCTGATGGAAAACTCCGGCGATGGTGGAGGGCCACACCCAGCGGCGGCGCCAACAACCAAAAAAGGACATGGCGGTGGTGGCGGTGAGGCCAGGCAACTTCCACACCTCCCAGCGGCAAAGGCAGAGGTCTCAGAGCTGATGTACACCCGGCACAGTAATACAGCAGCGACACGTAGGAATCGTAGAATTAACCAGTGGTAGTAGCATAACAGTAGTGGTAGCAGCAGAAGCAATGGCAATGGCAAAAGTAGAAAAGTAGTAGCAGTAGACAAAATAGAAGACAACAGCCCAATCTGTGGACAAATAAAGGGTCTCACTAGTTCGTCCACAAAACGTAAACATTACATAACAGATACGCCTTCCGCCGTCTGCCATCTTGACCTGTTTATACATGCATGCATCTCAATAATACAATGCAGTTCTTAATTCTATAATTTATATCTCTTCCCTAAAACATAGTTGTTTATATAAATATACATAATTATTATAACTGCACTTCCATCTTCGTCACCCCTCTCCACATTATAGTACATTATCTCCCTTCATTCACAATTATCTCTATCACGCTATGATACAAACACGCTTCCCTCATATTCATCACCTTCATCACCCCTCTCCAACATAGTACATTGTCTCCCTTACTTCGCATTCATCACCCCCCCTCCCTCTCTCTCTCTCTCTATATATATATATCTATAGAGTTAACTCTCGGATTTTGTACTAGACCACTGTTATGGATCCTAAGTAAGATAATGTTTTCTATCCGTTATTATCTTTGGTTACTCAAGATATAGATACTAAAATTTATTATACCGGACGAGCCCCCATATGTGTTGATATTCCGGGGAAGATACGGTTATCTTACTAGGGGGTAAGACTTATTGATAGATGGGCTACCACTATCGTTCGTTCTTTTACCAGAATTCCAGAGCTGTGTGAGAGACTGATCACGTCGCTTGGTCACATAAAATTTATATTTGTTCAGGGGCTTTTTAGTATCATTTGGCTTAACTTGAGAAATGCTGATTACTAATCAAAAGACTAGATTATTATGTCTCGAGAGAAGAAAACTAATAGCTACACAACAATATAAATAGAATGACACCAGTCGTATGTATGTAATTTCTTGTTTTATATATTCAAAACAACTTTTACATGTACTTCATTAAACAGGTAAGTTAATAATTCTAAGAGTTTGATGTGCTGGGAAAGTTTGTCAGCAGGTCTTCTTCATCCTATGCTACGCGAGTATATTCAAGTGGTTGACTATTTTCTTGAGGGTAGAACTCAGTTTGCATTTGTGGGTGACAGCTGCACTGTCGTTGAGTGTGCTTGGGTCCTTCTGAGAAGTCTTGCCTCTCAGGTTGAGCGGGTGAGCTACGAGGTTAGGACGTGGAGAGGTAGAATCTTGGTTGTTCTCCTTCTGTACCACGGGAGCAAGCGTCATGCGTTTGTCTCCACAAACCGTCCCAAGCTGACCTGTAAAAGTCGGAGCTCAGGCTACAATATTCTCGTTAGATATAAGTGTGCGGTCTCCTCTGCAAAGTGTCCATAGCATCAGACACCTGCAAGGTTCCCATATGCACAATTCGATCCGAATCTTAAGGCTAAGATACATCAATCCACATGCATACTGTCTCAGAAACAATAATTGGTTTCTGTAACTATATATATATATATATATATATATATATATATATATATATATATATATATATAGATAGATAGATAGATAGATAGATAGATAGATAGATAGATAGATAGAGATAGATAGATATATATATATAGATATATATCAAGAACATATTATTAATACATGGCAATCAATATAAAATAAACATACACATATCAAAACTACTAATGTTATCTTCTAGACTCTGGGATCCGTGAAACCGTCTCTAGTCTATCTTGATGATAAGGCTGAGGATAAGCGTTCACTGCAGCTTGTTCCTTGGTTTGACCCTCGCAGCTTCGTATTTCGTATTCGACTGACGAGCTAAAGTTGGGCCACCAAGGACATGCAGGGTTCTGACCAATCGTTTAACTCTCGGTGTAGTTAATCTCGCATATACGGGATTATTCATTTTTATTTGAATATTTTCCTTCACCTGCCCTATTTATCAGACACCTATAATTCCTTGAATTGGAGTGTCATAGGTAGAGTGTAGGATAGATCCAATCGCGATAAGCGGCGCATGGCTAGTTAACGGAGAGGACGTCTTGGTCGGTTTTGGTTGAAGCAAGCTAACTAGTCATGGGTTGCTAAGTTTGTTAGATATTATCTGGAGAGGCTGGCGGCGTGATTGTCTGAAGAGAGTTAATTTAACATGTGTGTGCTGCTCTTTAGGTAACTGGTGAATTAACGTCAAGTTTCACTGATGATATCTATTTTGCGCTAAGCTAATTTCCTACATTTTGTCGTCACTATTTCTGCTGTTACAGTGGGGGGGGGAGGGAGGAGGGGGTATTGACTTAAGTAGCGCTCTCTCCACACACCACAGGCTCCCGTATCTGAATGCTGCGAGATAGCATCTCTGTATAAGAAAACCCGTCCATCTCTGTCACTCTAATCAGAAAGACGCTATCGCATCCCAGCCACAAACCTAGTTAGTTAGTCATTGTTTATAAGGTCTAGCGGACTGCAAAGGGCCGAATCAGAACCATAACTTGGTTGAAAGAGGACTCACTCCTGATCCGTATAAAAGATCTGCTGAAACAACTCTAACGTTAAAGGCAATCGACCAGCCGGCCACTTTACTATAAAGGCATCTCATTCAGGGGACGCTGATGCTTTAAACTAATTTATTGAACCTCCGTTTACAAAAGCAAAATAGAATATAACCAACATTATAAATATTAACAAAACACGTATCTAGAAAATGCCTACATTGCTAAATAATACCATAGAAAACCCTAGTGAACATTTGGCAGAACGCGTTCTATAGCCCCAAGCTGACCCAACAGGCCCCATACACAAATATGGAGTTTTGGGAGGTAAAAAGGTAAAGGTAAAAAGTTAGATGACTGGTCTAGCGAAGAAGATAGTAGATTGATAGAACAGATTAGGAATGAGAAAGAACAAACGCGAATGACAGAATCAGTGGTAAAGCAAAACACTACATTTCCACAAAGTGGGGATACTATTTATACAGAAACCTTCGGGGAACATTACATTACATTACATAATTGTTGCTTTAGGTCCAGCGGACTCTTCCGAGCCAAATCAGGACCGGACAACCCTCAATCCGCATAAAAGATCTGCTGAAACAACCCTAGTGGGAAAACTGAATGCCCTCCACCAGCCAGTCACTTTACAATAAAGACATCCCACGCAGGGGACGGCTGAGGCTTCACCCCAACTTATCGAACCCCCGTTTACAAAAACAAAATAGAATACAAACATCATTATAAATTATCAACAAAACACATACATATAAAATGCCTACATTGCTAAATAATAACATCATAGGAAGCCCTAGTGACCACCTGGCAGAAAGCGTCCAATATTCCCAAGCTGATCCAACAGACCTCATACACAAACAAGGAGTCTTGTCCCGGAAGAGTTTTCAAGAAAAAAGGTAGGAGACTGGTCTAGCGAAGAAGACGATAGTATAGCAGATTGATAGAACAGAGCAGGAATGAGAAAGAGCAAATGAGAAAGACAGCGACAGTGGGAATTTAAAGTACTAAATTTCCAGAAAGTGGGGATACTATTTATACTGAAACCCCCGGCACCCCAACGGGGGTCCCCGGGGAACAAACCTAGCCACTGCGTCCCCTTTACTCTTTCAGGTGAGAGTATAAACCGAGGTCTGGTTAGTGCACATACGCATTCCTTCGCGCGGACTTTAAAAGGTGATGACGATCATGTCCTAAGTGGGCGAGTGCCGGCTACATCAAACACACCCAGCACGCACTAGGTTCCTTCTCCCCATCCCAGGTCGCCCAGGATTGTTGTGCTCAGTTGTCCGGGAGTTAGACTATGCGGTCAAAAGTTGCAAGTAGGCGCCATGGGGCGCGCGGCTTGTGTTCGATCCTTTATCGGCCAGAGCCTTGAGCAGCTCTTGAGCTGGAAAAATGCTATATAAGAAGGAATAAATAAGTAAATAATATTATAAATGATATAATGGGCAATCGGTGAGCTAAGCTTATAATTTTAGGCGCCTCTTCCTTTGAACCTACACTTTGGCAGCCGTGCTATTTTTAGAATCAGCTTTGTTACTATTAATAGCCACATAAACAAATAAATGTAACGATTTATATATAGCACCCGCACTTTCGGAAGAGGTTGTAAGTTTTACTTATTTTCCGGTGAATTTGAAAAGGATAAGTATATGAAGCTGATCTGTGCGAACTTGGGTTCCTTTAAAGCCTGAACGTTATATCATTATTTTGGCCAGAACCCACGGCGAACAGCCATTTCAACAACGATGGCGCGTGTAAGCTCTCCGCCAGTAGGCTACACGATCACCCGTACTTATTATTTTTTCTTTTTTTTCCAATCTTCGAGCTTTTTGGCCATGTGGTCTAAAGCGGGACTAACTTTCCTTGTCCACAGGCTTAGAAACCAATGACGCCTGACAAATGTGGGATCGATCCTGCCTCTGGGCGTTAGGTTTCTCCGAATAGTATTTACTTTCGACTCGGGCAATGTCTCGGGGGTTTTCTCCGGGTACTCCGGTTTGTTTCCCCAGCAAAATTTCAAAAACACAACTAGGTAGTTTGGGTTTGGGAGCGCCACATGCTGCGACTATGCCTTCCCCAGTGGATGCGGCCCAGAATTTACCAATAAAACAGGACAATAAAGTGTCCCAAAAAAATCCACAGCGCTGAAGGCGTCGTCCATCGTTATTTCTCATTGATCATCGCCTTTCTATACCCTCTGGAAGGGTGTACTCTTTCGGAAGAGAGAGTAAACTGAAATCTTAATTAGGTGAGGTCTACGATGCATGCATTCCAGTCAACGGACTCTGACGATGCACGTCACAGCTCGCGCTTTGCTGCCACATCAAACTCGTGAGAACCTCCACGAAATTTCTGGAGCGGAGCTTCTCCTCTGACAAATGTGCGCAGAAGTCTGAAGGACATGCATTTGGCACTAATAGCAGCGCTTCAACGTCGGCTTGCTCTGATGTCACAGACAGTGACGCATTGGGAGCGGCCAATGTGACGTAACAAACGAAAACTGACGCAAAACGGGTTAAGAATTTTATGTCCGACCGCGAGCTAATGTAACTGACCTTACTAAAGGTCAATTTTTTTCCCCCCAAAATCACCAATCAGACTCAATGCGCGACGATCTGTACAAACATACACGCTCACTTGTTTTACAGTCCCCGTTGTCATGAAGTGAATTGGCAAATATTTACAATTGTGCATACAGCATGTGTTTATAGAGTGACGGTTGTTGACACTGGCACATGGCGTATGTATTAATACTGTTTGGAGACCAGAAGGCTATGCTCATAAAATTATGCATCTGAGAGAGTCTGTGATTGGATGAAATAGGACTATGATAGAGTATTAGTGGAATTTAGTGGAATGAAAGATACTGTGAAAAAAGAGTGAATGCTTATTTTGTGTGACTCGGAAATATTGTGGTACCCTGTAGGCTACTTCTGTTTTCCACTGTGGTGATGCAGGATTCTGTTCATGACAGACATGGTGATTTGAATATATATATTTTATGATTTACCTGCTGGAAATATAATATTGAAACTAATTTTGTAAATGCATAAAATATTTTCATAATTGATAAATGTAATTTTCTGTCAGACCGGAACGGGATTGCTTCAGAGAAAAATAAGATTATATTGTATTTCAGCTATTTATTATTTTATTACTTTAGGACTTATAGTTTCCTTAAATTCTGTTTTAAATATTATTCCACTACCTTGAGTGAGAAAGAAGAGAACCATTAAATTAGCAAAACGTATATATTGGTGTTGTGTTCCAACTGTTGTCTATTTTACGTCTTCAATGTTTCAAGTTTATCTTTCTGTCTCAACGTGTGCAATTGTATAAGAAAGGCCTTTTGGTGAATGCGTGTATACGTGAAATTAGAACAGTATGACACCCGTTGGGTTGCCGGCGTTTTCTGTATAAATAGTATTCCCACTTTATGGAAATTTATTGCTTTAAATTTAAATTACCACTGTTTCTGTCATTCTCAGTCGTTCTTTCTTTTTCCTAATCTGTCCTATCAATCTATTATCTTCTTCGCTAGACCAGTCACCTACCTTTTTTTTCTTGAAAACTCTCCCCAAACCCCTCATTTGTGAATGGGGTCTGTTGGGTCAGCTTGGGGGTATTGGCCGCATTCTGCCAAATGGTCACTAGAGCTTTCTATGGTATTATTATTATTTAGCAATGTAAGCAATTTACATACATGTATGTGTTTTGTTAATATTTTATAATGATGTTTATATTTTAGCTAATTTTGTTTTTGTAAACGGGGGTTTTATAAATTAGAGTAAAACCTCGGCGTCTTCTACATGGGATGCCTTTATTGTAAGCGAGCGAGAGACTGGGAGATTTACGTCCTAGTGTTTTTGAAAAACGTTAAGGACAATTAAAAACGGTGGCAAGGGCCACTCTTTTATTGTTAAAATAACCAGACCAGGTCTGGTAGGGGGATGGGGGGTGGGGGATAGGGATGCCGGGGGTATATAAAACAGGGGAGGAAAAGAAAAGAAAAGCAATAATAAAACCTCCTACATGCATTCGTCATTTGTACAAATCTTTCGTACTTCTGGGTGCCTATATGACAATTTCTTTGGCTGCACGGCACAATTGTGCCGCCGAACCAGAATATTTGTACAATTTTTGTGCTGGGCAATGAGCTACCCGCAATAAGTATGCTAAGTGGGTATTAGCCAAGGTGGTGGGCGGGACCAGGTCCTTTCCACGAAGTTTTGGCAAGTTGTCATCGGTTAACGCCGTAGGCCACCATAGTGGGTACCCGTGAGGCTATTGTAAGTGACCGGCTGGAGGAGTGTCATCAGTGTTATCATTAGGGTTGTTTCAGCAGATCCTTTTATACCGATCAAGGGTGAGTCCTCTTTCAACCAAGTTGTGGTTCTGATTCGGTTCTTTGCAATCCACTGGACCCTATAAACATTTACTAACTAACATGTTACAGCCACTATCTCTCTCTCTAGCTCTCTCTCTCTCTCTCTCTCACACACACACACACAACAACAACAACAACAACAACAAACGCACATCATATCATCACACAGACATGGGGTGTAAAGGCAGGGAGATCGCTATTAGAAGACGAAAAGGAAATTTAATTTTTTTTAAAAATTTTAGATTGCTTGCATCTAATAACATTATTGAAGGGAGGGAGGAAACCGTAGTACTCGGAGAAAACCCTCGGAGACCTCAATAGTCTCGTACCTAAGTCACATAAGTTCGCCCCATTTCGGGAATCGAATGTCTTGGGTAGACCATGGGTTGCGGAGAAGGTTTCTTTATTGTCAATGTAGCCACATCCTTCTCTTGATCACATGTCTTTTTAGATGGAAGTTATGACTCAGCGATTGTTTTAGCCAGGGGTGGGGAAATGGCTTTGGGCGGGATAATGGAGGAGAAGTGATGTGAAGCAGAAGGAAATGACTTTTTGAGCAATTTATATATTTCAACCCAATGACCGATGGTTATAACATCATTTATGCATGTGTTGTCACCTACAATGATCTGCTGCACATTTTTGCTGGTGGATTATGCTGTAGCCAATGTTTGACGTTAGCTAGAGCAAGGCCTGACACGGTGATGAGTTGACTGGTGCGTTGGCTTGTGGGTAGACGAGGTCTAGTCTACTATACTGTACAACAGAGTCACCAAGAATAAGATGAGTTGTTGTTGGTTTCACTCTTTCTTCAGCTAGCTGTTGTCGAGGTGTAAGATGTACATTCTTGGGAGATAAACTTGGTACGGTGTTCTTTTTTAAATGAGATGAATTCGACAGCCTGGATGTAGAAGTACTTTTAAGAATTGGATTAGAGGAGGGATCACTAGAAACAGCAACTAGTGGACGGGATCTGAGCTGAACAGAGGGAGAGGGTGAAGAAGTTCAGACTGTTGAGACATTTGAGATTGATGAAATATTTGAGACTTGTGAACGAGTGCTACAAACTGACGAACTTTTGTCGAGGGACATATTGTTGCTAGATGATGGCAGTATCAACGTATAATCAGGCTGTGTGTTAACATTGACCACAGCTGAAGCTACTGACGTTGGCAGTGACGCTGATGGTGGGGGCGTGGTTTGTGTGAATGTATCATAGCATGTGGGTTTATGAAGATTGGTGGTGGTGATGGTTTATAACAGGTGAAACAGTTTTTGTCTGCGAGCTGCTTCTTCAAATCACCTAACTGACTTTTAAGAGTTTGGTTCTGATTCTCTAGGGCCGTCAGTTTGGAAGCCAGTGATTCCACAATGTCTGATTGCAGCCGCAATCTAGGTGTACTTTCAGACTGGTTTTTACCTGAACCTTTGTCTCCACTTCCTCTACAACGTGGTTGTTGCATTTTTCTGTTTCACCTTGAAGACTTGAGATCCGGACATTTCAGTGGCAAAATCGACATCTGCCTTAGCTCCTTCCTGTGTAGTTTCATCAGTCGACAACGACAGGTAAGTTGCAATAATTCTGGGATTGACTTTCGTCACATTGCAAGCCTTGCAGACGTCGGGAACGTAGCACGTCGAGTTTCTTGCTGCTTGTCTTCGGGCATGGCGCAGTTGACCTCGGCGACACTGGTGGTAGTGCAAGTAGCTGTAATTCTTTCCTAGACTTCTGCATTTGGCTCTTGTCAAGATATATTTAAAGAGTATTTATTACCCCCCACACCCACTCCATCTCCCACCAAAATAAAAATAAATAAATAAATAAATAAATTATGACGAATACAGTTGACGTAACTTTGATTCACATCCCCTTTTTTACAACAACGCAATCTGAGAGCAGAGAAATCGTCAAAGATACGCAAAAAGCACAGCGTTTTTATAAAGTTCAGGTGTGCAAACACTTATAGAAACACTAGTGGTTTTGTACCCTGGCAAGCCAGGGTACACAGGCTGCTGTTTAAAATGTAGACAGAGAGACAACTGTTGTCTGCGAGTTTCATTTGGACGATGATACCTCCCCATATCCCCCTTGATACCTCACCATACCCCCACCCCCCGATATCTCCCCGTCCCCTTCATGATGCCTCACCATACCCCCTTGATACCTCCCCGAACCCACTTGATACCTCCCCATACTCCCTTGATACCTTCCGTACCCCCCTTGTAACCTACCTGTACCCTCCTTGATACTTCCCCGTTGATCGTTTTGCAGGTATGGATGAAAGGAATCGACCATCACCATACCCCCTACCCATTCCCCTTTAAACCTACCCGTAGCCCTTTTTACCTACACGTACCACCCCATCCCGATGATTAATAATAATAATAATAATAATAATAATAATAATAATAATAATGAATATAGAATAATACAAATAGAAATCATAAAAAAACACCAAGGTTTTAAAACAAAATTTGATATAAGATTATAATAATAATAATAATAATAATAATAATAATAATAATAATAATAATAATAATAATTATTATTATTATTATTATTATTATTATTATTATTATTATTATTATTATTATTATTAGTTCATAAATAATAATAATAATAATAATAATAATAATAATAATAATAATAATAATAATAAATAAATAAGTTAAAAGTAAAAAGCCTAAATTGAAAAGAAAAATATCCATATTGTAGTGTTAAAAAAATAACATTAAAAAAATATGGCCCGCTGGAGATTTGAACTTGGGTCGCCTGCACGGTAGGCGAATGTCTTACTAAGTGAGTTACCAAGGCTTCATATAGAGACCATCAATTTTTTGGTCTTTATGGGAAAACATGCTGAAACCTCGATTCGATTTTTAATTAATCAAATTTAATTAGTTAAACACAAAATTTTGTAAGATTGGTGACATGAGTGCAAAAGTGTTTTGAATGGAAATAAAACAAAATTTGCGGTATTACGGAACGGCACGTTCTTGACACGGGTTGAATCGGAAGCGCGCGGAATGACGCTATTGCAGTTTGTGGACATTTTGTTTATTTATTTATCTCAGAAACGGTTAAACGTTCGGTAAGGAAATGTCGGCTATAACGATTTCGCGGGTTTTGAGCGCACAGCAGGCCGATCCGCAGCGCCCAGCACCTGCCCAGATCAGCGTCCATACCGGACAAACTTTACAGTAGAGGCGAAGAAGGACTTCCGGCTAAGCAATTTATATATATAGATAACGACACCAGAGACGATTCACATATTGAAGTAAAAAAGTTTGCAAGAATTTTTCCGTTACAGCATGACAACCATGGCGGAACAAAGGGAAGTCACCGTCTCAAAATCCCGTAGCCCAAAAGGGCAAAACTACAGCCAATGATCAGAAAAAGAAAAAAAAAATCCAAATTATCATAAAATGTAACATAACGAAATAATTTCACAAAACGTAGATGGTCTCACTGAATAATCACATTGAGCCGACACAATTTTGACTTTGAAGAAAACGAAACAGGAACCGGAAGGAGAGAAGAAGAAGAAGAAGAAGAAGAAGAAGAAGAAGAAGAAGAAGAAGAAGAAGAAGAAGAAGAAGAAGGAGAGAGAGAGAGAGAGAGAGAGAGAGAGAGAGAGAGAGAGAGAGAGAGAGAGAGAGAGAGAGAGAGAGAGAGAGAGATTGATCGCATCACACATACAAAAATACAACAACAAAATACTTTTTTTTTAAATAATAAAATTAATGTTAAATAAAATACACTACTACTACTATCTCTACTAGTACTATTACTATTAAAAAAAATCTATGTATTTTTTTATATAGGGACAGTCTTTAATTTAATAATTTTTATTATTAATTCTATTTATTTATTTAAGGTTGGGAGATGGAAATTGTTCAAGATTGAAGAAGATGATGGTGTATGTGTGTGTGTTTTTTTTACTTCTTAAAACGAACTAGTTAAATTATTTAAACGTATTTTAGTGATGAGCATAAGCGAAAGGATGTTTGTATGTCAGAGAGAGAGAGAGAGAGAGAGAGAGAGAGAGAGAGAGAGAGAGAGAGAGAGAGAGAGAGAGAGAGAGAGAGAGAGAGACTTTTGACTTTTGACGCTGTTTTTATTAAGCCTCCGGCCCATACAGTTTGGGGAGGGGGTTTACAATGGGAAGAAATAAGCATAAATCAACACACACACACCCACACACTTGCACAGACACGGTTATTTGGACTTTCCTCAAACGCCACATACGTTGTGTGGACAATGGGTCGTGCTACGACCCCCTTTTTTAAGTACATTTAAGTGTTCTAACCCTAACGGATCATTAAATGGACGTCCCAACAAGGAGGTGTGTCCAAAGAACGTATGTAGATGTGCACTAGTTTGTCCAAAGAACGCCGTGTAAACATGCGCGCACACACACACACACACTCACATTTCAATTGCAGAATAAGTAAGAGAGAGAGAGAGAGAGAGAGAGAGAGAGAGGGAGAGAGAGAGAGAGAGAGAGAGAGAGAGAGAGAGAGAGAGAGAGAGAGAGAGAGAGAGAATGGATACATTTTGATCGCATCACACATACAAAAATAAAATTAAAATACTATAAAAATAATAATAAAATAAATTTAAAATAAAATAAACTAGACTACTACCACTACTAGTACTACTACTGCTACTATATTTTTTTAAATAATAATAATAAAATATATTGTATGTTTTTAATATAGTGACACAGTCTTTAATAAGGTGTTTATTAATTCTATTTATTTAGTTAGGATTGAGAGATGGAGAGGAGGGTTGGACTTCTAAAATTGCTTAAAGATGATAACGAAGATGATGGTATGTGTGTGTGTATGTGCGTGTGCGTGCGTATATGTGTGTGTGTGTGTGTGTGTGTGTGTGTAGGGAACGTACAAAAACGCACAAATGGGTACCAGACCTTGTCTTTTCTAGTAACAAATGGGTTTATTTGCTTGGAACCCACTTTTTTCCAGGAACCCACTTTTTTCTAAGTGCGAGGGAGTGCTCTTTTAGTGCAAGGGAGTGCAGTTGTAGTGCATGAGAGTGTTTTAAGTACAGAGGAGTGCACTATCCGGGACGGAGAAAATACAGTCCATTTTCGGAGAAATTTTGAAGAAAAATCGACCTATTTCGTCGCTCCTAGGAGACGAAATAGGTCAACTTTTGAGACGGAAAGAGCCAATTTTGACTTAGATTCTTACATTTCTAGAAGAAATTTGCGTTCTTTCCGTCAAAAAATCACTTTCCGATTCCTACATTCTTAAATAAACCCATTTATGATGAATTGCAAGTATGTGGGTGTGTGTGTGTGTGTGTGTGTGTGTGTGTGTGTGTGGGTGTGTGTGTGTGTGTGTGTGTGTGTGTGTGTGTGTGTGCATCAGCTCCCTGTGAAGTGTTCTTTCTCTTGTTCACCTCTCTTCGTTTGTCACACAAAACCAAAGTTCAGCTGTGATCGACGGTTTCTGCTTTGGGCGGTGCTTGCCCGGTGGCGCTACTTCACTCGCTCCCAAAATGAGCAGTGGTGCAAATTTCCCTCCAATTGTGACTTAAAATATTTCTGTCACCTCCGGGTCTGCAGTTTGTCCAGATCGAATTTCAATCGGGTGCACTTTGCTGTGTTCACTCTCTTCAATTGGAGCCGGAAAGACATCATCACGTGGTCACTTCCGATATCTGCTCCTGGAAAAGTGCGTGTCCTGCCATTGTTGACGCTTGATCTGAAGCGTTTCTTGACCATGATGTAATCAATCTGGTTCGGATGCTCCCCGCTGGGACTGTGCCAGGTTCATCGTCTGAATTTTGTGTTGGGTAAGCGTGTTTGCCAGTATCAGATTGTTGTATCTGGAAAACTCCAATATCAGACCTCTGTCATTTGTATCGTTGTTGCAGTGGGGTCCACGTGTGTCTCCCCAGTTGTGGTAGGCATCTTGGTCAACTTTGGCATTCCAGTCGCCTTGCACTAAAACCATATCCTTCCTCGGCACTTGGTCAAGGACAGCCTGCAGATACTGATAGAAATCCTCGACTGCACTATCGTCATATTCTGATGTTGGAGCATAGGCCAGGATGATGGTGATGTTGAAAAGGGCTGCCCTCAGACGGATGAGAATCCAACGCCGTGTTCGTGCCTGTCATCTCTCCCGCTGAAATAAAGCTTGTGGACTTGGTCGGTCGTTGTTTCACCTACGCCTTTCCAGCGCAGTTCGCTTGTAACAGCAGAAATAGTAACGACAAAATGTAGTAAATTAGCTTAGCGCAAAATAGATAGCATGGATTAAAACTTGACGTTAATTCACCAGTTACCTAAAGAAAAGCCCACACATGTTAAATTAACTTCCTTCAGACAAGTCACGCAGACAGACCTGACTAAACCAAGAAGTTTCACTAGCTTACTTGCCGAACTGACCAGAACGTTGTCTCCGTTAACTAGCTTACTCCACTATGACCACGGTCTCTGAGACACTAAGTAGCCTAGGCTCCGCTTATCGCAATTGAATCTATCCTACACTCTGCCTCTGACACTCCAATTCCAGGATAATTATACGTGTCTCATAAATAGGGCAGGTGAAGGAAAATATTCAAATAAAAACGAATAATCCCGTATATGCGAGATTAACTAAAACGAGAGTTAAACGATTGGTCAGAAGACTAGGGAACCTCTGCATGTCCTTGGTGGCCCAACCTTAGCTAGTCAGTCGAATACGAGACACGAAGCTGCGAGGGTCAAACCAAGGAACAAACAGCAGTGTCCGCCTATCTCCACCTCACAGAGAGAGTGCTAGAGACTACAAGACGGTCACGAATCCCAGAGTCTAGAAGTAAGGTAACACTAATAGTTTTGAGATGTGTATGTTTATTTTATATTGATTGCCATGTATTAATAATATGTTCATGATATATATAGATATATAGTTACAGAAACAGATTATTGTTTCTGACACATAGCCTTAAGATTCGGATCGAATTGTGCATATGGGAACCTTGCATGTGTCTGATGCTATGGACACTTTGCAGAGGAGACCGCACACTTATATCTAACGAGAATATTGTAGCCAGAGCTCCGACTTTTACAGGTCAGCTCTGGGACGGTTTGTGGGGACAAACGCATGACGCTTGCTCCCGTGGTACAGAAGGAGAACAACCAAGACTCTACCTCTCCACGTCCGAAACTCGCAGCTACACGACTCACCCGCTCGACCTGAGAGGCAAGACTTCTCAGAAGGACTCCATCACTCGCCGACGCGCAGTAGATAAGTCACCCACACACACCGACTCAACCAAAGCTTTTAGGTTTTGAAGTTAGTTCAGCCAGGCTAGTATAAATAGCTTCGCCGGTGCTCTTCTTTCCTTTCCTTTCACTGAAAGGGAGGGTGTAGGCAAGCTATAAATAGCCCGCAGCCAGCAAAATGTGGGAGAACCTAAGAGTTCTGCTCACATAGGCACTGAGCTGGTGTGCACAAATGCAAACTGAATTCTACCCTCGAGAAAATAGTCAACCACTTGAATATACTCGCGTAGCATAGGATGAAGAAGACCTGCTGACAAACTTTCCCAGCACATCAAACTCTTAGAATTATTAACTTACCTGTTTAATGAAGTACATGTAAAAGTTGTGTTGAATATATAAAACGAGAAATTACATACATACGACTGGTGTCATTCTATTTGTGTTGTGTAGCTATTAGTTTTCTTCCCTTGAGACATAATAATCTAGTCTTTTGATTAGTAATCCGTGTTTTTCAAATTGAGCCAAATGATACTAAAAAGCCCGAGAACAAATATAAATTGTATGTGACCAAGCGCCGTGATCAGTCTCTCACACAGCTTCGGAATTCTGGTAAAAGAACGATCGATAGTGGTAGCCCATCGCCCATCTATCAATAAGTCTTACCCCCTAGTAAGATAAAACGTATCTTCCCCAGAATATCATCACATCGCTGATACCTAAAATGTTCCATCGATAGTGGTCCAGCTCATGGGCCAGTTCTTCTAATTTTCCCTCCGCAGTTAGGGTCCTGACATTCCAGGTTCCGGTGAAACATCATGAGTGAAAAAGGTTTAGAAAAAAAAGAAAAAGAAGAAGAAGCTTACCTACCTTCCCTTTCTTTCTTAGTTTCCTATGTTATCTTAATCAGTACAACTTACGTTAATCTGATGAATAATAATTGATACAACAACAACTTAAACAGACTTTTTTTATTTTGGGGAGAGAAGGGAGGAGGGGGGGGGGGAGGGGGCCTAAAGCGTGTTTTCGTTGCTCAAAACAAACCGCTCAAGTATGAATTTTCCATTTCCCCGTTGGGGTTTCGGTATAAATAGTATCCCCACTTTCTGGAAATTTAGTGCTTTAAATTCCCACTGTCGCTCTCTTTCTCATTTGTTCTTTCTCATTCCTGCTCTGTTCTATCAATCTGCTATACTAACTTCTTCTTCGCTAGACCAGTCACCTACCTTATTTCTTGAAAACTCATCCGGGACAAGACTCCTTATTTGTGTGTGAGGTCTGTTGGATCAGCTTGGGAATATTGGACGCTTTCTGCCTGGTGGTCACTAGGGCTTCCTATGCACAGGCGGCGGAAGCTGCTCAGGATTCGGGGTGGGGGGGGTGGGGGGGGTGGCACACACATTTTATTCACTGACATGAGGGCCGGACCTTGGAAAAGTCGAGGGGGGAGGGTGGTGGCGGGGATTACAGATTCAGCGAAGGCGCGTTCTAGGCCTGCTCCCCCGGAAATTTTTTTTTTCAAGGATGCAAAATGGTGCAATCTGGTGCAATCTGAACCTTGAAAAAGCCATTTGTGATGGTCTGGGACATTGAGCTTTTTGAACAATTGAACTGACAAACTCTGGGATACAAAAATTATCCTCTGCCCCTCCCTTAAAAAAACAACAACACACTCACACACACAAACATTTATTTATCAGTAGAGATGTTTTGTATACTTATTATTAACTACTTTTTGTTGATCGTTAACGGTATAAAGCTTTACCTTGTAGTTTATAAACATCATCGCCCTGCTTTCACTTAATTGCTGCAATAGGTTCCTCGGCATTATTACCATTTGTGAATTGTATCTTCTGGCAAAACAGTTCACTGCCTCCTTGAAGTCCCTGTGCAATCCCTGTGCACTTTCAGTAAAGCAAGTCCATTGAGTCTCTGTTGCCCCATTGTAGAGTGCAGGTAGTTTTTCAGGTTGCGCAACTGACTGTTTGAACGCTCACACTCGGCAGTAGTGACAGGCAGGATGCAAAGGTTCTTTAGCATGATGAACAGGTTGGGATAAAAATCCCTTTCACAATGTTTCAGTGCTTCTGATGCCGTGGATGGGATGATAGCTGTCGCATTCTCAGCAGTACTTCGCCATTTGCAAACCCACCGTTGGTATTCTGCATCAAGGGTAGCGTTGTCTGGTAGGTCAGACTCCCACAACATTGCCAGTGTCTTCACCCCTTCTGGAACCTGCATGAAACCATCCTGGTTGTCTATAAAAGTGCTTGGCACTAGACAGAGACCATCAACTGCTAGCCCAGCATTTTTGAACCTCGAGTCCAATTCGGTTTGACAGGTGTTCCAAGAAAAGAATGGCAGTGCTAATCTTGAAATATTCTTCTGGAGTGGCCGCAGGTTGGT
Source organism: Oncomelania hupensis (assembly GCA_036898135.1). Lineage (NCBI taxonomy): Eukaryota > Metazoa > Mollusca > Gastropoda > Littorinimorpha > Pomatiopsidae > Oncomelania > Oncomelania hupensis. Next base: position 35,853,497 of record CM072527.1, on the reverse strand, counting down.
TGTCACGGAGAGTCTGTCGGTATGCTTGACGAGGAACAATAACACCAGTTGTCAAAGCATTTGCCATTTTGCTGAATTCACCAAACCAGGCAACGAACGCTGTGTCGACATCTCTTCTAATAGAAGACATGCAGTTACTGACCTCTTTGATTTCCCTGTAGGCATCGACATCTTTTGTCCTTTTCTGCAGCTTCACTGTCAAGGGTTTCCATTTCAACGATGTTTTTGGACGATTCAGCGATGGTCGTTTCAATGGGTGTTCGTTACAACGAATTGTCATAATTATCAACTTAGCATCTTAATTAATATTTCTAAAAAGTCGTTTTTGGTGGACTATGGCAGTATCAAGGTGAAGGTGCTGGAAGAGGCTTGCGGCCAGAACAAGAAAATATTGCTGCATTTACTAATTTAGGCTTAGGGGTTGGGTTACTTGGTCGTTTCAACGGGAAAACGCTTTGGACGTTTTAACGGATCCTTTGAAATGGATTTCCACTGAATTGACTATAAATAACTCTTTGTACTTTGGACCAAAAGTGACTAAAAACTGCAATGTTTTAAAAACATTTTTTTAAAAATTGAAACTCTTTGCATAAAAAAAATTTCAATTTTTTTTTAAATTTGGAGGGGGGGTTCCGGAACCCAGGTACCCCCCCCCCCCCTCCCCTTCACCTGGGGCCGACCCTGGACATTTACTCCAAATAATTTGAACAATTTTCATAGACACTATGTGAGAGAGAAAAAAAGATATATCATATATTTCTACAACTGTGCATATAAGAGAGAGAGAAGGGGGGGGGAGGTAGAGAGAAAGGGAGAGAAACTGACCTGACAATGTTGATCCATCACAGTAACAAAAACAGCAGTCATGCATGTCATTTGGCATGGGAAATTACACCGTTAATTTTCCAAAGTATGCCTGACTGCGTTCATTTCTATTGATAAATTCGTAAGCAGTTTGCGCTAGGTCTAGTTGATCTACTTTGTCTTTGAACACATGCATTATAAGACAATTATTTAGACGCTCCTGCGTCATCGTTGCCCGAAGGTATGTTTTTACCCGCTTTAGGGCTGAAAAACTGCGTTCAGCTGTTGCAGTTATGGTTGGGATGGTGAAGTACAGTCTGAGAAGTTTATCCACTTCACTCAGCATCCGTCGCACAGTGTCAGAAGCTGCTTTCAGTTCATCCGGCATTGCTTGGAAGATGGTGATCCTAGAGTTAGCCGCCTTACTGGTGTCGCCCAGTGCATGTGGGAGGAGCTCTAGCTGAGTTTGGAGTCTGTCCAAGTCGATGTCAGCGGAATATGTATCTTTGATTTCGTGAGGAATTTCTGGTCTCTTCCCTGCTGCTCCATCACTTAGAAGAACTTAAATTTTCCTTGGTAAGTCGAGAGCTATTTGATCAAACCGGCTCTTTAAATGTTCTTTGATGCTGTCAATGGCCTCACAGTATTGCTGTTTGTAGTAAGCAGATGGACAAGAGTAGCTGTGACCCTGTGAGCCATCGTCCAGTCTTCGTGGAGGCTGCTTCTGTCAAGGAACGCAGGGCTCATCACACAAATTTGCAGCTTTCGTTGTGATGTCAGCAAAAAATGTCTCATAACAATCTTCATGCTGCATGCTTTCCAGTGTTCTCAGACAAATGTCAGCAGCGTTTACTGCGTCATCACAAGTCGTTTGTTTTCTTTGAAGAACTGTCGCCAGCTCTTCAGTCACAGCAAGGATCTCATCTTTGAATTTTTTTGCAACTCCTGACACGTGACCCTGAAAATTACTCGCCCCGTCGTAGGCCTGGCCCCTACAGTTTTGCACTGGCAAGTCAAGTCTGATCAAGCAGTCCTTCAGTGCTGTGAAAATGGTCTCAGCACAGGTATTGTTAACTTGCATCAGTCCAGAGAAAGGGGGAAAATATTGGTTTGAACGACCAAATAATGTTTTTTGAGGGGCTGAATATTGGGGGGGGGAGGGGGCAAATGTATAGGTTTGCCCCCCCCCATATTTTTCTAGGGGGTGGGGGGGGCCAGTGCTCCCATTGCCCCCCCCCCCCCCCCCCCCGCTTCCGCCGCCTGTGCTAAGACGTTATTATTTAGCACTGTAGGCATTTTATATGTATGTGTTTTGTTGATAATTTATAATGATGTTTGTATTCTATTTTGTTTTTGTAAACGGGGGTTCGATAAATTAGAGTATAGCCTCAGCGTCCCCTGCGTGGAATGTCTTTATTGTAAAGTGACTGGCTGGTAGAGAGCATTCAGTTTTACCACTAGGGTTGTTTCAGCAGATCTTTTATGCGGATCGGGAGTTGTCCGGCCCTAATTTGGCTCGGTAGAGTCCGCTGGACCTAAAGCAATAATCATGTAATGTAATGTAATGTAATGAATTTTCCATTTCTGTTGGGGAGTAATTTCCCCTGTTTAGCGGTATACCAGTGCCATAACCGTGTGGCTTTTGGACCCTAATTTTGAATGAACTATGCGGTTTTAAGACTGCGTCTTGTGAGTGTTGGGTCGGGTAGGATCTACTGTGTCAGTCTAAAACCTAGGATTTACTGTGTCAACCTAAAACCTAGGATCTACTGTGTCAACCTAAAACCTTAAATTGTGAGTGCTGGGTAGGGTAGGATCTACTGTGTCAACCTAAAACCAAATCTCTTACAGAGCAACTTTTTTTTTTTAACTGGTTCTGCCTTTTACCAGCTTTGATAGATTCTATTTTTAGCTCAAGAGTGGTGACTAGTATTGCTATTATTAGTCACAAAAACTACGGAATTTATTGATTTAACAAACAAAACAAAACAAAAAGCTTTTTTGTTTGTTCTTTGTTGTAAACTTCTTTTTTTCCTGTGCGGGAACACTCACTGTGAATGTTAAAAGGATCTGTCAAGGGACAAAGTTTGTCCATTAACAAAAATCTTAAGGGCAGGCTGACAGTCTCAAATTTGACGGTGAAACTGACTTGAATGGGGGGACCCGCTGACCGCCCTGTAATTCAGATGTCGTTTTGATGAGGCTGAGCCCACTCGCAAAGGATCATCTTTGAAACTCCATGGAACCCGAACTCGACGTCGATGAGTCTGATAACTGCTCAGTTTCGGATGGCCTTATCCAAACTGCTTCTTCACATTCTCTTCCTCCAGTATACGTCTCACTATCCTGACCACTCAGCTGCGATTCAGGCTCGGGTTGGTTCACTAAATCTATTTCGCTCGACCTCACCGACGTTTTTCTTGTAGTCGGTTTCGCCTCGGGTGAGCCTGTCCAAACTTCGTAGTCACTCTGCTGCGATTCAGGCTCGGGTTGGTTCACTAAATCTATTTCGCTCGACCTCACCGACGTTTTTCCTGTAGTCGGTTTCGCCTCGGGTGAGCCTGTCCAAACTTCGTAGTCTTTGTCTGTTCTTCCATCAGACGTTTGTCCTGTAGTCTGTTCCGCCTCGGGTTGGCCTGTCCAAACTGCGTAGTCTCCTTCTGTTCTTTCATCAGGTGGTCCGCCTTCTAGGCCAGACTGCGGCCATTGAAGTTTAAGTTCCTCAGCGACAGTTCCGCAAGCCGTTAGTGCTGTGCGTTCCATTGGGGAAAATCTGGACATATTGAGCCTACTTTGAGAGCTAAGGGAACCTACGGCATTCTTTCGCGAATGCTGTCCGTCACTTTCAAAGAGGACTGCGTATATTTTGGGAAAGAACATAAAGGCGAGATAGAGAAACTGGCCCAAGGCCATACCCAACGTGAATAGCCTCAGCTGGGCCGACTTGTTTTTCAGCTGGAGGGATACAGCGTATATGGCCGACATGGAGGCCGCATTAGCACTGATGCATATCAAGATGAAGCGCGACTCGTTGAAGTTGTCAGGGAGCTTCCTGGTCTGCACGGCCAGCCACAGGCACGACGTGGTCATCACAAATAGCAACGACCTTTTCAAGAAATTCACCGTGGATTGAACCTCGTCGCAAAACAACTCTACGTGGTCTTCAATCTGGTGCTTTTTGGGAGCTGGTAAAGATGCAAGGGTCAGCAGCAGGTGAAAGGCGACCAACAACAAGCACAATGTCAGGCGAGAACTTCTGGACACCATCTTCAGTTTTGACAGGCCCTTTTTACTCTTCATGAAAATCCTGTAGATTACCATGGTGCGCGTGAACAAGGCACAGATGATAAAAGCGTGCGAAATGTCATAAAAAATGGTGTAAAAGTAACACATCACCAGACTGACCTGTGCCGTTGCTATCACCATGTTTAGATAACCCAACAGCATGCCAAAAAGCATCAACATCGACAGTTCGATAGAAGTTGCCTTGATAACTCGCTTCCTACGATGATATATAAAGAAAACGACAACGACGAAGAGCGCGAAAATAAAGAAGACCGCCAGAGCGATCTGAACTACGACACGGCTATCTGATTCCCGGACGAAAAACATCGGCATCTCCTGACATGTTGTATAGTTGCTTTCCGGGTCCGGCCACTCAAATTCTGGGCAGGTGCTACATTTGGTGCTGTTATTTGTCACGATCTCGTTCTCGCTACACACCTGGCAGTCCCAGCAGCATTTCACGGGTTCTTTAGGAACCTGCCTTTCGCGCGCTAGGCACTTTGTCCCGCAACTAGCCACGATGGGTTTCTCGGCTTTGTCTTTGTTCGGGTTGAAGCGCGTGACCCGATCCACTTTCAGTGCCAGCGTCTCCGAGGTGATGTCAAAGGAGGCCAGTTGCCGCAAATCCACAGCATTTAAAGATGGGGCCCAAGCAATCTTCCTTGGAATGACTTGCCAGATATCGTATTTCGGTATCTGTCCCGGTTCATACAATTTAATCTCCTTGTTTTTACTCCAGATCTTCGTAACCAGCACCTGTTGGTACAACCTCGATCCAGTTACACAGTTAGCGGCATCCTGCTTGCTCACGTTGACACAATCTGCGCTTTCCAATACTTGTTTCGTGGCGCTCGCCAGAAGCTTAACGGAATCCTGGAAGATAAAGGAAAACCACGAATGTGGCGATGTGAAGTCTAATCCCAAGATGGTAGAAGTATTACACATCACAGTGCTGCTGCTGCAGTTTTTCACAGTATGCCACAAGTCGCTGAAAAAGGGGTCCTTCGTGCTTTGTGGGGAGGTAGCTCCAAAAGTAAAACTAAATAGTTCATCGATTCCCAATTGACCTTCGGGAATGACGACGATGCCGTTCATTATGTATTTTCGGCCTAGTTCCTGCAACTCACTGCTAGAGCACGTCCAGCTCTCTACACCAACAATTATCAAATCTATGCTGACGTTTTTCCTGATCTCGTAGCAATGCATGGCCTCCAGGAGAAGGCGAACGAAGTTCACACTGCCCAGAAGAACTACAACATCCGCTCCTTTTCGCTGTTCTTTCATCAGCGCCTCTATCACGGCATCCGCGGAGAAAGTCGAGTCGGTATCCACTGTCTGCACCGTTGCCATGCAGCATCCTAAGTCTTCAATATGTTTCTGCAGTTCGTTAAAGATCTCAGTAAAATACGCATTATTCTCATAAACGACTGAGATGTAATTCCAACCAACTCGTTTAAAAAAGGTGGCGAGAATCTTTAGTTCATACAGGCCGGTGACTTGCGTGATGCGAGCGAAAGACGGAAAGTAGGCCTTGTCATTCAGCTGTGTGTGACTGGCCAGTACCCCCAACACGGGCATTTGTGCCAGGCCCAGCACAGCGGCTGACTGCAGCGTATAGTGGCTGTATAGGGCATCCACCACGGCCACTACGCGGAACGACTGTTGCACGTCACCGCCGGTTTTGCCACCAGCACGTCGACAGGTTGCGCGGGACGAATTCTTGCACTTGGTTTGAGGCAAGAACGAAAAGGCCTGGTGTAAAGTCACTCCTGAAATCTGGCAGTTGTCCAGAACATGGAAACCAAATTTCAAGCCTTTAGGCAGAGCGTATTGTGAGTTGATGTCACGTACTGACTTAGCTGCCAGCTGGGAAAAGCGGGCTTCAGAACGAATAATGGGCAAGCAGCGTTTCAGTTTGTCGTCGTATCTAGTTAATTCCAATAGAAAACCAAAATTTATGTCAGCAGGTTCAGAAAACACTTTCTGGTCGAAGGACGGCACTATGAAGGCTGCTGTCACCAAAACGTCACGCCATGTACCAAGGTGACAAGGATTGCTAATTCCAAATATGAATGTCAGACACACGTGTAGAAATACCCTCGTCATGCCCAACTGTTGCTCCACAGGGCTCTTGTATATAGCTTTGTCTGGGACAGTGTGACTCTATTTGTACTCATGTAGCGTTACAGTACAGCGTAGTCTGAAAGATTATGACCCTCAGCTCTTTGAAGACATTTGATTGGTTTGAGAAGAATGCGGGATGTGACGTAAACATGAAACAAGACCTAATGCGTCATAATGACGTAAGTTGAAAAACTTTAGGGTAGGCTGGGGAAAATTCGTTCACTCTCTTGGTCACAGGAAGTTCGAGCATATCAACTGGTTTTCACACTGCAACGAAGTCCTCATTGAAAATTTTAAATTAAATAAATAAAAAAATCTTTTTCTTGAACAATCATACTTATCAGCTTGTCGTCGTCGGCAGCCAAAGATCACTGACCCAGAACACTACTTCTGGTGATGAGGTAAGCCTAGGACTATCATTAGTAATCACAAGAAAATACTAAACACTCCATTTTTGTAGTAGTCACGAGATAGTGATACTACGTTACTTTTTATTTGTACATCGCACAAGACCAACGGATTCCAGATGGACTCACAAATTGTTTTTAGATGATGAGGATGTACACCTGAACAAGGTTACTCCAATTGAAGAAACTTTGCAAAGGATAAATGGGAAACTGTTGATGTTGACAGAAAAAGTGAATGGTCTAGAAGAAAGATTTTGAGAGTCAGGCAAGAGGGAGCCCGTTGATCAACACCCCCGGTCCTGATTTGGCTCGAAAGAGTCCGCTGGACCTAAAGCAACAATCAATCAATCAATCAATCAATCAATCAGATCAACCCCCAACCTCTTTTTTTGATGACATTGTGGTGGAGTATGAGCGTATCAGACGATCTCTTCAGTCTATTAGCCTGCCCCCAGAACTGACACAAGCAGAAAACAGACAAGGAATTAAGATAGCAGACGTGCCTGTGTGCAGCATTTTATCTGAAGTTGCGCGTTCCACAGAAACAAGTCTGAAGGTGTTGGAAACCCAGTGACTCTCTATGTTCGAGGCATATTTGCCATACAGTCTGCTTTGATGAAGCATCTATATATTAATCGACAAGCCGTTTTAGATCACGAGGGGCCGTTTTAGCCAACCAGTGGCTTTGTTGTGAAGCTCGATTTGAGCTTCACTTTGCTCGAATTTGTGCAGATTACAGCTGAACTGTCCGTATAATTGCTTCCACGCGAGTTTTGCCATTCGCCGCTCGATCACGCGCTGCCGATACAACGAAACTTGACTTTATTTTCGATCGCAAGACGGCTTTATTTTGCATTTTTCTGCCTTGAAAATGTACTGAAAACACGTGGGAAACATGTGCGAGTCCAACCAATCACTCTTGACGTTGCCTACGGCAGGCCCCGCCTTCATTTCCGGTTTGCGTGTAGTGATTGCTCTCCGTAGCCTTCATTTCATAAGTTTGGTTTTGATATCTCTTTTAAATCGGCGTTATATTGTTTAATGCAGTTTTAAGTTTATAACACTAATATAATCGAGGGTTCACCATGTTTTATGAAATAGGACCTAAAATAAGGCTGGAGAATTATAGGAGCCTGTGGATCAATGGATAAGGCGTTTGACTTTTATAATGGCGACCCGGGTTTGAATCTCGCTGGTTTTGTTTTTTGTTTTTTGGTGTTTTTTTTATTTATTTAATAATACATTACATTACATTACATTATTGTTACTTTAGGTCCAGCGGACTCTTCCGAGCCAAATCAGGACAGGACAACCCCCAATCCACATAAAAGATCTGCCGAAACAACCCTAGTGGTAAAACCGAAAGGTCTCCACCAGCCAGTCAATTTACAATAAAGACATCCCACGCAGGGGACGGCTGAGGCTTCAACCCAACTTGTCGAACCCCTGTTTACAAAAACAAAATGGAATACAAACATCATTATAAATTATCAACAAAACACATACATATAAAATGCCTACATTGCTAAATAATAACATCATAGGAAGCCCTAGTGACCACCTGGCAGAAAGCGTCCAATATTCCCAAGCTGATCCAACAGACCTCATACACAAATAAGGAGTCTTGTCCCGAAAAAGTTTTCAAGAAAAAAGGTAGGAGACTGGTTTAGCGAAGAAGACGATAGTATAGCAGATTGATAGAACAGAGCAGGAATGAGAAAGAGCAAATGAGAAAGACAGCGACAGTGGGAATTTAAAGCACTAAATTTTCAGAAAGTGGGGATAATATTTATACTGAAACCCCCGGCACCCCAACAACAACAACAACAACAACAACAAATATATATATATATATATATATATATATATATATATATATATATATATATATATATATATATATATATATATATATATATAAAATCATAGCACGGGTATTAATAACTGCTTCATATTTTTTTTTTCATTTATCCATGATGCATGTACTTCTTAGAACACTTAAAATGTTATGCTTTTTTTAAAATTAGGTATAGGTAGGTCTGTTAAAAAAAAGCCTTTAGAAAATAACATTATAGTTTTATTGTAAATTTCATAGCACAATTAATTGTCATTTGATTCATCAGAAAAAAACAAAACAAAAATAAAAGCAAACTTTACATTAAAAATAAATATTTAGAATATAAATTAAAACTGAATTGTTCCAAAATAAATATCTGTAGGGACTAAAGGTCCATATTTACATGGCTTGGTGCTTTTTTTTAATGATTGCCTCAATTTGGTATTTCATTCGTATGTATTATAATTTTTAACAAATCTGTGCATGCAGTGATAGCATTGCCTTATTGTTTTAATCACATGCATGTGTAATAAATCAGTAGTGTTGTTCTCCTCAAATAAATGGTTATTGTGTTTTATTACAATTATAAGTTTATCTTTAATCTATGTCTCTTTTTAGTGATTCACCACTGACAGTGCACTTCAGTCTTCCACTTCCAGAATCATAAACACAACAAAGATTATTATATAAAAGATACTTTTATACAATGTGAATTAAATTTCGAGCTAATGTTAATTAAAAGTATCTTTGATATACTGTATATCTTAGTTGTGTTCATGATTTTTACTTTCAAAATACTTAGCAGTTCCTGTTGTGTTTACAATTTCTTCCACTTTTAGGCAATTGATAAATTTCCTAAAGGTAGTTATTGTACCAACACCACAACATAAACTATATACTATGTAGGCTACAATGGAACATTATAGTCTCAAATAAATTTGACTTCACTCAGTGGCTGACAGCTTTGACACCCAAAGATAACCTATAACGGGCATAAAATCAGAAACAAATTGATTGTTTTTTGATTGATTGATTGTTGCTTTAGGTCCAGCGGACTCTTCCGAGCCAAATCAGGGCCGGACAACCCCCGATCCGCATAAAAGATCTGCTGAAACAACCCTAGTGGGAAAATTGAATGCCCTCCACCGGCCAGTCACTTTACAATAAAGACATCCCACTCAGGGGACGGCTGAGGCTTTACCCCAACTACTCAAACCCCCGGTTACAAAAACAAAATAGAATACAAACAGCATTATAAATCATCAACAAAACACATACATATAAAATGCCTATATTGCTAAATAGTAACATCGTAGGAAGCCCTAGTGACCACCCGGCAGAAAGCGTCCAACACTCCCAAGCTGATCCAACAGACCTCATACACAAACAAGGAGTCTTGTCCCGGAAGAATTTTCAAGAAAAAAGGTAGGTCATTGATCTAGCGAAGAAGAAGATAGTATAGCAGAGTGATAGGACAGATCAGGAATGTGAAAGAGCAAATGAGGAAGACAGCGACAGTGGGAATTTAAAGCACTAAATTTCCAGAAAGTGGGGATACTATTTATACTAAAACCCCCGGCACTCCAACGGGGGTACTGTTGCCGCAGTGAATCGGTCTTGCCTACAAAGTCAAGACAGGTTTTCAACTGGGGCTTTCACTTTTCCTTTTATAGGTTAGAACAATCTACAGTGGCAAGATTGCTCATATAATAGATACTTTTAATTATACAACAATACAAGACAAATTAATTTTCGTGCTTTGCTCTTCTTCAGATTAAAAACAAACCACAACATAAACTGTACACTATGTAGGCTACAATGGAACATTATAGTCTCAAATAAATTTGACTTCACTCAGTGGCTGACAGCTTGGACACCCAAAGATAACCTATAACGGGCATAAAATCAGAAACACAAAAAAGAAATATAATAGATACTTTTAATTATACAACAATACCAGACAAATGAATTTTCGTGCTTTGCTCTTCTTCAGATTAAAAACAAACATAAAATGACTAAATGCTGCAGAATGCACAAAAAAAAGGTCACTTCCAGGAAAATGTTTCAAACGGGCATATAACATCAGGCCCAGCAACTGGGTCATCAAAAATTTATTTGCACGGGTAATAACTGCTAGTATTCATGAAGAGTATACGGCACTAGGGCTACAAAATTATTTCGACCCGGGGTCGAATTCATGGCCCGTTAAATTATAGGCGATGGTTAACGTTACCAACATTGGTTTTGTAACCAACAATGGTATCGTTAACCATCGTTTAGCAGATCGCTATTCATGAGCGAGTGTCCACCCATTGTTACTTAACCAAGGCTATTTTGGGGCTGTGCGGGAATATCCGTAAGGGGGCATAATTCAAGCAGCTGTTGTACAGAAAATACGAAAAGAGCGAAAAGGGGAACCAAAAGAGCAAAAACAAGCGAAAAGGACCCCAAAATAGCAAACAGAAGCCTAATTAAGCTCCACACGTATTAAAAGTAGCGGTTAAATGAAGAATTATTGATTAATTATGAAAAATTTGCTCGATCGATTCGGGGATTTCCCTTTGTAATGGAGCCCATCGATCCAAGACCAGCGAAAAGAGGAATGTAAAGCGCGAAAAGGGGATTAAAAAAGCAAAAATGACACGTAATAAGCAAAATGGATTTAAAAGACTTTCAGTGAATATCAAAACATGGTTTTAATTGGTACATTGGATTGCATATCACTGATAAATCAGCTTGATGCGTCAGATTTGGAGGCAAAGTATGTGAAGGGACACTACTCCGAGACAGAAAATACAAGCCAGTTTGACAAAACCGGGCATAAAATGAGCGAAAATGGAAATAAGAGAGCGAAAAGGAGCCTAAAATATTCCCCTTTTCGCTCTTTTCGCTGTCCTTTTCGCCCTTTTCGCTCTTTTCGTATTTTCTGTACACCGGTTTTCCTTCTTTCGTCAACCAAATAGGCCTATAAAAATGGCTGTGGCAATGGCAAAGAGAAAAGCAATTTTTTCGTACACTGAAACTAATGTTCTCCTTGAGAACGTTATAGAATTTAAACATATACTGATGGCAAGTTTATCAACTGATGTCACGAACCGCCTAAAAAACGACTGCTGGAAAAAAATCGCCGAAAGAGTGAGTGCAGTTGGTGGTGCGAAGCGAACAGCCGAAGACGTGAGGGAGAAGTTTTATAACCTTAAAAAAGACCATCGGAATCGTGCAGCCGCACGATTAAAGTCTGGCAATGGTGGCGTGATTAGCAAGCCTACCGACAGCATGCTGGATATCATAGTGAGCAAGGAGAGCGAGCTTTTTGTTGGGGTGAAAGGAGAGAAATCACTTTTGATCACTTTGTAGTTTGTAATGTTAGGCCTACATTTTGTTTTTAGACTGAGGTGTCAATTTCTGCCGTTTCTGGGTAGTTTAGAACTTGAAATGTTGTCTTTATTTCGTAGGGTTGCATTACCCTACGAGTATAAACTATACAGATACACAATAAGCCTACACATCACCAGTCAAAATCCAACAACAATATTTTAATAATAATAATATTAACCCGTTTTATTAATATGACAGATTATTAAAGGTGCCAGAGGCATAAAAACAAAGAGTGAGACACACATGTAAAAGTGGTGACAAAACGCCTTGCCGATCACACAGTTTCAGTCTGTCTACCGCGTTCGTTAACGTGATGATATCATGCCGACGAAAACGAAATTTTGATACCAGTTCCACATCATCAAATTTGTCAAGTGGATTACTTCTGTCGCGAAATACTCTCTCTCTCCTCGGAGCTCGTCTCTGTCGAAGTTGCCACCAAACGATGGCCGCCATTTTTAACCAGTGTTCCATTGGTTATCGGGTGGTCCCCCCTCCGTTAAAATAACCATGGTTAGCAACCGTCGTTAACTCTGCTAAGGCCTCATGAATTTAAAATTTCCAGCTTAACCAACGTCGTTAATTTTACCAACATTGGTTAAGCCTTAACCAACGGTCATGAATACCACCCCCGACCGTTGCAAGATTATTTCGGTTGTTTCCACGAAATTCTAGTTTACCGCAGAAGCCCTGGAGAATTTTCGGAGTGCGTCGACTTTTGCCGCTATGTGCCGACCACAGTATCACGAGCGCGACGGCGGCGGCGATCGTTGAAGTGACAACGACGAAGCAACGAGATTGTACTGGGATGGTATTCAGGAAGCATTTACCCAGTGGATAAATCCGCGAGGTACGGAATTACCCACCACGGAATTACCCACCGTTTCAGATGTTTGCACAGCAATCCAACAGAAGATTTTCGATCAATCGAGGTGGAATTGCGACTCGTCCCCATCGCGGTCACAGGCTGTGAGGTCTCTTCTTTTGTCTTTGTAAACTCGTAGGCCTCAATTGCGTACTATACATGGTCTAACACTCTCCCACTTCCGTTTCAGACTAGACTAACCCCCCAAAATACGCCTTTCCTACCTTTTGTGTCAACTTCAAACTCAAGCGGAGGGTGCCGACGAATCACTAACATTCAAAGCAACACATTGTATTTGAATTTGTCCCAAAACGCAGACATAAAAGCTGGTCCGAAATTTGAAACCACACATCTTGTCACTCTGGATCTTATAAACTGCCTTGCATGCTCTCGTTGGTAGCCTATTAATACACGCTATTAGGCCTAATAATGAAGGGCAGACTATTCTAGCGAAATTAACAAATGGTTGTTGGCGACTTTCGAATTCGTTAGTAGTCCGCCTCTCATGAGGCCTAATAGCGTGTATTTTTAGGCGACCAATGAGAGCGCGCAAGCCCTTTGGTATGTATCCAGAGTGACAAGCGTTGTGGTGTCAAAATTCGGACCAGCTTTTGTGACTGCGTTTTGGAACAAATTCGCAATGAATATGGAGCTCACTTCGTTTAAAGTGCAACGAATGTAATGCTATGAGTGTTTGTGATTCGTCGGCACCCTCCGTTTGAGTTTGAAGTGGATACAAAAGGTAGGAAATGTAATTTTGGAAGGTCAGTCACTCAAACGGAAGTGGGGAAGTAAAACACGTTGTATGTATAGTAAGTAATTGAGGTCTACGAAAGAACAGACTTCACAGCCTGTGATCGCGGTGAGCAGCCATAGCTCGGTCAGAGTTTGATGTTGGATTCGAGGAATATGAAATAAGCATGGTGAATTTTAAACTAGGACGGAGGACTAAGGGTTACGTCATCACTTTCCTATTTCACCGCGATGACATCACTTGATAAACATAAGTTTTGTTTTAGGTTCATGGAATCTGTGCAAGGCCAAGGACAACCTCAACACGGTACATAGCTTCAAAAATTTAGGAGCCATTGTATCAGACAATGGGTCCCGACAGGAAGTCCTCTACAGGATCACACAAAAAGCTGCTGCCCTGACAAGGTTGAAGCCCGTTTGGAAAGACAGGACCATCAGTCTACACTCCAAGGTAAGGCTGCAGCGCTCCCTTGTCATCTCCATCTTCCTGTACCCTTGCGAAACATGTACCCTCACAGCAGACCTACAACAAAGAATACAAAGCATGGTGATGAGTTGCTACAGAAGACGTCTGGGCATTTCTATACCCAGCATATCACCAACGACAAAGTCCGACAGACCATCACACAAGCCATTGGACAACACGATGACATTCTCACAGTGGTGAAGAAACGGAAACGCGGATGGTGTGGCCGCGTCACCAGAGCATCAAGCAGGACAACATTCGAGAATGGACTGGCTTGACACTGAGCGAAGCCATGAGGGTTGCTTAAGACAGAGAAAGATTGAGTACGCTGTTTTTAAACGATTAAATTGGGAGGATTTCTTGTTCTTCTCTGTTCTGGGGACATGCTAGAAGTTATGGGTCTCCGTTTGGTGTGTGTTTGTTAAAAGTTTTCATTTTTGACTAAGATTTGTTGACCTTGTGACCTTTATTTTAAAGTGAGGTCATTCAATCTCTGATAAATTTCGAGCCCTTATGACTATTGTAAACATTCCTGCACCATAGTTATCGCTCGCGTTAATTGTCCGGCGTTGTTCTTGTCAGGACTGGCCTCAGGACTGTGCGCATCATTAAAATCATAAGAAGAAGAACCAAACAATAGGGCACAACAATTTAAATATGTTTTACTGGTTCACAAGCCCCAAAACATAGAGAAAGAAAGACTAGAAATAAAGACAGAACAAAAATCCTTACATTTCCTATCGCTATTCGTGTGATGCGTATAACAATGTAGTTTTCTTTCCTATTCATTTTATCAAACTTATAAGCAACTCGCAGGAAGGTAAGGACCCTACAACGTGCAGTGGCGTAACCAAACACGTATAGAACTATTCCGATATTACCGTGGCGTGACCAAACATGTAATATCGGATGACGCGCAACCCTAGTGGTTATAGACAGGACACAGCATATTGATCAGCGTGTCACCAAAGGAAACCTAAACTTTAACCTTGATAGGTAATCCAACAGGAAATGTGTCTGATAATCTCTGAGAATCCTGTTTCCACAATCGTACAACTTGCATCAGGCATAATGCAAGACAAAAGATATACATTACAAACTGCACCACTAATCAAAATCATAGATCACTAAACACAATCCATGTGAAAAGCTCTGCGATGTACTGAGCCGGAAGAATCGACTGACCAAGGCCCAAGAATAGTTGCGCGACCAGTGCTGAACCGGAAATAGTAGAGAGAGCGGTCCGGTTATTTGTGGTCTATGGTGTCAAGCCAGTCTATTCTCGAATGTTGTCCTCCAACCTCTTTTTCTGTCTCCTTCTTCTTCTGCCTCCTTGCACCGTACCTTGCAAGCGTTAAGGAAGATGGAGATGACAAAGGAGGGCAGCAGCCTTACCTTCTACGTCATTATAGCTTGTATATGCAACGTCACAGTATAAACTCTGTCTCGGTTGCGTGCACATTCCAGCTTATTTCCGTCGATCTTCTGTTGTTGGCTGGTTACAATCAATTATATGCCAAGGTATGTCTTTAGTATACTAACAGACAAGTGAAATATATAAAGAAATGAACTAGATAACTTCAACGAACAACATGCAAATCTAATTATTATGATCTGTTTGAGCTTGTTACGAATCACATTAAGTTATTTTCAGATCAGTTCTGTACCGTATCCAGCGACGTACAAGTTTAACTCAAATCCCATACTTTAGAATTTGTTTGGAATAAAATTAACACATGCAATAATAAAGCAAGTTGATCTATATTTGCTTCATGCTTCAAGCACAAGGTTTTTCTGGCAATATTCAGTTCGGCATATAATTTACATTAGAAGAATGTTATCTACACATCAGGTTAATCAGTTTATCGAATTCCACTGTCAGTACATAGTTTCATCAGGAGATAGATAGCGCATCAGTTTTATCACACAAGACTTCCCAGTGAGCCTGTAGTTTACACAATACACCATCTTACAAAGTCTCGTTGTGATAGATAAAACAAGTTCCAGTAAAAAGTTAAGTTTTGCATTTAACGAACACACATTTTTAAAAAAAAAATCATATTTGGATTATTTATAGGATTTATCTAGCGCAAATTTGCAAAAATCTGGAAAATGTCTAATTTTGGGTGGGTACAATACATAGACTCACACTGCCATGCATTCGAGTCAAACAAGTTTCAAGGGCAGCGTTACCGTCTCTCTCCAATTTGTCGGCGAATCTGACTTGTCTGGAGAGTTCCGCTGGACGCCTTATAATCCATTCAACACTTGGATGAGGCTGTGCTCACTCACAACGGATTGCGTTTGAGACTGGTCTGGGTGGCTCGAAATCGACGTCGTTTTGTCTGTGAAGTGCTCAGCTTCGAGTGTATCTATCCAAACTGCATCCTCACCTTCTCTTCCTTCATTAAAGGTCTTACCATCCTGATCACACTGCTGCGACTCAGGGTCTGGTTTGTTCAAAACATCCGTTTCACTCGACTTCACCGACGTTTTTTCTGTAGTCTGTTTCACCTGGGATGGGCCTGTCCAAACTGCATAGTCTCCTTGTGTTCTTCCATCATATGGGTTGCCTTCTCTTCTTCCATCAGATGGTTCGCCTTCTAGGCCAGACTGTTGCCATCGAGGTTGTGGTTTGGCAGCAGTGAATTGTACTGAGGAGTTTGCTGACATCTTGCTCATATTATATGTGGGAAGGGATCGGGAACTTACGGCATACTTTTGCGAAGGCTGTCCGTCACTTTCAAAGAGGACTGCGTATATTTTGGGAAAGAACATGAAGGCGAGATAGAGAAACTGGCCCAAGGCCATGCCCAACGTGAAAAGTTTCAGCTGAGCCGACTTGGTGTGCAGCTGGAGGGACGCGACGTATATGGCCGACATGGAGGCCGCATTAGCACTGATGCATATCAAGATGAAGCGCGACTCGTTGAAGTTGTCAGGGAGCTTCCTGGTCTGTATGGCCAGCCACAGGCACGACGTGGTCATCACAAACAGCAACGACCTTTTCAAGAAAATCACCGTGGACTGAACCTCGTCGCAAAACAACTCTACGTGGTCTTCAATCTGGTGCTTTTTGGGAGCGGGTAAAGACGCCAGGGTCAGCAGCAGGTGACAGGCGACAAGCAACAAGCACAATGTCAGGCGAAATCTTCTGGACACCATCGTCAAATTTGACATGCCCTTTTCACCCAGCGAGAATATCCTGTAGATTACCAAGTTGCGCGTGAACAAGGCACAGATGTTGAAAGCGTGCGACATGTCGTAAAAAATGGTGTAAAAGGAACACATGAACAGACTGACCCGTGCAGTTGCTATCACCATGTTTATGTAACCCAGCAGCATGCCAAAAAGCATCAACATCGACAGTTCGATAGAAGTTGCCTTGATAACTCGCTTCCTACGATGATATATAAAGAAAACGACAACGACGAAGAGCGCGAAAATAAAGAAGACCGCCAGAGCGATCTGAACTACGGCACGGCGATTGGATTCCCGGACGAGAACTATCGGGATTTCTTGACATGTTGTATAGTTGCTTCCCGAGTCTGGCCGCTCGAACTCTGGGCAGGTGCTACATTTGGTGCTGTTATATGTCACGACCTGGTTCTCGCTACACAGCCGGCAGTTCCAGCAGCATTTCACGGGTTCTTTAGGAACCTGCCTTTCGCGCGCTAGGCACTTTGTCCCGCAACTAGCCACGATTGGTTTCTCGGCTTTGTCTTTGTTCGGGTTGAAGCGCGTGACCCGATCCACTTTCAGTGCCAGCGTCTCCGAGGCGATGTCATAAGTGGCAATTTGCTGCAAATGCCGCAAATACGACATTTCTGGATGTATTTGGGACAGTATTTCCGTTGGATCATTTTTCCTGGGAATGACTTGCCAGATATCGTATTTCGGTGTCCCTCGCGGTTCATCTAATGTAATCTCCTTGTCGTTATGCCAGATCTTCGTAACCAGTATCTGTTGGAAAAACTTCGATCCAGTAACACAGTTAGCTGCATCCTGCTTGCTTACGTTGAAACAATCAGCGTTTTCCAATACTTGTTTCGTGGCGTTCGCCAGAAGCTTAACGGAATCCTGGAAGAGTAAGGAAAACCACGAAGGTGGAGATTTGAAGTCTTTCCCCAAGATGGAAGAATTATTACACATCACAGTGCTGCTGCTGCAGTTTTTCACAGTATGCCACAAGTCGATGAAAAAGGGGTCCTTCGTGCTTTGTGGGGAGGTAGATCCAAAAGTAAACACAAATTGAAAGTCGAATCCCATAGTGCCTTGGGGAATGACGATGATGCCGTTCACCAAGTATTTTAGGCCTAGTTCTTGCAGCTCGCTGCTAGAGCACGTCCAGCTCTCTACACCAACAATTACCAAACCTATGCTAACATTGTTTCTGATCTCGTAGCAATGCATGGCCTCCATGAAAAGGTGCACAAAATTCACACTGCCCAGAAGAACTACAACATCCGCCCCTTTTCTCTGTTCTTTCACCAGCGCCTCTATCACGGCATCCGCCGAAACAGCCGAGTTGGTATTCATTGTCTGCACCGTTGCAATGCAGCCTCCTAAGTCTTCAATATGTTTCTGCAGCTCGTTAAAGTTCTCAAAAAAATAGGCGTTGTTCTCATACACGACTGAGACATAATTCCAACCAACCCGTTTAAAAAAGGTGGCGAGAATCTTTAGTTCATATAGGCCGGTGATTTTCGAGATGCGAGCGAAAGACGGAAAGTAGGCCTTGTCATTCAGCTGTGGGTCACTGGCCAATACCCCCAACACGGGCATTTGTGCCAGGCCCAGCACAGCGGCTGACTGCAGCGTATAGTGGCTGTATAGGGCATCCACCACGGCCACTACGCGGAACGACTGTTGCACGTCGCCGCCGGTTTTGCCACCGGAGCGTCGACAGGTTGCGCGGGACGAATTCTTGCATGTGGTTTGAGGCAAGAACGAAAAGGCCTGGTGTAAAGTCACTCCTAAATTCTGGCAGTTGTCCAGAACATGGAAACCAAATTTCAAACCATTAGGCAGAGGGTATTGTGTGTTGATGTCACGTACTGACTTAGCTGCCAGCTGGGAAAAGCGGGCTTCAGAACGAATAATGGGCAAGCAGCGTTTCAGTTTGTCGTCGTATCTAGTTAAGTCCAATAGAAAACCAAAATTTATGTCAGC
Source organism: Oncomelania hupensis (assembly GCA_036898135.1). Lineage (NCBI taxonomy): Eukaryota > Metazoa > Mollusca > Gastropoda > Littorinimorpha > Pomatiopsidae > Oncomelania > Oncomelania hupensis. The sequence goes on along the minus strand of CM072527.1, from coordinate 35,834,406 downwards.
AGGTTCAGAAAACACTTTCTGGTCGAAGGACGGCACTATGAAGGTTGCTGTCACCAAAACGTCACGCCGTGTACCAAGGCGACAAGGATTGCTAATTCCAAATATGAATGTCAGACACACGCGTAGAAATACTCTCGTCATGTCAACACTGTTGCTTCACGGGGCTCTTAGCTGTGTTAGTGTGACTGTATTTGTACTCATGTAGCGTTACAGAACAGAGTGCGGAGTCTGACGGATTATGTCCGGCAGCTCTTTGGAGACATTTGCTTGGTTAGTTCAATCTATTCATAACATCAGCAAAAGTCAAACTACGAATTCTTCGATGTCCACATCATTACACAAGGTTTACATCAGTACCATTATCTGTTTTGTCACTTCTTCATGTAGTCGTTTTTGTGTTCTTAAACTAGTTAGGTTTGTGACGTAATTTTTTTTTTTAAGAACAAAAAAAAAAAATTCTAATGCGTCATAGCAATTTGTTTCTGAAATTTTAGGGTAGTTATGTGAATATTCGTTCACTTTCTTGGTCACCGAAAGTTACATTACATGATTATTGCTTTAGGTCCAGCGGACTCTTCCGAGCCAAATCAGGACCGGACAACCCCCGATCCGCATAAAAGATCTGCCGAAACAGCCCTAGTGGTAAAACTGAAAGCTCTCCACCAGCCAGTCACTTTACAATAAAGACATCCCACGCAGGGGACGCTGAGGCTGTACTCCAATTTATCGAACCCCCGTTTACAAAAACAAAATAAGAGATAGCAATAATGGGCTCTGAACCCCAAAGCTCATAGAGTTACTAAAGGAGGCCTTTTATTGCAATTTATGGCTGTTTTATTAGCTTTTTAAAAAGCGCTCCAAAGCACTCTGGGAATCTGCAATTTGCTAAATATAATACATATTCGTATATCTTGCGTCTTTGGTTAAAACAAAAAAAAATACAACCCTTCTACATTATGGTTGTATAACATTACACATTAATATCTGCTGGAATGATCTTTTGTTTAACAAGATAGTCCCGAGTAAATAACGATAATGAAAAGATACCAACCAGTTTACCAGCATCTGAAAGATCCATTTTTCCTAATTCAATAGGTTTCATTTTTAAAAGAGATTTTGCAATCATGGCATAAGCTGTATTTAAGCCCACTAAGACAACACTATGGTATCCAAGATTAACAATTGTTTGTTCATATGGTACACTCATTTTTTATATATAATAAAAAAATAATAATAAATTATTACTGCATTGAAAACACATCTAATGATGGCTTCAATGATGGCTTCAACGATGGAGATAATTCAATTTCTTTTTCTACAAGTGGTTTTGAGGGTTTCTGTTTCTTTTTTCCTTGGCGGTATTTATATATTATGTACCCACTTGCACCCACTACACCGGCTATACATAAATAATATATGTTATTTGAAGATTGTACTGGTTGTATTGGTTGTATTGGTTCTTCTTTATTTGTTGTTAATGTTTGTTGCATTATTGTTTTTTCTTTTGGTGATTCCTTTTTTCCTAATATGTTTGCTTTTGTTTGTCTGTTCCATCTATGTAACTTGTTAAATTCTGCTAACTTCTTTCCAGCTGCAATTCTTCCTGGGCTCTTTTGTTTAGTGACTGTCACTGGGTTCTGTTGATTCTCTGAATTCTTCACCTCCGTCTCCTTCTCCATCTCCGGATTGGAAGAGTCCATTTTTAATAGCAGAGAAATTTATGTGTTGAAAAGTAATTAGCCCGGCTGAAAATGGGGTCAACAAGCTTCCAAACTTATAATACAAATTTCTTGATACCTCACTAATCCCATTAACAATAACTGGATCTTTAATCAAATCATCAAATAAATCATTCTCACAATCTAAAGTAACAAAGGTCGACACAGCTTTGGTATATAACTTCACAATCGAACGCCCTAAACTTTTAACCATTAAAGCGCCGAGAACTTTATCATATTTATTATGTAATATAATGATCTCTTCTGGCCTCAGTCTTTGCACTTGTTCAGGTGTTAAGTCAACACCGAGATAATACTTTGACTTTCCGGAAGCTACTAATGCAACCAGCCTGTCTCTTTTCTCATTGTCAACACCTGTAACTGTAACATTAATAGCTTCTTGCATTAACAAGTCATCACAATTCATTTTAAGTACAAATAAAATAAAAAACTAAATTAAAAAATGGCCGGTGCTGCAATGGTGCTTGGTTCTGCTGCTGTAAATGCCTTAGCCTTTTCAGGATCAAATTATTTGTTTTCAAAACTGGACAGTAAAGAAGAATCAAAACGGCATAACTTAGCAATGGAAAAATTACAACAAGATCAGGCCGAATACGAGAAAAACAGACTAATGCAGCTTGATTTTGTTAATAAAAGATTGAAAGAAGAAGGCCATGCAGATAAAACATTTGAAGACGTTGATGAAGCTTTGCACCAATATTATTTATTCACTGGCACGACACTACCTTCATTAAAGCAACCAGTGTTATCCGATTACTACACACCTAACATTGCATCTACAATGTCAGAGACCGGAGAATTAATTTTAATTGTGTTTGGAATAACAGTAGTTTATTACCTCGTTAAACAAAAATATAAATCTAAATAAAATATGACTTCGCGTTTGTCTAGATTATATTATTCTCAATCCGGATATTGGAAAGGGATGACGGCAGTTAATAAACTAGTAGAAAAGACTGGCTTGTCAGCAAACGTAGTTAAACAATGGCTATCGAAGCAAGCTGTATGGCAAATCTATCTTCCACCCCCGAAGAAAATAATAAGACCAAAATTTGAAAACTCCAGACCAAATGACACGCACCAAATAGATTTGTTATATCTTCCCCATGACAAAATATATAGAAAGAAATACAGGTATGCCCTTACTGTTATTGATATAGCTACCAGGTTTAAAGACGCGCATGCTCTTAGGACTAAAAATTCTGCTGAGGTCGCTCAAGCCTTAAATGCGATTTATTCAAGAGGGCCTCTAAGGTTCCCTAGACTTATTCAATGCGATGAAGGGTCTGAATTCAAAGGAGCTGTTAACCAGCTTTTGTTAAAACATAATGTAACTGTTAGAAGAGGAGTTGTTGGATTGCACAGATCACAGGGTATTGTAGAAAACTTTAATCGGCAACTGGCAGAAAGATTATTCACTTATCAGTATTCAAAGGAACTCTTTACTGAAACCACTAATACAGAATGGGTTGTTAGGCTGCCTCGAGTTTTAAGGGAAATGAATTCAGAACCAACCAGAGTTACAGGATTAAAACCAGTTGAGGCTATTAAAAAGAAACAGATTGTTGTTACCGTTTCAAAGCCTGGTCAGCCAGATCTAACTTTGATGAACAAAACTGTTAGATACCTTTATCAGCCTGGAGAAGTTGCTAATGACACAAGAAGGCGAGCTACAGACCCAATTTGGTCATTAAGCGTTTATGAAGTTGACAGAGCATTATCTACTGATCCGCCTGTATATTATTTAAGACCGAGAAGCGATCGTAGAACACCACAAAGAAACTTTGTAAAAGAAGAACTTCAGATTGTTCCACCAGACACAGAGCCATTAAGATAAATGAACTATAATCATCACCACTATTACTTACCTTCAACCTTTTTTTTTTGACTTAGTGACTTACATCTAACTTAATTAAGTCAACTTTTAAAAAAACTTATAACTTACAATAATTAAATTATAAAAGAACTTACTTACTTACATCTAACTTAATTAAGTCGACTTTTAAAAAAAACTTATAACTTACAATAATTAAATTATAAAAGAACTTACTTACTTACATAAGTATTGTATAGCCAGTTGGTTGGTCAGTTTTTAATAATAATTTTAAGTGCTTGCCTTTTTTTAGCTGTTCTTTTAATTTAGTTCTTTCCTCTTTTGATTCAATTACGTCATTTTCTTTTAAACAGTTATCAAAGCTGTCTCGATCTTTGCAATAAAACAGGCAAACAAATTTAACTTGTTCTCTAAAATCCTTTAATATGGAATTAAATTTCTGCGTGATTAACCAGACACTAATTTTCACATGGCGTCCACTGAAAGCCAGCTTGCTCAATATGTTCCGTTTTAATACAATATCTTTTTCTGCACTGCAATCATCGATTAAGAATAACGTATTACCCTCATTCTCAAACAGGTTATAAAAATACGTTAAATACTCATTGAGCTTGCCATTGGTATTTACAACAAAGATATTTTCATCTGTCCAGACATACTTACGATCTAAGTAGGTTTTATTATATTGAATAGTTGGGCAAAAAATTACTATATAATCAAAGTGTCCTGCGTAATATTTTTCTAACAAATCCAGAACAAAGACGGTCTTTCCACATGACGTCATGCCAACGATCATTCCGCAATGAGGATCACGAGGTAACAAAGAGGTCATTTTTAATATACTAAATCTTTTAATCTTCCATTTTCAATGTTTAGCTGAGCGTCCATAATTATATACATGTATACTGTAACTGATTCTGACCTTGCACTTGCTTCCCTATGCAATTCAATTGTTATACCATCTGTTCCGTTTTCAATTCTTCTTCCAGATCCATGAAGTTCGTTGGTGGGTATGGTTCGAAAGTCTAACCACAACGCAAATTTATTCACCAGATAATCTTGCAGTCGTGTGTCATGCAAATGAAGATCCTTAGAAATCAAATCCACAGTGTCAGTCCGCAATCTACCTCCACCTAAGATTTTCCTAATCTCATCAAACTGTTGAAACCCCATCATTCCATTCGCGAATAATTGATTAGGTTTACCTTCAATCACAACAGACACTTTTGAAATATTAGGATTGATAAAATTTTCGCTGTCACGATTGTAATTAGATTCTTTCACAAACAACAACAGTACACCTTTAAAACTTCGAGCAGGTGAATTTATGTTGATGGTCCAGAGTGCATCTAATAAATCTTTATTAAATTGTCTGTAGCGAACGATCCTATCATAATAAATTGCTAGTTTGTCATATTGGCCCCTGATCATCCTACTGAGTTCAGCGTGAGTGACCACTTCATATTCAAGCGTGATGTCTGTAATTGTATACCTAGCATCATTGTCAGAGCTAATTACTACTTGAGAATAATCATTGAAAATAATTTCGTAAGAAAGCCTGTCGTTAAATGAACCTTGATGAAATGGCAGATGACTGTGTAGCAGTTCAAAATCAAGTGGAAAATAAAACCTGTTTTTGTATACAGCAGCTAATGCATTTTCACCTTTGTTAGAAGTGACAGCATCGCCAGCTTTGATTCGAAGTTTTGCCACATTGGCGGCTTGAATCCCCTGACCAACTAAATCTTCCCTTTCATATTTACTCAGCCACAGATCTGTGTAACAAAACAAAACACCGGCGTCATCGATACTTTGGATTTCTCGCCCATCAAGTTTAATAACCATTCTTTTAATTATAGCTCTGCCTAGATTGTTGACTACGGTTCTGTTAGGATCATCGTCAGAATTCAGACTAATTTTAAATCCCAATTTAGGACTGCCCGGAACTATTACATCATCAGGACCTAAATTTGGAAATCTTATGGTCAGTAGCTGATTAGGCTCTATGCTGCTTGGATTGTTTGTAATAATTATTGTGCTTTTCTCACCTTTGATGCCTAAAGGCGTCCTCAATCGGCGTGTAGGGTCTAACAAGTTTCCGTAGCTTTGCATTTTTAGTGTGATTAAAAAAAAATTATATTTAAAAAATGGCAACAGGTGGTGAAGCTCTTGATGAAGTGTTTAAACCAAATGAGCCTAATGAAGACCTCAACGTTGACACAACCAGCAGACTTCTTTCTATGGTAGGAGACGACATGAGCCAAACAAGGCTAAGTATAGGAGAAGAATTACGTCAAGTAACTGAAACCCAAAAAGCCAGAAAAATCAATAAATTTTACAATTACATCGGGCGCGAGTTACCGGATTATGTTAGTCCCAGCGACTTCGAACTAGACAAAAATAATCACTTGTTTATAAACACTAATGTATCCGGTAAAAAAGTGAGAGTACAGTTAACTATGTTAAAGAATCCTGATAAATTTTATGCGTGGTCTACTTTGAAAACTAAACTCCCAGTGACTGTAATACGATCATTGGGGCTTTCCGATAATAGAGTGCCAGCGTTGCATCGCCAAGCAGTAGCTTCACTTCAACGAATAGATGCATCGTTAAGTTCAGAAATAGAACTACAAGACTTAACTAACTTAACTAGTTCTGCATTAGAAGTAAATAAAGAGTTAACAACCTTACAAACAAATGAGGACACCAATATTGATCAGGTTATGGAAACTATCAATGACACGCCATTATTGCCACTGCGTGAACTTCAGGGCTTAGATAAAGCTTTACAATCTGTGAGAGGGGAGACAATGATGAATTTGGCCAAGCTCGGTGAGCTCGACAAACATATAGAAAAACAAAAAAATAAACTAGCAGAAGCTGATGACGCGAACTTAAGCATTGAGGTAAAACAGATGATTCAAAAGAGGCTCGCAGACCTTTACACAGAACGTGCGGCAAGGCTAGAAGCCTTATCCATAAACAGAGAAAAATTAATAACTAATTTCGCCAGAATAAAAGAAACGGTGCATAAAATTTTACACGAAGACACTACACTTGCAGAAAGAATTCAAACACTGTTCAGAGAGCAAGGTGTTACAATATTTAGCATTCTTACAGCTGTTGGGATGACAATAAGCACACTAGTCTTAGCACTGACTAGAACCGTAGGCATCAGTGCCGGACCTGGCGTACCTGGTGGACCTGGCGGTAGTCCGGTTAAAGACTGGATTAAAAAGACGTTACAAAGCATAGCTAACTTATTGAAACGCTTAGGTGACAAACTTGTAGACGCACTTCCAGGAATATTAGGTTCTGTATTTTCATGGATATTTAATACTGCTTCTAAAGTTGTGGTTTGGGCGTCTGAGCATCTGTGGTCTTTGTTTATAATAATATTACTCTGGTTACTTAAAATAGTAAATCCCAATTAACCCAGCAAACAATAAACCCCCTGTAAGTGCTAGACGCGAAACCCCATGATCAGTTACCGGCATTTGCAGTTCCGGCAAGCTTGGTAAGCTCGGAAGTGGTGGCGAACTTAAAGGTTCATTATTAGGCCTAGCAGTAAATACCGTATTTGCTGTATTCACTGTATTCACTGTATTTATTGTAGGATTGTAGCCTATATGAAACTGAGGGTCGGCAATCACTATATTGTTGTTGTAGTTTGATATAGTTCCTATCCTAAGCTGAAGGTCTGAAGGCAACATATACAATCCTAAACCTATTACGTAATCTACTTTCGATCTAGCATACTTTAAAGTGTCCTGATATCTTTTAATACTCGCGGGCAAATCTACTGCCGAATTAATAGAATCTTCAATGTTGGCTAGAAACTGTTTTTGTGCATCGAAGCTAGTTCCTTCCCCAATGATATTACTTCGTGTTTCTGCTTGAGACCCCAGAATGCACCACGCATACGTACGAATAGATTCATTCAGCCTTTCCACCCCACTTTGAGTAAATCCGTTTGATGTGTCTAATATAAAAGTGCTGTATGCTGCACTTTGTTTTTGTCTGATATACAGTAAAGGAACCTGGCTGTTGTGGTTAAATGATGTAAATCCAGGTACGTAAGGCCCCATGTATAAATTACCTACAGCGTATCTAAATAAAGTTCCCATCCCGTGATTGAGGTCTAGTTTTTGTCTGAAGTCTGTTTTAGTATCAATTCCGAATTCATTGCACAACCTTTGATACGCTTTCTTGTCAAAGCCATTGTTAAAGGGATTAAAGTTTTTGTCAGTAGGTAACGGAGCCTGAAGTTCAGACAACACCCGCCTCACTTGATAATACAAATGGAACAGATAAATAGACTTCAACATGGGATCTGGGTGATTAAGGTGATGAACGTAAGAAACTCCGCAACCAGTTGTAGCGCATGACACGGCAAAATTAATTTGATTCTGAAAGAACTGCATACCCCCGTTGTTTAGCCATTGGTTAGCTAAAAAGTCGCTCGTAATGTCTGGGTTGAGGTAATGATCAAAAATATTATGGGGGATAGTTTCGAAATGGACGTTGGCTGCCACAGCTATTGTCAGCTTGGTTAGGTCGACTGCTTTTTCGTAATAATAAGGCCCTGTAGTATACTTTGCAGCTTTGTTATATTTATAAGGCGCGTACATTTTTATTATATTAAAAAAAATATGTTTGTAACTTTCGAATCTGTAAAATCAGGTGTGCCCATTGAACTTCAGCATCCTATTGACAACAAAAACAGGGACCTTAACGTAATCCTTCACGAAATATTCTACACGGTTAAATGGTTAAATATTAGTCATGAACTAAACAACAACTGGATAATGATTAATAAAAAAAAGGCACTTTATTCATGCCGGCTATTATGACTTCTGCAGACTTACTGAAGAATTGTTTAAACCTCATTCGATTGAAGCAAAAATGAACCCTGCAAACTTAATAGTAACTTTAACTTTCCATAAAACCCTGCATAAAGACATTACCAGCGTTACACTTGCGCCAAAGCTGGCAGAAATATTAGGTTTCCGTGGCAATAAATTATCTTTATCTGACAGCTCCAGCACTGTCGGCAGTTCTATAAGATTTATTGGATCAAACCCTATGAATTTGTTAATTAATAATAGATTGTTTGTGTACCTTCATCAACTGAAGACATCGGAAAACTTAGTAAACGGAACTCCTAGTACATTGCTAAGGATAATCTCAACTCAGAGAGAATCTTACTGCGATCCAGTTTCATTGAAATTTCTGCCTCAAAAACGCCACTTAAGTCAGGACTATCATACTAGTTTCTGCTTCAAAATAACTAACCAAAACAACGAAATTGTAGACTTTGAAGATCTTACAATTATTCTTGAGATAAAATAAAGTTTAATTTTAAAATACAATGTCAATCGGCCCTCAAATTCCAGTAACCTGTCCTACCATTGAACTGAAAGACTTAGCAGACACAATTGACTTTGATGCGAATGCTATTGTTGGGTCTATTTACGGTTTCGAATTTACACAAAATGGATATTATAAACGAGCGCTAGTGCCGGCAGTGCCTGAAGTGCCGTCAGTGCCGCCGTCAGTATTGCCAGAAAAACCATCTATTGATCAGCTAAAGGACTTTAATGCCGGTAAAGTAGATCCCGATTTTAAGTATGCTATTACTAAACGAGAAAATATCTGGTCTTTAACACCTGTAGACACAGAATTAGATTGGCTTATTAAATTCAAGTGCGAAAGCCCTTACACTTTTATGGGACCAGACAATAAATTTAAGAAAATTATTAACGCCGGGCCTATGTTAGTTAGTCTAGTGCCGGATGAAAACAATCGGGAAACCATAGAAGTCAAAGCCTACAAAAAAAGCAGCTATGTTTTACATAAGCGTGAAACCGCAGGGAAAAATGTCAGACTTGTTCTGCAGCCTCCTTTACAGCTAGGTAGCACAGCTATGATAGTACTGGACATAATTGCTCACAGGCCTACGCAGAGAAATTTTAATGTAATTCCGCAAGTGTCTCTAAGTTGGGTTGATTTAGATGAGGATCCCAGACGAGTTACAGTATTTATGAAGAAAAGAGAAAATGAAAATCAGTTTTCCGTATTTACTTCATCACCCAAGATAACTTTTGTCCCTGTTCCAAATCCTATTGACAGAATAGCGCAAATTAGCCTAGACAACGTAGATCTGTTAGCATTTTATTTCAGCGATCAGATATTTTCTGATAGTCAAATAGAATATTTTGCTAATAAACTAAAATCAAGTTAATTATTGTTAACCCTTTTTTTTCACACTAAAAATATGACGACAAAATTGTATCCTGCTATAGTAGAAGCAGTAGTGGATGAACAACCAATTGTACAGCCCAGTGCTCCAACGTTAGACTTAAGTAATGTTCAAACGTTCAGGCTGGAAGAAATAAGAAAAGTTAGGACTCAAATTGAATCAGATATCCAAAAGTACTCTAGATGCAGACGAAGGTATTCCGGCGCTTATAGCACAATAAATTACGTGTCTACTGGTCTAAATGTTATTAATGCAGCGGAAGCTGCTGCCAGCGTGGGATTATTGGTGACTGGAATTGGTATACCAATTAGTATTGGATTAGGAGTGGCTGCCGGATTATCTTCAGTAATGTCAGTTCTACTAGGTGTAATTAATACTAAAGTATCTAAGAAACTAGAAAAACACGACCTCATTTCTAGCCTGGCGATAGCTAAACTTACTAGCATGAACTTAATAATTTCAAAAGCTCTAGAAGACACTCAGATTCAGGACCAAGAGTTTGTAATTATCCAGCGAGATTTTGAAGAATATAAAAAGTTAAAGCACGACATACAATCTAAATCTAGGTCTGCACCTGTTAATGTTGAAGAAATTAAAAAAAAATTAATAGAAGAAGGGAGACTACTGGGGCGGAAGGAGCAGCTAGATGCTTTGAAGAAAAAGCTTGGCGCTTCAGAATAAATACAGTTAACATTTACTCGAGCCTTACAGGCCCTCCTCCTTACTCATAGTCGCAGTCATAGTCGTAGTCGTAGTCGCAGTCGCAGTCGCTGTTCCTACCTGTAATTTATAGTGGCCTAGAGCGTATGCGAACTCCTTAGTTACTCTTATTCTCTTTGTGTCATTAGCGCATAATGTTTTTTTGGTCGTCACAGCAGTGGACACTATATGGTTTTTAGACTTTATAGTTGTGTTAGGGTATGGTTTAATTTCTTTTCCATCTAAGGCTTCCAGGTAGTTTTCGTGTTTGATATCTCTATTTTTTATTGCAGCTTTTTGGGTGCCTTTCGCTTTTGAAGATTCTCCCGATTCGTGTTTAATACTGTACTGCTTAGATCGCAGTCCTGCGTATTCTTCAATAAGTTTCCCGTTCATTTCATCTTTCATCAAACCTATTTTCTTTTGGTTTGCTTTGCTGTACAAAAGGTGAGTTTCAGGGTAGTCACTAGTATCGTAATGTTGCAGTTCCGATTCTAAGTCTTTATAAATGTCTTCAGTAGGGATGTCTAGTATAAGGGAGTCTGTGTCTGTGTATAAAACTCTGGCCTCCGGGTATTTAGGTTTAAAGTAATCGTAGTAAAATTCGAACATTAATAATTTAGAAAGGTCGAGAATAGTCATCCCCATAAACACTGGTTTGTCTAGATTAACTTGCGTGGTTTTCATGGTAACTGCATACAGGGAGTCATGAAACTCTTTGTAACCAAGGTATTGAGGTTTAGATGTTAATTTAATCGCTTGATTGGGTGAGGTAATTAGCCTGACGTCTTTCCGCTTGTATGGGTTCTCCATAGTTTTACCAAAACAGCTGTTATTCAGCAGCTTAAAGAAATCTTTTTCAAACGTAGATTGCGCTTGTTTTCTGAGCTCTGTGTTTTTATTGATGTACCCGGCCAAGACGTTTGTTTGTTTAAAGAATAAAAGCTTGTGAATCGCTGTGCACTTCATGCCGTGTCTGATGTAGAACTGCAGGTTTCTGTAGTGGCAGACGTAATTAGATTTATTATAGAGGTTGGGAATAAGTTTAAGTTGCTTGTCTGTACCATGCAATCTTTCTGGTGCTAATGGGTAATCATTATGTAGGTCGTGTAAGGCGTTGGGGTACTCTAGGTCAACTTCGACAATAAACCCTATAGTATGATCTTTAGGGTGATTTAAAATACTGTTTAACCAAGTCAAGTTTGCGGGGTTTGGATTAACAAGTAATTTGAAATCTGAAACCGGTAAAAGCTCACTCATTGCCCAACCGTATAAATTGTTGGCGTCAAAGTACATTATATAATTAGATTTCTGCGAGGGGTCATAGTGCTTCAGGTATTTGTTGTTGGCTTTGCAATAATTATGAGCTGCCACGCTTATTCCTCCACGAATGCCCGACTCAATCATTGTCATCATTACCTGGTCAGTTATGAGATCAATTTTAGAACCGCTAAGTTTTAAGAAAGCATCCCAACTCATTCCTGGCGAAGAAATATAATGAGAAGGGTCGAGGGAGTAATGATGTAAACTCGTTTCTCTGTATTTTTCAAACACATCAGCCAACAAACAGACGTCGGCTTTTAAATATATGTCGTGGTAGTCACCAAGGTTTTTACATCCGAGTGCATTCCAGACATTCTGGGCATGTTGGTAATCGGTAACAGTTATGAAACTTTTATTGAGTGAAGAATAGAAGTTCTCTTTAGGGGGTAATTCTAGTTCTTCAAACACTTCCCAAGAATCCATGTATTCATAAGGATACACACCTTTCCGAATAAGTGTAACGTCTGGAAAATATTTGCTAGTGATAGGATAGCTGGGTAAGTTCTTAGCTAGTGTTTCTAAACTGGAAGACAAATGTTGAAAGCTGTCGGTGTTCTTAATATTCAATACAGCCTTTTTGTCAAGAATTTCTTTGGGAAGAGGGATATAAGATTTCCCTTTGATTGGATTATACTTTGTAATGTTCAGTTCTAATGATTCTAGAGTTCCTTCGGCCCACCCGGACCCTCTCATAGTTGCGCGCTCAATACTGTCTTGTAACTGATTGATTAAGATGTTGTTATAAGCATTGTCTAGGTCTGAAGATTTTAACACTTCAATTTGACTTGAAGAAATCCACACAGTCATCGTTTCATCAATACTGCCTGGTTTAATAAAAGTTATTTGAGCGTGAATGCGTATTTTAACAGGGGATGTGAAAGTAAAATTGTTAAGTACAAATTCGTAATTATTATAAACAGATTTAATAACATTTTGACTGTCAAAAATTTGAAGTTGTAAAGTTTGAAAGATGTCTTTAAACAAAGGAGATTGTGAAAGACTTTTTGTGTCCGTCATTTTTATACTGTCGCAAAACTTTAAATTAAAAATAATTATTTAAAAAAATGGATTTTTAGGCTTCAAACCACCAAATACAGTCAAAGGGAAGCAACCGCAACTTTACTTATGAATGCGTAGTAATGTTTTTATTACTTCCCTTAACTGAATGGGACTTATATTGAATCTGTATAAGGTTGTAACATTAATGTTTGCGGGAATTCCCGATTGAATAAACTGGGCTTAGGCCAAGAATATTGATTATTTCACACTGCCTCTAGCAAAGGGAATTCCAGGTTCTGTTTTAATTGGATCACATGCTTAATATAAATTTCTATTTGCTGTTTCAGTTGTTGTCTTAAACTCTACATTTGAATCTGTATTACATTTGAATCTGTATAAGGTTGTAACATTAATGTTTGCGGGAATTCCCGATTGAATAAACTGGGCTTAGGCCAAGAATATTGATTATTTCACACTGCCCCTAGCAAAGGGAATTCCAGGTTCTGTTTTTAACTGGATCACATGCTTAATATAAATTTCTATTTGCTGTTTTCAACTGGATCACATGCTTAATATAAATTTCTTTTTATATATCTAAGCAAAGGCAAAAAACTTACTAAGGATTTTACATTCACACAGAGAAAGCACACAAATATTCCTGTACACAAATTATTTCCTTTGGTCTAGTAAAGGGGAATTTCCGATTCTGTTTTTCAACTGGATCACATGCTTAATGCATGTTTAAAATACACACAAATTATTTCCCTTGGTTTAACTTACAGCTAGTAAATGGGAAACACATGCTTTAATATAAATTTTTATTTATATATCTATTTGTTACACTTTTTAAAATTAATATGGACAATATGTAATAAAGATTGCTGCACTTAATGGTGTATTATTTAGAATTGTACATTTAGAATAACGAATATTAATGCTGGTTTGTTGTATGTAATTTCCCAAGCCCAATCTTCTTTTATGAGCGATCTGGATGGGGATATAAAGAAAAAAGGAAGTATAGATTTTCGGTGTGGTTAGTCACTTCTGTGGCATGTGTTGAATTTGCTAAGGCATTAAGGCCAAATGTCTGTCCTATTGCAATAATAGACACAGTGTACAAAGTGGCAAGTGGCTTGGATACATGTTGAAAATTGCCATGACAATGGATAAGACTGGAAGGTGCACGCTAGCTCTCGATCCCTTCCTACTTAATCCAATTGTCAAGCCTCAGGCAACAAGTAAACAGATATTGAACGCAAGAACGAATGGTTGCATGACATTGGGTAAGACTGGAGGATGCGCGCAGTGTCCTTGGAGCCTCCTACTTAATCCAACTGTCCCACTTGCAGCCAAAGTTCAGTCAGTACACCTCCGTGGGTTTCTCTAATTTCGTCTCGTAGAGATTCCCCATTTGGGGTTTGATGACAGACAACACATGCCACAACGCTTGGGCTCACTTGGTGGAGTGGGAGATGCGTGCAAAAGGTCGAGGGGTCCGTCCCACTCCACCAAGTTAGGGAGAGAGTCCAAGCGGGAAGTGCTACCACCGGTTTTTGTAAAAATTTCCAATTTGTTGCAAGGCATTTTTCTAAGTTTTTAAATAAGTTTTGACTAATAACTAAATAACTGGCTATGTTTTGGAGTTAGATATACGAATATATATTATATTTAGCAAATTGCGGATTCCCAGAGTGTTTGGAGCGCTTTTTAAAAAGCTCATAAAACAGCCATAAATTGCAATAAAAGGCCTCCTTTAGTAACTCTATGAGCTTTGGGGTTCAGAGCCCATTATTGCTATCTCTAAATAGAATACAAACATTATTATAAATTATCAACAAAACACATACATATAAAATGCCTACATTGCTCAATAATAACATCATAGGAAGCCCTAGTGACCACCTGGCAGAAAGCGTCCAATATTCCCAAGCTGATCCAACAGACCCCATACGCAAATAAGGAGTCTTGTCCCGGAAGAGTTTTCAATAAAAAAAGGTAGGTGACTGGTCTAGCGAAGAAGAAGATAGTATAGCAGATTGATAGAACAGAGCAGGAATGAGAAAGAGCAAATGAAAAAGGCAGCGACAGTGGGAATTTAAAGCACTAAATTTCCAGAAAGTGGGGATACTATTTATACTGAAACCCCCGGCATAGTCAGAGTCTCCTCTCTGAAAATCCTTACGGGAGGGGAGGGGACTATAAACTGATAAACATAACATAACATAACACCCCAACGGGGGGTCACCGGAAGTTCGATTGTATGAAGCTGTTCTTCTCATGGCACCAAAGTAACTCATCATCATCATCATCATCATCATCATCATCATCATCATCATCATCATTATCATCATCATCATCATCATCATCATCATCATCATCATCATCATCTTTTTCTTCTTCTTCTTCTCCTCCTCCGTCTCCTCTTCCTCCTTCTTCTTCTTCTTCCACCGTCGCCAGTCAACGATCACTGGACCAGTTGAGAGTGCTGGCACTACGTCTACTGACGATGTACCACTATCACCATCTTTTGGCTGGCATTACCCCTACACCACAAGAATACACTCTGTTGAGGTGGATGGATATGTGGCAGTATTAACACCATGTAAACCATGAATCTCATTGTCATCACCTTGGCTGTTTTCCCATTCCTCAGCAGTCCGCTGCAGGTGTGAAGAGAATGACGATCACAATAAAATTACTGTCATAAACGAGAGTTGTCACCCTGACCCGCACTAAGAATAGCGTAAGGCACGCAACGTTTTCTAATGGTTGACTGAACGTGGATATGTATTCTCACTGCTGTGAAAATTCTGTATTCGACATTAGTATTTTAATGCTACAGTCCTTAAGACAATTTAATATTTTCCCACCTGCGGTTACTTGTTCTTACTACATCAACCTTCATCCCCATTCACGCTAACTGAAATATTGTGCTGACTCAAATAGCCATTAAGTATTAATCTTGCTTCTTCACACCATCTTTTAATTCAGCAGGAGCTACATTTCTTCTTATACAACACATTCACATGCCTTAATGAATAGGGCACACTTCTACCAAGGCATTCATATTTTTGGGTATCAGCAAAACTCCAACCACAGATGTTCTTTTTGACAATCTATTATTACGGCCGGGTCACCAGATCATCAGGCCTTGCAAAGATCATCCTGCAAAGCACAGTGCAAGGAGGTAGATGAAGAGGGAGACCGAAAGAGAAGTGGGAGGACCACATTCGAGAATGGACTGGCTTGACACTGCATGAGCGAAGCCATCAGGGGTGCTAAGGACAGAGAAAGATGGAGTACGCTGGTTAAACGATCATCTGTGGTGCCCCAACGACTTCCGAGTTACGGGATAGGAAAGGATAGGATAGGATAGGATTATCAATTGCAAATTATTCCATGATCACAAAAGGTTCAAAGTCTAGCAGATGAAATAGGCATAGCATGGCAGTTTACATACATATTAGTCTAGATTACACTATACAACAATTGTTTTATACTGAATTGTTTCCCTTGGCTATGATTGTGATATTTTAGTAACTTGTATTGATTTTGATTTTTTTAAACACTTTTAAACAACTGTGTAATAGTTGCTTGCATGAATGTTTTTATAACTGGATATCTTTTATGATTTTAGATTACCAAGGGTTTTGGCGCTAGTATGCCGCCTTAGCCAGAATTAAGCATGAACACGTAGGCCTAAAACATGTTACAATTATCAAATGAAATGTATAATTATTATGTGATAATTAAAATGTTCGGTTTTGGCGCATTTCCAGGCATGACATGACATTACATGATTATTAATTGCTTTAGGTCCAGCGGACTCTTTCGAGCCAAATCAGGACCGGACAACCCCTGATCCGCATAAAAGATCTGCTGAAACAACCCTAGTGGTAAAACTGAAAGCTCTTCACCAGCCAGTCACTTTACAATAAAGACATCCCACGCAGGGGACGCTGAGGCTATACTCTAATTTATCGAACCCTCGTTTACAAAAACAAAATAGAATACAAACATCATTATAAATTATCAACAAAACACATACATATAAAATGCCCATATTGCTAAATAATAACATCATAGGAAGCCCTAGTGACCAACTGGCAGAAAGCGTCCAATACTCCCAAGCTGATCCAACAGACCTCACACACAAATAAGGATCGAGTCTTGTCCCGGAAGAGTTTTCAAGAAAAAAGGTAGGTGACTGGTCTAACGAAGAAGATAGTACAGCAGATTGATAGAACAGAGCAGGAATGAGAAAGAGCAAATGAGAAAGATAGCGACAGTGTGAATTTAAAGCACTAAATTTCCAGAAAGTGGGGATGCTAATTATACTGAAACCCCCGGCACCCCAACGGATGTCATATCATTGATATTATATCTTCGCGTGATTTTGTTTAATTTTCAGTTTTGGCATTTCCAGGCAAATTGCTAATGCCAAAACTGAAAATTAAACAAAATCACGCGAAGATATTTGTAATGTTTTAATGATAATTGTAATTATCCCTTGATAGGCTACATATAATTAATTATCCCATTATTATTTATCATTATAATTATCCCATGATATTTGTAATTTTCAGGGTCGTCATAATTACAAACATCCATAGTTCATAAAACAAGCCGGTATCGTGTATGCGATATCAAAGATAGTTATAAATACTTTTCTAATATCTGTGGCTATATCTACCGCGTTTGCTATGACAACTGCAGGCAATATTATGTGAATATGCCCCTAGCTCTGTGCACAAGACCAAATTTAAGAGTGTATGCATTTTTGACAAGACAGAACAAATACTAAAAAAGACATACCACAACAAAAATCTAAATATTTAATGATTTTTATTATTATTAGAAAGAAGAAGGCAAGAAAAGGAAATAATAATAGATCTATCATGATAGTCAAATGTAGAGGTATAAATGTACAGATTAGAGCTGTTTTGGTTGTTTTTCCCCCCTTAAATCCCATCTCATACGTAGAATATGTTTCTGGTAGAGAATGCATAAGAAAATCTTGCTTAGCTACAGCCCTAAGGAAATGCAAGGCATGCGTAACTGAAAACAGGCGTTTGATCACACATGTATAATGATAAGAAAAAAATTGGACATTTATTTTTTTGAAGAGCGCGCCTTTAACAGTTCACAACACGCCTCCTGTTTCATGGCATACGCGGAAAATATAGTTCCCTACATTGGCTATTGATTTTCGTAATTATTGAAATACACTCATAAATGCTTTCGTATTGACTAAGAATAAAGTGCACAATTCGTGTCTTGATGCCACTGTCTTACTTAAATATTGAGAGGCTGCGAGATAAGAAAGTAAAACGAGAACCGTATGCATATTCTTGCGCCACATAAACATGGCGGGAGTGATGTGATGTGTATCGGAATGGAGGTGAGGTTTGCGGTGAATTTGAAATAACAGTTTTAGTAACTAAACGTTTTTGGTTTCCTTATAGATTTGGGTATTCTTGTGATGATTTACAGTTAGTGCTTTGACGCATTTTACCAGGCGATCATTAGCGCTTCGTTTGGTCACCTCAAAATATTTGAATCATGAAAATGAAATCGATTTGCTTAGCACCTTGGACTAGACTTGATACTTTTGAGGCAGGTCGGAGGACCTGTACATCGGTATGGGTTTGTGCCTCAACAGTTTATAGTGGCGTGCGTGGCAGAGTAGTTCTGTTGAATAACTAACAGTGGCATTCAAGGGTGTAGAGAGTAGGGCTATTCTTCCATTAGTCTTAAAATTTACCTACCTGTGGAGCTGTTGAGTAATTGACTAATGGGACTGACTACTTCAAGTACTTGCCACTTGTTGAATTGTGACTTGTGTGTTTTGACTTACTTAGTTATTACCGTTGAACTGTCAAGATTAAGAATTAGATGCTAATATTTAAAAAAAAATATTGCAGGGAAAAGGTGACGGCAGCAGACGTTTCAATATGAACGGCAGTGGCAAGATGAGAAGCACATCCAATATTGCACCAGCAGGGTCTGGAAAGGGACGTGGTCGTCCTACAAAATCTCAGCATTTTTCCCCAGCAGCAGGAAGGCGTTTGGGTTGTGATTTGAGTATCAACAGCAAAGTTGCCATTCGTTGGAGCGATGGACTGTTCTACCATGGGACAGTGTTACGGGTAACTGTTGATCTAGTTAGATGAAAACCAAAATAATGTCACACTTGACATACAGAAAACTTCACAGAGGTTGTTATTACGTAAACGTAACACTAAAGAGGAATGTATGTAATCAACTGTGGATACCGCTATGCCTAACTTGCAGTCATACAGCTTCACTTTTGAGCACCCTGGATTGAAAGAGAGAAAAAGAATTGTTATCACATTTAGGAGGGTAGGACACCGACCTTGTGCCAGAAAAATGAACTTCTTCTCTCATTCACTCAATTTTTAACAGAAATCATCCAAAGAAGTGCCAAATGAAAGAAAAATCATCCAACTACAAATCCAAATAAACGACACATAATTTCAAGGCATATTCATGCTATTGCAGAAGTAAGAATGTAGGTAAAAGTAACACAACCTTCTCCACCCTGGGGTAGCTTGTGTCACCCCATGGGGCACCTTGTGCCAATACTCAATAAAGAAGGAAAATTGTGCAGAATATGGCGGTGATGAAAAAACTGTTTTAAAACTGCATGAAAATGCATTTGTATGTTAAACACGTTGATGACTTAGTTAAACAGCTATTGTTGTACATTCTTATAACATACTAGTGGTTTTTGTACACTGGCAAGCCAGGGTACACAGATTGCTGTTTAAAATGTAGACAGAGAGACAACTGTTGTCTTCGAGTTTCATTTGGACGGTGATACCTCCCCATATCCCCCTTGATACCTCACCATACCCCCTCCCTCCTGATATCTCCCCCCCCCCCACATGATGCCTCACCATACCCCCTTGATACCTCCACGAAACCACTTGATACCTCTCCATACCCCCTTGATACCTTCCGTACCCCCCTTGTAACCTACCTGTACCCTCCTTGATACTTCCCCGTTGATCGTTTCACAGGTATGGATGAAAGGAATCGACCATCACCATACCCCTTATATATACCCGTATCCCCGTTATGCCTACCCATGCCCCTTTAAATTAACTCTTTGCCTGCCAATCGACGATATATCGTCGATCTGAGCCGCCATGTTTGTGCCAATCGACGATACATCGTCGATTCAGTATTCCGTTTCGTTCCGGTTTTTTGCGCAGTCCAATCCAAGTTTTATTTTAATCAAAAAGAGATAACTCTTTCTACTTTCGTTCTCGATCGACACGCGCGGGGTTTCTTCAAATTGATTCGTTTTTAGAGTGTTTTTTGTGCATTTTACTAAGCATTGTGATGGGCACAATCGACAGTGTGTCAAACTCTGCTAATAATCAATATAATTTCAAACTGTAAAGTGTATTTTGATCCTAAATAAATTTTCTTTCTGGTGTGTGAAGCTGATTCAGTGATTGGAATTATTCCTCCAGATTTTTTTTTTATCACTGTGGTATGTAGAAATATTTTTATTTTATTTTATCATTTCAAAAAGATCAACATGCTTTCAAAACACATATTTCAATAACATAATCAAATTAACATTTTTGTGGGTTATTTTCTTATTCTTCACTCTTTTATCTTTAATTTGATATGAAATATGTCTATTTAACAACTATTATTGAAAGAACAGTAGCTTAAATGCCTAAGGTACTGAACTTTCTTTCCGGTGCCAGAGAAATGTCTGGCACAAACGTGGAAACATGCCTGGCAGGTAAAGAGTTAAACCTACCCATAGCCCCCTTTTACCTACACGTACCTGCCCATCCCGATCCTTGGTAATAATAATAATAATAATGAATACAAATACAGGGTTCAGCCTGACACAAAAAAGCTATCGGCCATTGGGCCCCTCAGATCAAATTTCAATGGGCCATGATTTCAGCAGTAATTTACGTATGTATGTAAAAGATAACCTGGAGATATTATTACAGAAATTAAAACAAAATAGATTATTGTGATGTGAGTGTGCATGCAGGGATTAATCTTGAAAGTGACCATGATATGTCATTTGACCAGTTCACAGGAAAAACAATAGGTCATTTTGGAAAGCAATAAGTCACACAGTCTCATTCGATCGCTTATCAGTACAAATGGTACAAAATAACAACGCTAAGGCATTAACCGATTTTATATTCAGCCTTTTTAAATTGTTTAAATGACATGCTGATGCACACAGTTATCGGTAGAAATTCAATCCTTTTTAATGTGTCAGCTAATTATTACTGTTGTCACTGCTTTGAAAGAGACAACAGTTTTCTTGGTTTTGCTGCTGCCCATATCTGCAGCGCTCTTTCTATATTTACAGTTTCAAGCTTTACAGAAAGCAGCAAGTTCCGTGTTAGTGCTGTCAGTCTGTTCCGCAATGCTGTCAGAATGCGGTTTTGTGCAGAGAAGCTCTCTCACAATCAGCAGTTTGCAGGGGGCAGGTAACCGCGAAAGCAGCCAGCTTCAGCAGGTTTGGAAATTCATCCGCGTGGTGAGCTGCAAGCATGGCCCACACATCCCTGATGTTTTCTCGTGGGTAGTCTTGTGAAAGCACTGTTGCCTTGGCCTTCCCCCATTCTTCCAAACATGCCTCAGAATTCAGTAGTGGCTGTGAGGAGGCACTTTGTTTTTGATTTTCTTCATCAATCCAATCATGAGTCTGGATCTGCCCATAGTGATCCAATAACTTCTGCATCCTGGCATCTCCCCATTTAGACAACTCCTCTTTGCTAATCTGACATGGCAAGAATTCCAAAACAGGACATTCCATTACCGACTTTTGGCCAGTTTCTGACCTTGGCTTTTTTTTTTTTTTTTTTTGAGGCATTTTTATGTTTGTTGACAAAATGGAATCGCAAACTAGATCTACACTGTGACGGTCAATGCGTTGGCGCGTTGCATGTCAGCAATGAAAACTATGGATCGGAATTTTAAGCTTGTATTATACTGAAAGGGGAAATAATTTCGTTTCGGTAATGGTTGTGCTAAGTTTTATTGAGTTCGCAGTTTGTATAGAACTTTTTAAATGACAAATCTTCGCAAAGTTTGACCGCCCGATCGTAAAATCAATAGGTCACTTGACCAGCTGGCTGGCAAAACAATCGGTCATTTCAGATTTTTATGCGTCAATGACCGATGACCGACGCCAAGAATAAACCCTGTGCATGTGTTGTGAAGCATGTTTACCAACAAAACACTAACCAGAACAGGGATCAGTTTACTGAACTTGAACACGACCGCGTAGGCCTATCTGCGTCCGACACTTCGGTATTTTGACTTGACTCAGGGCTCACACAATCGTCTTGCGTAGGATTAGTGGCGGTAGACTGTGGTTTAACAGCAGCAAACGACAGTCTAGACTGTCCTACCTCAAGTTTAGTAGTTTTTTTTAATTTTTTTAATATATTTTTTTTTTGGGGGGGGGGGGGGGGGGGATTTTCAAAGCGGCACAAAGAAAAACACAAAATCCTCCTTGCATGGACACAACATACGCGCAAACGATAGCAAATTCTGATTTGGAAGAATCGTACAACACTTCTTATTGGCTGAAAGATCAACATCAGGGCCCTCATAGCCAATCGCTGAACTTGCCTTAGCAAAAGCACGTTTGTCGCCTCCAATACAGTGCACTGTTATTGTGGTGGCGCACTGGTACCAAAAATCGAAGCGCCATTCGGCCCCTGGCAAGAATTGTGGATGGGTCATTTTTAATTTTTATGCGTCAATGGTGCAGGGCGCGCTAGTAAACTGATCCCTGCAAATAGAAATCATAAAAAACACCAAGGTTTTAAAATAAAATTTGATATAAGATATAATTATAATAATAATAATTATTATTATTATTAGTTTATAAATAATAATAATAATAAATAAGTTAAAAATAAAAAGCCTAAATTAAAACGAAAAATATCCATATTGTAGGAAAAAAAAAATGGCCCGCAGGGGATTTGAACTTGGGTCGCCTGCACCGTAGGCGAATGTCTTATTAAGTGAGCTACCAAGGCTTAGTATAAAGACCATCAATTTTTTGGTCTATATGGGAAAACATGCTAAAACCTCGATTTAATTTTTAATTAATCAAATTTAATTAGTTAAACACAAAATTTTGTAAGATTGGTGACATGAGTGCAAAAGTGTTTTGAATGGAAATAAAACAAAATTTGCTGTATTACGGAACGGCACGTTCTTGACACGGGTTGAATCGAAACACTAATGAAGAAGCTCTCGGGCACAAAGTGGGGTGCCAACAGCAGAATCCTCAAGCAAGTGTACACCGGCAACGTCCGTCCTGTGATGGAATACGGTTCAGCAGCATGGTCCACAGCAGCCAAGAGCAACACCAGGAGACTGGCCAAAGTACAAAGCGGTGCCATGAGACTCATCACAGGAGGACTGAAAACAACACCCATCCACAAGCTGGAAACAACAACAGGACTCCTTTCCCTGGACCAAAGACGAGAAGAAAAAGTTCTGATCCAACATGAAAAACTACAGAGGCTGCCCTCACACCCAGCCCACCAATATCTACAACAGCCAACCAAGAACAGGCTGAAGCGGGATAGCTTCATCCATCAGGTCAAGAAGCTGGCGGCTGCCGTCCCAGACCTCCCAGCAGAACGAGAGCTCCTCCAGGACGCCGAGGACTGGGACACCCCGACTACCGAACTCATGTTCTGCCCTGACGTCCCAGGAGTGAGGTACAAGGGCGAGCAGTCAGAGGCTGCACTACGCTCCCTCACTCTGGAGCTCCTGGACCTGAAGTATCCCAGGCCCATGTGGATCCATGCATACACGGATGGATCCTCTGATGCAGCCGTCAGCAACGGAGGCAGCGGACTACACCTGCGCTTCACCGATGGAAGCACCCTCTCCAGATCCCTGCCTGCTGGAGCCCGGTCCACCAACTACAGGGCTGAGCTCACTGCTCTTCATGAGGCTGCCCGGCTCCTTGCTGCAGAAGCGCCCGCCTCAAATATCGCCTTCCTGTCTGACTGCCGCTCCATCATCGAGAGCCTGCAGTCGCCCAGTGAACAGCTGGAAAGAGACACACAGCGCCTGTTGATTGCCCTCTCTCAATACACGAAGGTAGCAGTCCAGTGGATACCTGCTCACTGTGGTCTGTCAGGAAACGAGGAGGCGGACAGGCTGGCCAAGTCGGGCAGCAAAATGGAGCAGCCACACCCCCCAGTCTCTTATAAGGAAGCCAAGACTCTGGTCAAGCGGCACTTCCAGGCAACCTGGGCCACCCAGCATGACCCTCCATCTGACGACCAGATGGCACACCTCCAGCGCCATGAACAGACCACAATTTTCCGGCTACGAACTGGTCACTGCCGCCTGCGTTACCACATGCATCGCCTAGGCCTGTCACACACCCCTGACTGCCCGTGTGGAACAGACCTCCAGACCCCAGAGCACATCCTGCAGTCCTGCCCCCAGTACCAGAATGCCAGGACACAACTCTGGCCTGCAGGACAGACGCTGGACGTAAAACTCTGGGGCTCCAAGCAAGACCTCGAAACCACTGCCCGCTTCATAAGTTTGACAAACCTGGACATCTGAGGCCCCATTTGGAGGAACGCAGAAGAAGAAGAAGAAGAATCGAAACAGCGCACGGAATGAGGCTATTGCAGTTTGTGGACATTTTGTTTATTTATTTATCTCAGAAACGGTTAAACGTTCGGTAAGGAAATGTCAGCTATAACGATTTCGCGGGTTTTGAGCGCACAGCAGGCCGATCCGCAGCGCCCAGCACCTGCCCAGATCAGCGTCCATACCGGACAAACTTTACAGTAGAGGCGAAGATGGACTTCCAGCTAAGCAATTTATATATATAGATTTTGTTATTTGAGGAATGCAAATTCATAATTATATTATTTTGGAAACTTAAATGTACCTTTCCAGTGTCACTAATTCCTTAATGTGCAGTGTTACTTAGGCTTATGATAGGATTAGACTGGTGGCTGTTTTCACATCCTTGGCTGTCAGAACATACTTGCTTCATATCCACACACACACACACACACCCACACCCACATATATAGACTACACACAATGCAACAAATAAAGAGAACAGGACAGATGCAAATTTAAAAAAAACTTTTGAATTGAATCCAATTACGTTGTAACCATGACCAATACATTTTTTTTTTAAATAATTGAAAAAACAAATAAAAAGTTAAGGAAGAACTCATAGACTTTGCCCTCAGTTTACAAGTAACATAACCAAAACAAAAAAGTATCAGAAAATAAAATGTAACAACATATTGATCTTTGTATTTTTTTCAGAGGTGTGTGTACAGAGACTAATAAAACGATGAAATTAAAGGACCTATTCGCTGTGATGTTCAGTTCAAGTTAATGATCTTAAAATTAAAATGAAATATTAACTGAAGCAACGAAAGGATTTCAATGAATTTATAATTCAGAACAAAAGTAGAATTGTCAAAACAATACAGAAAATGCAACAAGACTTGATATCTTCTCAATTAACTCAAAATTTAACAATTTCCTCTGAACAAAATAAATATATTTCCAAAAGAATTTTTAAAGATATGCCAACAGGAACTGAATTCAAGTTCAAAGTAAAACCTTAAATTAAAGTTGCATCTGTGCGAACACAAAACATACTAAGAAGCTGGAATAATACTATAGCATCAAAAACGTCAACTACCTACTTCGAAATATGTGGCGAGGTTTTTATGTTCCAAATTGGGTACAAGATGAAATATAAGTAAGATCTTTTTGATAAGTGTAACATTGATATCACATACGTTTCAGTTCTTCCACCGACACCATAGCTTTCACCACGGGAGCACAGATGTGCAAAATTGATATTGACTGTAGCCAACCTAAAAAAAGATGATAATCCTCAATTATTAGTTATGGAGATAAAAAAAAGCATTTGAAAGTAATTATTAAAATACTACTCATTTTTAAATTAATGGGTCATTGTTAGATTTTTTGCATACTGTGTGACACTGGTAGGCAGAACTGGCTGGAAGAATCCCTTGAACGATCGATGACTGGGGCTGAGTGTTATTATGTTGTGACAGCAGAATTCTTCCACACCATTGCTAGCCTCATCAATGACGTGTTTTCAATCATGCTGAATTGATTCTGAGGACGACGAGTGTATTACACTGTGTATGGTGTGCAGTTATTAATACCCATCTACCCACCCACTCGTGGCGTACAATTATTAATATCCATCGACCTGCCCGTTCAATTACTTAATACATGCTGCTGGTGGCATGAATACATATAACTGATGCGGTAAGAGTAAACAGTACACTGAAACTTTTGTTTCCAAATATATATATGGAATATCATAATACTCATATTAAAGATTCATTTGTTAAATTTTATACTTAATTTTCTTGTTTCGAACCTTTTTTGTTTAATTTCTTTAAATTTATTGCTTTTATATTTCTTCATGTCTTTTAGCATTACTTTATTTCTTCACAGGTGGATGAAGGCAACGACAGATGTCAGATTTTGTTTGACAACAAGTCCACATTCTACGTTTCCTTCAAGGACATCTATAGAGGTGAGTGTTACAGAGTTAATAGCGGTCGCTCTTTACCTAATGTTTCAGTTTGGCATCTCTGTGCACACAAGTGCATGCTCTGTCACAAAGTGACAAATGTTTGGTATAGCAGACCTGCCTAACCCCTCAGAGTAAAAGCGGGAGACAGGGGATCAAAAAGATAACCACCTTTTCAACAACAGTTTTCAAGTATAACAGTAAAAAGCAACATGATGCATGTCAAAAGCGTGAGTCTCCCGCCAAAAGCGGGAGAGTAGGCAGGTCTGGTATAGTGCTGTAGTAAGCATGATCCATAAACCTGGTGCTTATGTCTGCAGAACTTGGGTGATTATCAGATAGAACGAAACTGTCCGATTTTCACTCAGCTGGTGCCAGGAAAAAATCCCTGACCTTTAATTGTAACTGAATTTTGTTTTTTAACAAATGCAAAAACGGGAAAATCCTCTTGTTCCATTCTCCAAGGTATGATGTGTTGCCGAGTTTGAAAGGAGTGGTCAGGGGAGTTTCCGCTAGTGGGAAAAAGGATTCAGATTGACCGTAAACTACGACTACGACATGCAGACTAAGATTTGAGAGCCTAGCAGCGAACTTTCTGTGCAAGCCATGTTTGACTTGTTCGCCTAAATCATTGGTGACATGGGCACCTCTTGTTTGAAGCATAAACGTTGGCATATGCAAACAGTCACCTGTGTTAGCCTCAAAGAAACTGATGCTGTAGCGTTTATGTGATAGTAGGTAGTACAAGCTCTTCATTGGCTCTTGTCCACTCGGCAGTTTTGACTCAGTTTTGACTTCACTTTCAACACTTATTATTAATGTAAAACTGCATTAAAACGAACAGTGGCTGTATTCAAATAAAAATTTAAAGCTTTATCTTTACATCTGTGTTGTTTTTAATGCATGTTTATGCGAAAGATTCCGAGAAAACAGCTTTTGAATACGCCCCTATCCGAGCGATGAATGCCGGTGCTAAAATGTTGTCAGCGTCGTTTGTTGAGAGGTGGCTCGTTTCAAACTCTAAGTGCTTTGAGATATTTCATTGGATGGCCTAAAAATAAGAACCAATGAGAAGTTCGGATACTTAGCTTCATTTACATATCAAATATGGTGGGCTCTCATGTGTAAAAGTGTTGTTACGAGCCGAACAAAGTGGATAAAGCGGTTTTGATGTAAGTTTGATTTTAACTAGAAGTTTAAAAATTAGCAAGAAATAAAGAGCAGACTTTCCTTTATAAAACTAGGGTATTTATTAATTTGTGCATTACTCTATCGCGAAGCGCTTTGCCGTAGAAAAGTGTACCCAAACGGTGTTCGGGTTTTCTTGCAGCCATGGCCAACTCGTAGGCCTATTCAGTGACACGATTGCTGAGCGTAGTAGCACACTAGTAGGCCTATAATTTGCCGGCACGCACTGCGAATTTGATGATTTCCCAACTTTGAAGTACCAAAACGGCTGAACATTACATAGGATAGGCCTGAAGAAAATTGGGCTTGGAGTATAACATATGAAGGGGTTACCTGTCAAAAATCAGCTTTCTGGTATCAATATTGGCTTCACTTTGAGACTCCAAAGTTGTCAATTTCTTCAATTCCAAAACGTTGCCAAAAAAAACACCAACATTCGGCATTTTCAAACATTAATAACTGTTTACCTATTTGTCCTATGGGGGAAAAAAATATACCACTGTGTTCAGAATGAAAAGCTCTTTAAACAGGGTTCGTACGCGGTTGGGAAAGTTTGGGAAAACTGAGGTACCCTTTTCCCAGTTGGGAAAGTCTGGGAAAAATGGCATCAGGTTGGGAAAGTTTGGGAAAATTCGTTTTGGCTGGCAACAAGGGATTTTGGTTTTTTCATACATGTCAAACACATGCACTGACCATAAAATTTTGCATAAAGAAAAACGTATTTTTCTATCCAAATCCATAAGAAATTTTCATAATACTTAGTTTTGACCTTTTTTAAAATTGTTATAATTATTTGTTAACATTCATTAAAAGGTAAAGGTAAAGGTGGTCCCATAGCCTTGTGGCCGTAGGGGAGCGTGATGTTGGAGATCACACTTATCTTGGGCCAGCGTAATGAGGGTGATGCCCATCTCTCTCCCTCGCTGCTTTACCTTCCCCACCCTTAACAGAGTAGGTACTCAGTCACAGTTGAGTCAACTGGGGGCGTTGTTATTTGTCGCTTCACGTTTTGCGGTCACCCATTCAAGTGCTAACCGCACTGGACGGTGCTTAACTTGCGACACTGTAGCGAGTGCTCCAACCACTGCGCTATCCGACACCCCTTCATTACTCAATTTATTATAGCATACAATTTTGAAAATAAAGAAAACTATCTTTGAAATCTTAATTTTTTTAGGGAACGGTTTTTGAATTACCTCCCTTTTCTGGCAGATTGTTTTTTTCACAGTTATCTTCCTAAAGACCTTTAAAGATTTTAATATTTTTTTAATTTTTTAAAATAATATTTTATTTACTTTCTTAAATTCAAAGCTATTAAATATTTTCTTTCTTATTCTCTCGGAATCTTTAATGTCTCATTTACAATTACATGCTCAAAAACCACCATCACGAATGGGGCAACTGAAAAGGCTTGTCAAACTTTTAAGATGGAATGCCGTGATTTTCTCCTGGCTATAGTTAAAAAGATCATGGACAAAGCCCCAATTAAATATCAAATTGTTAGAAATTTAGCATGGATGAGTCCTGAGCTGCTTCTGTCAGAAGGCTTGTCTGAATTTGAAACAACTGGAGCTGTCACTAAGAATTCTCTGTGATGCTGGAAGAGTAAAAGAAGTCAACTGCGATCAAATCAAGTCCCAGTTCAGGCGATTTCGTGAAAGTGTGCTGTCAGAAAACAGCATACTACAGTTTCAAAACTTCGACCCAAGCAATGACCGAGTAGATGAACTGTTTTTCAAACATCTGGCTGGTCGAAAGGAGTTCTCTCTTCTCTGGGATGTAGTCCAGCAGCTGCTGATCCTCAGCCATGGCCAGGCGACAGTAGAGAGGGGGTTCAGCATTAACAAGATGACCATGGTGGAGAACCTAAAGAAAAATAATCTAGTTGCCAGGCGGCTGGTGTTAGATAAAATGAGGAGAGCTGGTGGCCCTGACAAAGTTGCAGTAACTAAAGAGATGCTTGTATATGCATCTTCATCTAGGAGTAAGTACCATGCCTATCTGGAGGACGAGAGGGAGAAACATGCCACAGAGATGAGAGCACAAAAAAGAAAGGCTGCGACTGAGGAGGTGGATATGCTTAAGGCTAAGAGACAGCGCCTTCAAGAGGACATCACTAGTTTGGAGGCTGCAGCTAGGGCTGATGAAGCGGAACGACTTAGTGCTCTATCTCTGCTCTCTCAATCTAATGCCCTGAGACGAAGGGCAACTAAAAAGAAGGCTGAAATAGCCAGTGTAAATAAAGACATAGCGGAAAAGAGCCAGGCTCTCCTACAATGTCTGTGATGAGTATGATGTTGACTATGTAAATTGTTTTTATAATTTTAAGCTTACTGCAAATAACACAAGACATTTTTCTTAAGCTTTTTTAAAAAGATTTTTTTAAATCAATAATGTTTTGGATTAAGTGAAAGTTTTTATCTAATATAACCATGACTTTCATTGTGATTGTGATCTTGTAAATTTTAAGCTTACAGTATATAAAACTAGACATTTTTTTTTTTTTTTTTAATTTGTTTGAACGTTTTGGATTAACTCATTAAGTGAAAGTTTGGTGTATTTTAAGCTTACTGCAAATAAAAAAAAAGAATTTTCCTAAAGCTTTTTTTTTTAAAATTAATTTGTTTCGATATCTGATCTTTATTATACCGACTATGGTTGGGAAATTTTACTCATGGGTTGGGAAAAGGTTGGGAATTTTGTTTTGTTGATTCAGTAAGAACCCTGTTTAAATCTATGTCAGTTCTGTGATGAGGAAATCATTTTTTAAAAATGGCTTTTGACTACCTAGTGATAGACTAAACCAAAAACGCAAAGGGAAGGGAAAACTTTAGTCTCTCAAACACTGAACCCGGTCTTCAGCAAAGTACTTCTTTGGATCACTGTCTATATGATGATTTTCAAAATCGAGTACATAGCTGTTTGTGTATTTTGTTGCTAATTCCTATTTTATCTTTTGTTGTTTTTAAAATTAAAGTGAGTCTGGTGTCATTTTGTTTAAACTTTTACACTAGATGGCGGGATCACGGTAGGATAATGTGAAAGTTTATTATTATATTAATACTCTTTATTGAGGTGAAACAATAGTGGGATCATGGTAGGATCATGGGACAGTTTATTAATACACGTTGTTGAGGTGACAGCTCTAAAATAAGTGTGTAAGCAGCTTTAAAAGTCATTCGTTTCCCTATCACATCACTCACGAGTTTTTAAAAGGGCTCCTTCATACAGCCAATATTGGTTTCTCAATACTACAGGCACAAAATACTCCTGCTTTTTTAAAATTCACAATAACACTTGGAGCATGCTCATCACGCTCTGCTGCATTAACCGGTTGGACACCTGTGCCTAAGGCCAGCCAGTCACTGCTACAGCAGGCAAGCTTTTTGAATGATCAGAGTTTTAGATTCAGATCCAAATTTGTGCAAATATTAGCCATTAAAAAAAATTATGAATATATTTCTAAGCAAATGGTCATCTCTTAGCATGAATGAGACATTTTGTAAGTTTCTGCGCAATGTTGAACTTTAAGTTTAAGCAAAAATATAATTATATTGATTGCGTAGCTTTGAGGCTTTCCTCCTTCAGCTACATGCTTGTGTGGTGTAATATTTGCATGATATTAAAGTGCACATCAATTGTTGACTGAACAGATCCCAGCAATGGTGTGGCAAGCTGCTGCGTGTGCAAAGGGGAAATGAACGAAGTACCCAACCGGATTGTACATTGCGATAACTGTGGATTAGGTAAGTCCTCATGGTCTTTCCATATCTCTTTTAGATTTCGTGAAAGAAAAAATCCTTGGCAATGACAAGGCTACATCCTGAGAAATAAAGAAAAATACACCCAAATTATGCTGAGAACACAATAAAGGATCATTCACTGAATTAAAGTAGGAATCTGTGGGGACTGTCGACCATACCCCTTGTTGGGATGCTGGGGGTTTCTGTATAAATAGTATCCCCACTTTCTGGAAATTTAGTGCTTTCAGTTCCCACTGTCGCTGTCTTTCTCCTTTGTTCTGTCTCATGCCTGCTCTGTTCTATCAATCTACTATCTTCTTCACTAGCCCAATCATCTGCCTTTTTTCTTGAAAACTCTCCCAAAACTCCCCATTTGTGTATGGGGTCTTTTTGGGTCAGTTTGGGGCTATTGGACGCTTTCTGCCAAATGGTCACTAGGGCTTTCTATGGTATTATTATTTAGCAATGTATGCGTTTTATATGTATGTGTTTTGTTAATATTTTATAATGATGTTTATATTCTATTTTGTTTTTGTAAACGGGGGTTTGATAAATTAGAGTACAGCCTCAGCAGCCCTGCATGGGATGCCTTCATTGTGAAGTGACCGGCTGGTGGGGTGCCTTCAATGTTACCATTAGAGTTGTTTCAACAGATTTTTTTTTATGGATTAGGGGTGAGCCCTCTTTCAACCAAGTTGTGGTCCTGATTCAGCTCTTTGCAGTCCATTGGACCCTGTAAATAACAGAGCATGGAATTCTCCGCGTTTCCACGATTTTCCGCGGTACCCTACACCTAGTCAAAAAATAGACCTGTATGATCCGAGTTCCCTCCATAATAGTCCTCACCGCCTTTCAGAGTGTTTCAAAATCGCAAAAATGGCAGGACGTGATAGACCCAGAAAAAGAAAAGCTGCTAAGTCTGATGACGAAGCCGATTCCTCATCAAAGAAAACAAAGCCTGCAACTAAACGTCTGCAAGATTTTCTGCATTCATACACCGAAGCACATCCAGAGGTGCCAACCAGTACGGATTGACCGTATTTAATTCCGGCGAAGTGAATTAAATACGGAAATACGGTAGCTTTTATAAAAATACGGAGGAAAAGTTGCCGATAGTTTATCTTTGCCAGCGGTACTTCTGTACCGGTTTCTGGTCTCATAATAGTACTCCTGCACTCACTGAACGTCGCTGTGTTCAACAAGCTGATTTTCATGGTGATTTTAGAGTAAAACAAGTGTGTTCAACAAGCTGATTTTTATCGTGATTTTAGAGGATTGAAAATAGCCTTCTGTTTCAGAGGGAAGCCTGTCGTTACTTTATAGTGTCATAGGCTAGGTTTTGCGAGGAAAAAAAAATACTGACAAGTGTTAAAAAATACTGACAAACGGGTCCAGAAATACTGACAAGAAGATTAGGGGGTTGGCACCTCTGCACATCTGTGCAAAGTACGCACGCTGTACTGTCTGTAGCTTCGATTTTTTTAAAGTCATGGTGGCTTTGACGATGTTGCCAGACATGTTGCATCTGCTAGAAACAAAGCTTACTTACTGTCCAAGATCATACTGAGGATTCTCCTGATCCCTGTGTCCAACTGTTCATTGAAAGGGTCTTTTCTCTGGTTAGAAAAAATAAAACTGGCATTGAAGGGACTATGGGTCCAAGTAAGACACTGAATGGAATGCTGCAGTTAAAATCAAGAAATTCAAATACTGACTGCTACAAAACAAAACTCTCTCCAACACTTCTGAAAAAGGCAACTGCTAAGTCCTCGAAACAATATAACTGTTTTGTTGCTGACATTGCTTTTATTGGAAAGACTATCAGTATCATTCATTTCAGGGTTCAGCCTGACACAAAAAAGCTATGGGCCATTGGGCCCCTCAGATCAAATTTCAATGGGCCATGATTTCAGCAGTAATTTACGTACATGTAAAAGATAACCTGGAGATATTATTACAGAAATTAAAACAAAATAGATTAATGTGAGTGTGCATGTGTTGTGAAGCATGTTTACCAACAAAACACTAACCGGAACAGGGATCAGGGATCTTGCGTAGGATTAGCGGCGGTAGACTGTGGTTTAACAGCAGCAAACGACAGTCTAGACTGTCCTACCTCAAGTTTAGGTGTGTTTTTGTTTTTGTTTTTTTTTGGGGGGGAGGGGGCATTTTCAAAGTGGCACAAAGAAAAACACAAAATCCTCCTTGCACGGACACAACATACTCGCACACGATAGCAAATTCTGATTTGGAAGAATCGTACAACACTTCTTATTGGCTGAAAGATCAACATCCGGGCCCTCATAGCCAATCGCTGAACTTGCCTTAGCAAAAGCACGTTTGTCGCCTCCAATACAGTGCACTGTTATTGTGGTGGCGCACTGGTACCAAAAATCGAAACGCCATTCGGCCCCTGGCAAGAATTGTAGATGGGTCATTTTTAATTTTTATGCGTCAATGGCGCAGGGCGCGTTAGTAAACTGATCCCTGCATTTTAAGTAAAACAAGTGTAGTGTTCAACAAGCTGATTTTCATGGTGATTTTAGAGGACTGAAAATAGCCTGCTATTTCAGAGGTAAGCCTGTCGTTATAATGTCGTAGGCTGGGTTTTGCAAGAAAAAAACAACCTGACAAGTGTTAAAAAATACTGACAAACGGGTCCGGAAATACTGACAAGAAGATTAGGAGGTTGGCACCTCTGAGTATCTGAGGTGGTTGAAGCGCATACCAGGGATGGACTTAACCGGAAATTACCGGTATTTTACCTGTTTGATAATAAAAATACCGGTTGAAAAATCAGTAGCCGGTAGAGCCTACCGGTTCTTATTTTGTTTGACTGGTTTCAAAAATAAAGGAAAAGAGAAAGAAAAACAAGAGAAATGGAGAGAGAGAGAGAGAGAGAGAGAGAGAGAGAGAGAGAGAGAGAGCCAGCCAGCAAGCCAGCAAGCCAGCCACGCTGATTATGTGTTTAGGGAGTGTAGATGAGCGGCCTGCGAATGCGTTCAGTAGCCTTGCCATATTCTTTGAGGTAATTAATACAGAATGATATAACATTGGCGGCCGCAAGGCTATCGTGAATAGGGATAAATTAAGCTTGCGCACTTTTTGCTTTTTTCTTTGTTATTTACTTTTATTTTTGGCAAACATCGTTTCAGTTATAGTTAGTAGGCTTTTCGGTTAGCAATAAATTAATCACTGCATTCGTAGGCAGATTTTCGGTGGCAAAAATAGTGACGCATTATTAAGCTTTGCTATGGGTCATACCGGTTTCCGTGACTGGCCTACCGGTTTGCGTTCGAGTGGGTTTGTTTACTGTGACGTCGTACCGGTTTTGCAAATCCCTAGGACGTTCACTGGCATACACACAGCCTACGCTAGATAGATCTCTTGATACTCACAACTAGGAAGGTCACTTGTTCGGTGGAAGCTGACCTATTGTTAATGATGCTTCTGCAAAATGTTAGTTTATCAAGAGCGATCTTTCGATGTTTGCCACATGTTTGCCAAATTCTTTTCATTTGATGAGTAAGCTGCGCAATTTGAATTGACTTTATCTTAAACCAAGTTCGAATTGGATTGGATGTGTAGAGCTTCACTGGGACATTTGTGTCGTGTTGCAGGTTATCATCAGTGCTGCCACAACCCTGTGTTACATGAGCGAGAGAAACGGTGCAAATTGTGCCTGTTTGCTGCCACAGTGGAGGTAAGGTCTTCTTGTACTGAACTGTTTAGGGAAAGGGGTACTGTATGATCCTTCACACATCCATCATTCGTTCTGACGACAGTTTTCTGCTTTGTACTCCAGTCTCCTGTTCTGGTTCATTTTCAGTTGTGTTGATGGTGGGCCCTTCACATGGAAATTCTCTTATTTCGCTGTCAAACCCAATATTTTAACACAAGCCTACAGCTAGTATTGCCACTTTTAAACCAACCTCTAGGCTCTTGACATTCATTTGTCAATCTCCACCCCTATAAACCACTGACACACCCTCATCTCCAACACCCTTCCCCACTCCTGCCCCCTTCACTATTTCTTGCTTTTGTGGGAATCTCTCCTGCTCTGTCTCCCATTTATCCCTGTACCCACTAAAGTACTTCAGCAAGGACATTGCAGTGTACTTACTTCAGCAAGGGCATTGCTGTGTTTGTTTTCAACTGGTTTATGCATCTGGACTGAGTGTCTCTGCATCATGTGGGTCTTCTCCTGTTGAAAAGGCTATAAGGTGCCTTCCAAAAGTCTGTGTGGTTGTTGCACGATGTAACGCAACTCGAATCTTGGGCTTACCTTTTTGTCCTTGTCACTTCAGTTCTAATGCTTTTGCCAGTCGCATGCGATAATAATAGGCTAATTTTGTATGTGTGTTCAACTGCTTTGAAGTTTGGATGGATGTGCTTCTTTGCTTGTTTATTTATTTGTTGGTTTTGTTCATTTGTTTATTTATTTATATTGCAGAGTGGATACTTCACAAGCTACAGCCTGACACTAAGAGGTTAGTATTTTCTAAGTACTCTTTTTATTTGCTAGACCCTCTGATTACAGCTGTTATTGCGCAGGGAGAAAGTGTGTTTTACAACTGGGCCTTTATAACATGTCATTCAGTGATGTCGTTTTCGTCGGCAAATCGGCCATTCACCGATAAAATTCCAAAATGTCCGAAAGAGTCATGTTCTGATCGGCCCGCTGTCCTAAGGTTTTACGCCTCAATCGGCCACCCTTTGTCCGTTTTTTGTTTGCTTGTCTCAAGTCTGTTTCGTTGTTATTGCTTCTGGCCATATTAATTTCCTATCGGATAAATAAAGATGTTACGAGTTATTGTCGAACATCGTGTATCGGAAGCGCCAAGCAGACGACACATGCATCAGCAGAGAGAGTTAGAGTAACTCCCCTTGTTGCGAACGGCGTGCTTCCGGCAATAACACTTTTTGTTTTCGAAATGCCGCCGAAAAAGAAACCGAAACTTATCAGTGGCCAGCGCTTCCTCTCATTTGGTGTTGGAAAGAAGAAAAAAGAGAAAGAGTGGAATTACCTAGTCATGTCAAGTGTCATGCTAATACATTTTTTTGCTTGTTTGTTTTTGTTTTATGTGTTTGCATCAGGGATTCACCTAAGTTCACAGTTCAGTTAAAGAGTTAATTATTAGTCATCCATTCTAGTCATTTCATCAAGTTTTATATGGTTTTGTTGTTAATAAATGTAAATGAAACTTTTTTGGTCAGTGTTCTGTGTGTGGCATTAGTGGCAACATTTTTATAAGTCAAAATGATGGCCGAAAGATTTTCAAAATGTCCTAAAGGTTTGTGACTGAATCGGCCAAATGGCCTATACTAAAAATTTCTAGCAACATCACTGGTCATTATTTCACCAAATTTCTTGTATGCGAATGCAAAACTGGATAAGTGGACCCTGTCTGTTCTAAAGGGACTTTGAAAAAGTTTGGCCAGAGATCCATGTGTGACCCATGCATTGGAGATTCATTTCTTGGCCACCATTTGCATGTGCATTCTTTCAGTAGTTGTTTATGGTCACGTTAGTAAGCAACAAAGTAAAAGTAATCAATGTTAAATCATTAGAAATGTGGATTGGATGTGCATGTGACAACTTGATTACTATATTCAGGGTGGAGAATTTTCTGCGGATTTCCGCGGAAGGCATTTGCATTTCCGAGAAAAAAATATTGAGTTCCGAGTGTGAGAAGCTGAGGGGCTACGCGTTACTGGGCATAACGGCCAAAAGCGGCCGAAGGTCTAAGCATTCAAAACGTCCAAAAGCGTCCGTATCAACCATGTGGTTATATTCTCGCGTTGTTTGAAAGATTGCGAGACTTCCGGCAATTGACTTCCGGTTTATTCTGTTGTGAAAACATTCTACTGCATTTCCACAAGTTTTCTCCGTGATGCGTTCGTTTTTTCGATTTTTTTTCATTTTGCATTTTATTTCATTTAAATCTATACACTAGTCACTAATACCTAAGATGTGGTGTTTTTAATATTATAAAAATTCTTGCCTGTTTACAGCTAAAAAATAGACAAACGTGTGCCCAATAAAATTGGAAATGTGGAGTTTGTGTGTAACAGTGGTGGACCTCAAACTTTGTTAGGCCTACAAATCAAGATTCTTAACGTTTTTGAAAGACATGTGCATAAAACATTCTTTTCTTTTCTTTTTCTATTCATGTTTCCTTTTTGCTTTTTGCTTTCAGGAGAGGCCCTAAATTACTATCAAAATTGCATAAATTCATTTTCTTCCAGGGGGCGAATACTGGGGCTTGGCCCCTGGGCCCCGGCCGGATTTAAGAGATTTCTTGATTCAGTTGTTCTTCACCCTGTATATTGCCAGCATGCTTGACACTTGAACAGACTTTAATAACAATGCGATGGTGAGCTGTTAGCTTCATTCGTATTACATACATTGACTCGGACGATGATCTTGTTTGATTTTTTTTTTTTCTTTCAGTTGGTGACGATGCCAAGCCAGCATTACCCTACAAGGTAAATCGATCTACATTTCAGTTCAATTCAACACATCTTTATTACCACAGGAATGGAAATATTGTACAAGTCTCATCACATTATATTATGGCTCCATATAAAAAATAAAATGTATCACACATCAAGACAAGTTATAATGAACAATAATAAGACACAGACTGA
This sequence comes from Oncomelania hupensis, assembly GCA_036898135.1. Classification (NCBI taxonomy): domain Eukaryota; kingdom Metazoa; phylum Mollusca; class Gastropoda; order Littorinimorpha; family Pomatiopsidae; genus Oncomelania; species Oncomelania hupensis. Next base: position 35,796,365 of record CM072527.1, on the reverse strand, counting down.
TATAAAAGGTTCAGACAGCATAGGATCCGTACGCACATCATCCGTACATACATTAACTATGCATTGATTGAGCGAACGCCTCGTGGAAGTAAAAATATTACAGGTAAGAAGTAGGACTAAAAGAATAGGCACTATTATTTCAGTCATAAAAGCCTCGCGCAGTCACAACACACTCACGCACTACATTAGCCCACTCATCGCTACACTCACCCACACAGAAAACATTAACAACTATAACAACCAGATAAAAAATACCAAACAAGTCCATCGCACTCCGATGAACACCGCACATTTCCAAAGTAAAAATAAGACGACACCAGCCGTTGATAAATAAGGTAATACACTCACACTCACAAACACGATAATTATCAATGGACATGTGGGTAGTGAGGTAAAACATACAATTTTGGTTGTAAAAGCAATTAATCAAATAAAGATAAATGATGGGGTTATTAATTTGAGGGTGGTGAGGTGTCCTGAGCAGAGCCATCAGCGTTTGTTGGTTGAATTGAAAAGGGTAATTGCAGTAGGGATGAAACTTAAAGTGGAACTGAAGCGAACTGTTCGGCATTTCATTGTCCTGAGTCGAACCCCGGACGGAAGACACTGGAAGAGGGGGCACAACAATACAAATGCCAAACAAAGCAACAATGTACAGCACAGCACCATGCAATCTAATCCACTCATAATAATTATATAGAGAGCCACGAAATCATGCTTGGCCAATGGGGCATTGACAACAATACAATAAACAATCTCAGTGAAACATTAAACTTCTTTTTGCCTCTGTGTTTATCTAATATCAGAGATCTGTCTAGCATAGGCTAAGTGAGTGAGTCAACAGTGTGCAGTGTTTCCCAAAACGCACAAAAACTGAAAAAGGACGCATGAAAATAAAAATGGTGCGTCACAAGGGACGCAACGTTTTTGTGGTTTTTTTACTGCCGTTATGTATCCTGGCACCTCTGAGCTGTCGTGCGCCCGAGCCGAGTAAGCGTGGTGATCTCCCCTAACCACTGACCGCGCTGACACGCATGCGCAGCCTTTTTGTTTGCTTCCGAAAAGCTGAAACATGTCGCTCGACACATGGCTACGGAAAACGATAACCCGCAGAAATGCGGAAGACGATGCAATCGTTGAATGTTGAATCATCGTTTTCAGTTCTCCCTAAACTAGGCAATGATGATCTTGTCTGTAATACGCAGTTGAACAGATTTTTTTGTCTCTTTTTTTTTTTCTTCTGGTCATCGACTTAGTCCCCTCTAACACTAACTGCTTTTACAGAGACAATTTGTCAGTACATGCGGATTGATGTGTGTAAATTGTCGTATGACCATTTCATGTTTGTTCTATGGTCATTTTATGTGATTTTAAGGTTCCTCTAGTCAATGATGGATTCCTTTGTAACATTTATCAGAACAGTATTCCTTTTGTTGTGTTGCTTGTTTTATGGCTATTCATAATTTTCAAAAAAACTTGCATTGAAAACTAAGCTTTGTTTGACTTTGAGGCGTATTTGTGTGTCTGTGATGTTGGTAATCAAAATCAAGGTAAATGTAGGAATTGTAAGGAGACTCTCAAATTTTGTAAGGGGACTCTTGAAATTTTGCACCAGAGAGTCCCAAGGACTCTGAAAAAAAAGCTGTGGGAAACACTGGTGTGTCAGCGCCACAATGCTTTTTCCAACTGTAAAATAAAGGGGGAGAAAAGCTAAAGCTGCTGGCTTCAGTGAAATTTTGGCTCTCACCGAGGCGTGTTTTCCTTTTGCCAATATATTCCACATGGTGTGTCGACCTGTTCCTCTCTATTATATGTCATGCACTTTGATGTTAGAAATAGGATACCTCAGCTCTCTTCTCTCTCTCACTCTCTCGCTCTCTCTCTCTCTCGCTCTCTCTCTCTCTCGCTCTCTCTCTCTCTTTAGGTTGTAAGACTAAGGAGTAAGGTTTTGAAACTAGTAACCTGTACCCTGTTTAATTGTTCCAATGTTCAGCGTTTTCTCTCTCTCCTTCCCTCTGCTCTCTCACTCTCTCTACCATGCTCTCTGTCTCTCTGTCTGTCTGTCTCTCTCTCTCTCTCTCTCTCTCTCTCTCTCTCTCTCTCTCTCTCTCTCTCTCTCTCTCTCTCTCTCTCTCTCTCTCTCTCTCTCTCTCTCTCTCTCTCTTAATGAACTGTTACTCACTAGTGTCAGTATTTGTGTGTTTGCAGACAAATATACTGACGTGGGATGCACAGCACCGAGCCAACGTAGAACAGTGTTACTGCTACTGTGGGGGACCAGGAGAGTAAGTTTAGTCTTGCCCACAGTTTGACCACCGTGTGCTCAGTGGATTCATCTTTGCTGTTCCCTCTATTCCACCTGTAGAATGTGTTGCTCTCTCCAGTTTTTTTGGGGGGATGCTCAAAGGCAAAACTTGTGGAGGAGACAACTATTACGTGTTGTTAAGTATTATCCTGGTTTTATGCACAAGATTTTGTCTCCCCAAACTTTGTATCTTGTGCTTCGGTCTTATAGCCCACCCAAACCCATTAGTTGACCAGGCTTCTAAAATGGTCTTGTCAGCTTTCCACACAAAACATAACTTGATAGCCAGGATGGGGGGGTTCAGGGAGAGGGGAGAGAGGGGGGGGGGGGGAAGAAGCACCTTTTTTTTCCATCATTGAAGGCGTGACATATGAAATGGTTTTCAAATTACTACAAAATGTTGCCACTGTCAGAGAGACCAGAGTACTTATCTAACGAATTTGCAAGGAGATTGTTTGTAGTGCAGCAGACTTGCTAGTGCTTAATTTCCCAGAGCCCAAATTCTGACATTGTTGGTTCTTGTTGTTATTTTGGGTTATTTGTTTGTTTCATTGTTGTTGTTGTTGTGTTTATTTTATGTTATTTTCTTAAAGTGAGGTTGTGGTCATTTTTTAAAACTTCTACACTGGATATGATTATAGAAGAGTTTATAAAAAAAAACCAACATGTTATTGAGGTAAAAGCTATGCAATGGGTGTGTTAGCAACTGAAAGGCATTGGGCTCCTTGATAACACTACAGTCATGAAGCGCGACTCGATAACAACAGGCACAGAACAACCAGTCGCACATAAACAGCCACAGCAGAGTTCTCCAACACGCCATGGCAGCATGGGGTCGTGCAACAGTGACTCACATGCATCAGCATGCATCAGCTGTATAGGTCATCTGAAAGGGATAAGTCACACAATGCCTATATAGCAGACGTTTTGAATGCTTGAGACAGGATGTTTACTTTCCAAATTTTCACAAACATTATACAGCCAATAGTGTATGAATATATTTAAAAAAATGGTCATCACTTAGCAAGAATTTGATACGTTATAAGGTGTGCATTTTTTTTTCAATGTTGATCTCGACTTCAAACTCACTGTAACATTTTCATTTTGTGGGTGTATGTTGTCTTGGTGTGAAGGAATGTCGTTTGCTTCTTTTAGGAGCCATTCTTGGTGTGTAACCTACCCTTGCTCTTGTACTTATTGTTATCTGATATTTTAGTAGTCTGTGTGTGTGTTTCATTGTTTAGTGGTTTTTGTGCCTGCATGTCCGCTTCAGTGTTGACTTTGTTTTGCTTTTCAGTTGGTACTGCAAAATGCTCCAGTGCTGTCGCTGTCGTCAGTGGTTTCATGAAGGTAATGCTTTCTTAGTGATACCTTTTTTTTTAGTTGTTTACTTTGAACAGTGTTTATTAGATTTATTTTCTACAGCATTCATATTTGGGGTCAGGGCTTGCACAGAAACTGATTGTTCTGCTGAATCAAAATCGGAATGCTTTTTCTTCCCTGTGAATATTCACTAGGAAACTTGTGCCATGTTCATCTGCAAAAAAAGCACCCATCTGAAAAAAACCTGCTGTGGGGAATATAAAATAAGAATGAAATAAATGATTTTTTTTATTAAAATATGATTATTTATTTTGTGTCTCAAGTTCAAAGAAATGTGAATAGCAGGTGGCTGAAAAGTAACTCCCTATTGGACATGGCCGACGGCTGTTGTGCTTGTGCATCAAACCCCATGCATTGTGATCCTTGCTGGGGTACAATTCCATTGCTGATCTCGGATTTCATCTCACAGTGACAAGAGCGTACTCTAATGGCTCATTTTTTTTTTTTTTTAAATGTCGGCTGAGCTTTCTCTCAGCGTCCAGCAACAGGCCCATACGGGCTGCGGCTCTCGTCACTGACGGATGAAATCGGGGATCGGCAATACAGTTCTACCATTGTAAGGACCGCTACGCATTTTGTTTGATGCAAAAGCAGTACTATTTGAAACAACACAACATTTCACCGGGGAACTACTTTCATCCACTGTGTACATTAAAACTAGATTACAGTCTAAAATCTTTCAATATTTGTGTGTATGTGGTGTGTTTTTGTGTACTGAGGTCTCATGTTTTTTGTTTGTTTGGTTTTCTTTGTCTTGCAAACATAGTTGATTCTATCAAACAATGTAATTTTTGGTGCATGATATTGGACTGTTTGGTATGTGTGTGTGTGTTTACTATCCGATTTCATATGACATGTACCTGAACTCACTAGTTCGTAAACAACTTTCATTAAAGCTAATAGAACACAGTTCAGTAAAACATGAAAGAATCCTTGATGCTAGAAGGGACGGAGGACCAGACAGCAGATAAAGTTTATCCAATCAGGTGAGTCCGCTGTACAACGTTGGGTCGCCTGACGTGATTTTTACTGGAATTTGGCGACCAGGCGACCCATGCATTGGCTGCTTCGTTTCAATTACACTGCTGCATTACGTTCAGCGCATACTGGCATTAAGCGTTAACCTTCACCGAAGTCTTCGCTTAGGCATTGAGGATTTCCTCCGGATACTCTGGTTTCCTCCGTCCCTTCAGTAATGCTATTGGATGCAGTCTATCTAATATTTCAAAAATAACATTTGATTTCCTGTCCGTCTTCAGTTCCAATAAGCGACTTGTTTTTGCCTCACATGTTTTGAGTGATGAAGGCATGTTTGTTGTGTATGTAGGAATATCGGTAACATGTGAGTGTGCAGTTTGGTTATAGATCGCTGTGCTTGGAGCCTATTTTTGGTTTAAAGCATGCATTCTTAAAGTAGACGCAAAGCATGGCGATCTGTAACCCAAATACACATCCACAAAACAAAAGAAAAACAAAGCACTGCGTCCCTATTCCTTTGGATGGGAATATAAACTGAGGTCAAGAGAACACATTCGATCAGACTTTAAAGATCCTGGCGATACAAATACAGACATACCTACCCGTACGGAATTTCCGTATTTTTTCCGGAAATTTGAAAAACTGCAAGCGCTACGGAAAATACGGATATTTGTTTTACGGTACGGAAATTTAAAAAAATGATAAAGAAAAAAAATCGAAATCGTTAGCCTGTGGTAATGCACCGCATGACCTTTTTCCGAAGGTTTAATACCGCAATGCGCAGTCGCAGTGGAGACCTGTGACATCGAAGTTTCCGGTAGAGGCACCGAAGTTTGCCGAACCCGTTTTTGCACAGTCGCAGTAAAGATCGGTGCTCGTGAGACAGAATTTAAAACATAGCGTTCAAACGAATGGCTAAGCAAAGTGATTGTGAATCTGAATCTTCAAAAAAAAAAACGCGCAAGGGGCAGACATTTCTTGCCTCGTATTCGGAAAAGTGTCCTTTCGTTATTCGCGGCAGCACTGACTCAAAAGTACGATTTGTGCCAACCAGTTTGGCATCTCCGCCGGTGATATGAACGACATCAAGCGGCACGCGGAAGGCCCACAGTATATGAAGAATTACCAGGCTTTGGAGAAGAAAAAGAAGATTGTGGCAGCAAATCAATCTATCACTTGATTCTTCGCATAATATCAAAAAGGATGAGTGCAAAAACAATAGGTAGTAAAAGTAAATACGGAAATCGTAATAGTAATACTGAAATTTGAAAAAGCTAATACGGAAACTTCAAATTGAGGGTAGGCATGTCTGCAAATACAGCCAGCAAACACTATAGGTCTATTCTCCCCATCCCCGGGTCACCCAGGATTGTGCTCAGTTGTCTGGGCGTTGGACAATGCATCCAAAGGCTGCCATTGGGCGGCTTGAGTTAGATCCTATATCAGTCGGTGTTTTGAGGAGCTCTAGAGCTGGAAAAGTGCTGTATAAGAATGATAAATAAAAATTAAGTATAGCATCTATTACTATTATATTACATAATAACTGAAGTTGCTTGCAGCTTGTGTGCAGTGCCTTTCACATCCTTTGCTGTATGGCGACCGATTCTTCATTTTTGTCTGCTCCAACTGCAACCACGGGCAGGAGTATCTCAAGCGCTTGCCTTTCAAGTGGTAAGTAACGGTTGCCAGCGTGAACTCGGGTTTATACACGGGAGGTCTTAATAGGCTTCTTTTGGTTTGATTTTCACTGTGAAAGTGATTCAGGACTGCTTTCTGTCCGTGACACCAGCAGTTTATGCAGTTGTTAATGAATCACTTATGTTAATCTGATGAATAAAATTTGATACAACAACAACAAAGCAGTTGTTAGTATCAGGGCTTCCAATCTTCCGCCGTTCGGCGAATTTCCGCCATTTAAAAAAAATTTCAGCCGAAAAATTTTAAAGTTCCGCCGTAGAAAACTGCCGAGGTAAAATTTTCATAGGGGCTCCAAAATATCCGTAACACAGTCTCAGTTTGGTTGATCTGTAATTGGCTGGTTTCGAAGACCGGAAACGGATCATCGTTCTGTTAGCGAATAGGCAAAAATGGCGGGTCGAATTTTTGTTCAACGCGGCCAAAAGTTTGACGATGTTTCTTGCAAAAACAAGTGGAGATGGGACTAGGTGGAGGTAGAAGAAGAAAAATTGAGTCAACATATCCGAAAGATTCCACGTGTCGGACACGCGTTTTGCGTCTTGTGCTCGAACGAAATCAATTACGGATCAAAAGGCAGGATTGCAAGGATTCAAGAAAGTGAGCTGACAGTTTTCAACTTGCACAGTAGCCTACTTTATGTTGTGCGATGAGCATGGATCTGTGTACATACATTTGTGTTTGCAACCTTATCTTTTCCTGCCGACTAGAAAAACATTTTTAAAAAGCGAAAATTTAGACTTGTTTCACTGCCAAATGCCTTTCCTACTACTGATGGCCTAAAAGGTGCAAAACCATTTTTCATCACCATAACTGTGTATGCATTTGACCATAATTTTTTGTAAAAGCAGAACTAGTAGGAGTAGTTTAATATTATGAACATTCTATGTAACACTAACAGAGTAGACCATGAGTGACTTGCTAGTGAGGATTGTATTCTGTATTGTATTCTGAATTCATTGTGGTTTTACTAAGTCAGCTGCACAAGAAAAATATCTTCTAATTGCAGATTTTGGTAAGTCACTTTTTGCTGAACATTCCATTTTTTTTCTTCAGTTTTTGCTTTTAAGATATGAAGCAATTAAGATCGTTAAAATGTGGTAAATTCCATATTTGCCTTAATTATTCTCTATTCATGTGAGACCTTACATCAAACCTTTTGTAAATCACTTATTTTCTTTCTTCTACTTCACTCTCACTAACAAAATTGTTTCTTTTATAGCAGACAGTGTTGTGACAGTGTTTGGGGTCGTGCGCTCGTGACCTCGTCACTCGGTCATTTTCCTCCCTTTTTATCTCAGACCATTGGAAGCCCTGTAGTATGCAAAGGTGTAAGCCCACAGCGAGTGTGCTTAACAAAGTTCGTGAAAATGGGCATTACCCACCAAGTCAACTCTGTTTTATGGGTTACATACTATTAGGCACGGGCAGGCTGGCTCAGCTATAGTAGCAGCGTTGAAGACCTGTGTTTGCTCATTGCGAGGCTACTCTTTTAGCTCTGTCCTTGATGCTTGATGGTGTGAAGACACAAATATTAATGTATTTTTTGATAACCAAACAGCACTTTTGGCAGGGGAAATAAAAACCAAGTCTTTGTTTATTTTAAATTGTTGCCACTGTTGAGTGTTATAGCATCCGTTCCTCTGATTTGGTGATATTGGGGTTGTGTAAACAAGCTAAATGTACAATAACCATAATTGTGGAAACCAAAGCTGCTATGTGATGACAAAGTACAGTCAAGTCTGGCCACACTGGGTTTGGGAAATAAGGTGTTTGTTTGATGATTCACTTTGTACGTTTTATGTTTTGTTGACTATCTTGTTTGCACAGTTCAAGTACACTAGATTTGTGCAGTTCACACTGAATGTGCATCTCATCACATTTTCTATTAGGATGTAGAAATCTCGTCTTTCACAACAGGTGACGTTGATGTACTCTTATCATCCGACGCCAGAACGTGTTTGACTGTTGTTTCAGCTTGTATTACCCTGTGTCAAACCGCTCAAGTCCTTTACGGCTTCTGCTTGGCTCCTGTGTGTTTTCATACTCTGGCTGTCTTTTCAGGGTGCACCTGGCGCACCTCGCTCTGTTCAACTTGACTTTGCAAGAAACTCACAAGTATTACGATCTTGACGAGGTCGTTATGCCGTGGCTAGCCAAGCAAGCCCAGAACCTGGCCATCTCAAATCTGCTTGAGGTGAGTGCTGTGACCTTACAAATATAGGCTTTGTCATGATGGCATATTTCAACGACTATAAAATAACAAGCGAGGATAGTTTGTTGTCCCACTGGACACTGTTTTTATTTATTGATTTATTTATTTATTTATTTATTTATTTTATTTATTTATTGTAGGAGAAGACGTGTTGGAATGATCAGACCTTTTGCTTCTGTCGGGCAGTTAATAAGGTTACGTGTTAGGTTGAATTGACGCTGATCCCGATGTGAGTGTGAGAGGCTGTTGAGAGCCTTCAGCTGTACACAACCTGCACTTGATAGATCTCTGACACTCCGCAAAGGACAAGGTCGCCTGTTTAGTACGCTCTGTCCCATTAACATTGATGTTTAACGTCCACAACCAACACCTTTCTTTCATCATGATTTCACCGTTGCGAAAGCGGTGGGCACTTGTATGCCCCTTATAAATAACCCTTGTCTACCTGTTTAAAAAGAGGGGGTACTAAAATACTAATTTGATAGGGGATGATGCATTATTTGGCCCCCTCTCTCCCCCCTCTCCCGGAAAAATTCTCATGTATGGTTTTCTTTTTCTTTCTTTTTTTTCTCATGTATATATTTATTTGTGTTGCAGGGCAGAGCTGTGAGGTCTTATGAAGTACGGAGTAAAGTGGAAGCGGCTCTGATGGGGCACAAGACCAAGTGAGTCACCTTGTCTTAGACAATGATGATGAGGAGGAGTAGGCCAGGGGTGGTGGAGGACACTGGCAACGTTATTGACAAAGAGTGGATCATTTGTAAACAGCTTGGAACCTAGGATTGGCCTTGTGCCGCTATTGGGCTGCTAAAGACTTGTGGAGGCGGTGGGCCTAAAAGTGACGCTGAGCTCAATGTTAGTGTAAGAGACTGTGGGAGGCGTACGTCTACACACAGCTTATGGTTGATAGATCTCTGACATTCAGTTAGCACAGGGTCGCCTGTTTAATGAAACAGGTCTGTTCACTGGAAATAAATAGGACCTTTGAAAATAACCACTCTTTCAAAGGGAGGACTGCGACCATGCCAGGGCATAGAAAATACGCAGTCTTCAAATAATCCTATATTTATTGTGGATGAGGCGTCCCGACCCCACTTGGGAGCTAAGGGATAAGGCAAAGCGCTGTAGATGTGAAGGGGGAAAACAATTATGTTGGGGGAAGTAGCTGTTAGTTGACGGATCATTGATTAGAATAGTTTGTACTCTTTCTTTCAGCGTTGAGCTGTTTGTGATCACCCAGAGACTCATGGCATGCAGTGGTCACACTTTTTTATTGCAGGGTTCATATAAGCGCCCTTGAAAACCCTTGAATTCTGAGATGTCTTTTCAAGACCTTGAAAACCCTTGAAATTTAATCAAACCCTTGAAAACCCCTTGAAGATCAAGCCTAGACTAAAAGTAGAAATGATAATGAAGTTAAGACAATAAAAATGAAAAGACAGAATTTTTATTATGAAAGGCTGTAAAGTAGAAGCTATGTACCGTGATGAAAACGGCGTCTGCTCATAAAGGGACATAAGCACCGCAGGAAGTTGTGATAGTTATTGTGTAGCACCGGAAGTCACTTTGCGTTCGAGAAAATTCGTATTTCTAAGTTAAAATGTTAATCAGTGCGAAGATTACATTTGTAAATATCGTGACTTATGTATTTCATGCCTCAGGAATTTTCACAAAAAGGCCCTTGAAAGCCCTTGAAATGTCCTGGAATTTTGCGTTCAGAAGTCTGTATGAATCCTGTATTGCAAGTTTGCTGGTATTATTATTGTGCTGTCCTTCACCTGTAGGCACACAGTTAATGGATTATGCTGGCTTTACAGGCTTGCAACACTGACAATGTTTGCTGGATCCCAGAGTATCTTGTGTTGATGTTGTGTTGCCCACATCTCAAATTTCCTTGAGTAAAATTGGGAACAATACAATCATCTTGTGCCTTATTTCATTATCAAATTTATCTAATGCATAACATTTTAAGAGCATAGAAAGATCAGATTCTGGATGACTTTGAATTTTATTGCCTCCATTGCATTATTTTTTCCCCCGTGCCCTCCTTTTCGAGTTCCATAGGGTCAAGGAGCATGTGAGTCATATGGGCTTTGCCCTTCCCGTTGCTTTTGTTAACAATGGTGATGATTTTTCTGCGGTGTCAGGTTTGTGTCAGGACGTGAGGTGAAAAAGAAGAACACATTGTGGGCGTTGATCATTCGTGTGCCGCCCAGCGCTCCCTCAGTGTATGTGCCGCTGTTGGGGCCCATCAACGAAGAAGTGCTCAGCAATCCAAACATCAAGGGACGCAAAATCAAGCAAAATTTACCCGCTCAGTGGTCAGTGGTATTTGACTTTTCTCTCCCTTACCTTCGAACCGTCTCTGTCATGTGGTGCGTTCAAGCAAGCCCTCTCCCCACCCGCCAATAATGGCGGCCCTTAGATCCCAGCCAGATTTCAGTGCTTTTCTCTTTTAGCTGTTCTCCAGCCTGGTAAACTTTCTGTGATGAGGACACTTTGAAAAAAAAATACATTTGTTGTTTTAGTGGGTGAATTTAAAAGAAACAAAAAAAAAACACTTAATTTTTTTAATAATTTTAAGTTTTAACACGTATTTTCAATGACACAGTTGCGTTATAGGTAATCTCATTTGTTTTCCATTGGTTTTTCAGCCAGTCACCCATTCCGCTGAAGTATCCCTCTCGCTCAAGCCTGGACCCCACAATGTCCATCCATTTCCAGAACCTTGCTGCCCGCAAGATATTGCCTGAAACAAATAATAATCATGTGAGTATATTTATTTTATTTATTTAATCGTTCTTATAACTTTTCCAGATCAAGAGCTGCTCAAGATCAGCGTGTTGCTTTTCAATGAGATAAGAGTGTTGAAAGCCTACCTAATGAGCGTGAATACAAGTAGTCATTAAAATGTGCTAAATGGGTCAGTAGATTATGGGAAATCACTTCAGAGATGGATTTATTATTTAGCGAAGCTTCCATTTCCACTTCCTTGTGCGTGACAGTAGCAGTGTTATCCAAGTGGAAAGTTTTATTGAGGCAGTGTTATCCAAGTGGAAAGTTTTATTGAGGCAGTGATATCCAAGTGGAAAGTTTTATTGAGGCAGTGATATCCAAGTGGAAAGTTTTATTGAGGCAGTGATATTAGGTACTCCAAGCCCTTCATTGGTTCTTGTCCGGTCGGCAGTTTTGACTCCGTTTTCACTTCACTTTCAACACTTATTATTAATGTAAAACTGCATCAAAACGAACAGTGGCTGTATTCAAATAAAAATTGAAAGCTTTATCTTTACATCTGTGTTGTTTTTAATGCATGTTTATGCGAAAGATTCCGAGAAAACAGCTTTTGAATACGCCCCTATCCGAGCGCTGAATGGCGGTGCGGAAAAAGTTGTCAGCGTCGTTTGCTGAGAGGGGCTCGTTTCAAAGTCTAAGTGCTTTGCGATACTTCATTGGATGGCCTAAAAATAAGAACCAATGAGAAGATCGGATACTTAGCTTCATTTACATATAGGTATTGTGGGGCTCTCGTGTGAAAAAGTTTTGTTACGAGCCGAACAAAGTGGATAAAGCGGTTTTGATGTAAGTTTGATTTTAACTAGAAGTTTAAAACTTAGCAAGAAATAAAGAGCAGACTTTCCTTTATAAAACTAGGGTATTTATTAATTTGTGCATTACTGTATCGCGGAGCGCTTTGCCGTAGAAAAGCCTACCCAAACGGTGTTCGGGAATTCTTGCGGTCATTGCGTACTCGTAGGCCTGTTCAACGACACGCGTGCTGAGCGTAGTAGCACACCAGTAGGCCTATAATTTGCCGGCGCGCACTGCGAATTTGATGATTTCCCAACTTTGAAGCACCAAAACGGCTGAACATTACATGGGAGAGGCCTGAAGAAAATTGGGCTTGGAGTATAACATATGAAGGGGTTACCTGTCAAAAATCAGCTTCCTGGTATCAATATTGGCTTCACTTTGAGACTCCAAAGTTGTCAATTTCTTCAATTCCAAAACGTTGCCAAAAAAACACCAACATTCGGCATTTTCAAACATTAATAACTTTTTACCTATTTGTCCTATGGGGAAAAAAAATATACCACTGTGTTCAGAATGAAAAGCTCTTTAAATCTATGTCAGTTTTGTGATGAGGAAATCATTTTTTTAAAATGGCTTTTGACTACCTAGTGATATCCAAGTGGAAAGTTTTATTGAGGCAGTGATATCCAAGTGGAAAGTTTTATTGAGGCAGTGATATCCAAGTGGAAAGTTTTATTGAGGCAGTGTTATCCAAGTGGAAAGTTTTATTGAGGCAGTGTTATCCAAGTGGAAAGTTTTATTGAGGGAGTGTTATCCAAGTGGAAAGTTTTATTGAGGCAGTGATATCCAAGTGGAAAGTTTTATTGAGGGAGTGTTATCCAAGTGGAAAGTTTTATTGAGGGAGTGTTATCCAAGTGGAAAGTTTTATTGAGACAGTGTTCTCCAAGTGGAAAGTTTTATTGAGGGAGTGTTATCCAAGTGGACAGTTTTATTGAGGCAGTGTTCTCCAAGTGGAAAGTTTTATTGAGGCAGTGTTATCCAAGTGGAAAGTTTTATTGAGGGAGTGTTATCCAAGTGGAAAGTTTTATTGAGGGAGTGTTATCCAAGTGGAAAGTTTTATTGAGGGAGTGTTATCCAAGTGGAAAGTTTTATTGAGGGAGTGTTATCCAAGTGGAAAGTTTTATTGAGACAGCGTTCTCAAAGTGAAGAGTTTTATTGAGGCAGTGTTTTGAAATTGGTCTTGCCTACAGGGCACTAGTAACGTTCAGGTTAAAATCACTAATGCTTGCCTCCCCTGTGTGATGGATCTTGCTCCAGGCAGCCTAAATAACTTTTTCATTTCGTAATGTGCAGGGCTCGATCAATGGCGGGGTGTCCAAATCATTCCAGTGCAAGGGTCTGAACGGCAGCCACAGTTCACGCATGAATGGTCAAAACAGCACTGCGGGCACGGCCTCCAGCTCAGAGACTGACGACGAGGAAGACCCCATCCCTGACCCGCAGATAAAGAAGATGTCACACAGGTCCCGCGACAGCCTGAGGATAACTCCCAACGCCACCTGGCAGGAGTCTAAACCCATCTCACCCCCACTGACACCGCCAGGAAAGAGTGCGGGGTCACTGTCTGTGCTGGAAAGCCTGGTGAAGAGCTTGCCCAACTTTTCAGGGGCCAACCACCCGTTTATGACAGAGCTGGAGAAGGAAGTAGAGAGGGGCAAGCTGCGGCATTTCGAGGCCCGGGTGCTGGCCCTCAAAAAGGATTATGCGGAAGAGATTGAAGCCTTCCGGCTGTCCCAGTCCGCCTCCCCACCTCTTCCCCCTCTCAGCCCTCAAAAACTGTCTCCCAGCAAACAGGCTTCCAGTCCACCGCCACCGCAGGGCAGAGTCCTGAAGCGCAAACACAGCGGCGGTGGAGACAAGGACCGTGTGCGGCGCAGCAAGCGCAGTCGGATGAATGCCGAGCGCTACCAGCACCTGCTGGACTCCTTCCCACGCCACATGCCCAAGCCGGACCCCCAGGACGGCCCCACCACCCGCTGGAAGTGGCGCAGTGTGGTGGACCAACTGCGCTTCGGGGAGAAGTTCCAGATCCAGGCGCGCAGAACAAACGCTGATGGTACGCACCAGTTTCTTCTACACTGGGACACCTAAGGCTGTAGATTTAAATACTTTTTTTAAAATTTAAATGTTACTGTTTTGCAGGGGTCGGGCTGGCACTGTCAGTTATGCTTCCCTGTTTTCAGGTACATGGGAAAATTACGTACACAATCTCTGAGATGTGCATCCATGATCAGACTGACTGTGTGCTTACATGCAATATTTTACTATTAACATGACCCCTGTTCATGAATCAGGAATGATACACAAAGGCAAAGTGTTTTAAGAACATGCCTCAAGGCCCTCGATCCTTTTCTACATGATAGACATTACCTAAAGTGACAGAAATGGACATTGTACTAAGGGGTCAAAAATGAGGTATTCTGATCATCACTTTTATGAAGCCTCAAGTAACAATATATGTGTGTGTGTGTGTGTGTGTTTATTTATTTGTACTTTACATTTGCGACGTAACATTTAAAATTGTGCCTACATGATCAACTTTGTCAGTTTGTTGTCTGCCCTTTCATTCTTGCTCGAGTATCTGAGATTGCTTTTTTTGTATTTTTCATACAGTTCACGGTAATTTTTTTTTGTTTGTTTCCAAAAAAACAACAAAAAGCTAGGAGCCGTTTTTGATAGTGACCTAATTAGTGGGCAGAAAAACTGAAACAAAATGCACACTTTCTTTTTAAAGAGTTTTTTGCCAAGCTTTACAGAGATTTTATAACAATGGTCCAGGACCCATGCTGGAGCCCTGTGAACATAATGACCCCGTCCTTGAGCACACAAGAGTACTTTTAAGAGGAACGTTTACCTGAGCATGATCAAAGATGGCTGTGAAATACAAACGCAGAGTGTACAGTGCTGTTGGTTGTTCGCTGCGTGTCATGTTGCAATGAGAATCCTGTACATTCAAGCTGCTCTGGGGTGGGACTTAGAAGCAACTTGACTGTTAAGTACATCCTTTTTTTTTTATATTGTAGACAATTTAACTGATCTTCTCTTCTCCCCCCCCCCCCCCCCCCCCCTCCGCACCCCCCCCCCCCCCCCCCCCCCCCCCCCCCCCCCCCCCGTCCTCTCTCTTTCAACCCAACTTCCCCCCCCCCCCCCCCCCCGCCTTTTTTTTTTTTTTTTTTTTTTTTTAAATAAAGGCAAAAGAACAGCTGGGACCAAAATCTGGGTTTGAATGCAAGTTGTATTTGTACAGAAAATTATCCAATCTTCATTGTAATTTGAATGCATTTTATTGCTTGGTTTTGAATGTTGAATTTTCCTCCTTTCTTTTTTGTTCACTTCTTGTTGGAAATGTAAGCTTCACCATTAAACGTAATGTGAAGAAGTTAACATGGATGCATAAATCAAATTACTGCATCCAGAACTATTTGAAAATTTTTTTAATCTGATCATGACTGTGGTTTCCAGTGTGGGCAAAAGATGCAGTTGCCTCTGTTACGATGTATGCATGTATAGTTTCACTAGGAGTGGCTCCATGCTGGAGCATGCTCTAGTATCAGAGGTTGCTGGCGTACAACTTACGCTTGGTGGATGTGACATGCTGTTAGTGCAGAGCCAAAGGGGGGAAGGTCAGATGTAAATGTGCGTTGTGAACGTGGCAAGATAAATCTAGTGTCAGTGTTGATGGTTTTTGTGTAATACTATCAGAGGGCAGGTCCCCCCGTGAGGATGCCGGGGGGTTTCAGTATAAATAGTATCCCCACTTTCGGGAAATTTAGTGCTTTAAATTCCCACTGTCGCGGTCTTTCTCCTTTGTTCTTTCTTATTCATACTCTGTTCTATCAATCTATTATTATTATCTGTAAATAGTTGAAAAAACCACATAGACAATGATTCCAAATTTCAAAATTTATTCTATCAATACGACTAGAAAAGATTATTTCAAATTATTGCATGCAAATCATATTGTAAACTATATATACCATAAACAATGAGGGGACGTCTTTATAAGTCGCAAGGCTTTAGGCAGCGATGCTTGTCCTACATCTACTACTACTATTATACTATCTTCTTCTTCGCTAAACAGTCTTGAAAACTTCCGGGACAAAACTCCTAATTTGTGTGTGAGGTCTGTTGGATCAGCTTGGGAATATTGAACGCTTTTTGCCAAATGGTCACTGGGGCTTCCTATGGATAATGATGTTATTATTTAGCAATGTAGGTATTTTCAGACCTGCCTACTACTATTTTATTGGTATGTGTTTTGTTGATATTTTATAATGATGTTTATATTCTGTTTTGTTTTTGTAAACGGGGGTTCGATAAATTAGAGTATAGCCTCAGCATCCCCTGCGTGAGATGTCTTTATTTTAAAGTGACTGGCTGGTGGAGTGCCTTCAGTGTTCATTAAGGGTGGTTTCAGCAGATCTTTTATGCGGATCAGGGGTGAGTCCTCTTTTATCGAAGTTGTGGTCTTGATTTTGTGGTCACGATTCAGCTCTTTGCAGTCCTCTGGACCCTGTAAGCAATGGATAACTTTCAGAGGGCAGGTGAGCATGTCGGTTTTGCTTTTCTGTTTGAAAATGCGTACAGAAATATTGCATTCAGTAGTATAGAAATTTGCATATATGGCCAAAAGAATACATATATATATATATATATTGATAAATAGATAGATATATGGACAAAGTTGCAGAATGAAGGCATCCTTACCTAGGTTAGTGCTCAGAATATGCTGCTCAAAGATAATGCCTGTTCGTGTGTATTTCCTCTGCTGTTGTTATTATTATTATTTTTTTTTAATTATCTTGAAGGCAGCTGTGTTCACTTAATATGGATTAGGAAACGCACTTTACATTCTGCAAGTTTTATTAGGTACAAAAAAATATGTCTGTTTACGGTAACTTTTTTTTTTTTTTAAAGGGTCAGTGGGTCGACATTTTTTTTCATTTGGCTTTTTTTTTTCTTTTTTTCTTTTAGACGATCCACAAAAGAAGTTTAGGGTCGGGCCAAAAAATTAGGGTCGGTCAAAATACAGTAAACAGACTTTTTTTTTGGGGGGGGGGGGGGGGGGGGGGGGGAGAGGAGTGGTGGTAATGTATGTGGTAGTCTTCTGTGTTGGTACAGTTCTCTTTTAATGCGAATTCTTTTCTTGAAAACGGCCGTTCGTCAACTTTAAAAGTGTTAATACTAAATATTTATTAAATCACGTCAGCGAATGTATGTTGTTATCTTGCATTCAATGTAAAAGCTCAGGAATTTGTTCATGTTATAACGTCAAACAATTCATCATCATTATTTGTAATTGAGGGGTGAAATTTTTTTTTTTACCAGAAATTTAAAAAACCCAGAAATTGTGAGTTGCTGTCTTGGAAATGGAATGGTATTGTATTTTCACGAATGACACACTTGACTCTCATCATTGGCAGACACATTTTATTTCGCACCATTCAGTTTCATTGTGTGAACGTTGGAATGCTTGAATTTTTATGTTGATATTGTAAAATCAGGACACACGAGATTGCAACTATGTTCAGCAGCTATGTTCATAATGGAACAATGATTATTCATACTGATTGTTTTTTTAAATTAAAAAGTAAACATTTAAAGCTAGCTCAAAGGAGTACTGTTGAGAAGTTTGCGCATGGACATAATTTTAGTGTAGAAAGTGGTGTGTTCTTTCACTTTTGAAAGGTTGTATAATAAGATTGATGTATGGACCTGATATGATCAGTGGCCTTTGGATCAAAGTTGTCTTATTCATTGTGTATTTATTATATATAATAATTATATTTGAATGACCAACGATTGACATTTTTAAAGGATTTCAAATTTGACTTTACATTTGATGAACATGAAATGTACTTGGTCTTGAGTGTGGGTCTGGCCTTGGTCTGTGTGTATCTGTACTCTGCTGTGTATATGTGTGTGTGTGTGTCTGTGTTTTGCTTTTTACAAACAATCCCTCTGTGATGCTCCGAGCAAGAGATGGATCGGAGCAGGATTTGGAATTCGAACTACTAATTACCCTGAAATTGTGTAGAGCTGATTCTGGCCTAGTCAACCCAAGGGTTGATAGTTATATGTAACCTTGACAGGGCCTCAGAACATTCTTTGTACTGCACTTATGCAAGAGTTGTCATGGCAGATGATAATACTATAGTTATTATTATTAATACGAGTGTTATTTTTTATTTTTCTTTAAAGTTGCGATGTTGTTGACAATTTGATGTTCACAGTGCCTTTTAAAAGTTTGTTGGTTGTTGATTATTTTGCCTTCAAGTGTGCCTAGTTCTGAAAGGTCGGGTTTTCTTTGTCAATTATCTCGCCCTTGTCTTCTTTTTTTTTTTTTTCTTAGGGAAGGCAAGTTATTTCAAGGGTTGTAATTGTATGCATCGTTTTGTCTACCTTTGTAATTCTCTTTGAGCTGACTTTGTCTTCAAGACCTATTAGGAATTTGTGTGTGTGCTTTTCCAAAGAAACGTTATTTGCGTTAACTGAAACCCCTTGAAACTAATATTTCACATGTAATTGTTTTCTTAATGTGTGTTTCTTATTAGAACTAAATATTTCTGATTTTATTTGTGGTATATTTCCATGATCAATACTATTTATCCCTAGTGTTTGGAAGGCCTCCAACACATCAAATGTATCAATAAACACTTTGCTCAGAATGTCCTGTTGTGTGTAGACTGCACGGAGGAAATGTTTAAAGTCATCGAATTGCATATATAAATTTATTGGCAATTTATTTATAAAGTCATTACATATAAATTATGTGTATACTGCAGTTTATACGTACAAATGTCTGAAGCGTGAAAGGTTTATGTGAGCAAACTTTGCACTAATCTAATGAAGTTTTTGAGTCATTTATATGTTCATTTGTTATAATCATAATTCTTCATGTCATTCTTCATTAATAAAGGAGTGACCAAATGAGTTGTTGCACAATCATGCACTATGTCCCTTCCCATCATCAGCCCCAGTCGCTCAGGACTGTGCTCAGTTATTTGGGGTGTTAGACCATGCACCTAAGGCAGCAAGTTAGCACCTTGTGGGGCTTGAGTGAGCTCCCTTGTTGGCCAGTGTCTTGAGCAGCTCTTGATGTGGTCAAACGCTATATAAGAACGTTACAATAAGTTGAAATAATTCATCGTAAAAGAACTATTCATAACTTCATCACGATCACTTGCCTTGCAT
This sequence comes from Oncomelania hupensis, assembly GCA_036898135.1. Taxonomy (NCBI): domain Eukaryota; kingdom Metazoa; phylum Mollusca; class Gastropoda; order Littorinimorpha; family Pomatiopsidae; genus Oncomelania; species Oncomelania hupensis. The sequence continues at coordinate 35,777,001 of CM072527.1, read as the reverse complement.
TTATTGTTTCACACTGTATTACGATCACTTAACATTGCATATAAATTATGTTTTGATACTACATTATGACTGAATATTGCATTTCAAAACATTTAGTTTTGGAATTGAACTTTGAGTAAAATGAAAAATCACGTTTCCAAAGGCATAAAAACTTGAAATATATTGTGAGTCAGATAGGTGGCCGCTAGTTCTTGAAGAAGATCAGCATATGTTGTAAAGATAAAATTTGCTTTGATTCTTTTTTGTTTTACAAGCAGTCTTTGCATTTACACCATGTGTATCGGTTTAACTTGTATAACTCATAATAGGGGTGCTGGGGGTTTGATAATATGGGTGCTGGGGGTATGTGTATAAATAGTATTCTCACTTTCTGGAAATTTAGGGCTTTGAATTCCCACTCGCTCTCTTTCTCCTTTGTTCTTTCTCAATCTTAATGTGTTCTATCAATCTTTATCTTTTTCGCTAGACCAGTCACCTATCTTTTTTTTTTTTTAAACTCCCAAAACTCCTCATTTGTGTATGGAGTCTGTTGGGTCAGCTTGCGGATATTGAACACTTTCTGTCAAATGGTCACTAGGGCTTTCTGTGGTATTATTATATTATATTATTTAGCAATGTAGGCATTTAATGTGTATGTGTTTTGTTAATATTTTATAATGCTGTTTATATTAAATTTTGTTTTTGTAAACGGGAGTTCGATAAATTAGAGTACAGCTTCAGTGTCCCCTGCATGGGATGCCTTTATTGTAAAGTGGCCGGCTGGTGGAGTGCCTTCAGTGTTACCATTAGGGTTGTTTCAGCAGATCTTTTATACGGATTAGGGGTGAAACCTCTTTCAACTAAGTTGTCCTGATTTGATTCTTCGCAGTCCGCTGGACCCTATAAACAAAGACTAATTAATCTGGTTTATGCTGCCACTTATGATCACTGTATTATCGTTGTTGAGAAAATCATGGTTCCATTTTGCAGCATAAGGGCAACATTTTTAAATAGGACTTTTGTGTATGTATGTGAGTGCAGTTTCATTATTTGTTCTATATTGGACTTGTTTGCAATACTTGAAATAAATTTCCTTTAAAAATTACTCAACCGTCGAATTATGTTTATAGGAATTTTAAAATCTGTGTAGATGTTAGATCGCTTCTCCTCTTTCTTGCACCTTTTACTAAGATCTTTGCTAAGTACTTTTACCTCTCTCTCTCTCTCTCTCTCTCTCTCTCTCTCTCTCTCTCTCTTCTCTCTCTCTCTCTCCTCTCTCTCTCTCTCTCTCTCTCTCCCCACTGGGGTACTGGTGTTTTCTGTATAAATGGTGTCCCCAATTTGTGGAAATTTAATGCTTTAAATTACCACTGTTTCTGTCATTCTCATTTGTTCTTTCTCGTTCCTAATCTGTCCAATCAATCTTCTTCGCTAGACCAGTCACCTTCCTTTTTTTCTTGAAAACTCTTCCCAAACTCCTCATTTATATATGGGGTCTGTTGGGTCAGCTTGAGGTTATTGGATGCTTTCTGCCAAAACACGATGACCTGCTCACAGTGGAGAAGAAACGGAAACTCCGATGGTATGGCCACGTCACCAGATCATCAGGTCTTGTAAAGACCATCCTGCAAGGCACAGTGCAAGGAGGTAGAAGAAGAGGGAGACCGAAAAAGAGTTGGGAGGACAAAATTCGAGAATGGACTGGTTTGACACTGAGCGAAACAATCAGGGTTGCTGAAGACAGGGAAAGATGGAGTACGCTGGTTAAACGATCTTCTGTGGTGCCCATACGATCTCAGAGTTACGGGATAGGATAGGATCTGCCAAAAGGTCACTAGGGCTTTCTATGCTATTATTTAGCAGTGTAGGCATTTCATATGTATGTGTTTTTTTAATTTTTTATAATGCTGTTTATATTCTATTTTATTAAACGGGGGTTTGATAAATTAGAGTACAGCCTTAGCGTCCCCTGCATGGGATGCCTTTATTGTAAAGTAACTGGGTGGTGGAGTGCCTTCAGTGTTACGTTAAGGGTTGTTTCAGCAGATCTGTGATACGGATCGGGGGTGAGTCCTGTTTCAACCAAGTTGTGGTCCTGATTTGACTCTTTGCAGTCCTCTGGACCCTATAAACAATGACTAATTATATTTATTTATTCTTTCTTTCCTTAAAGCACTGTGAGCTCTTGTGAGGAAGGCCGCAGTACAATTGTTGATTATTATTAACTAACTAACTATCTCTTTCTCTTTCTCTCTCTCTCTCTCTCTCTCTCTCTCTCTCTCTCTCTCTCTCTCTCTCTCTCTCTTTCTCTCTCTCTCTCTCTCTGCATTTGAAGTATGTTGGTCATGCTCACCTGCGTTTTAACTGTGGGCATTAGCCCCTGTATACTAAGGAAAATAAACCATCTACTTCTAAAGCATACGACCTTTTGAATGCTGGGACAGGACGTTTAGATTGAAATTTCACAAATATTATTTGACAAAAAAAAAAAAGTATTAATATATTGGTGTGGATTAGACCTTTTTAACTCGCATGCATAGCAGTGTGAGTTTATGTACTCACTACCCTTCCCTCCCTCCTCCTGCACCCCCCCTACCCCAACCCACCAAAAATATAAACAAATAAATTACACTAAAATAAAATACAACATTTAAAATGCAGATATTGTCAAATCTGCAACAGTCTAGCTAAAATTGACATTTCAAAAAAAATCTCTCTCTCTCTCTCTCTCTCTCTCTCTCTCTCTCTCTCTCTCTAATTACGCTCCGACTGGGAGTTCTACCCTTGAAAGCTTCATTTTTTAGGATAACCTTCAATGAAATTGAAGGAAATTGACTGTGTCCATGTTGCAACGTATTGGAAAATGAAAATCATTTTGTAACCGAATGTATTCTCTATAGTGCAGTGACCTTAGAGAAAAATATTTAACTTTTCCTGTACATTCGTATATACATATTCTACAGAGCGACTCAAAGTTTCATGTATGGAGATTAGGACTCTTTATTTTTCATGCACTAAAAATACGAACTGAATTTTATGAGCAGATACACTTGAGATGATGTAATAACCTAACGAAAGTAAACGCCATTGTAATTCTTGAGAGATCAGGTACAACACTTTTGTCCACCTCGTGACCAACCATATTTTCTAGGGGCTAGTGGCCCGAAGAATTTGTGTTTGTTTTATTGTTTGTATGTTTTTTTGGGTGAATACACGGACGATGTCCAAACGTCAAACGCGTCTGTCCGCCGCCCGCCGTCTGTCTCAATGAATGAATGAATAACTTCATTTCAAAGTCAAGGCCACAGGGTCAACAATCCTATCCTATCCTATAACTCGAAGGTCGTTGGGGCACCACAGACCACGGTACTCCATCGCCCAAAGGTTGCAGGTTGACGCCTGGGGAGGCAGTTGAGTTAGATCCTGTATAGACCAGCGCCTTGGAAAAGCGCTATATAAAAGTGATACATAACCCTATAAGCATGCAAAGAGTAACTATATAATTATACTAAACCCGTAACTTTGGTCCCCGCCTCTAATATGCAAAAGTGGGGTGAAATTAAGGAGGGATAGTGACCGATCAGAGTTTGTTGCCATAGAAAAGATTTATTGATTTATATCAATCGTCTGGCACTATCGATCGTTACTTTTGGGGTGGTAAATTGGCAAATTGCCGTTAGCGATTTTGCAGGCGGATTGATGTTGTCGTTTCGTTTTGTTAGTTAAGTTATAGTCCCGGACACCTAGCATATGAGATACTATAGAATTAAGAATTCAATTTTAATACTAAATGCGACATTTCCAGATGGCATGTCAAGATTAAAATCCTATCAGGACCACAATAAAAGTTAAAATGTTACCAAAAAGAGCAATTAACACCTTGGCAAGACTAAGTAAAACTTTGCATACCAATGTAAAAAGGTAAAGTTTTTACCAGAGGGAATGTCCACACACACACACATACACACCCACACGCACGCACGCACACGCACACACACACCTTATTGAAAAATCGAAACTCATTAAATATAAGTGACGTCATGCTTAGCGTGCGCTGCCAAGGGGGCCATTTTTGACGCTATGGCACATTACGCCTTCAACATAAGAGGCGCCCGCAATGATTTGGCACTTAAAACTGCGAATAACATCTGAGGGTGCCGTTATGTTCAGCTACAGAGTGGTGCGAGAAGACGGATTCGGAGTGTTTTGAGGACGGAGAGGTGTGATCTAAAAACATAATGTGGAATGGCCTATTACGGTCGATGTGAAATTTATGAATAGTGACTCAGGAAGTGTAATTTCACCATGGGGAATACGTCTGTTGTGGCATCGGGCGTAAAAGCCCAAGGTACAGCGAAAGAATTGTACTCGTTGGTGGCGCTGGGCGATGGGGGAGAGTTGGTGGCACTGACCAAGGAAGCCAATAATTGCAAACCCAGAGACTATACCAAACTAGACGACGCCATCAAGAGCAAAGTGCATAAATTTCTCTATAACGGAGGCGAAGGGAAGAAAATACCGATTTCTGAACTGGTCAAATTCCGGAACAAAGACAGAGAGAAGAGTATCAAGATCAGCAAAGACAAGCAGAAAAAGGCTCACGAAATGGCCATGTTGGACATGCTCACACATTCCAATGAGGACTCCGTACAGAGAAAACAAGGTAGGACTCTTGCAGGCAGCGACCCTAGTGATGCAACACCAAACAATAAACAGTTGCCCTATCCTATCCTTTAACTCAAAAGGCGTTGGGGCACCAGCGTACTCCATCTTTCTCTGTCCTCAGGCTCAGCAACCCTCATATGGCTTCGCTCAGTGTCAAGCCAGTCCATTCTCGAATGTTGCCCTCCCACCTGTTTTTCTGTCTCCCTGTTCTTCTGTCTCCGGCTCCCTCTTCATGGCGCCAGACAGATGTGAGATCGATCCCGCCTCTGGGCGTTATGTTTCTTAGAATATTATTTACTTTCAACTCGGCAATGTCTCGAGGGATTTCTCCTGGTACTCTGGTTCTCCCCCCCATCAAAATGTCAACAAAGGAAAAAACAACAACAACAACAAAAAGAACTAATATTAGGGAGCTTGGGTTTGGGAGCGGCACTGGCTGTTACTACTCGTTCCTAAAATTTCGTAGTAAAAAAGGACTATAAAGTGTCAAAATTAAAAAAAATAAAATCAGTGCATTAGAAAAGGTTTGAGTTGGCCTGGGTGGATAGATTAGGAGATATAATTATATAAACAAAAAGTACTCCTTGGGATGAGAGTATAAACTGAGGTCTATAGTTTATGCATCCACACATTCTATCGCATGGACTTTTAAAGATCCAAAAATTGTGAAATGCATGAACCATTATTTATATTGTTATTAATATATTTTATTTTTATTAATTCTGTTTCCAAAAGATAATTTATAAACCAGCCTGATTAGTTATGAGGGGTGGTGAACGTCCTACCTACCTGACCATCAAATGTGCAGAGAAAACATGGCAGAACAATCGCTCCAAGCCACCCAGCCATGATTAGGTAACGGAGCTTTTATCAGAGAACAGGACATGGTAAAGTAGTCAAGGAGAGAAGACGATCACTGCACTTACAAAGCTTGGTCTGAGAAAAGAGGCACAAAAATGAAGAACACAGTGTGTCTAATTGTTACACCTTTGAAGATTGATAAATGAAACCGTTCAAATGTGCTATTTGCTGCAACAGAGATAGACTTACAGGATTTAACCCTCATCGAGATGTCTTCGGTATTGGTCGACTTAGGCCGAAGTTAAGTTAGGTCCCTTTGCACTAATTGTTTGCCACTATAATAGGGTTGAACTTTGACAGAATGTCTCTCATTGAGTCATGACAGTTTCAACATGGAGTGTACTTGGTTTCTCTTCACAATATTGAATAAGCTTGCCCTGTCGATGCGCTAGTAATGAAGTAGAATCTAGCAATCCGGGTGATTTTAAAAATTTAATTTAATAGTTCTTATGTAGCACGTTTTCAGCTGAGGAGCTGCTCAAGATGCTGGCCCATACAGGATCTAACTCAAACCGCCTAAGGCGCCCACTTGCAACCTTTGGGTGCATAGTCTGGTGCCCAGATGACTGAGCACAATCCTGGGCGACCAGTGCATGCTGGGTGTATTTGTGTAGCCAGCCCATCTAGGACATGAGCATCAGGATCTTTAGTCCATGCGATGGAATGCATGAGTGCGGAGACTAGACCTCTGTTTGTACTATCTATCCCATCTAAAGGAGTAATGATGAACTGGGCTAGGCCAGAGTGCCCGAGCTAAACTGTTTGTCTCAAAGATGGCATAGGAAGAGCAACCATTCAGCAGTTGGCTGAGGGTAATTTTTACCTCTTCATAGAAAGAACACACAGGGCTAGAAATTAACTTTTTTCTTTGGGGGCCACCGGGCCCCTTGATTGAAAAATTTGAGGGCCTACAAGCAACTTTCGGGGCCCAACTTGAAAAATAATGCAAACAAAAAACAAAAGAATTATTGACAATATAATAAGTAGAAAGTACAATTTGTCTGATAATCTAAAATAAAAACAATTGAATTTCCAATTTTGCTGAATGATGTCATTTTTATTTGCCTTTTCTTTCACTTTCAAACATTACCAACAAAAAAGGGAAAAAAACACACACACACACATTCAGTGACACACATATTCCAGTGACTAGTGAGCCTGAAATGGCCATTAAACAAAAGAAATAAAAAAATCAAGTGAGTCTCTTGTATAATACTTTTCAGTTTTGTGACTGAGTATTGCACAATACACATCATTAAATTTTTAATATGAGTAACCTAACAAAAAATCGGACCTCAATGCACAAAAGTTCAAAACAAAACCATGAAAGGGAACTAAACTTAACAGTACTCTTCCTCGTTCACAGTTCAAGGCCATGCCATGGAAATCTTTTTTTCCACCCTTCATTGTAGTTCCTTGATCTTTTTTCCTCTTCATACTTCTTTTTTCTCTCTTTTTCTTGTTCTTTCCTTTCGTCGACGTTTTCTTCTGGCGTCTTTCGCTTCCCAAAAATTGGAAAATACGCCATCGACGATTGTTTTAGCAATTGTATGGCGACGATATGTAGCCATATTTTCGTACTGGCAAAGATGGACATTTTGCGCTTATGTTGTGCCATAGCCTTTTGTTTATTATATTAAAAAGATATTGAAGTGTATATTAAACTTTTGAGTGTAAAATTAAAGGGTTTTCGCTTCTTTTCTCTGGTTTTTTTTTTCTGTCCAAATTTAGGGCACCGGTGTGGGTTGCTTCCCTTGGCCCAAATACAAAACTGCCGAGTAGAGCTAGCTGTAGCAGACGAATTATTTTGCGGGCCAAGCGGGCCCTTCGTTTTTCAACTTTCCGAGCCCGAAATCAACTTTACGGGTTTTTGGCCCCGGGCCCCCGCTAATTTCGAGCCCTGACACATCATCCATTGGATGACCCGCTAAAATTGCACTTGATTATAGATATGGCCTGATAACGTGGCGGCATAGAAATAGAAAACAAGCGCACACTTAGATTCTAGTTCAGTTCAGTTCAGTTCAGTTCAAGGGACTATGTTAAGCTTCGCAGCTTTTTTGTGTCCCTGTTTTTATACAACTTTAAATTTTCCGGTTATTTTTGCAATTGTTCAGAGAATTAGAATTTAATGAAAATCATTCATCGAAATCAAATTTGGATTCCACAATGAAACTTACCTTTTCCAGAAGGTTTTTAAAAGTATTTAAGTTGTTAGCTTTTAGACTATTCTAAATCCTGTTTTGTATTAATTGTGAAGAAAGAGACGGAGAGAGAGAGAGAGAGAGAGAGAGAGAGAGAGAGAGAGAGAGAAAGAGAGAGAGAGAGTAGACAGCTAGGGAGGGAGAGAGAGAGAAAGAAGAATAATACTTTTAGCTAAGCCATATTATTGTTGTAAGTGTGGAACATTTTATTTGTGTTCATTTTTCCATTTTATGCAAAGTTTGCGCTTAAGTCGTGACCACATTTGGCTTACATTTTATAGCTTATGCATTGGGCTATAAGATTTTTCTCTGGCCAGAATTTTGGTGGCCACACCTTATGAGTTTAATGGCCACATTTGACTGACATTTTACAGCTTATGCATTTGGTCGGAGGTAGTTGCGCCATGTTTATCACAGCCCGGTTCGAATTTATAAAAGTGTGTATAGCTGCGTAATTTCACTACAACACGGCACTTTTTCATGACGATGTAATGTACTCTTTCACGATTTGACTATAATATGAAATTACTTTACTAAATTCGGCACGCAACAAGTGAATTCAACTGCCTGAGCTCGCCAAGTCGTGTGTAGCAGACAACCTTTGTTGCGTGTAATTATGCATGTGGGAGGAGTTCAGATTGACTTCTAAACTCGTGACGTCACACTCTGGCATCTGATTGGTCCTTGTAAGCCCGGCTTATGTATTTTTGCGGAAGAAATCAAACATGCGCTATTCTTGTGTAATTTTACGTTAGCCAGTATGCAAGGAAATACATAGGGAATTCATAAGTGTAACACAAGTGTGGCCGGGCCTTAAATGCCAAAGGCAGTTTTCTGCATTTATTTATAATGTGAAAATTGTACAATAAAGATGTATGGTATTATTTTATTGTATTATATTGTATTGTATTGTATTGTATTATCATTATGGTTTGCAGATAGGAAATACAGAGAGCAATGTTGGGACTTGGAGCAACGGGGCACTGTGGGGGAGACAATTCTCCATCTTTGTCTGCTGGGCGCTACCCAGACACACTTCGACCTTGCCAAGAGACTCCTCAAATGGTACCCCAAGATGATCGACGACATCTACTTAGGAGAGGAATATTACGGTACATTTTCTAGCTTGCATCAAATTGCTTATGCATGATAACACATTTTGCCTATCGAGTTGTTACTAAGATTATTCAGGCAGTCAGCCCGAATGCAACGCTGACCCCAGTGTGAGTGTCAGAGGCTGTTGAGAGCGTACACCTACACACAGTCTATGCTTGGTAGATCTCTGACACTGAGCCAGCATCAAGGTCACCAGTTTAGTGGAATGTGGCCTATTGGAGCCCTGGTTGTTTTTTTAGGGTTGACTGTAATGTGTTTGAACTTGTATTGGCACAACGCTACAGTGGGGTAGAGATATGGCCGTGGGGTGTTTGGGTGAACGATGCTGTGTCGATAATGCTAGCTATTAGTGTAGCAGTTGTTTTGTTGGTTTAACACGTGTGTTATTAAAAATGTGATTTTTCTTTGATGTTACCTTGATTTACACTTAGTGTCTCAGTGTCATTCTTTGAGATAATAAATGTGTTGTATCGTATTGCATTACATTGCATTGTATTGTATCGTATTGCTTTGCATTGTATTGTATAAAATTGATTTGTATTGTATTTTTCATGGTGTTGTATTGTATTTTGTATGTATTGTATTGTATTGTCACAACTTGTTTTACTATTTTTGATAGAATATTTTTGTCACATATAGTTTGGAAAATTGCCTCACACAAATGTTCCAGGGGAGACCATTCTACACATTGCCATAGTGAACGAGGACCCAGCAATGGTGAAGTTCTTGCTGGATAATGGTGCTGACACGCATGTTCGTGCCTGTGGAAACTTTTTCTGTCCTGACGACCAGAAAGACTCGCGAACAGACAGTCTGGATCACGAGTGGGTGGAGGTCTGCGTAAACACCAACTATGATGGGTACGTACGTGAGACCGAACACATCATTAGAATTCTAATAGTTTTTCCTTTATTTAATTTAACTTTTGATTTTCTGTGAATTTTTCCTCCTTTTTTTTGACTTTCTGTCTTTTCTCTCACCTCTTGTACCACCAGACCTGTATACACCATGTTGTTAAACACAATTTTGTACTGCTAGACTTTCGCTGTCTTATCGTTTTTGTTTGTATACATGTATATTCTCCTTAAGCGCAGTGAGCATTCTTCAGGATGGATACCTGCGTGTTACAAGTGGAGATCATCATCATCATCATCATCATCATCATCATCATCATCATCATCATCATCATCATCATCATCATCATCATCATTATTCATCATCATCATCATCACCATCATCATCATCATCATCACCATCATCATCAAGGATTATGCTAGCTATTTTTAATGTGAAAATTGTGTACACTCTCAGGAATTCTTTTTATAAGGTCTATAACGACTTAGTATTGATCATTAGTCGTAGAAAATAAGCGCAGCCCTTTTGTTTTGATTTGATTTTAGAGTTCTTTTTGTTTGTTATGTGAGGGATACATAGTTCATTAGCTGTTGTTGTATTTTTTTTTCAAAAGTGCATTGTGCCCATGTGTGTGTGTGTGTGTATGACTTGTGTTTGTGACAGAGTGCTTGGTGCAAAGGTACTTTGTGGTTCGTGTGCTTTGATATATATGATGGAATCGGGTGAATAATATATATATATATATATATATATATATATATATATATATATATATATATATATATATATATATATATATATATATATATATATATATATATATAAAACCACACGAACCACAATATATATATATATTTTATTTTTGTGTGTGTGTGTTAAAGGATGCCTAGTTCATGTGGTGATGATATCTGTACTATAGGTGGGTCAGGTTGTGCATCCATGTATGTGATGTCCATGCATGTGTTCGTGTAGGGTGTATGCGTGTGCATGCAGCCTTGTTTGTCTGTGTGTCACATGCAAGTCCTGTCAGGAAAAAAGGCGCTAGTCACCAAGTCACCTACATTGATTTATTTTGTATTTATTTATTTGTTTCTTTTATTTACAGGTACGTGTACTGGGGCGAATACCCTCTCAGTTTCGCCGCCTGCCTAGGACAGGAAGAGTGTGTGCGTCTGCTTCTCGCCAAAGGAGCCGACCCAAACCTTCAAGACACCAACGGCAACACTGTCATGCACATGCTGGTTATTAATGACAAAAAGGTCAGTGAAGGTCAAGGTCGGCTAAAATTTAGTCAAAGTCTAAATCAACTTAAATTGTAAAAATTAAATACATGGTGATGGTGTTGTCTGTACTAGTACTTTGAAACTCACTTTAAAAAAAAATAATAATAAAGTCAGTGTAAATGTTTTTTGGAGGAAAAAGTAGGAGAGGATGGAATGGAGGAGTGGGGGGGGGGCAGGGATGGGGAAGGGGGGGGGGAGAATAAAATTGTAAGGTTAACTAAAGATATTTAGATAAATAGATTTGTTTTACGATTCCTCCCACCCCAACCCCATTCTACGTAAGCTGTCATAAATAAACGGTCATGGTAGAGACGTAACCGGTCATAGATAAACAGTAATGGTGAGACATAAGCTGTCATAGATCAACACTCATGGTAGAGACGTAAGCTGTCATAGATCAACACTCATGATAGAGATATAAACTGTCATAGATCAACAGTCATGGTAGAGACGTAATTAGCTGTCATAGATCAGCAGTCATGGTAAAGACATAAGCTGTCATAGATCAACAGTCATACTAGAGACGTAAGCTTTCATAGATCAACAGTCATGGCAGAGATTTTTGAGTTTGGTTATCAGCTCAGTTAAGGTCTACTTCAAGGTCATTTTGTGGTAAGGGTAACCAAATAATTGGACTGGTGTATCCTGTCCTTAAATCAGCGTCTCTTGTTTATAACCATCATAGGAGATGTTCCTCTTCAGCTAAATTAGTACAAATAATTTTGAAGATCAGGATTTATTAATGGAAATCAAAGATTGTTAAAAAATATTAATTTGTTGATGATATTTAATTAAACGTATGATGAAATGTAGTTTTATTATTAAGTTGAATCTGAACCATTACATTGAAGATTTTTTTTTCCCAAATTGAACATAATTGTCTTACTTCAGCATTTGGAATCCAACTAATATTTTTATGGATATAATCTTATAGAGACTAAATTTATAGAAATAACTGACAGAATAAGAATGTAACTTTATATCTGAAATTTACAGAAATTTGGAGGGATCTTATGAAAGGGTTGATCGTCTTACTCTACAATGCTTGTTGTTGCTGTTGTTGGTAATGGTGTTGATATTGTTGTTGTTGCTCTTATTGTTGGGTTTGTTTTTGTTGTGTTTTTGTTTCTTTTACTGCACAAACATTATATTGATAACAGTAATCAATTTCTCTTCTTCTTTCTTTGTAAGAAATATTTGATCATGTTTTGCGTGCTATGCAGAAAAAAAAAGATCGTGTCATCTGCAAATGAATTTGGAAAACATTAACAACATTTCTTTCATGTATACTACGGGTGATCATTTTTCTCTGTGCTAAAGTAATCACTCTATGAGGGACCATGATATATTGTTGTCTTTTTCATTTCTGCTCCTTAGTGGTCACTGCAGGTCAGTGTGGACTGTTAACCAATGATTTTATTTGCAACTCAGATCGATTCCCCCATGTTGAGTGTAATGAATCACTGCAATGATGCTTACGCCCACTCTGTGTATAGCATATTAATTGTGATTGTTCCCTTTCACTGTTGTCTTAGTACTAGGGCCCACATACATGTATCCACCATTGGGCAAGGAGCAGCAGTGCAGTCTCTTCAGTTTGGACACATCATCATCATCATCATCATCATCACCATCATCACCATCATCATCATCATCATCATCATCATCATCATCATCATATAATGATACTTCTGCTATCACTCCTACTACTACTACTACTACTATATATATATCAAATGATTTAAATAGCGCACGTTATCTTACAGTATGTGGCGTTTCATGCCGAGCTGCCCACATGTAACTGATCATTTGTTTCTCCTTCACAACACCTTTCCACAGTTTTGAAGAGGCTGTTCATCAAGGCTCGTCTCGTTTCATCTTGGCTGAAATTCTTTCAATGCTCATTTGTTGATACATATATGTAAGCCCTTATATATCTGTTCAATTAATTGTCCTTATTATTTTAAAAAGAAAAGAAAAGAAAAAGAGAAAGATTATTAGCTCCTTAAATGTGACATTTTGGTCAATATTGTTTTTGCTGTATGTTTATTGTTGTTTTTGTGTTGTTTTTTTAATTTCAAAACTGAGCTATCATGTATGGCAGAGAGAGAGAGAGAGAGGGGGGGGGGAAGGGAGAGATAGAGGGAGGAAGGGGTATAAAGAGAGAGGGGGGAGAGAGAGAGAGAGAGAGAGAGAGAGAGAGAGAGAGAGAGAGAGAGAGAGAGAGAGTTAGGACAACCTCTGATGGATGATACGTCATAAGAAGTTGACTTGTAGTGATGAGTGTGTAGCCTGGTACTATTTCAGATTTAACTGTCTTATTTGTTTATCGTCTCCATGAAAGGCTGGGATGTTTTGTTTGGTTTTGTTTTCAAAATGAGTGTCATCTGTTCTATTTCAAGAAGGCATAACGTATTTTTAAAAAAGAAGGCATTTTAAAAAGTGTCCTTTGATGGACAGTTCTGTGTATCGGGGTGCTATTTTAAACTTGTAATTGTCTTGTCAGGTGGATGACAGCTATGAACCTAACCGTAACATAAAAACGAATGTTATCAAAGATTGCGCATTGCTTTACCTATGTTTAATGCGTGCAAAGTTCTGTGTTTGTGTGTGTGTCTGTATCTGTGTGTGTATGTGTGTGTCTGTGTGTGTGAAAGTTGTCAATGTGATCAAAATTGCAGGGTTATTGTTGTTGTAATACTGTGAGTTGGCTTGTACATCCCACAAGAATTGAGATATGGGGAGAGTCTTGTAACCTGCTGTGTTTTATCTTCTTCAACCCTGTGTTTTTTTTCTTCTTTGTGGTTTGTTCAGTTTCCTGCAAAGATAACGGTTTTCAGTCATTTCACTTCTGCATGAGTGTATTTGTTTATGGATGTCTAAATGTGAAATAGGACTCAGGTATTGTTGTTTGTTTGTATTAATGTTTTGAGTTTACTCTGTTTTGCCTCTTCAGCAATTTATGTTTTATTGTCCCTTTTCTGTATTACCATAATTTATGGCTGTATTTGTGTTAGCAAACATAGTGTTAGTGTCATTTTGTTGTGAGATAATGTATAAAACTAAAACGTGTATGTAATTCTTGAGAATATACTATAAGCCCTTTGCCTTGTAGCTAAAAGGATCATGGTTTTTATTTATTTATTTATTTATTTATTTTTGTTAATTTGGCATTCTTTGACACTTTTTGACCTGTGGACCTCTGCTGTATATATAGTTGTGACTTATATATTATTCCCCTCCCCCACCCACCCACCCAACCTTTCCTCCATCCCTATATTGTATTCTCCAACTGTTACAGACTGTTACACTTTAGCTTAACCTATTGTATTGCCTAATCATATGATGATGAAAAGCAACCAGACTTGTGTTCTATCACATTTTGTTTAGTCATCTACATACCTCCTGTTCTTTCACCCCCAAAAATTAAGACACTTGTTAATTAATTATTAACACATATATTATTATTCTTATTCTTATTCTTATTCTTATTCTTATTCTTATTCTTATTAACACATGATTTTTATGATGATGTAAGTTAGAATTGTTAGAATTGTAAATTGTTAGTAACACATATATTATTATTGGTATTATTATTATTATTATTATTATTATTATTATTATTATTATTATTATTATTATTATTATTATTATTATTATTATTATTATTATTATTAACACATGACTTTTATGATGATGTAAGTTAGAATTGTAAATTGTTTTTGCAGTATAATAAACATCTATAATTACTGTATTACTCTTGTATAAATTTGATAATACAATTCTGTATATTCATTTACTTTAAATGTACAACTATATATCCTCAGTATCCTATTATATAATCCCCATGGAAGTATTATTTGAAAGTTATTCGAGCACATAATTTTAAAGGAATTTTTTATAGCTGTTTTTTTTTCCAATTGTTTTTTTAAAACTCGTTTTGTTTTTATTATTTACATGGAATTTCCACAGACAATTATATACAAGGAATTGAATGTAATGCAGTGCAAAGGATTATATCTTTTTTTTGCTGTAGATACATGGATTATAAATGTATTTGTTCGCATACGTTTAATATTTTTATTAGCACAGATTTTGGTAATTAATATAAAAAAACGATGTTTCCTGTTGACATTGAATGCAAATGTATTGTGAATGCAAGAGTAATAGAAAAACTACTGATCCTTTACAACGTTTTGACAAAGAGTTCAAAATGATTCAAAGGACAAGCATATATTTCAAGAACGTAAAGACAATATTGTAATCATTTTTGTCAGAGAATATATAATTATCAGTCCTAAATGACAGCACGTGTATGTAAAGGAAATAAGATAAGAGATAAGATAAGATATTACTTTATTAATCCAAAAGCATGGAAATTACATTGTCAATTAAACATGTCCATTCATTCTTCTTTTACACACACATAAAGACATGTTTCTCACAAGTAATAAATAAAAAGAAAAGTATTGAAACAAAGGAATTAAGATATTTAGATATTTATTGTACTCAAATTTTGTGTGTGTGGTAAAATGAGGATTTATATGGGTTTTTTTTCTTCCTGACAGGCCAATGAAATTGACATCAAGGTACACATCTTGCTTGCTCTAGTCTCTAACACTGCTACTCTTTCTTTCCTTTCCATTCATCTTTTCTTTCCTTTCTTTTTCTGTTCTCACCCTTCCTTCTGTCATGCTGCTATGTCTCTTTTTTTTCTTTTAAATTTCAAGATAATGTCCGTAATAATGAGAAATACGTGGCTACATTAACTGAAAGAATGCTAATTTGGAGGAGGGGTGGGGAGGGGGGAATAGATAAAATGATACAATGCAATTTTTGGAGCTAAGCTCATCACCAAGCAGAGAGAACACAACACAACTCTTTATATTAGGTATGTTTTTAATGGTTTGTTGTTAATTGTTGTTGTTGTTGTTGTCTAACAAAGATAGCTGTATGTGGATTAGAGGTGAAAACCTGTCACTCATTTCTGGGCAGGAATGTATACTTGTTTCGTTGTGGAATTATGTTTTCTATTGCAACTTTCTTTTGAGCTTCTGCAGCTTGGTTTTATGCATATTACCAAATGATGTCATCTGTATGTCATTTGCAAGATGATGTCAGCAGTAACTTAATTGCTGTAGTTTTTGGGTGTTGCTAAAACTGACTATTACTATTTTTAAAAAAATAATTTTTAAAGTTAAAATGTTGTCTGTATACAGGCTTATGGTTCTTTCACACTGTGCAGGCCATGTTTGATCTGTTGCTGGCGAATGGTGCAAGGCTAGACATCAAAAACAGGAGAGGACTCACGCCTCTCACACTTGCCGCAAAGCTGGCCCGCAAAGATGTGAGCGTCCTATATTTTGTTATTGTTTATCTTGCATGCTTAGGTTTATTTAGGACTGGTGAGCAGCATGGAGCATATGTATATATATATATATATATATATATATATATATATATATATATATATATATATATATATATATATATATATATATATATATATATATATATATATATAAATTTATATATATTAAATTTTGAGTGGTAAAGGTAAGGTAAAAGGTAAAGGTGGTCCCATAGCCTTGGTGCCGTAGGGGAGCGTGATGTTGGAGATCACACTTATCTTGGGCCAGCGTAATAAGGGTGATGCCCATCTCTCTCCCTCGCTGCTTTACCTTCCCCACCCTTAAGAGAGTAGGTACTCAGTCACAGTTGAGTCAACTGGGGGCGTTGTTATTTGTCGCTTCACGGTTTGCGGTCACCCATCCAAGTGCTAACTGCACTGGACGGTGATTAACTTGCACTATCTGTGCTATCCGACACTAACCAAGTGCCAAGCGCCAAGTAATCCAAGTGCTAACTGCACTGGACGGTGCTTAACTTGCACTACCACTGCACTATCCGACACCCCATGAGTGAGTGCCTATATAAGGTCTTTTAAGAGAGATAAGTTACTCATGGCTGTAGATAAAAACCTTTTGAATGTTTGGACGCAAAGTTTAAATTCAGTTTTTAAAAATACTAGACACACACACAAAAATGTTTTAATAAATCAACAAATAATCATCTCGTAGACATTTTGTAAGTTTGTGCGCAACTGTTATCTGGACCCTAGTTCCTTTTTGAAATGGACAATTTAGATGTATGTTTTATACAAACACTGCCACATCTTCCAACCATTTTGCAATGTTGACTGAACATAATACTTTTCCTACCTGAATTCTCACCTGAATTTTCATCTGCATTCTCACCTGCATTCTCACCCGTTTTTACCTGTTCCAGATGTATGAACATGTCCTGCAGAAAGAGCGGACCGTGTTCTGGATCTACGGCAATGTGACAAGTGCAGGTTACCCCCTGGCTTACATCGACACCATCTCCTCCACTGGCGAAATCAACCAGAACTCAGCTCTGAACCTCATCGTCCATGGGGTAGGTTGACCGTGGTTGTTTCTTGATTTTGAGATAACTTTAATGTCCCTGTTTTATTATTATAGTGGGTATAATTCTATGTTATAAGAATTCCTGTAAGAAAGTCTGTATAGAACACTTTTCAAACTGGAACCTCTTACTGAACATCAAAAAGAAATATCCGGTTGTTCTCCTACCCAACCTTGATGCACAAGATCTTAATAATTATCATGAGACTCATTGCTTTATATGATGAATGTACATTGCTTGAAAGCTGCCCAGCACCTACAAACTATCTACTCCAGTGCCTATCTGCATTATAAAAGGAATCATGGGATTCATGCTTGTATGATGAGTATGCGTTGCTTGAAAGTTGATGATTAATACTCTCTCTATACACTGACAGTTTTTATGCTGATGCTTATTCATATGGAGCTTTCAATAAAGGCCATATTTATAGTGTCATATTAGCAAACTTTTTTAATCACTTTGTTGTTTCAAATAATATTGATTTTTATATATTAATTACTAATATAAGTTGTGGAACATTGGAAATTTGGTTTATCTGATATTTCTTCAAGGTGGTCATGAAATTGGTTGGTCCCAGAGTGTTCATATTGAAGATTTCGTTTGTTTGAAATTTTTTGAACATTTACTTTGAGGGCTGATTGTCCTATATACACTGTTGTTTTGTCAGGACATATATAAACATAATATTATTACTGAGGTTGACTCACATGATCTCCTGTCTCTCTTTAGTTGCCTAACTATAAATCTATACTAAACGAATTACATCATTAAATTACATTACATCTGCAAGTCATGTATCATGAAAAAATGAGATAGTCACTGGCTTGAATTGTACCGTATCCAACTCTTGCAACCCTCTGCACCTCTGGACAACCCTATATTGGTGGAGAGCACTAGAGAACACTCTGTAGCATTCTCAAAAGGCTATTTGCGAAGAGAATAAGATGGCTGCCAGAATGGTGGGCTTTCGATTTGCGAATGGCGATGTGCTCAACTGTGAAATAGCAAGGGAGGACTTTTGTCATTTACAGTCTGGTAAGATTTGTGTACTTGTTATTTGACGGAATAATTATGTTTATGTGCAGTCGGTATGAATTAGTATTTATATTTGATAGTATTGTTGTGTCATCAGTGTGATTGACAGTAACTTTCACTTTCATCCGACTTCACTTCAATACGCTGTTGTCGCCCGTTTAGCGGAAAATGACCTATCGTAATCAGCTGCTAGCTATTCCAAGTATTTGTGGAAGTTGGCTGTTAAGAGTTAACCTGAATAATTAGATAATAAATGTTGGATTTAACAGAATCAAATGTATTTAGCTGTTAATTAACTTCCCTCCATTCTGTCCTATTCTTGGAACAACAAGATTCAAATTTATGCTTGTATGATGTATATTTCTCAAATGTATGTATATTTTCTCAAATTCCTCCCACCTCTTTTTCTGTCTTCCTCTTCTTCTGCCTCTTGATGTGTATGTGCTGCGTGAAAGCTGATGATTAGTACACATACAGGGTGGCCCAAAACTAGGTTTACAGTTATTAAACTACCTTTTATATGGTTGAAGTTACTGCTTAGTAATACCAATATAAAATATTCCACAGAGTTGCAATGTTGAAGGAGGACATTTTGAGCATCTGAGAGATTAAATTGTTTATGTTTATGTTAACAGGTATAACGAATTTCCTGCTGTTCTAGTATCGAATTTTCACATATATAGTCTGCATGATAGCTGTAAACCTATTTTTTGGCCACCCTGTACATCTACTGCCTATATACTGACAGTTTTTGTGCCAATGCTTATTTATATGAAGCTTTCAATGCCTAACGCTTAACCATATTTTGTGGCAAACCGTTTCCCTGGCATAATCAGTATTTGAAATTGTATTGTTGGTGTATTTTTACAGTTATTTGATCTGGACCAGCTGATACTTTTCTTTGTTCTCCCTCAGATGGCCAGTTTGTAAGGGTTATAGGAGCAACAACATCAACAAAAATACCAAGAAATCCAAGAATATGAGTTAGACTGAGCCTTTCAAAACTCATCAATGACATGGTGCGTTAGTGAAAAAATAACAATTTGTTCTCTTCAGACTTTTTTTGGTAGTGTGGATATTGCCAGTTACCTGACTATAATTGTCCTCAAATTGCATTTCTCTACCTGCTTTTGCGGATATGGAAAATTAATTTCTGCTTAAGCAATTGTGATTGGGATTCAGGTGGGTCAGGGTTGAGATAACTCAACTTTTTACAGCTTGCCTTGTATTGATTGTTGTGTTATTACAGTGAATAAGATGTCCATCCCATCCATGCTATCATCGGTCATTTCTATCTTTACTCCACCCCCACCCCACTCTCTCATCCACACACACATACACACCCTTTCCTTTCTGTCTAACTCCCCCCCCCCTCCTTCCTCCCCTGCTCTCTACGCCATTACCACACTTTTTTCTCATATGCTTCTGCGCTTATCTGCCTTAAAATAAAAGATATTTAGAAAACCCTGCTTATATTATCAGTGTATGTTTGCTTGAAAGCTGATGATTAATACTCTATCTGCTGTCTATATACTGACAGTTTTTATGCTGATGCTTATTCATATGAAGCTTTCAATGCATATAATACCATATTGCGCGGTCCTTTGTAACAAACCCAGGTCCTTTGCTGTAGTGCTGTTGTGCCACTATAGGCAGTGAATGAATCAATGAACATTGAGGCTCAACCTCTACACCCACCATTGGCAATATGGTAGACGATCGAGGATAGCCATATCCCAGGGAACAAGGGGTAGGGACCTGAATCAACACTGAGCCACCAGAGCAATCATACTTTTAAAACGGAACAGTGAAAAATGGCCACTTTTTTATTTCGCCCCCACCTCAGGGTCATTGGGGTGCCAGGCGAATGCTCTACCATGGCCACTGGAGCTACAACATTAACAGTGGGACGACTTCAGGCAGTGAGCAGACTAAACTAAAGAGAGACCCTTATGCTTCAGGGCTGTTTCTATAGTGTTCATCTTTCTTTGAGCTTAGAGACAGATATTCACTGTATGTGACGAATGTTGCGCAGGAGGACGAGAGCTTGAACATGATGGATGGACTGATCGTGGACCTTCTGCAGGAAAAGTGGAAAACGTTTGCCAGATACAGGTTGGTATCAGACCAATTTTCTCCTGACCAAGTTATGTATCTACCTGCAGAATGAACGGTTCCGCCATGAAAACTTGTGAATATTATTGTATGCTTTGTTCATGGATGACCAATAGTAATGTTCCTGAAGAAGATGACTTAACTTGCCTTGGCATTTTCACACCGTGAAGTTGCTTGAATTCAATTTGCTGCATTTAGATCTATTTTGTGAATATGTGCATGAAGTGCTAGTATCTGCCACGTGTGTTGGCACTTATTCAGTTACTTTTTAGGAAGTCTTAAAAAAAAAACGAATTTTACAATGATTTTAGACATTAACATACTTCTATGCATGCATATACATAGACACATGCCTATGCACAATAATAAATTGCCCTTTGCATTGACCCACAGTTTGTATGCTTTTTTATGGAAAACCTAAATTGTGTGTTACGTTTAATAATTTCATATGGTTGTTTAATGTTGTTGAACAGGTTTTACCGTCGTTTTATCCTGTTTGTGATCTACTTCATCATGTTTGTGACGGCATTTGCGCTGAGACCTGGACGTGACCATTGTGCTTACAATAACGACACTACCGGCTTGAGCGGTTGTAGTCAGACTGGCCCCAACAGAACTGTCGATCCTTGCTACTTGCTGAGGCCATACCAGCAACGCGACATTGTGAGTTCTGCTTCTCTGTTCTGTTACCTTCAGGCACTGAAAATTTGAGGTTTTTCACCTTCTTCCTTGCTTTTTCCTGAAGTGTCCCCCACACAACGACATCGTACATTCTGCTTCTGTTGATTCTGCATTGCACAGTTGAGAATTTAGGACCTAAGGTTGAATTTAATCAGTTTGATTGCGCCATGACACAACAAACTGCAATGCTTCAGGAACCACAAAACATGAACCAGGCACACATTGATGGCGGTGAAAGAAAGGGAGACCATTTTGATGCCCAACAGTTGGGGTTGTCTGTTACCTTCGAGGTTGAGTGCTAGGGTCCCATTCCAAAGTTTCCAGTGCCAAATGAATGGGGATGGGTTTGACCCACGCAGTTGAGTGAAGGAGAGGAGAGAGGGAGGGGGGAGGGGTGATAGAACAAAACAAAACTTAGATGCTTATTAGAGAACTGAAAGAAGGTTGAGTTTATTTTTGAAATATAATTTGAATGTATCTAGAAAGTTCCAATACAGAGAAATCATGAATAAAACTGCATTTATCAGGTATGAAAGACCTCCTCTTTTTAGGCGGAATTCCGCCTATTTTCATCACTGAGAAAAATATTTTCCGACGAAAAATCTGTTCACACTAAAATTGTTTTTAGTGAAACAGATTTCTCTCCTCAGTATGTGATCGACCTTTATTACCATTTGGAAAGAATCTTCAAACGGATCCCCAAATGGAGTAAAAGTCAATCAGACTAAAACTGTTACTTCACTTTCTTCCGTGCGTAGACAGTTGAAAATGGCTTCTGGAAGGCTTTTTAAATAAAAGAAGTACTCCAAAACGGCTTGTGTTGGGATTGGCTCGATAGAATTATTAATGGAGGAAGAGTCAGTGATTTTATTCAGAAGTTAGAGGAGAAAAGAGAGGCCTTTGGCGTGTCATGTGAAAAGAAATTGTGATATGGCAGCCGATGATAATGTGGCGATCGAAAGTCACTATAGGACATCAGTTAAACCAAGCGGAACGTTTGCTCTGTTCAGAACAGTATATGCTTCTGTTTTTTTCTTCAGTTAAATGATTAAAAACATCTTTGGTTACAGGAGAAAAATGTGTACGTTTGTTTGACTTTGTAAATTCATGGAAATCTTCCCGGGATGCGCCAGAGTGCACAGATTTTAATCTATGTTTCAACTTATATTTGTGTATGCCTAACTTGAATAAGATAATGTGCATATTTTGAAACATGAACAAATTAGTTTATTGTTATTTATGTATATATAGCAGGTTTAAAGTGAATTAGCTATGTATTTTATTGTATGTTCGCGCACCAGAGTCTATAACTTGCGCTCTCCAGACCCTAAAATTGTTCCTCTTTTTAGGACTTCCACCACTTTCATGCCTGATTTATGATTGTGTGTGACGAGATTGAATTTCAAGGTTGAATGGTGTGTGACTGTGACTGATGTTGAAGGTTGAATTGTGTGCGACTGTGACTGATGTTGAAGGTTGAATTGTGTGCGACTAGACTGATGTTGAAGGTTGAATTGTGTGCGACTAGACTGATGTTGAAGGTTGAATTGTGTGTGACTGTGACTGATGTTGAAGGTTGAATTGTGTGCGACTGTGACTGACTTTGAATTGAGGGTTGAATGTAACGACAGTACAGTGACCCCTCGCTACTTCGCGGTTCGACATTTGCAGATTCACGACTTCGCAGATTTTTACAATTATATTATAAGAGAAAATATATCGCGGATTTTCTGGAAATTTCCAGAATTTTTAAAAATGTACACCTATTTGTTTCATTGCTTAACATTTGTGCCTGTGTACTGTATGTACATACTGTAGATATCTGTACATTACTGTAAAGGGTGGTTTGTTAACAGTACGTAAAGGAATGGTTTTAAAAGTCCGAATACGTGTTAAACAAATACTGTAAATATGTTGCCCCTATTTCGCAGATTTTCAGCTATCACAGCCGGTTTCGGAACCTATCTACCGGTTCACTGTATATCCATTGCACTTTTATTCTTCTATTGTCCCGGCAGGCCCGGATGGCTCTGGAACTGTGTGTGCTGCTGGGAGCTATCATGTACATCCTGCTGGCCATGAAAGAAATCCATCACCAAGGGTTTCGCATTTTCTTTACCACCTTGGTGAGTGACATACTTACCCTTTTGAAATGACAATGATGCCAATGACTTTGGAAAAGTAATAATGCTATTGCAAGCAGGGCAATCTAAAATTTCACAAATAAAATTACATTTCTTTTCTGTTTTCGGAATAGCCATCTTTCTGTCTTGCTACCACATTTTTTGATTGACGGATGTGTGTTTGTGAGAGTGTGTGAACATGACTGTGACCCTGGATATGTCGGTACAGATCGCCGCACAATGAGCCTGATGGATGGTTTGGAGAAAAGCGCGTATATATAGCATCCAGTGTTAAGGGTTGCTGAGGACAGAGAAATATGGAGTACGCTGGTTAAACCATCGTCTGTGGTGTCCCGACTTTCGAGTTGCTGGATAGGATAGGGATAGGATTAGTATTAAGTATGAATGGAGTCAGAGTGAATGAGGAAGGGAAGTCTTCAGTAAATAAAATAGCTTAAATAATAATAATTATAATACTGGTTGCTTAAACCCGCCTTTTTCCATAAAAATCAGAATTGACAGTGCAGCATGCAATCTGTAAACATGCATCCACGCTTACATGTTACAGACACTCCTACACACACAACCACCCCATAGTGATCACTCAAACATGTTACAGACACTCCTATATACACAACGACCACATATTGATCACTCAAACATGTTACAGACTCTCCTACATACACAACCACCCCATATTGATCACTCAAACATGTTACAGACACTCCTACATACACAACAACCACATAGTCATCACTCAAACATGTTACAGACACTCCTACATACACAACAACCACAAAGTCATCACTCAAACATGTGGTGTAGAGACAAGTCGCTATCAAAAGACCAAAGGGAAATCAAATTTGTAAATTATTTAAATTTTTTGTTTGTTTTTCGATTGACTCCAATTGTATCCAGTACTGAGGTCCTGATTTGGCTCCTTTTGTAATCCGCTGGACTCTTTAAACATTAACATCGATACCAATATTGAAAGGATTATTTGTAGGTCTGCTTTGAAGGGTATTGATGTAAAGGATTATTTGTAGGTCTACTTTGAAGGGTATTGATGTAAAGGATTATTTGTAGGTCTACTTTGAAGGGTATTGATGTTCGAGTTTGCACACTGCAAAAGCAAAAATGGTGATGAGTTCCAGGTTTTATCTGTTGACAGAGAGGTGCGCCTGCCAAAGCTTTGCTGCTGCTGTCCACGGTCTTTGTGATTGCCATGCTGCCAGGCCGCGCCTTTTGCGCTCACCAGTATGAGGATGTGATGGGAGTACTGGCCATCTTGTGCACTGCTCCTTACTTCCTCTTCTTTTGTCGGTCAGTTGGTCAATATGTCTTTTCTTCTTCATATTCATCAATATCATCATGTTTTTCAGCATCATTTTCATCATAATCATCATCATTTTCATCATCATCATGTTGTTCTTGTTCTTCTTCATCATCATAAACTTCATTATGATCATGATAATCAACATCATCATCATCATCTTTATCTTCATTATCTTCATCATCATCAGTTGTTGTTGTTGTTGTTGTTGTTGTTGTTGTTGTTGTTCTTCTTCTTCTTCATCGTTGTCGTCGTTGTCCTCCTCCTTCTTCTTCTTCTTCTGCTCCTCCTCCTCCTCCTCCTTCAACATCATCTCTTATTCAACACCATCTCTTCATCATCCTCATCATCTTCTTCATCATCTTCATCATCACCATCATCATCATCATATCACATCATTATCTTCATCCTCTTCTTCTGAGTAAAACAGTCCATATTATCTTATTATTGATTGCTTCAAAACTATTTGTGTGTGCATGTTTGTGTGTCTGTGTATTTGTGTATGTATGTATGTTTATGTTTTTAACCTTCGCTGTACTTTTGGTTCCAATTAAAAACTAAAAGAAGTTGTGTTTTTTTTAGTTTACACATTTTACGTTAAAAAAAATCAAATTTGCTTTAGTTGCTTTGAAACTTTTTATTTACCAAAATGTCAGTTTCAACAATTATGATTCCTCATGATCTTCATCATCATCATCATCATCATCATCATTATCATCATCATCATCATCATCATCATAATAATAACAGTCTCATCATCATCTTCATTCCGAAGTCATAGAATAATTAAAGTTTAATCCTCAAAAGTTAAGTACAGCGACTGTTAATAATGCCATGGCTGCAAGTCTTGAAATATAGACAAAAGTTTTTACTAAGCAAAATGTATTATGCAGCAATCTATGTAAACGTTTTTTTTTTTTGCAGTGGATTTCGAATTGTTGGTCCCTTTGTGGTTATGATCTACAAAATGATCAAGGGTGATTTGCTGCGATTCGTCATTATCTATTCAATCTTCGTGATTGGATTCTCACAAGGTTTGTTCATTTGTTTGGTTTTTTTCTCTTTTTTTTTCCTGTCCTCTTTCTCTCATTTTTTTTTCATTCTTTTCCTCATTTGTTCGTAAAGTTATAAAATCATATAATACAAATGGTGCTGTTCGCATTTATTGTAAAGACAAAGTGTTAATTATATTTTCATGTGTCACAGCGACTCAACCAAAGCTTTTTAGTTTTGAGGTTAGGTCAGCCAGGCTAGCTATAAATAGCTTCGCCGATGCTTCCTTTCCTTTCCTGTCACTGGAAGGGAGGGTGCAGGCAAGCTATGAATAACCCGCAGCAAGCAAAATGTGGAGGCACTAAACAGTGCTGCTCACATAGGCATTGAGCTGGTGTGGGGTGTTCGTGGTTGTGGTAAACTCATATGTGACCCTCCACCACGGGATGAGTCGTATTGCGCCTCAGTCCATTCCGAGCAATCACTGAAAATAGGTGCAGGGGGTGTGGGTTGTCGGTTTGGAGATTTTAGTTGTTGCTGATTCTTTAATCATTTATCTACAGGTTTCCGTTGGAATTTTGCTAAAATTTACTTCTAAAAGTATTATAAATGTGTTTTAAAAGCACCACCTTTCCCGTTTTGGTGAGAAAATCTTGCCAAAACCACTTCTTTTGAACAACCTGTCCTCCCTATGCTTTTCGAGCCGACCCGATGTACTATGCACCGATTGAAAGGTCTTTGTCTCAGCTTTTAAACTATGTAGAATACGATTGGTTGATTCGAAATAGAGAGCTAAAACGATAGGCTAAAAATAATAGTTCTCCGGGAATGCCCCTGTAAACAAATCGTCACCATGTAGGGGAAGCTCGCTCCACGATTGGCTAATATCTGAGCGTGACGTCAACCAACCAACCAGCAGGAAGGTAATTAAAATTTTGCAACATGGCTGCTCGTGGCTTCTCCGAAGTTTTCATCGCAAAAGCGTTGAATTCGGCCAGAGATGCAAATATTACGGACCAAAAAGATTCAGAAGAATTGGAAAGTCTGATAAGGGAGTATTTTACATCTCTAGAATTGGAAGATACCGGTGATTTAAGCGAGGACGAGGAGAAAAGTGATGATGAAGTGAGTGGTGGTGTCGAAAGTGATTGTGATGGTGTAGGCCTAGAACACGAAGAGGAAACTAGTGACACAGACAGCGAAATGCATCATTTAATTTTATTTTTATTTTTTGGGGTATCAGAAACTTAAAGCTTTATCTGCTTGGAAAAGAACTAAAATTGTATGTCTCTTGGTAAACATTAATTTAGGATAATTTCATGGTGGCTTGTGATTAAAATCACCCACCCACCACCCCCTGCCCCCCGCCTCCTGAAAAAATTAAACAATTTTTAGACCACATACTTTTTTATTTTATGCTGCTATTTCATACAAATTGTTGACATTTGCTCATTTGTAATGATTTTAATATTGTTATGAATAAAATTATTATAGTAGTAGCAATCGGCCTGCATAAAAATGTTAACTAAGTAAAACATGCATTTTAACATGTATTTTTAAAAAAGTGCACAAATAAAAGTACTTCATACTTTGAAATGAAAATGTGTGTGTGTTTGTGTTATTAATGCTGTGCTAGATTACAGTGCCAAATTTCATTAAGATCCATGCATGGTTGCTAAGGACATTACTGTCTTGAAGTTTGTAAACACAAATTTCGAGATTTCTCAGAATCGCGTTTTTGAGGGGGGGCAAAGTAAAAAGCATGTAGCTCCGAGACTATTCGTCAGATTTTCAAACGTTTTTTTCCAATGAAATTGGCATTCAAAATACTTTAAGATAGCACAAATAACTCAAAATGACCCAGAGGCACAATAAGACTCAAACCGTGGTGGAGGGTCACATATTATAGTGCAGACATTGAAAGTACAAATCTTACAATAGGAGTACTTCCTAAATAGCGGTCAACATGTATTTTGTACCGCACTTCATGGGAAGCAACTCTCATTGACCTACTCTCGGTTTATTTAGGAGTACTTCCTAAATAGCTGTTAACATGTATTGTGTACCGCACTTCATGGGAAGCAACTCTCATTGACCTACTTTTGGTTTATTTAGGGATAATGCCTATTCAGTATAAAAATAAATAAGTGTTTTGTTTTGTTTCGTTCTGTGTTGTCTTTTTTGTGAAAATGTATATAGAACTATTTTGTGAATTTGTATGTGGACACGTGTTATTATGTACATGCATATTTATGTGTTTGTGAATATGCATGTGTGTATCTGCATATTTATATTGATAGATATATATATGCATGTTTTTGTGTGTGTGTGTGTCTTGTGGGGCATGTTGGCGAATGTGACTGTGCTGTCCAGAAAGTTCTATCGTGGCCCTGTGTCAGCAATGTGAAGCATGCATCAACGTTTAATTCTGTCGTGAACGTGACGTGGTTTTTGTTCAGTTTTGAAAGTTTCAAATGCACTTTCTTGCATTGTGTCATTGTAAATGGCTGTCTTGTGCATGCTTGCTGCAATGTGGGCATTGCAGATTGTCCGTAAAGCCACTTGGGCAGTTTAGTCCATGGTATTGTTATGTCAATTTGTATTGCTTGGCACAAACTGTTATGTGCTTTGTTTGTTCAGCGATGATCAGTTTTCTTCTTCATTGTAAATTGACTTCTGTGTAATGGACGTTGGAAGTAACTTTTATATTTGTGGACATTGCCTTGTGTGTTTTGGGGGCAGTGAGTCATAGTTTTCCTTAAAGGTCAACATCATTGAAACATAAAACTGAGCATAAAATATCTACATAATAAAAGAAGTAATAATAATAATAATAATAATTAACATTTATATAGCGCCCTTTCTAATGAAAGCTCAGAGCGCTTTACATTCACATAAGACACTTCTTCTAAGAACTAAAATGACTAAACAAAAAAACATGGTAAACAAAACATACAGAATTTAATTACATAATATAACCACGCACGCACACACACACGCACACACACACACACACACACACACACACACACACACACACACACACCAAGTTCAACACGAATTTAAATTGTGCTGTCATCAAAGGAACGTCTGAACCAATGGGTCTTGAGGCCAGAACGAAAGGCAGCAGATGTTTGGGAAGAATGGTGAGACATGGGAAGGGAGTTCCAGACGGTGGGAGCAGAAAATGAAAATGAGTGTTTGCCAAAGGACTTGTTCACTCGTGGAATGCAGAGATTTTGGGCAGAAGAAGATCGAAGGGTTCTAGAGGGTATGTAGGAGTTAACCATGGTTTTGAGATAAGAAGGGCCGGATGACGAGAGAGCATTAAAGCATAAGTCACATGCCAAACAACTTTTTTCCGAAAAATACTGCCTTTTAAAAATATTTAATAAAATCCACTTCGAATAAACTTTTGCACCTTCGAAAAGCCCGCTCACGTGACCACATGGCTCGTGACGTCAACTGCTGTAGACAATATGGAGTCCGATAGTGCCCCTTCTCTATCAAAACGCAGGAAAACGAAGAGCAGTGGCCTATATTGTGCCGTTGCGGGTTGTACAAACAAACAAGCGGATGGGTTAACATTGCATAGGTTTCCAAAAAACGAAGAAGTGCGAAATAAGTGGGTGAGATTCGTGCAGGAAAAGCGTGTAAACTTCGGTCCGAAGTACGGGACACCAACTGCGTTGTCAGCAATTTGCGCAAAACACTTCGCTGAAGACTGCTTCCCCCCAAGTGCCACTTTAATTAATGCGGAGCTTTGGGATGAAAACAATACAGACATTAAAGCCTGGTTCTGTTCCAACGATCCAAAGTCCGTGTGCCATTGCAACAAGCGCCTCAACAACAGCAACAGTGATTCAAGTTACTAGTAGTAGGCCTACTAGTACTGCTTCAACTTCAACTACAGTCACAGTGGCTACTACACATCCATCGTCTGCTATCAGTTTGCCGCGTGTCAGGTTGTGTTGTTGTTGTTTGTAGATTATAGTCACACGACACTTTCGCATATAGGTGACTACTGGACCGATTTATACTGACACCAGCGGGCCAGTTGTTGGTAAAGGGGAAAATAATATGATCACACGTTGACCAATCCGGGATTCGAACCAGCGACCTTTCGGTTACTAGCAAGACGCTCTTACCAACTGAGCTACCCGGCCCCACTGAGCGTGTCAGGAAAGTCAGAGGAGCTTTTATTTATTTATTTATTTATTTAATCATTCTTATATAGCGCTTTTCCAGCTCAAGAGCTGCTCAAGGCGCTGGCCGATACAGGATCTAACTCGAGCCGCCCGAGGACGCCCACCCGCAGCTTTTCAGAAAAGGGAACGCAAGAGGGTATGTATTCACTGGTCTAGCTCGTATAATTATTTGTTTATTATTACAATTAGTACTCGGGGGTCGAATTCGTTTCTAACAGAAGAGAGCACTGCTGTAACACGACAGATCGAGTGAAGAAACACTGCTTGTCTCACTTGTAACTTCTTCGCAATCGGCCATTGTATACAGCTGCTGACGTCACTGCGAGGGGAGATCAGCGATAGCTGCGTTTTAGATTATTACTTCCCTTACTCTTAATTACAGGTAGGAAATCCCACTTTCAGTGATCGATATCTATTAAACGGTAGAGCTTTGCTTACCGAATTTTTTGCATCTGGTATTATTTAGTGAAGTTCTTTCAGCAGAAACTTTTTGACCGAGCACTGTGGTTGACCTTTAAAAAATTCATGCAAGGCTGTTTTTTGTGAGTTGGAGATTTAGCTATTGCAGAAAGCTTGAAACATTTTATAAGGGCCCCCTCAAAAAGTTTGTAGCTGACGAGCGGGACTTTACAGTAAGATGGCATTTGTAACAGTTCTTCCTTGGTTTTTGCTTTTTTTTTTACTCTCATGGATAGCAATGTGTATTCACACACCCACCCACACACACACCGCCCCTCTTCCACCTCCATCCGCCCCTACCCTCCCTCAATTTTTCCAGATTTTTGCAAATCTGCGCAAAATGAGTCCTAGATAATCCAAAAATGACATTTAAAAAAAAAAGTGTTCGTCTCTCCGCTCTCCACCATGTGTCTGTGCAAAACTTGCAAGTAAAATTAATATCTCAGAACCTATTTCAACTATCACAACTAAACTTGGTAAGATGGTGTATATCCACGAGACCTCATAATTCTCAGTGAATGAATGACTTCACTTTAAGGTCAAGGTCACAGGGTCAACAAATATTAGTAAAAAAAATGACAACTTTTCACAAAATTTCACTTTTATCGGTTATTATTATTGAACTTATGATTCTTTGATGCATAATAGATATTAATAAGACACACATACTGTGCAAATTTAGTCAACCTCACTCCAAGGTCAAGGTTACTGGAGCTTTCCAAAGTTGGTTAGTACAGGTGCTTTTGAAGTGACCTTGACTGATATATATATATATATATATATATATATATATATATATATATATATATATATATATATATATATATATATATATATGATATATATATATATATCGCTTGTTTGTGATTACAGCTTTTCTGGGCCCAAAATACAGCTTTAATCACATTATAGAGTATTTTATTTAGTTTGATTCACATTAGCTCAACAGCATATCAGCCACACTGGACAATAAGCTACAAGGCTTCAAAAAGATGTAAGGAACGTTTTTTCACTAACAAATTTTTTTTTTGGAATGAGTTTATTTAATCACTTTTATATAGCGCTCTTCTCTTCCAGCTCAAGAGCTGCTCAAGGTGCAGGCCAATACAGGATCTAACTCAAACTGCCTAAGGCACCCACTGTTACCACTAACTACAAAATATATGCACATAGTATACAATTGTTTAAAAACCAGTTGGACACAATAAAAGTATTGAGAGACATTCTATTTCTTTGACGAATAAAGTGTTAGGTTAATTGCATGCACATAGACCCAATGTAATTGTTTGAAGAAGAAGGGACATTTAGAAAGTGTTCATGGCCTGTTTCCTCCTGAAACTACTGCTACTACTATTACTACACTACTTTTACTACTGCTACTACCATTTCTGCTACCAACACTACCTCTACTACCAATACCACTACTACTACTGTTACCACTACTATTGCTTGTTACTATAAACTACTACTACTATTGTAACTATAAAATACTATTATTATTACTACCACCACCACCACTTCCAACATTACCACTACCACCAATTATACCACTATTACTACTACTGTTACTACTACCACTGCTACTACTGTTACTATCTACTACTAGCCTAGTACTGTTGCTTCTACCACGACTACCACTACTACTACTGTTACTATATACTTCTACTACTACTACTTTTATTACTACCAGTATTACTACTACTACTACTGCATGTAGAAAGCAGCGACTTAAGAGTCTGTAAAGAACAGTATCATTTTTTCACAACATTTTTCTTACCTTACAGCTGGTAATCATCTGTTTTCTTTCAGCCATATTCATTATATTCCACGGTGTGGATCTGGGGGAAGAGGCTGCGTTCAAAGATGAATGGGATCAGTCAGTCATGGGCGTGTTTGTGATGTCCGTTGGACAATTTGAAGATATCTATGTTTCCTTTGGCGAGTCAAATTACCCGGCCATGGGAAAAGTAATATACTTTAACAAACAAACAAAAAATTAAAATAAAATAAATATATTGTGTTTTTTTTTTAATGTTTGGGCTTCAAAAGTTTCTGTTGCTGTTAAGAGTTTTTATTCTTGAATGTAATGGATATTGTTTGCATGTATATGTTCGTATGTTTATGTATGTATGTATGTAAATATATGTTTGTTTTTAACCGTACATTTTGGGACTGAAAGCTGCATCCTCCACAAGTCACCCTTAAGCTGGCTGTCATGACAAAAGTGGTGCTATACAATTCATTTGGTTCTATTAATCGTAATTATTTCCCTTTTATTTTATCTGAAATGAATGGCCTCTTGTTCATCACCACATTGAGCGAAGACCAACCTGAACATGGATTGTAACTTTTTAAAGACCGTACTATGCATTGTTTTGAAATAATTGAACAGAGAACCATATACTCATACTAGAGTAAGGGTTAAGAAACCAATTCAGTGGCTACAGCAGACTTGCCTACCATACGGTCGTTTGCCATATTTGTACGCAATTTTTGCCTTGGAGTACAGTCGTCTAGTCAGCTCGCAAAAATCATAGTCAAATTTTTAAAAATTTATTTTTTATTTTTATTTATTTATTTATTTAATTTTTATTTTGAATAAAATGACTTGCAGTGTAGTTACTCCCCTTATGGAGGTGGCGCATTATCGTAAGTTCAACGCACTTGTGTTCCTCTTTAATCCATTGTGCTCAGGGCTGTGTACTAGCGCAGCCCTGAAAATGAAAAAAAGGTCCCACTAGCCTTTGGCTAGTAACTTAAAAATTTTACTAGCCAAACTAAAAATTTTACTAGCCAAACTAAAAAAAAGTTTATTTTAGCGCACTTGCATTTGGCGACTAGAGTTTATTTTTTAGTCGCCAATTTTTTTTTCCACTAGCCATGGCGACTAAATTAGTCGCCATTTTCAGGCCTGTAGCGTGAAAAATAAAGTGATGCAGGCCGTTCTCCCATCCGAATAAAGATAAACCAAAAGATAAACAGAAGGCCAGGAAGAAAGCTTTTTTGAAAGTCTACAACGAAAAGTGGCCTGACAACATCTCCGAAAGGGCCAGCATTTGCAAGATGCACTTTATTCAAAATTGACTTCACCGTTGCACTTAAATAATTAGAATGATAGACTTTGAAAACCTTTACAATAATGACACAATAAAATATCTGTTTCTTTTAATGAAAATATTTGTTTAAGTAATTACTATGTCACTCGCATCTCAATTATACATTTAACATATGCCGTCATACAGGCCCAACAAACAATCCAAAATAATAAAAAGGATAAAATTGATGACTATGGGTGAAGGTCCATGGCGATGAAGCGTTGATGGCGCAGTCTGTGATTTATGAAGATGAAGTGTTGTTGATGTCGTAGTCTAGGAGGTAGATGAGATAATCATTTTTTAAACAAAGTCTTCAGAAATCATTCGGTAACTCACTCCATTTATCCAAAATGAAGACCAAACTAAGAAGGGTAGAAACAATATAAAACATTAAAAAATCATTTTCCTCATATTCACAAGCTACTTCTCCAAATCAACAAAAAAATCATTACTGTCAGACATCACAACATAACACTGATGCAATGCATTCTTTTATATTTACCAAGATTTGAACAATACCGCAAGCTATTAAAAAATGTTTCAAACTAATTACTTTATCAAATTGATGTTCCTTACAGCCCCAATGACTGCGAAAGCGTGTATTACATGAATCTAAATCAAAATCACATGAGAAGTTTGAAGAAGCTGCTAAAGACCCTACGTCCATCAAAAACCTTTTCCGTGCACAATAAATCCACTGGTGCCGAATACATGCATACATTGTAACCTGAAGCATGTGTGATGTGTTGCTTATGTGAAAAAAAGTTTATTTGCCCTCTTATGCAAAACCTTGACCTGAACGTACTCTTCACTTGTCCTTTCATTTTTAAACTTTGTAACACCATTTGCCTAGTAAACACTCATTTCTATATGTATTTCAGTGCACAATGTCGATATTAATGCGTTACAAGAAGACAAAAAGTCTGCTAGTCGATAACGCAAAAATCTGGTCAAAGCTTCCAAAATCTGGATATGAGCTGCCTGGAGTATTGTCAATACATTTGGGTAGGCAGGTCTGCTACAGTCCAGTAAAATATTATATCTGTCCCTTTGTTTGGCTCGCCATATTTTGTCCCGCTACAGCTGGCTGTCATTGTTTTTCTTTCAGCAATGTTCATTATCTTCCAAGGTGGGTCATCCTTTTCCAACTCATGGGAGTCCATCATAGGCATGCTTGCCATGTCCCTTGGACAGTTTGGTGATTTCTATGATGACTTTGAAAGCACTAAATACCAGACCATGGGCATAGTAATACAACAATTGTTGTCTTTGGATGTTTTCTTAGAAGTTGTATTTTGCACCGCAAGTAATAATTGCATGGTTGTGGCGGCTGTGGATGTTTTTGTTTTTTTTTAAATTTGGTGTTGTCATTGTTTTTGTCAAAATTGTTAACTTTCTCATTTTTTTTGCAGTGTTCAAATTTCTACTAAATGTTTTCGCACCATTTTCTTAATGCTTCACTTTGGATGTTTTAGATTTAAAGTTTTTCTTCTTCTTTCTTTTTTTTCTTTTTTTTTACTTTTTTTTTTTTAAAGATATTATTTTTAACTATAATGTTACTTTTTTCAATTCCAGTGTTTGTTTTCATACTACCTGTATTTTCAGTTCCCAGTGTATATTTTAAAGTAATTTTGTACTTGGATGTGCTGGGTGGAGTGGGGAAGGGTGGGTGAAGGGGAGGAAGGCAGAAAGGGGACTTAAACACTTTTAACCCCTGAAGGTCATGACAAAAACAGGGGTACAAATTACATTTTTATTTTTAAAAAACTGCCAATCGTGCATGTTGTCTGGGTTAGTGATGAAATACTAGGTTAGTGAGCTCCCCTATTTGTGGTATAAGCATATATAGTTTTGGAGACTAAACTATACAATTGGAATCTAGCTGATGACAAAAGGATTGGAGACAGCAGCAGACCAAACTTGTCGGATTCTATCTGGAACGAGTTAATGATGATTTAGTGGATGTGTGACGTACATGAGGCCATTTTGCTAAGTTATTTGTATTTAGGTTGATTTGACAATTTCAAAATGTATTTTTAAAATTTTATATTTTATAGTGCATATCCAGTTCTAAATGGTGCATGCTGGATGTCATTAACAGATAACGGATTATAACATAATACATAATATTTTGTTGTTTCATGTTGCGCTTGATCATATTTAGACCATCTTATTCTGTAAGCTTTTTTGTGTTGTGAGCTTTGCATGTGGAACCACAACAGGATATGTAATGTGTTTGTGTGTGCTAACGCATGGAATGGTTTGGTAGCATGTGCTTTGGATGGAGCGCCTGTTTTTGTGTACTTACATCATGAAACTTATTGGTGTTGTGTTTTGCATGTGTGCTTATAATATAATTCTTAACACTAGTGTTTCAGGGAAAGGGGAGGGGAAGGGAGGGGGGAGAAGATGATGCAGAAGGGTTGATGAGTGAGATCAGTTTTAATAGAATGGGGGGGATTTTAATGGTATAGATTGTCTGCTTTTTATAATGGTTTATCATTACACTGTCACTGTGCAGTCTTGCATGGAGAATTGATTATGTGCACTTTAAATGCATGGAATTGCCAACTTCACATAGCAGATTTATTTACATTTTCTTTTATAGGAAGGCCAAAATGTATTTCTATATGTTTAAAAAAAAATTTTCAGTAGTAAAAGTTGGTAGATAAGAACTTTTAGAAAGTTTTTAACAGGTGTTGGCAGAGTACTAAAGTAGCAATTAAATAGTGTTAGTTTATGGTAATATAATTGTTATTAATATACAAGAGAAGTTATTTTGCAGGCTTTGCACAATTTGTGGTGAAAAGTATTGAAGCAGGGAAACTTTCTGTAACTAACCACCCTAAACTGCCATAATAATTAATATTAGGATCATAATAATATTGTCTTTTCACCCTGTAGATCATCCCCACTTCCTCTCCACCCCTAAAAACTATGGTGCCACAGTATATTTTTCCCAGGTTGGGCCCCCATTAGTTTTTCAAGTGATTTCAATAGTTTTGTTATGGGTCACCATGAACTGGACCATCTATTTTGATTTGCTCTACTCAAATCAAATGAGCATGTGAGCACCTGGCCTGACATTGTAGAAGTTGTCTTCAGAGTATCTGCATTGACTTCTTCTTCTTTCCTGTAATGTTTATCTGTCATTTACTGACACGTAAGGGGGCATCTTGTAGAACTGCGCAGATGGATTTCTTCTGCACTGGAGGAAAGAGGAAAGAACATGAAAGTAAAGAGGGCACTTTACTGGAATAAAATAGCCAACTGCTGTATATGGAGTTGCAGAAGACACTGCATAGTTTAAACTCTTAGAGATGAAGCAAGCTTTAAACCTATAGCTTAAAATAAAAGGGTGGACAAGAAAGTTTCCCTGCAGAAGCTAGAGGAAAAAAAAATCTTGTAGTGCATTTAATGTTTTGCTGTGTCAATGTTGTGACTTAGTCGTGATCTTTCAGCCATGTATATCCCATTCCGCGGACGTGGGGTTGTTTGGTCGCATTGGCTGGAGTCGGCGGTGGGCCTGTTTTCCATGTCTGTGGGCGAGTTTGAAGACTTGTATGCTTACTTTTTGGACCTACCCACCCCCTTCGTTCAAATGACTAAAGTACGTGAGTTTGCTTCCAACCCGCTTTGAGCTCATTTATTGGATTAGCAGTATATATAACAGCAATTTATTATTATTATTATTATTATTATTATTATTATTATTATTACACATATATGTATTATATTATTATAGTGTTATAGTATTGTTAAACATGCTGTATGACATGTTTTCTATTATCAAGATTTGAATTTGAAATAAGGTGTAAGTCCTTTTCCTTAGAATGATATTACTGGAATAAATGTATGTTTTAACCATTGGCCTTAGTGGGAAATGGGAGGTAATTTGTCCTTTTGTTTTGTTTTTAGTTACCTAGAATTATCCGGGCATCTCATAACACTATGAAAGCTACTCCAAGCTGTAAGCTTTTCTTCAGGAAATGGGGGTGGTGGTTGCCTGGCAGTGCAAGGCTAAACTAGTGGAGCTAGCTAGGATTGAAACTGAAATCAACTTTTCTGTTGATCCAGATATTTGGCGGAGGACAGAGCAGAAATTGTAGGTGAAAAACTCTGTTCGTTTGCAAAGAATGTTTGTCCCAACGCTGAGCAACTCTGGAGTAATATGCAGGCAAACCATCCAAAGTTGTTTCCCCTCGTATTTCAGAGTATTTGATCACTGTTTTGATTGCCATTATTATTTCTGTGATGTTAAAATACTGGTGTTGAGTTTTATCATTAGTGGCAGTTATGGCAGTGCAGTTAAATGTACGTAACGTTGTTGTTCATTTTATAGCTAAAAATGCTACTTACCAACAAAACCTTTTACATTAGAATTTGTGAAAATAAAACATATCCCATAAATGTGTAAACAAAAAATGTTACTAATCATTTTTAGATAAATGTTTGACAATGAGCGGGAAGAGAAGGGCATAAGCTGAAGCGAATGTAAAACTCGATTAAAAAAAATATTGGGAGGATAGATTGCTGCTCTGAAATAATTCTGTTACATCCCATTTTGTAATGGTGAGATATGGGATTATTATGTCCAATGCAGTTATATGTTACATTTACACATAGTTTATTAGCGTGAAGTTTTTTTTTGCAGTCAGAAGAATTAAAGCTGTCTTTCTTGATTCTGGAAAATCGTATCTGCAGTATGCCTCTATCCTACAACCCTAAACTCCTTTAAAAATTATTATTATACACACTTTTTTTCATGGTGCCAAAACTAGGAGTAGCCCGGGATATACTTAATGGTCAACATGAAAAAGCCTGGTGATTAATATGGATTTTGTTTCAACTGCATGTCTGTGGATCTGCATGAATTTGCACGAAAAAAAATTGTCAGCATGTTATCAGAGAGGCAAAAAGTTTGTGCAAAGCACAAGGTATAGATGTTGTCTTGCCTAAAAGAAATGGGACTTGAGTTGTTACATGGACAGTATCTTGGAAATGGTCCCTATTATTATTAGAGTTTAAGCTAGATGTCCTCACTGGGCGTCAGTGGCGTTCTTCACTAAACATGCTAGGTGGATGGATATGGTCACTATTATTATTAGAATTGAACTTTATTGGGCGTCAGTGGCGTTCCTAACTAAACATGTTAGATGGATGGATTTTTGTAGAGTGAGCTTCGTAAAGGGATAAATGCGATTTCCCGTTTTTTTCTGTCACACCTCTCTACGCGATGATGCTGTTTGTTTCTTGAGTAGATTTGTGTCCCCGGACACACTGGGCATATAGGGGACGTGAATAAGAGAATCAATGTTTATAATGTTCATAAATCTGGTGAGCTATATGCTCTCAAGTAAACCAGAAACGCCGACTAAGCAGCTATAGATGAAGACGTTGAGGATCTGAAGATATAATGAAGTCAGGAAGGAGGTATGTAGAAGCGGAGCGCTCTAGGCGACATCAGATGAAAACAGGTTTAGGTGATGCTGATTTTGGTCACTTGTGTATATAGCGCGCTCAGTCTGTGCTATAGCATAGCATGCTCAGCGCGCACCAGAGGACAAATAAAGATACCAAAATAATACATAGGAGAAGACAACAAATTGTGTGAAATATGAAGGTGATATTTGGTTGTAGGGAATAACAAAAGCTACGGGCATTACATGACACACAGGGATTTATTGTATAGCCGCAATGGAAATCAAATAATGTTTTCTTTGCTGGACTCAGGTGATCTTTATGGTTTACATGATCATGGTGACCTTACTGTTGGTCAACATGCTGATCGCCATGATGGGCAACACTTATGAGCTGGTCTCCAACACACAGAAAGAGTGGTTTAGACAGGTATGCACAAATCCTTTTATGTGTGCAGCAATGCAAATCTATGTACTCGCCCTCCACCCAAAAAAAAAAAGAAAAAAAAAAAGTAGTAATATATATATTTGTAGATGTAGACATTTGCCATCACATTTTGTTAAAATTGTTTGTTTTTAAAAAAAAAATACAGAATACACAAATTTCAATAAAAGAACACAAATTAACTTGCTTATTCATTAATGTTATTATTATTTTATTATTTTTTCATTTATAGATGTAGGCATTTTCCTGCACATTTGTTACAAAATATTTTCAAAATATTATGAAATAAATGCTGATGGCAATTTCTGTTTTAGTTCAGGCTTGGTTGGTAATTTAAGAGCGAAGCTTTATATTTGCACTAGTCATGAAGACTTTGTGGGTTCAAGCCTCCAAGATTGTTAGGAGTCAGTGCTTCATGCAGTTACTGTTCAGAGGGTGGTTCCTTAGGAGTCAGTGCTCCATGCAGTTACTGTTAGAGGGTGGTTCCTTAGGAGTCAGTGCTCCATGCAGTTAATGTTAGAGGGTGGTTTCTTAGGAGTCAGTGCTCCATGCAGTTACTGTTAGAGGGTGGTTCCTTAGGAGTCAGTGCTCCATGCAGTTAATGTTAGAGGGTGGTTTCTTAGGAGTCAGTGCTCCATGCAGTTACTGTTAGAGGGTGGTTCCTTAGGAGTCAGTGCTCCATGCAGTTACTGTTAGAGGGTGGTTCCTTAGGAGTCAGTGCTCCATGCAGTTACTGTTAGAGGGTGGTTTCTTAGGAGTCAGTGCTCCATGCAGTTACTGTTAGAGGGTGCATGTTTCTTAGGAGTCGGTGCTCCATGCTGTTACTGTTAGAGGGTGGTTCCTTAGGAGTCAGTGCTCCATGCAGTTACTGTTAGAGGGTGGTTCCTTAGGAGTCGGTGCTCCATGCTGTTACTGTTAGAGGGTGGTCCTTAGGAGTCAGTGCTCCATGCAGTTACTGTTAGAGGGTGGTCCTTAGGAGTCAGTGCTCCATGCAGTTACTGTTAGAGGGTGGTCCTTAGGAGTCAGTGCTCCATGCTGTTACTGTTAGAGGGTGGTTTCTTAGGAGTCAGTGCTCCATGCAGTTACTGTTAGAGGGTGGTTCCTTAGGAGTCAGTGCTCCATGCAGTTACTGTTAGAGGGTGGTCCTTAGGAGTCAGTGCTCCATGCAGTTACTGTTAGAGGGTGGTCCTTAGGAGTCAGTGCTCCATGCAGTTACTGTTAGAGGGTGGTCCTTAGGAGTCAGTGCTCCATGCAGTTACTGTTAGAGGGTGGTCCTTAGGAGTCAGTGCTCCATGCAGTTACTGTTAGAGGGTGGTCCTTAGGAGTCAGTGCTCCATGCAGTTACTGTTAGAGGGTGGTCCTTAGGAGTCAGTGCTCCATGCAGTTACTGTTAGAGGGTGGTCCTTAGGAGTCAGTGCTCCATGCAGTTACTGTTAGAGGGTGGTTCCTTAGGAGTCAGTGCTCCATGCAGTTACTGTTAGAGGGTGGTCCTTAGGAGTCAGTGCTCCATGCTGTTACTGTTAGAGGGTGGTTCCTTAGGAGTCAGTGCTCCATGCAGTTACTGTTAGAGGGTGGTTCCTTAGGAGTCAGTGCTCCATGCTGTTACTGTTAGAGGGTGGTTCCTTAGGAGTCAGTGCTCCATGCTGTTACTGTTAGAGGGTGGTCCTTAGGAGTCAGTGCTCCATGCAGTTACTGTTAAGCTAGCGATACACGGTAAGACTAGATCTTATGATACCCGCGTATGCCGCTGCAGATCTGATGTCTTTGCTGATACACGGTATGTATGAGTCATAAGCCTGTCGGTAAAGGCCAAGGCTAACTAGATCTCAATAGTTGCAAAAGCAATTGTTGTTAGCGCGTGATAAATTGATGACGCTTGTTTTTCAAAACGTCATTACATTTTTTAAAAGCAATATTAATATGCATTGCACAAATATTATTCTTTATTTTCATATCGTTCATTGACATGAGTCACACGACAACAAAAATCACACTGTCGGCTGTACTTCCAATCCAGCAAAATATTGCAGGCTTCATGAAACCGCGCCTGTATTGATGAAAGTGCGCAGTTTCTGGTCCCTTGGTCTTTGTAGACCTGCAATGATGTGTCCCATAAGCAGCTATGTTCATGGTACAACTCAATCAAAATTCCTGTTTGGTGCTTCGACAGGTCTGCCATTTTTCAGTTTGTAGGTCGCGGTTTTTCAGTGACCTTCACCTCGGAGTTCAATCAAATAGCTGTTTTGATTGGCTGTCTGACCTCCACTGTCGTATCGCACCGTGAAAAAATAGAACATGCTCTATCGATAAGACTTGACGACAATTCCTACCGATCCGGGAATTTCCGTAGTCATATGCGGGTATCATAAGATCTAGTCTTACCGTGTATCGCCGCCTTTAGAGGGTGGTTCCTTATAGTTCAACACTGTGCAGTTTGTTGAAGCCATTGTTAATGACATTTGCTGTTGGCAGTGGGCGGCGATCATTCTGATGATAGAACAGAGTGTAACGCCAGAAAAACGAGTGGAACTCCAGATCTCCTACTCCCAGCCTCAATCAGATGGGAAAGGCAGAGTGTTTGTAGTTCGCTGGTACCAGACGGTATGATAGTTTTCTTTTTTTGTTTGTTTTTGATTTTGTTTTTTGTTTATAAGGCCAACAACAACAACAACAAAAATTTTCTACCTTGGATGTGCGATTCTTGTTTATTGGGGGGGGGGGGGGGAGGGGGGAGGGCTTTAAAAAAAATTTTTCCAGACAATCCCCCCCCCCCTTCCTCCAAAAGTTTAAGATAGGGCCCAAAAATTAGGGTTGGTCAAAATACTAACAGACTTTTTTCTCTTTTTTGGGGGCAATGGAAAGAGGGTGGGGTGGGGGGGTGGGGGGCTAAGCAGAATAGTTTTATTGTTTATTTCATGAAGCCCTCACAGTGGGTGAATGTCACTAGCGGATTACAGCTTATTAAAACAACTGATGACGTTTTTGTTTTTATTTTAAATAAACAAAGGTTAAGCCCTATATATCATCTTTTGTTTGGGTGCCTTTTGGGATTAACAGACGTTAGTTGCTATCCTTTGGGACAGGTGCTTTTGTGCTGCATGAACAATGAATAAGACTACAAATAAACCAATACCTAAATAAACTATTGCTACACTTCGCTTACGGATTC
Source organism: Oncomelania hupensis (assembly GCA_036898135.1). Lineage (NCBI taxonomy): Eukaryota > Metazoa > Mollusca > Gastropoda > Littorinimorpha > Pomatiopsidae > Oncomelania > Oncomelania hupensis. The sequence continues at coordinate 35,734,515 of CM072527.1, read as the reverse complement.
ATTGTTTTGACCTATCCTATCCTATCCTATCCCGTAACCCGAAGGTCGTAGGGGCACCACAGATGATCGTTTAACCAGCATACTCCATCTTTCTCTGTCCTCAGCAGCCCCGATGGCTTCGCTCAGTGTCAAACCAGTCCATTCTCGAATGTTGTCCTCCCACCTCTTTGTCGGTCTCCCTCTTCTTCTACCTCCTTGCACTGTGCCTTGCAGAATGGTCTTTGCAAGGCCTGATGATCTGGTGACGTGGCCATACCATTTTTGACCATAGACACAAAGTTTCCTGACTTTCAATGCAGATTTGCCCAAGACTGTGCTCAGTTCTCTGAGGGCGCTACCTGATGCGTCCTAATGGAGCACATGATAGCCTCGGATAGCTTGAATTAGATCCTGTATCGGCAAGCACATTGAGCAGCTCTTTGAGCTCATAAAACTCTATTTAAGACAGATAAATAAATTATTATTTTTTTTGTGTTCTTGTATGTGGCATACTGGCACCTAAAACTGAGTGCGTGCGTTAGTGACTCTTGAATAACATTAAAATATCAAATGTGCCTTAACTCTTGAGCCGTGTGCGTTTTGCAGGAGAAAGAGAAAGAGGAGCTGATGAAGCTGAGGATCCAGAACAAGATGCAGCAACGAGCTATGGCCCAAAAGCAACATGCCATGCGTAAGAAAAATGCTCCTACCTTGTGGCAAGATCTAGTCCGTGAGGGAAAACAAAATGTCTAGATCTGACTGGTGTTTACATTTTTATTTATTCATGTATTTTAGTTTCATTTGGTTTTTTTGTGTTTTTTTTAGATATTACTGTCATTATATAATTTAATTTGTTTTATTGTATTTTTATTTACTTATTTTTCATTTGTTTATTATTACCATATGTGCCAATTTGACAATTTTGCCATTCACTCTGAAAAGTTACTTTTTGCTAGCAGAAAAAAGTGCCATTTAAAATGTATACATTTATTTGTCATTTTCGATGTAAGGTTGTGTTATTTTGAGATCAGTCTGTATTTCTGGGTTGAATAGAGGTTATATTTAAATTTTTTTTTTTTTGATGGTTGAGGGGAGGGAGCTAGTTTTTTTCTTTAAGTAAGTGCCAAAAAACCCAAATTGTGTGTGTGTGTGGGGGGGGGGGGGAGGAAGGGGGAAGGGTGGATGGAATATCATTTGTGTACAAGTGCTGCCCTGTTTTGTTTGTGTGTGTTTATGTTTTGGCATGCCGGTGTGTGTCCTTTAATTTTGTTTACTTTGATATTTTTGTAGATCTGAAGAAAGAAAAATACTGTTTTATGACTTTTATTTTCTTGCCAAGATGTTGTAATTGTTATTTACGCTGCTATTACTTGTGCTTTCAAAAAAAAAAAAAAGCTGATAATTCTTTATCCGAATTTTACTTTGATGTATTTTGAGTTCTTGTTGGAATCTAATTTCTACTTTCTTTTAGCAGTCTTTCATGCATAATATTTGTTTGTTTTTTTTTTGGTTTTTTTTTAAACAATCTCTCAAGCTATGATGATATTTTCACCGAATAAAACTTGAAATTTTGTGCTGTGATAATAATTATGTTGATCAAACTGACTGTGATATAACACTTTTGTCATGTTAATATAAATAGGTTTTAGTATTTATATCTTGTATTTTTCCTTTAAAATGTTTTTTTAAATGTTCGAGGTATATGTTTTGAGCTCATTTATTGGGAGAATCGCACTATTTAAAAGCATATATATATATATATATATATATATATATATATATATATATATATATATATATATATATATATATATATATATATATATATTATAAAGCTGTTTTATTATTATGGGTTAAGTAAAGGGGAGATCCTTTTGTTTTGGGATTTGATACCGTTTTTATAAAAAAAGATTTTGTCTTAGTTCGCTTTTTATGGTGCTCGATTTTCTCTCTTTTACATTTGTTGCATTGTTCTTGTTCTAGGTATTCTCAACTCCACCCGCAAGTTACAAAATGTGAAAAAGCTATTTGCCTCCGCCAAAGCTCAAAGGTTTGAAATCCACAGATTTTGCCTGTTTGGAGAGTCTTCTGTTTGAACCCTGTGTTAGTAGCACGCACCCACAATAACGCCAGCTGATCCTGATGCTTGTTTTGTTATTTGTGTATATTGCCCCTCTAATTGATAGTCTTTTTTTAAAAATTGCTTTCAGAGTTGTTGTGGGTTTTTTCCCCTGGGTTACGCAAGAATTGAGTATGTTTTCAGTGTTCAGTTTTGGTAGAAAATCTAGCGACCAGTTGAGCGCTTGCTAAGTAGTTTGAACCGAGTTGTCATTTAACAAAAATCGCTCTGGCTGGTGGTACCCTTGAAAAGAAAGCCACTGTGGACCAGTTGGTCCCTTGCAAGCAAATGTGGGGCCAGTTGTAAAGAAAATCCCCATGGGACAGTTGGCCCCTGACAAGAAAAAACAACAGCTGTTACATTTTGGGATTATCTATGTGCCATAGAGACGATGTCGCCCGACATGCTTCAATTTGATAACCATTTTAAAATACGTTTGAAAGTGAAACTGAAATTCAGTAAGTTAAGAGTACAGAGACAGAGAGAGAGAGAGAGAGAGAGAGAGAGAGAGAGAGAGAGAGAGAGAGAGAGAGAGAGAGAGAGAGAGAGAGAGAGAGAGAGAGAGAGAGAGAGAGAGAGTATGCTGTTTGTTGCAAAGGACAGAACTGAGAAAATGTTCTGCCAAAAGGCGGATGCGCACGCACCGTTCTAATATAAGTCATCATTTATGCTACGACACATGTACAGTTCGCTCTCAGTGAAAAAACACGTGGAATGCCAGTGGAATTTGTTTGCAAGGGCAGCTTAATTGTACAATACAAAGAGTGACTGTACCTGTTAGAGCTGAATTATTAGTTTAACACAATAGCTGGTTTTGTTATAGGAATAAATTTGCTAAAAACTGTTATATTATGACTAGTTAAGCGCCCTGAGCATGCTTCTGGGTGTGGAAGCTTGTATGCACTGTATAAGTTGTCATTCATTCATAGCTAACTTCTGCTAGCGGACAGAATTGCTAGCATTTATTTTTTTTGTTGGGTGGCTAGAGCTTACCTACAATCACCACAACATATGCGTATGTGGGTATGATGGAAGTGGTACGCAAGTGTTTTGAAGATAACCAGTGTTATTTTGATGCACCTTTTGCCTGCTTGGGTGGTGGTGTCATTCAGCAACATTGCATTTAACCCAGTGAAGACGGGTCCTGCCTCAGCACTGTCACGGATAGTTTTTTCTCCCGTCGTCAAGCTGTTGTACCACACCCCAACCTTGTCAAGGTACCAGTTTTATTTCTCAAGAGAGAGAGATTGGGAGTCTGCACAAAAAGTGTTCCATTAGGTTTTTGCGACGTAAACGTGTTAAGTTTACTTAACCAACAGACTGCTTTGATGCTGATGCTGATGAGGATAACGAAGACGCATCAGTACAACTTCAAGTAATCGGATGGATAAAACTTGCTACAGGAAAAGATTGGGGTCATTTTAAAAATTTATACCATTTTCCTCAATGTGCAATATGATGAAACGCAATGGAATTCAAGCAACAGCATTGAGATAAGTAGTTTCTGTAGGTTTTAGTTAGGAGTCAGCTGTTAGTATGGAATTTATACGTTGTAAAATTGTATTACTGTTATGAACATCAGTTAAGGTATCCTTGGTCTTCTTAGAGCCCCTTAATCTGATTTGTTTTATTCTTTTCCAACTAAAGCAGAACTTTTCTTTCTTTATTTTCATTTTCCATTTTCTCATTTTTTTGCAGCTATAGTGTAATAGATTCAGGTGATGTCCCCTTTGTTGCCGTTATGTTGTATGAGATAAACGTTTTTATTATTTTTTTTTTTAAGTTCTACCTGTATTCCTACAATCCAGTTTCAATTCTGTAAGCAGCCTGACATTGTGATACCAATGAAGTTTTTTCTGAATTTGGCATCCTCTGAGACTAGCCCTGTCTGTACCAGACCCAGAACAGTTTTATAATATTTCTAGCAAGACCTCTTTTTGTTTTCTTTTTTTTTTAACCCTTTTTATGATACTTTTGGTAGGATCCCTTTCCCTCCCCCTAGATCCCAAACAGTTAAATTTACCCTGTGTTTTTAATAGCTTTGTGTGTTGTTCAGTACTACAGTTTACCCCCAGCTTTTTATGTCAAGTTTTGTTGTTTTTAATACAAGACAGCTTTTTGTGTTAATTATTTTAGTAGTACAACTTTTTATGTGAAGATTTGTAATACAAAAATAGCCTTTTTATGTAAAGTTTTTAATATAAGACAGCTTTTTTGTGTTAATTTTTTTTAATACCAAGATAGATTTTTTTTAAAAATGTAAGTGTGTGTTGATTTTTAAAAAAATGCAAAACAGCTTTTGAGGCAAATTTTTTTTACATTATTATTTTTAAAAAAAATACCAGACAGCTTTTTATGGAAAATTTTTATATGTAAAGTTTTTAATTAAAAAAGTTTTTTTTGTGAGGTTTTCAGTACAAGACAGCTATTTCTGTAAATTTTTCAGAACGAGATTTTCTTTTTTTTTTTTTTTTATGGTTTCAGTTACAATATAGCTTTTATATGTAGTTTTCCAAAAAAATCTTATGTTTTTAAAATTTTTTTTAAAAAGAAATTGCTTTGATGGATGCTAAAAATGTTTTTTAAAATATATTTTATAGTAAGCCAGATGAACATTCTTTAAGTTTTGGAACTTTGTGTAGAAAAATTCCTATTAGGCCTATAAGTTATTGAGCTAACAGCGTGTATTTGTTATTTTTAGTATTGAAGTTTTCATTGCAATGGGTAGTTTGTGCTCCATTATTTTGCTTTTGCTTTGTTTTAATAAGTTTTTTTTTTTTAATCTTCCTTCCCATGTACTATCCTATTCCTATCTTATCCCATAACTCGAAGGTCGTTGGGGCACCACAGATGATCGTTTAACCAGTGTACTCCACCTTTCTTTGTCCTTAGAAACCCTTATGGCATTGCTCAGTGTCTAGCCAGTCCATTCTCAAATGTTGTCCTCCCACCTCTTCTTTTTAAATCTCCCTCTTCTTCTGCCTTCTTGCACCGTGCCTTGCAGGATGGTCTTTAATGTAATGTATTTTATTTTATTTCATATTTTAAATTTGTACAGTTTCTGATATATAATGATGTTGGCTTCACCAGTACTTGTAGTTTTTATGTTAAAATGTATAAAATTTTGTGTTAAAATATATAAAATTAATAGATTTTTTAATAAAAGTGTACCCTAAACTGTACATTTACTCTTTCCAACTTTAATTAGATTTAATCTTTCCGAATTTAATATATTTCTATCTAATCTTTCAACATTTAATATCTCTATCTAATCTTATTATCGCTATCTGCATAAACTATGTTTGCGAGTGGTGAATTGTGAATGTAGCAAATAATATAATGTTAATTTATGTAATAGAGCACTTTTCCCTCTCAAGAACTGCTCACGGCATTGGCTAATACAGGATCTAACTCAAGCATGAGAGACACCCACTTCAATACAGGGTGGGGAACAACTCATTGAGAAAAACTCTGAAAAGGCCGGGGTCCAGGGGCCGCTTAGGCCCCGGCGGGGTCAAGGGGCCACCTAGGCCCCGGCGGGGTCAAGGGGCAGGGCCCTTGTAGGGGGTCCAGGGGGGGGCAAAGGCCCCCGGAAAATGTGCACGTTTTTAAGCCATACCAAGAGTGGCATAGTAACAGTGCAGTAAATGTATAGTGAACTGAACCAACCAAATATGAAAGAAAAGTAATAATTATTAGAAAAAGCTTGAACAAACACAGGAGCACACACACACACTTGTGTTTTGTGACAATAAAATTTCGTATTCACACACACACACACACACTCACACACACAAAAGCAAATACCACTAACCTTTACATTTTGGATGTCTGTTTCTTCTTGCACATTTCAGTCTTTCACAAGTTCAATTTTAATAGAAACAATCTTCTTAACAAATTTTCAAATAAGTTTCTGCAAGTTAAATTAAAGAGGTTTCATTTCAGCACATTGTCTAATTTTAGCTTCCACAAGTTCACTGTTGTTTTACTTCCTAAAAAAGTTGACAATTGAGCTTTGCTTCATTAATTTTGCTGGTGATGGACACGGATGGGTACTTGTAATAATAGGTCTACTGGATTTGGAAACGGACAAATTTTTTTTCCTCTGAACTCTTCTTTTTTTCCTCTGAAATGGCTGCCGATTTCCTCTGAAATCAGCGGATCCGAGGAGAGTTCCCCACCCTGTTCAATAATAATAATATTTAATCATTAATGACTCCCACCCCGATAATAATTATGACAGAAGTGTAAAGCACAATGTCAAAACTGTCAATGATAGACATAGCATAGAAATCTGTTGTCGCTATCCCTGTCAACGTTGACATTGCCAGTTCATCATCAACGTTTCTATTTACATTTCGTTATTGTGAAATGTTTGTATTTCTATTTACCTCCTTTCAGCTGCTGATTATGTATGTTCTTCTTCAGTTCAAGACAGATGTTGAATGGTGTTTCACATGACTTCTGTGCCATGCTTGGTTCCTGGCACGTAAATTGTTCTAGTCCTTGACATTGCGGAATTGCTGTTGTTGTTGTTATTGCATGATGCTGTTGTTGGTATCACCATTTATAAAAATAATAACAAATTTAAAGCAAATATCGATGAACTTTACATTACAGGAAATGCTAGAACAAGTTTAATGTACAAATTTTTTTCCTTTTTCGCTTTTCAGGCTTTTTGAGAAGGCTGCTGCAGCTGCATCTGACACTGCTGAAGCTCAGTCTTCTTCAAATGCATAATTATGTGATGTACGGAGGAAGAACGGGTTGTAGCAAACCCGCTTTCTGCCATGCGTAATCCCTCCACTCTTCCAAAACCCCTCCGCCCTAAAGAATGGGCCTTATAGGACCCTCTCTCACAACCTCCCCTTCTCATCCCAACCCACCCTACCTAGTTGAAAGCTATCCTGAACAGCTTAAGGAACCTGGCATTTATATTTACTTTGTTGTATCCCACACTGTGATGCTGGCTACTTTAGTGTGAAACTTTCACAGGATCATCTTCCATCCAAATGTCACTCATTATTTAAGATTGGGGGGGCCAATAATGGTATATTGGATGCAGTCTATCTTACGTTTCAAAAATAAAATTTGATTCCGATTTCGGTCTTCAACAGAGAGTTGCCTTTTACGCCACATGTTTGAGTGATGAATTTGGGTTTGTGATGTATTTAGGAGAGCCTGTAACATGTGAGCGCGTTTGTTGGTTACAGATCGCCACGCTTTGAGTCAGGTTTAGGAATAAGGCGTGTATAGCATCCAATATATTATTATTATTATTATTTGAGATCTGTAGGTAGAAAAACATACCCACGTTGATCGCTTCAAATGTTGAAATTATCAACGCCTTTTATCATTGATGTCTTCATTACTTACTTGCACTTAGGATTTTGCCGTTTGATATAGTAGAAATAACATGAAAGGTTGTGTAACACTTCCAAAATTGTTTTGACACTTCTTGCTAGCCCCAGACGCTAATAGACTTGTTGGCCTCTCATTACAGGAATGGTAACAAGAAAGCTTCAACATACTTTTATTATGTGGTGGGAGGGTAAACCTTTCTAAAGTGAAATTTATATATTACGTCTATGGTCAAACTTTTGAGTTTATTTGTTGGGTGCTCACAAAATTGTAGTGCTGGAATTTTTTTGTGTAGACATAATTGGATGTTTTTCTCCCCAGTTTTGAATATCTCATCACCCACCACTTCCATACGGTTTCATAATAATAATAATGGATGCTATATACACTCTTTTCCCCAAGTCACCAATCAGGCTCAAAGCGTGGCGATCTGTACCAACATACATGCTCCCATGTTTTCACCCACTCTTAGACACACAACAAACACATATATCACTCAAACACGTGGTGCAAAGGCAGGGAGATCGCCATTAGAAGATGGAGAGGAAATCCAATTTTTATTTGGGAAATTTAAGATTGACTGCATCCAATACCATTATTGAAGGGAGGAAACTGGAGTACCCGGAGAAAACCCTCGCTGCCCTCAATAGTCTCGTAACCTAAGTCACATACATTCGCCCCTTGCGGGAATCGAACCCGCAACCTTTGGCATAGGGAACCCGCGACTTACCCATGAAGCCAACCCTTTTAATTGTTGTCAGTATATATCTTATCGCCTCTTTACCCCTAGTGCCATGCTACTGTTAAAATTATGTTATAGACATGGACGATTTTCTCCACATTTTGTTTTGAATATCTCGTCAAGCGCCTCTCCCCACCCCCCTTCCTTCCCACCTGACACATGCCTCCACCCCCACTTCCATAATGGTTTACGTGTTGCATGTTTACAGAGTCATGTGTTGGTAGGCTGGGAAACTGAGGATGATGAGATTTAGATCTCTGATATTCAGCTTTGAGATGTTTCTACAGAATCACACAGTATTAATTTCATTGTTGTATTATCCCTATAATCTATTACATCACGTAACATTTTGCTTTATTCTACTTTATCTTGATGGTTTAAATTGCATTACACAATCCGAAAATGTTAGAAAGGTGTGACTTTGGTTTCTGCAGTTAAATTTAAATCTGAAATTTTAAGTTTGTTGGTTGAATTTGTTGTGAAAGTGTGCGTGTGCATCTGTGAGGCTGGGGGGAGTGTGGAGAGAGAGGGAGAGGCATGTTCACTGTAGTATGATATGTTGGTTTAAAAATTCATATAATTATATTTTAGAGATTTGGCCTTATAGTTATTGTGCAAAATTAAATAAACCGTCCTGAAAAATGTTTTTGACCGTGTAATGTCGATAATATCTCTGGTGCTGTTGTCTGCATTTGTTTGGCGTTTTTTTTCTCTCTCTCTTTCAGTCTCTGTCTCTCCTCTCTGTGCATTTCTTTCTGTGCACAATAATCACCCTCCCTCTGTGTGTGTGTGTGTGTGATTGGCATGTTTATATGTGAGCATGCATGTTCTTATTCTGTCAGTTAGTATATTTATTCATTGCTTACAGGGTCCAGCGGACTGCAAAGAGCCGAATCAGGACCACAAAATCAAGACCACAACTTCGCTGAAAGAAGACTCACCCCCGATCCGCATAAAAGATCTGCTAGAAAAAACAAACGGTGACCATTCGGCAGAAAGCGTCCAATATATTCCCAAGCTGATCCAACAGACGGTGGGGAGAGGGAGTGGGGGAGGGGGAGACATATTCTGTCAAGGACACAAAACTATTATTCTTGAAAACTGCCCAAAGACTTTATTGTGGTTCCTAAGAAAAACTATAGATCGAAAATGGTCAGGTCTGAGGTTTAAGATCCAACAGATTTAATTTAACTTTGCCAAAATTAATAAACACACACAAATTATCAATTAACAAACCTGTCCTCACATATATTAAATTTATACGTGTGTCACACACTAGCACAATACAATTGAGGAACTAGAAGGGCAAAGCCCATATGACTTACATGCTCATTATGAAACTTGCAATATTTAACATGAAAATGAGTGCCCAGAAAAAGAAAAAAAAAACGATGGCATTAAAATGCAAAGTAATACTGATCTTTTTATCTTTCAAGGTCAAGAGCATAGAAAGATTAAAAGATCGGTATTACTTGCATTTTAATGCCATCGTTTCATTTTGGTTTTTTTCTGGGCACTCATTTTCATGTTAAATATTGCGAGCGAGTTTCATAATAAGCATGCAAGTCATATGGGCTTTGCCCTTCTAGTTCCTCAATTGTATTGTGCTAGTGTGTGACACACGTATAAATTTAATATATGTGAGGACAGGTTTGTTAATTGATAATTTGTGTGTGTTTATTAATTTTGGCAAAGTTAAATTAAATCTTCAATAATGGTACAGGACGCAGTCAATATAAAAATTTCAAAAATAAAAATTCTATTTTCTTTCCGTCTTCTAATAGCGATCTCCCTGCCTTTACACCACCTGTTTGAGTGATGGATGTGTGTTTGGTATGTGTGAGGGTGGATGAGACAGGTGAGCGTGTATGTTGGTATAGGTCGCCGCGCTTTGAGCCTGAATGATTTGGGGTAAGGCGCGTATAGCATCCTGTATTATTATTATTATACTGTATTATTGTGCTATAGTGTGTGACACACGTATATATTTAATATATGTGAGGACATGTTTGTTAATTGATAATTTGTGTGTGTGTTTACTTCATTTCAATATAAATAGTATCCTCACTTTCTGGAAATTTAGTGCTTTAAATTCCCACTGTCACTGTCTTTCTCATTCCTATTGTTCTATCAATATACTATATTGTCTTCTTCTTCTTGTCTGTTTGTATTCTATTTTGTTTTTGTAAACGGGGGTTCGATAAATTAGAGCATAGCCTCTGGCTCCAAATACTCTCATGTACTATAAAATACAGCAAAAATACGGTGCCCAAAAATACGGTGACCTTGGGATGACCTTGACCTTGGGATGACCTTGACCATTACGTGACCTATCATGCATGTCTGATCAAATTACACAATGTTGTATACCATGGGTTAAACAAACAGCCATTTCATTGTACATATCCACGTGTATAAATGGTATTCCCACATTCTGGAAGTTTAATGCTTTAAAGTCCCACTGCCACTGTCTTTCTCATTTCTACTCTGTTCTACCAATCTACTATACTATCTTCTACTTTGCTAGGCCAATCACCTACCTGTTCTCTTAAAAACTCTTCCGGGACAAAACTCCTCATTTGGGGATATTGGATGCTTTCTGCCAAATAGTCACTGGGGCTTCCAATTATATTTTATTATTTGGCAATGTAGGAATTTTACATGTGTTTTGTTGATATTTTGTAATGATGTTTGTATTCTATTTCGTTTTTGTAAACGGGTGTTAGATAAGAGTATAGCCTCATGCAGTGTCCCCTGCGTGGGATGCCTTTATTGTACAGTGACGGCTGGTGGAGTGCCTTCAGTGTTACCACTGGGGTTGTTTCAGCAAGTCCTCTTTCAGCCATGTTGTGGTCTTAATTTGTGTTCCTGATTCGGCTTTTTGCAGTCCGCTGGACCCTGTAAGCAATGAGTAACAGAACAGAACCTATTTTTTGGGTATATTTTTGCAAGGCCTAAAATGACTTTGATCTTCAAGATCAACGCCAAAACGGAACATATATAAATTATCAATCTATCATCTCTAAATACAAAAAGTTTGGACTTTATATATATCATAATTTACGGTCAAGGACTTCAAAGTACTTACACTACCAACATTGGGTAGCTCCAGTGACCTTGGCCTTGGAGTGAAGTTGACCAAAATTGTATAGTATGTGTGCCTCGTTGATATCGTTCATGCTTCAAAGAATTATAAATTCAATACTAATACAATAGAAAAAAAGTGAAATTTTGTGAAAAAATTTCATTTTTTGACTAACATTTGTTGACTCTGTTCCTTTGATCTTGAAGTGAAGCCATTAATTCACAGATCATTAAAAAAGTGAAATGTTGTGAAAAAAAATTTCATTTTTTGACTAACATTTGTTGACTTTGTTCCTTTGATCTTGAAGTGAAGTCATTAATTCACAGATCATTTACGAGGTCTCATGTGCGTACATCATCTTACCAAGTTTGGTTGTTATAGTTGAAATAGGTTCTGAGTACTTAGCCCCTTTAAAGATTTTGCACAGACAGACGGCGGCATTACATTACATTACATGATTATTGCTATAGGTCCAGCGGACTCTTCCGAGCCAAATCAGGACCGGACAACCCCTGATCTGCATAAAAGATCTGCTGAAACAACCCTAGTGGGAAAACTGAAAGCTCTCCACCAGCCAGTCACTTTACAATAAAGACATCCCACGCAGGGCACGCTGAGGCTATACTCTAATTTATCGAACCCCCGTTTACAAAAAGAAAATAGAATACAAACATCATTATAAATTATCAACAAAACACATACATATAAAATGCCTACATTGCTAAATAATAACATCATAGGAAGCCCTAGTGACCACCTGGCAGAAAGCGTCCAATATTCCCAAGCTGATCCAACAGACCTCACACACAAATAAGGAGTCTTGTCCCGGAAGAGTTTTCAAGATAAAAGGTAGGTGACTGGTCTAGCGAAGAAGAAGATAGTATAGCAGATTGATAGAACAGAGCAGGAATGAGAAAGAGAAAATGAGAAAGACAGCGACAGGGAATTTAAAGCACTAAATTTCCAGAAAGTGGGGATACTATTTATACTGAAACCCCCGGCACCCCAACGGGGGAAGACGGCGGTAGACAAACGGACGGACTTACATTTTTTTTCAATGGCATTTTTTAACTATTTAATTTAGGACTAATCTCGCACAAATTTGCAAAAATGTAGATTTTTTCTGTTGGGGCGAGAGGGGGAGGAGGGGGGAGATGGGAAGGGTGAGGGGAGGAGTTAGTACATAATAATAATAAAAATAATAATAATAATAACGGATTTTTATATAGCGGGTACTCCAGCCTATGACCAGACTCACCACGCTTTACATAGTCATTACATATAAATACATGCACTGGATAAAACATCGCTTTTGCTACAATACACCAAAAGACGGAACAGTAAAGGTACAAACTATTTACAACTATGTACACAAATTACAAAAAAAAAAGACAGAAATAGACTATTTACAACTATGTACACAAATGACAAAAAAGACAGAAATAGAATAGCAAAAACCTATTCACAGCTATATTTATATGCCCGGTTAGGCCCAGGAGGAAAAACAGTATAAATATTTACAGCCATGTATACACTTACGGATCAGACAGAGACAAAAGAGGAGAGAATGGCAGCGGGATACAAATCAGTCTGAATAATGCAGTTTGAAGAGGTGGGTTTTGAGGGCCTTTTTGAATGCTTGTGTTGATTGTATGTTGCGGATATGGGAGGGAAGGGAATTCCACTGCTTAGGTGCGGAGTAAGCGAATGCACGTAGGCCGTATGTCTTAGTGCGGGTGACGGGAACCTTGAGTATGCGAGTGTCAGCAGAAGATCTTAAAGTGCGTGAAGGGGAGTAGACAGACAGTAGATCAGCAAGGTAGGAAGGACAAGAATCTGTGAAGAAGTTGTGACAGAGAACAGAGAGTTTGTACTCTATGCGTGCTTGCACAGGAAGCCAGTGAAGGGAATGTAGTAGAGGTGTGATGTGATCGTGTTTCTTAGCTCGGAATACTAGTGCTGCTGAGTTCTAAACCTTTTGTAGTTTGTCAATGATGTGTTTTGGGGAGCCAGCGAGGAGAGAGTTGCAATAGTCAAGACGAGAAAGGACGAGAGCGCAGACTAGGGTTTTGGTGGCAGTGACTGTAAGATAGTGGCGAAAGCAGCTGATTTGGCGTATGGCCGTGTATGCAGAGCGACAGACGTTGGAGATGTGGTTGTTGAGGGACAGGTCATCGGAGAGAATGTAGCCGAGATTTCTTGCTGAGGATGAGAACTGAATGTTTGTTGTCCCTACTGTAAGCGATGTTGGGAGAGGCGGGAGTGAGGAGGAGGTGTTGTGCTTGTTAATGAGGAGGGCTTCGGTTTTATCGTCATTAAGCTTAAGCTTGTTGAGTGTCATCCATGACTTAATGTCTGTGATGCAGTTCTCCAAAGTCTTAACAGTGGAATTAATGAGAGAGGGGGCAGTGGATTTATAAAGTTGTGTGTCGTCTGCAAATGACTGACTCTCAACAGCATGCTTTCTAAGCAGGAGAAGCAGTGGCTTGGTGTACAGAGTGAACAACACCGGCCCTAAAACGGAACCCTGAGGCACGCCGCACACCAAGTCTGCTGTGCTGGAGAAACAGCCATCGACATAGACTCACATTGCAATACATGTGAGTCCAAAAGCGTAACATATTGTTTATTACATCGGTTGTATGAAAGAAACAAGATCTAGCATATTCACGAACAAGAACTGGTATATTCATTAAGAAAGTCAGTCACAAACAAATAATTATTCGGACATACGCCTGCTTCTTTCACCCGCTTGTAGCAGCGATCTGGAAAGTAGCGGCTCATGTTGCGTGCCTCGCTGCATGTAGTGAACGTTCCATAACAAGTGCCTATCAATAACTATAGTGCTGCGAATGCTTATCACTGAGGAATGCTTATCAGTAACGAGTGCCTATCTATGACGAGTGCTTATCCGTAACGAGTGCTAATCTGTAACGAGTACTTATTAGTAGCGAGTGCTGATCAGTAAAGAGTGGTTAACAGTAACGTACCAATGCTTACCAGTAACAAGTGCGTATCAATGACGATTGCTTATCCGCGACGATTGCTTATCCATGACGAGTGCTTATCCACGACGAGTGCTTATCCATGACGAATCTTATCCATGACGAGTGCTTATCAATAACGAGTGCCGATGAGTATAGAATATCGAAAACAAGTGCTTATCCATTATTAATAACAAGTGCTTATCCATGACGAGTGCTTATCCGAGACGAGTACTTATCCATGACGAGTGCTTATCCATGACGAGTGCTTATCAATAACGAGTCCTTATCCATGACGAATCCTTACCTATGACGAGCGCTTACTAGTAATGAGTGCTTATCAATAACGAGTGCTTATCCATGAGGAATGCTTATCAATAGGCTAACGAGTGCTTACCAATAACGAATGCTTACCAATAACGAATGCTTATCAGTAACGAGTGCTTATCCGTGACGAGTGCTCATCTATGACCAGTGCTTATCCATTATAAATAACGAGAGCTTATCCATTAGGAGTGCTTATCATTTGGTGTATGCTTATCCGTGACGAGTGCTTATCAGTAACGAGTGCTTATCAGTAACGAGTGCATATCAGTAACGACGGCTTATCAATGACGCGTGCTTATCAATGGCGAGTACTTATCAATGACGAGTGCTTATCAGTGACGAGTGCTTATCAGTAACGAGTACTTATTAGTAACGAGTGCTTATAATAACGAGTGCCGGTGTAGTCTACTACTAACAAGTGCCAATACCGATTGCTTATCAATAACGATTGCTTCATGCTTTTCAACATTTGATCAGTCACAAGTGATTGTGCGCCCTTTCAGACCAGTGAATGTCTAGGGCTTCTTGCCGAGCATGCTCGTAGGCCTCTCCACCCACAGCTCCATGCAATAGCAGGCGAAAGTGATGATGGAGCAGGAGATGAGGGATGCCAGCCTCAGGTTGTAGCCAGCCTCCCCCAGCCACGACAGCCCTTCCCCAGGGCGGTTAGCCTCCAGGGTGGGGAAGAGGCTGAAGCCGCGACGCAGGATGTTGTTGTGGCCGCGGTAGAAGGCGTAGGCCATGACTGAGATCTCCGCGAAGAACACCTGCACGGTAATAAGTAGGCACAGAGTCTGAGATTTGAGGAAAAAGTGGAACCCTATATAAAGAACAATTCATGAAAGTCAATAACAACTAGAGGGGCCGGGTAGCTCAGTTGGTAAGAGCGTCTTGCTAGTAACCGAAAGGTCGCTGGTTCGAATCCCGGATTGGTCAACGTGTGATCATATTATTTTCCCCTTTACCAACAACTGACCCGCCGGTGTCAGTATAAATCGGTCCAGTAGTCACCTATATGCGAAAGTGTCGTGTGACTATAATCTACAAACAACAACAACAGTCAATAACAGCAGCTGTGGGGAAAAAATATATGTCGATTGTATGCAGGATTTTAGTAACTGCAACTTAATGTAGGAGACTTTTTGGTGAACAGCTTTTAATAAATTAATAGCTCGCAGTTAAATCTTGCCAAATTTAGAGACTACAACCAAAGGCTATGTAGGGTTTGTGCTACAACTACTGGCAAAACACACCGAGTGTCTTCAGTGCCATTCATTTGGAGAAGTTAAACCCTAAGTTTGGGACTGCATCGCTAAACTAAAAGTATAAGAAACGTAAAATCTAAAATTTAAATGAAATCCCTTCTTCTTCTTCTTCTTCTTCTTTTTCTTCTTCAGGATACTGTGGATACTCTGACTGTTCGAAGAAAAACTCCACAGCTTTGAGGTGCGCTCTGCAGGCTCATATTTTAGAAGTCATGTCTTAAGTTATAGGAGTAATGTTTTAAAAGTTACAACTTTGTTCAGGTGTTTGAGCATATATTTCATTTGCCATCAGACAGCTCAGAACGGGCGTTCTGGATTGTGGAAGTGTGGGGGGACACCCATTGCGTCTTCACGAATGGAATACCACACTCTGGCTGCGGAGGGGGAAAATGGGTGGAGGTAGGTATGAGTCCTACTTTGGGGAAGTTGGATCTTCTTTTGGTGTCCCCTCGTACGGCGCAAGTTGGCTGGCACAACCCAGAGGAGGGAAGGGGTGGCTGGGCGGTGAGGAGGAATTAGGTCAACCAGGCCGTGTAGATTTGGGACAACATGTACGCCTTGTCCACAGTTCTTCTGATTTGCAACTGGTCCAAGTGGAACCGCTCGATCATCTCAGAGGCACTGGAGGTCCGACTGTAGTTGTTGAGGATTCTGCGTGATGCTCTCCGCTGTACTGCCTGAGGGGTGGTTTTTAGGTGTTCCTGGGTGAGGATCCCACACCACAGATGCATAGTGCAGGACTGGTCAGACAATGTCCTTGTAGCACTGGACCTGGGCTTCTGATGGGCACCCCTTGAGATTCCAGCAGGCAAACGCGCAGGATCTAGGATTGATTTGCTTTGGCCCCTATTGTCTCAACTTGCTTGCCCCAATGGAGGATCTCTTTCATCTCTCTCTCTATCCCAAGGGACTTGGCACTAGGCACGCTGGTGAGTTTCTAACCGTGGAGTAAGATGAGGAGATACATTGGCGCTTCCTTGTGACGGACAAGACGTGGCATTTGTCCACACTGAATGCCATTTGCCATCTCTGATCCCATTTTTCATTTGAAGCTTGTTGAGGTCGTTTTGCAGACTTGGCTGGTTTCAGGGAATACAAAATAGTGTAATCGGCGAAGAGCTTGAAATTTTCGTTGATTCCCTTGGTGATGTTATTGATGTATATAAAGAAGAGGGTATGTCCAAGTACCGCAGGAGAGAACTGGTTCCGTGGCCGACCTTGCTCCCTCCACCAAGACCTGCTGAGTGCGCCCAGACAGGAAGCTGGCGATCCATTCCTTGACCTTGCTACGTATGCCATAATAGTCCAGTTTAGATAGAAGAGGTTGGTACGGCATCTTGTGAAAGGCCTTCGAGAAGTCAAGGAGGATGACATCAGGCTGTCCTGCCCTGTCGACCTCTGTCGGCAAGTCCTCAACTATAAGGATAAGTTGCATCGCGCATGAGCGCTTCTAACGAATCCGTGCTGGGCATTGGTGATGATGATGTTCTCTTCCAGATGGGATGAAATTTCAGCTCTCACGATGTGCTCAAGCAACTTACAGCAGACGGATGCGGGTCAGAGAGACGGGGCGATAGTTGGTGGCTTGGCTTCTATCAAGATCTATCAGCTATAGTTCATAGCGAAGGTCAGAATGCTCAGGTGTACTGTGAGTGCAGCTTATACAGAAACTGGTATAATGCTCTGAATTGACCAAGAAGCGTTGGCCTTATTATTTAGTGATGTACTTGTTCAGTGGTGGCCCATAGGGGCATTACACGCCAACAGTGGATCATCGATAGCAAAGCGGAAAATAGAGTACATGTGCAGCGTATTTGATTTGTTGTTGTTGTTCTTGTTGTTGATTAATTGGTCACTTTATTATTCCTTTTTATGTGGAAATTCTGGGCCGTCTTCCATGGGGAAGGCATAGTCGCAGCCTATGGTGATAGTCGCAGCCTATGGTGAACCCAAACCCAACATACCTAATGTTATTGTATTTTATAAATTTTGCTGGGGGAGCAAACCGGAGTACCCGGAGAAAACTCCCTAGACGTTGCCCGAGTAAAAAGGTAAATAATATTCGGAGAAACATGACGACCGCTGGATCGATCCCACACATGTCAGGCGCCATTGGTTTCTGGCCTGTGGACAATGCAAGTAAGTCCCGCCTCAGGCCACTCTGCTATACAACACTCAGATAAGCATAGAGATAAGTATTATAAACTGTGACAGTGGATCCTCCAAAGCAAAGAGGTAGTATTGTGTATGTATGATATTTATCTATAATACATAGGAAACTGGTTCAGAACAACAATCGGTGTCCGCCAAGGATGCCTATTCTCTCCAACACTCTTCAACATCTTCCTAGAGCGCATCATGTCAGATGCCCTTGCAGATCACGAAGGCACAGTCAGCATAGGGGGTAGAGCAATCTCCAACCTTCGTTTTGCGGATGACATTGATGGTTTGGTTGGAGAGGAACAAGAACTTGAACAGTTGGTACAGAGACTTGGCACCACCTCCAGAGCCTATGGAATGGAAATAAGTGCAGAGAAGACCAAAATGATGACCAACAACACCAATGGCATCAACACGGACATCAAAGTCCAAGGCCAATCCCTCAACACAGTGCATAGCTTCAAATATTTAGGAGCCATTGTATCAGACAATGGGTCCCGACAGGAAGTCCTCTCCAGAATCGCACAAACAACTACTGCCCTGCTGCCCTGAAGCCCATTTGGAAAAACAGGACCATCAGTCTACATTCCAATGTAAGGCTGCTGCGCTACCTTGTCATCTCCATCTTCCTATATGCTTGCGAAACATGGACCCTCACAACAGATCTACAATGAAAAATATAAAGCATGGAGATGAGGTGCTACAGAAGACTTCTGGGCATTTCCTATGCCCAGCACATTACCAACGACAAAGTCCGACAAACCCTCACATAAGCCATTGGACAACACGATGACCTGCTCACAGTGGTAAAAAAAACGGAAACTCCGATGGTATGGCCACATCACCAGATCATCAGGTCTTGCGAAGACCATCCTGCAAGGTACAGTGCAAGGAGGTAGAGGAAGAGGGAGACCGAAAAAGACGTAGGAGGCCAACATTCGAGAATGGACTGGTTTGACATTGTGCAAAACCATCAGGGTTGCTGAGGACATGGAAAGATGGAGTACGCTGGTTAAAAGATCAACTGTGGTGCCCCTACGACCTCCGAGTTACGGGATAGGATAGGGATACGATAGGACATAGGTACGCTATGGACGATCCACTTACAGTATGTTATTGTGCCTGTCGGAGGACGTACCCTAGTGAACGTGTAGATGACCTGGCCGACCAGACGAAGGTTGATGGTGACTAGCAGCCTGGGCACGCACATCACCAGCCACGAACCGTAAATCAGGCTGTACACGCACAGGTCCAGCTTGGCCTCCTATCATTATCATCATCACACTCAATATCATCATCAACATCATCATCATTTTTATCATCATCTCTATTACCATGACCATGATCATCATCCTGATCGTCGTCATTACCATTTTCAATATTTTACCCCTCCTCCTATTTTACATCATCATCCACAATAACAACATTCGCCTGCATTACCTGCACCATCATCATTTTATGTACCAACCTTAGTCTCGGGCGCTTTGTGTAGCCAGCCCAACAGGCCCAAGACAGCGGCTACAATGAAAGCAAACAGCAGGCGTATGTAGACAGGTCCACCAAACAGGTCAGCAATCACCTGTATGATGACCGCCCTGGAAACAAACAATGGCTAAAAACGTCCTTGAAAATAGCGAATAACCTGAAAATTGGTTTAAGTCCTTGATACCACAACAAATAATAATAATTATTAATGGCATGCTCTAAAACACTTTGGGTGTGTGTGTGTGTGCGCGCGCGTGCGTGGGTGTGTGCGTGCGTGTATGCTTGTTTGTGTGTGTTTATGTGTATGTATGTGTTCAATTCAATTCAATCAATTTTTTTATAGTCTGTTCACTATTTAAGTGATCTTAGACTTAATTTAAAATAAATAAATAAATAAATAGGGTGTCGGATAGTGCAGTGGTTGGAGCACTCGCTACTGTGTCGAAAGTGAAGCACCGTCCGGTGCGGTTAGCACTTGGATGGGTGACCGCTAAGGTGTGAAGCGACAAACAACAACGCCCCCAGTTGACTCAACTGTGATTGAGTACCTACTCTCTTGAGGGTGGGGAAGGTAAAGCAGCGAGGGAGAGAGTTGGGCATCACCCTCATTACGCTGGCCCAAGATAAGTGTGATCTCCAACATCACGCTCCCCTACGGCCACAAGGCTATGGGACTACCTTTACCTTTTTTTTAAATAAATAAATAAATAAATAAATAATTATAAAAACAATAGAAAAAAATAATTATTAGTAATTATAACATCATAAGTAATCATAACAGAAAGGTAGGCTTTATAACCATAAAACAATTCAACTCCTAACATTAAAATTTCAGCATCATAATATTAAAAGTACATCGCGTATAATAATCACAATTACAACAAGTTTCCTATATGATTACACGATATAATAGATGCAATTAGTCCCACCGCCTTACCTCAAGTGGTAGAGCGTTCGCCTGGCACACCGATGACCCAGGTTCGAATCCCGTGATGGGCGATATAAAATGTGGCCATTTTCACTGTCCATTTTAGCAGTATGATTGCTTTGGTGGTTCAGTGTTGATTTAGGTCCCTACCCGGCCTCTTTCCCTGGGATGGTTATCCCCGTCTGCCATATCGCCAATGGTGGGTGTAGACGTTAAACCTCAATGTTCATTCATTCAGATGCAATTTTCAGCATCAGTTCAGTTTTCAAAGTGTATGTGTGTGGGTGTGGGCGTGTGCGTGTGTGTGTGTGTGCGTGTGTGTGTGTGTGTGTGTGTGTGTGTGTGTGTGTGTGTGTGTGTGTGTGTGTGTTGCTGAAGCTAGGGGCTTTATGTAATATCTATTTGTTTCCGTTGATCAACATAATTATTGTGGTTATTTGATCGAAGCTTCTAGATGATTATAGAGTTCTATGACGTAAGAAAGTGCGTAACTCTGTTACGTTGAAACGCGCACGATAGTTCGTGTGTGACGCGCAGGATGGATGCGATCATTTTGTTTTGCTAAGCATGCAATAATAGAGTGTATTTATCTTTTATTTGATTTTGCGTTTTTATTAGAAGAAGATTTGTATAACGTTGGTAATTTTAGTTGGTCGATATTATTTGAGAATTTTCTAGAGTTGGATGTTTACTATCGATCGAAGCGTATGGATAATTCTAGTGGTAACTAAAGAAGCTTCCATACCAAATAAGGTTGTATGACGTGAGACAGTGATGACGAAGTTTGTTCTGATTGCAGGGATGCTGCTAGGAAATTTTTTCTTCGTCGATTTGGCCGAAACAGCCGTGAAACTTTCGGCTTTTTACAGAAAGTTTCGGCTCTCTCTTCCAAAGCAGTCTCATAAGTTTTTTTTTACTAGATTCACTACGTTAACGTCCACCTCCATATATTAAAGATGTTCTGTGGATGCTTATCTTTGTAATAAAACATGATTTTAAGAGTAGAATAAGAACATTGAAAAGAAATTTTATTTTCTGAAATGTTAGACACACAAAAACAATAAAAAGTTTAGACTGTCCCTTGATAGACCACAATACTGTTAACTGAGTTTAACCTTTGTAATTATCGAATCCTCACCTAAACTGCAAGCGTACAGCACAGGAATATCGCAAAAATGGACAAAACCGAGCCGATTCACCCGTGAAAACTTCGGCTCGGCGAGCCGATCGACATGACGGACAGTTTATCGGCTTTTTTAATAAAAATTTCGGCTAAAAGCCGAAGATCCGACCCAAACGACATCCCTGTGATTGGTTGAGGTGTGTCACGCTGGGGTATTCTCACCCTTTCTGGAGTGTAGAGAGACTATATATATATATATATATATATATATATATATATATATATATATATATATATATATATATATATATATATATATATATATATATATATATATATAGTGCCGCACTGTTTCAAAAGGTGGTTGAGAGTTGAAAATTGTAGAGAGAATTGTAAGGTGTTGTGTTAAAAGTTAAAAAGTGGAGAAAGTAAAAAGCGATTGATCGAGCGATTGTATGCAGTTGTTGATGTACGCTGAATAAAGTTGGAAAAACTTCATACGACGACTCCTGCCTTGTTGCTGAGCGAACGGGTTGCGTGGATAAACGAATCCGAGTTAACTTATCAGGAGGATTCAAGCATTGGGGCTGAATCAACTACTGATAAAACAAAACCTGTCATTCTGGAACATTCTGCGTTTTCTAGTTTGTAGACAAGACTCTATATAAGTAGCGCGCTGTCTGCTTGTTAGAGAGGTCATTTGTATGCAGTTGTTGCTGCTTTTTGCTTAATAAAGTTAGAAAACCTCAAACGACGACGATATATGTGCATGAGTGAATGTAAAAAGTTATTGTAATAAATGAACATACTTTAAATCAAAGAACTGAACTGAACACTTGGTTTAAGAAGGCTGCGTGGAACTCGTGGGAATCTTCACCCAGGATACTCACGATCATTCATAGGCCCACTTACCGGATTCGTCCATGTTCTTTTCTTGGAATGAGGAAGAATGGTCTGACGTGGACGAAGGTGCTCAGCCTTCTCCGTTGATTGTCGGGCATTTCATCATCGCCCATCAGATCATCCATTAGATCCTCCTCACCTATTCCCACAGTCGTCTTCGTCATGGCTTGTACCTTCTGCAACGTCTCTAAAGAAATTACAAAGAAAACCATGACGAGAGTTGTGATACTGGTTATAGAATGGTACATAAAGTAAAAGTCTTGAGATTTTCGACAGAATATAGAAATGCTTTTTAAATCAATCCTTATAGTAATAGTTTATGATTATGTATGTATGTAATTTCGTTTGGAACGTTCACGACCGTTCTAAAGTTGCAAATGTAGAGTTACTGTTCCGATTAGCGTTCTTATCTATGCTTTTTAAATCAATCCTTATAGTAATAGCTTATGATTATGTATGGATGTAATTTCGTTTGGTACGTTCACGACCGTTCTAAAGTTGCAAATGTAGAGTTACTGTTCCGATTAGCGTTCTTATCTAATCCTCACCACCATCACATCACATACAGGGCGATTGACAGCTTCCAAGACCACCTGACACTTCAGAACGATCTCAAGGAACTAGAGGTTTGGGCCAGTCATTGGGGTATGCGGTTCAATGCGCAGAAGTGCTACATCCTGTCCGTTCGAGGAAAGTCATCTTATCTCTACAGCCTAGGAGGAACGGTATTGCAACAAGTGCAAGAAAGCCCATACCTTGGTGTCCTGATCTCATCAGACCTAAAATGGGCATCCCATATTGCCAACATCTGTCGCAAGGCAGGATCAACTTTGGGCTTTCTTCGCCGGAACCTACGGAATTGCCCCCAGGGGAGTAGACGTTTGGCGTACATCTCACTCGTACGGCCCACGCTTGAATATGGAGCTACGATATGGGACCCTTATTTGAAACAGGAGGTAGATAAGCTTGAAAGAGTTCAACGCCAGGCAGCCCGCTTCATAACAAGAGACTATAAGTCCCGGAACCCAGGTTGCGTGAGCGCCATGCTGGAAACCCTGAAACTCCCATCACTTGAAGAACGGCGCAGGCAGCTTCGCCTCTAACTCTTCCACAGAATGGTAGATGGCGAAATCCCAGCACTACCTCCTGACAAGTTCCTCCACCCTGCCCCTACCGGCCGACGAAGAATACGTCCTACAAGGTTTAAAGACTACAGCAGTGACAACATCGTCCAAAGGCAAGCGGTGAATAACTCGCGCGGCTTCCGCATCCCTCCATGCAGGACCGAACAGTACAAGCACTCATTCTTTGTACGGACTGCAGTCGAGTGGAATCAACTAAGCAACGATGACATCGCCAGCGCAGCATCACCAGCGCTGAGGACGTCACCGCTAGGGCTGTCAATCCACTGACCAATTCCATGTTTTTAACCAGTTTTTAAAATCAGTGACATTTGAAGTTTTAACCAAGACCCTCCAACAAGTAGATTGCGCCCCCAGGCCCGTCACGACGATAGCCAACAAGGCTCCTGTGACGTATTAATCCAGATCCAGATCCAGACCTCCCCTTCCCCCTCCAGCCAGCAGCCATTTTGCCTTGATTGGACTTCGAGACTTTTGCGAGACTGTGACGTCATAGTCCGAGTGCATGTGGCATTTTCGACCGAGGAGGCATAGATCTGCATCAGAATCTGTTTAGAATGGGTGGCGTCATTCTCACAATAAACATCCAAAATGACGCTGCCCATTATGTTGATCTAAATAGTGTAACTTTGCACAGCGTGGCCTAATCATCGAATAACGTTATCCACGTACAAGAACAAAAAAAAGTGCTGAATACAGCTGTGGTGCTTTTCAGTGTGTGTGTGGGTAATGTGGTTGCCATGTCAACCTGATAAAATAATTATGCAAGCACACACAAAAAAACGATCTCAGTTTTGTCTTGTACGAGTTGTCAAGAAAAAGGGTAGGTGACTGGTCTAGCGAAGAAGAAGATAGTATTAGCGACAGTGGGAATTTAAAGCACTAAATTTCCAGAAAGTGGGGATAATATTTATATAGAAACCCCCGGCACCCCCACGGGGGGAAAGAAAGAAAGAGAGATCAAGTCACCACTTAGTCAATCTTTCGTTTAACAATTATTTTAAAACATCATAATAATATAATAACTATTTTGTAACAGTAATAATAATAATAATAATAATAATAATAATAATAATAATAATATTATTATTATTATTAATAATAATAATAATAATAATAACTATTTTGTAATGATTAGTTTGTGTACGTTTTCTTGTTTTTGAATTTATTTATTTTACTCGCTTGTTTTCTAGTTTATTTTCTGAAACGCCGAACACAAATGTCTATCGCAGTTGGTCTTTTCAATTGCGTTAGATCTCATTTTCTTTTCCTAATTCACATCTGTCAGTGTAGGATTATTTCTGCTCAGCAGTATTCTTGCAGTGAAACACTTGTCTTCGAAATGCTTTGAGCAGAGAACGTCGTGATCTGCTGGCATTCACGCACTTTCTTCTTTACTGCCTTCGAATCCACTGTTTCCATGTTTGCCTGTAGGTACGGCCCATTGTTTCCGAAGAGGCAGGATCTTTCAAAAAAAATTGGAAACTGTCCTGTACTACGTACGTATGTAGGAGGCCCACGAGTTTACAAAGACGAAACAAAAGACTTCAGAGCCTGTAGTTCGACGTGAAGGTTTGATGCTGTGTACAGCTTCCAGATGAGCTTTATCTCGGTATTTTGCAAACGGGAAAGGCGCAACAACAACAACAACAACAACAACAACAACAACAACAACAACAACAACAAAATAAAACGGGTAACAAACGCGCAACGCATCTAGATCTAGACTATCCTATTCTATCCTGTAACTCGAAAGTCGTTGTGACACCACAGATGATCAAGTAGCGTACGTCCATCTTTCTGTCCTCAGCAATCCTTATGGCTTCGCTCAGCGTCAATCCAGTCCATTCTCGAATGTTGTCCGCCCACCTCTTTTTTTGTCTCCCTCTTCTTCTGCCTCCTTGCACCTTGCCTTGCAGGTTTGTCTTTGCAAGGCCTGATGCTCTGGTGACGTGGCCATCGGAGTTTTCTTTTCTTCACCACTGTCTGTGAGCATGTCATCGTGTTGTCCAATGGCTTGTGTGATATCTGTCGGACTTCGTCGTTAGTGATGTGCTGATGTCCAGAAGGTCTAATGGTAGAGCTTTGGCTTGCGGATCTGAAGGTCCCGGGTTCGAGCCCAGGCCGGGGCATTGTGTTGTGTTCTTGGGAAAGACACTTTACTCCCATTTCCTACTCCTTCGGATGAGAGTATAAACCGAGGTCTAGTCTATGTCGCATACATTCCATCATAACGGACTTTAAAGATCCTGACGCTCATGTCCTAGACGGGTGAGTGCCGGTAACAAGAACACACCCAGCATGCACCTTGTGGAATCATTTTCCTCGAATACGGGGTATCCACAGTATTGCGAAGAAGAAGCACCTCATCTCCATATGCTTTGTATTCTTCGTTGTAGATCTGCTGTGAGGGTCCATGTTTCGCAAGCGTATAGGAAGATGGAGATGACCAGGGAGCGCAGCAGCCTATCTTGGAACGTAGACTGATGATTCTGTCTTTCTAAATGGGCTTCAACTATGTCGGGGCAGCAGTTGTTTGTGCGATCCTGGAGAGGATTTCCAGGCGAAACCCATTGTCTGATACAATAATTATGGCTCCTAAATGCAACGCGTTGAGGGATCGGTCTTGGACTTTGCTGTCCGTGTTGATGCCATTGATGTTGTTGGTCGTCATGTTGGTCTTCTCTGCACTTATTTTAATTCCAAAGGCACTGGAGGTGGTATCAAGCCTCTGTACCAGCTGTTAAGTTCTTGTTCCTCTCCAGCCGATCCATCCAATGTCATCCGCAAAACGAAGGTTGGATATTGCCCCTATTCTGATGTGCCTTCGTGTTCTGCAAGGGCATCGATCTGACATGATGCGCTCCAGGAAGATGTTGTTGGAGATCTAGACACTTTCGCTTTTTTTTTCTTTTTTATTTATCATTATTATTATTATTTTTATTTTTTATTTATTTTTTTAGGGGGGGGGGGGGAGGGGGGATGTTGTTTGTGACGTCACGACATCCTTAACCTTGCAGACGGTAAAATATGATATTTCAACGTAGCAAACAATAGATTGCTTTTCGAGATGCTCATTTTTGTGCGTTTTAATTCGTTGTTTGTTCGATAACATAACTTCAGATGTGTTTATAAGGTTTTAGAATGTGATGGGCTCATGGTTACAAGAATTCTAAGCCTTTATGTGACCTTTAAATTAGTAAATTGTATTGCTTGCTGCAATGTCAAGCGATAGTAAGATTTTTTTAAATTTAAAAAAGGAAGTTATTTTAGAATAAAATATGGTCACCTTCAAGTTAAATGTAGAAATAAACCAACAACGTTACTTTGGATGCAATTTGGCGGATCAATCCAAGATGACAATACATTTCCCCGTCTGGATCTATATGGTGGGATGTGTAGTTCGTTCATGTTACGTCACGCAGTCACGTGACACATTCAACGTTTTGCAGAAATCTTGACAAAGTTAATTATTCATTGATTTTAGGGTGCAGCGGACTGCAAAAAACCGAATCAGGACCACAACTTGGTTGAAAGAGGGCTCACCCCTGATCCGTATAAAAGATCTGCTGTAACAATCCTTAACAACACTGAAGACACTCCACCAGCTGGGTTCTTTACAATAAAGGCATCTCATGCAGGGAACGCTGAGTTTGTACTCGTAATTCATCAAACCCCAGATTAAAAAAACAAAATAGAATATAAACATCATTATAAAATATTAACAAAACACATACATATAAAATGCCTACATTGCTAAATAATAATACCATAGAGAGCCTTAGTGACCACTTGGCAGAAAGCGTCTAATATCCCCAAGCTGATCCAACAGACCCCACACACAAATGATGAGTTTTGAGAGTGTTTTCAATTTTTAAAAAAAGGTAGGTGACTGGTTTTGAGAAGAAGAAGCAGATTGATAGAACAGATCAGGAACGAGAAAGAACAAATGAGAATAACAGAAACAGTGATAATTTAAAGCATTAAATTTCTAAAAAGTATGATGCTGTTTATTAAAAAAAAAAAAATAAATAAAAAAAAAACGCACCCCAACAGTGGTAAGAAGAAGAAGCAGAAGAAGAATAAATGAAGAAGAAACAGAAAAGAACAACAACATCAAAACAAAACTAAAGAAAATTATTAACACAAATAAGGAAGCAAGTAAAGAGAAGAAAAAAAATTGTTTCATAAGGAAAGAAAGAAATGAAAGCAAGGGAAACAAAGAAGAAATAAAGGAAGAAATATCACGAACACGTTTCATTGCACTCAACTGTATTTTGTCAATCTTTCCAGTTCACGCAAACCAAAACTAATAACAAATATAGTGGACAATTTGACATCATTTACTATTCGAAGAATTATGACCCACACAGAACGTCAGCACAGACAAATGCAACTTATTTCATCGCTCTTTGAAAGGGGAGGGGATAAAGAGGAGGGACTTTTTAAAAAACTTGTCTTTTTAACGGAGCCAGTGTCTTTTTACATAATTGTACATGATTTCTTTGTTTTTACAATTTCTTTTTTACAGGAAAGCATGAAAACATGTTACATGGTAACATTTTTGATTAGATAGTAGCAAAAAAAAAAAAAAAAAAAAAGGAAAAAGAAAAAAAAATTTTTTAACAGTTCAAATTATTATTTTTTTTAAAATGCAAAGTACATTTTATAAATATATCCAGAAAAAAATTGCCATTTAAAAGTCAATTGTACATGTACAGTCCAAATGATCATTACCTGTACAGACTTAAAAAGAAATGCTGACATTTTATATTACTCAAACAATAATAATAATTACATTCATAAATGATTTTTTTAAAGTACCTAATATATATATATTTATATAATTTTAAAAATACAACAAAACAATGAACCAAACAGGTCAATTTAAAACCAGCTCAGCCTGACTTCAGGATGAACAAAATCTAAGTAGGCTGTTTTATAACTAGTTCCCCAATGTCCATTAATAATAATGCATACACACACACACAAAAACTATTCTACAATTTCTACATTTAAATTAAATACTTCTGCCAAAACAGGTTTGTTTCCCAAAAAGGAGGCAAAATCAAACTTTTTTTTTTTTACTTCTAAAAGAACAAAATAATATTAAACACATTATATCTTGTATGTAATTTAACCACACAGAAAACTAATGTATTTTTTTTAAATGTAAAAAATAAATATATATACATTTCATCAAGCGCGCCTAAAGTCACAATCTGTTATGCATAAATACAGCCACAATAATAGGCCTACATCCACCCGCAGCAAGGAAGAAGGTTACGGCATCGACATAGAGGACTACGGTAAGCCTCTTCAATCCAACACTGTGCGTCCTTTCTAAGTATCCTTTTGGGGAAAACGGAAATGGAACGTTAGGAAAGAAAGTGACCAGAGAAGAATACTGCCGTTTTGGGCATAATAGTATAGATACTAAAAGTATCCGTGCATGCATGTGTGTTGGGCGGACTGTTTCGGAAAAAAAATAGACAGTTTGATTTTACTGGTTCAAATTGTGGCCAGAGGGAGCAGAGTTGTCCACTACTTCAGTTGCGGTCAAGGCTGGCCCAACTTGCTGTGCCATCATTTGCATCAGGTCATATTGCAGTAGGCCGGGGTCCATGATGGACGGCTCAATACTGGACGCACCTGAGCTATTCCGACTCCTTGTCGATGTAGAGAGGAATGGAATCAGACTCCCGCTGAAATCATCAAAGTCAAAGTGAGCGGAGAATGCGGGGGAAATGGTCATCAAGCGGTCAAACACAGGAGTACTCAAAAACAAGTGCCCGTCTCTGTCCGAAAAATGCCGCTCTCGAGTTCCAGAAAAATGCCGCTCTCGCGCTCCTGATAATGGCCTCTCTCTGTCTCTTGCTCCTGATAGCTGTCTTTCTCTCGTTCCTGGAAACTGCCTTTCTCTGTTGCTGCCTATTCCAGAAAAATGTCTGTCTCGCAACCCCGAGAGGGGTCTTTCTCGTGTGGTTGTTGCGTTGCCCGAAAACTGTCTTTCGCGAGTCAACGCAATGCTAGAAAACCCTCTGTCTCTTTCTCTTGCCTCCAGAATCTGCCTCTGTCTTTGCATGGTGTCAGCATAATGTCTTTCTCTTTCGCTATCCTTGGCACCTCCTGAGGGATTTCTTTCTTTTGAACCTGAACAATGCCTCATTCTATCTTCAGTGCCAAAGCGTTGTTGGTCTCCTCTCAAAACAAACAGTGGAATTTCTTTGTACTGAGGTAGCTGGCTTCTCTCCACAGTCAATGAAGGCCTCTCTCTTTCAGAGAATACAAACTCCTGCCGTTCTCTGTCTTGGTAAGGTCTGTCCTTTTCTGCTGCACCTGACAGATTATTATCTGCTGAGTTCAAATCCGACCCATGCCTCTGCCTGCCAGCTTCAAATAGTGACAGTTGTGGAGTGTTGTCAATGGCGTAGGAAATACTATTGACAGTGGCTTCAACAAGTCCAAAATTTTGAGAAGTAGGTGTCGCGTGTGATATCGCTGTGATTGGATCTTCTGTCTGCTTGCTGGCATGCCTGTGAGTGCTGAATGGAAGAGTCCCCGTGGTTATTTCTGTCTCGCTACTAGCTTCAACAGGCAAGTATGTTTCAGTGTGCCTTCTTTCAGAAGACTCTGACTGTGTTACTATTTGAGGGGAAATTGCTTCCAGGTTTTCAGGAAGTCTATTGCGACCTATATTTTCATGGGAATGTGCAATATTTGTTGGAGACAGCCAAGGCGGGCGCCGACCACCATCATTTTGTGCGTTTGGGTCTGTTGTGGTAAAAAGATCACTGTTTCCACTAAAAGACTGATTCACAGGCCTATGCATTTGATGATCAGTATTCTGCAAAGTTGTGCGTACAGTGTCCCTAAAACCAACACAGCGGAAATCTGTGTGGCTTGAAAACGTCTGCACAGGAGTCTGACAGAGCGGCGAGGTGTCACCTTGCAACTGACTCTGCCAGACAGACGGAGATGGTTTGTTTGACAGTGCCTGCCTTTCTCCTGGTTGTGTTTCATTTGAAAGATGTTGTACATGTGAGTGATTTAAAGTCTGTGCCAAGGTTTCTGGACTAGTGTGAGCAAGCTTGTTGGGTCCAGTCTCGTTCTGATTTAGTCCTTGCCGTAACGGATTTTGTTGATCAAAAGCCATTGGTGGTGGTTGGTTTTGGCTAGATTGGGTTTGTGTGTGGTGGTAGTAAGGACCTGCATGAGCAGGCCGGCTTTGCTTAGGCCCCATCCGTACTGGTTTATCCTGAGCTGTCTGGCTGTGAAATACGTTTGCTTGGTGATCTGCTTGACTAGGCGGAGGCTGACCACCACTACTGTGCTGTTTATGTCCAGTTTGAGCAAAGCATTCTGGATGAGGCGGAAATGATGTGAAGTGATCTGTGCCATGCTTTGCACTTCTAGAAAACTGCTTCGTGTCCCAGACATTGCTTTGAGGGTGTTTGATGAAATGTTGAAAGAACACTTGTTTGAGTTTGGGCCCAGAGCCAAGAGTGGCAGGGGCACTGCTTCCACTGTCCACTGATGTAGGTCTCACTACAGGTGTGACTGTCTGAGCTGAGCTGGAAACTCGCCTGCTACCTCCACTTGAGGTCACATCTGTTGCTGATGAGACGGCGTGATGTCTGGTAGAACTGTCCAAGCTTGTTCTAAAAACCTCAGACACAAAGGAAGTGACAGGTCTGAAACTTTGTGGGTCCGTCATGCGTATCTGCAGTATGTCTCCACAATGATGCAAGGCAGATGGAGATGTTTGTGCAACAGGTTTAGGCTGTCGGAGAGGTGCATTTGGCTCTTCTGGGATACCGTGATGGAGTTTCTGTATGCTGTGAGAAGGCTCTGTCGAAAGAGAGTCAGACTGCAAATTTGCTTCTGTGTTGAAGACCATAGCAGGTTTTTCTGTCCCAACACCAACATCTGCAGAAGATTTTGAAACTAAAGGGGTTGTTGGCTTTCGTTCCTTGGAGGAATCAGCAGACGTTTTCTTTGAAGTTCTCCTTTGGGTTTTCTTCTGGGTTCTCCTCTGGGCTGCCTGCTTCACTGGCTCTGACGGAGCTGAGCTGAAGGCAATCTGTGACATGACGATATCGTCAATTCTGCTCATGCGTGTGGACACCTTGTTAGGTATTGCCATGGCAGTCTGTGACAAACAGGAAGCAGTATAAGTTGGCACTGCCATGTCGCCTGCATTTGAAACCATGCTTGTGGTGTCATTTGCTGGCACTTTAGGAAGTCCAACTTCTGTCTTTGTTGGAGCTGATGTAACTGTGTTCGTCCTCTGGCTCGTCATTGCAGGATGTGAGCTTGATGCTTCAGTGACAACAGGATGTTTAAGCGCAGAAGAATCTCCAAGCGGTAGCATACTTCCTGCAGCAATATTCTGTGTATGTGTCACGCCTGCATGGGTTGTATCTAAAGAGGCGAGGATTGGTTGTTTACCAGTGTTCACTACTGAATGCTGTATTGTAGACAAAGTGTTACTGGGAGCCAATACTGGCAGCTCAACACTGGTCATTACATAAGTCTGTGCCCTGCTGTTGATCCCCGCAGTAGGGAGCATTGCACTAGCAACAGTTGACCTGAGAACAGTCGTAGGTACACTTATTGTGACAGGAACACCTCCTGTGACAGGTGCCATGGGACTGACAAACGTAGTGTTCGCTATGCTCGTGTGGGAAGGTCTTACTTCTACCAACTCTGAACTATTGACCGTTGCAGTTTCGGAGGCATCAGATGCGGCTGTCTGGAAAGTTCTACTTAAAAGTTTTTGCTGTAGTTGGGCATCCGAGATGGTTGTTGTAGATCCTGCAGACTCCTTCCTCACAGCACAGGACAATGTTCCACCACCCAGTGGGACAGCTGTAACAGTATTGACGGCTGTAGAAGATGTGATGGGTGCAGTAACATTGACAGTTAAAGATGCAGATGGTGGTTCGCTGCCTCGGCTGATTTCTGTGATGATAGATCCTATAGGTAGTTTCAGGTTGGACAGCAATACCTGTAACTGCTGCAGGTTCATGGGACTCGTCATGCACATCATTTGCTTCTGGCTGTCAATCACTGGGGTTACTCTCACAGGGAAGCCAGAAGGCAGGGCTTGTGATAGCGAGGGCGTGGCTTGTTGTAAGGAAAAGGGCGTGCTTTGTAATATAGGCGTGACTTGTGGTGACACTGGTGTCTTTTGTGATGGGAGAGCAGTGGCTAGTGATGTCATGGGTCTAGTTTGTGAAACAACAGACAAATCAGCGGATGTAGTTGTTGAAGGAAGAGATTTGGCTCGTACAGCACAGGGCATGGCTTGGGGGACAAGATAGGAGATTTGCGAAGAAGGCAAAATGTCTTTTGCAACAGTAGGTGTGGCCACAGAGGAAACTGACATCGTCTGTGAACCAGAATGAATGGAGCTTTGTGAGATAACCGCATGTGACAAAGAAGAAGACTGCAAAGAAGAAGGAAGGGCCTTAAACTGTTGCAATCCTTGTGAAGAAACGGGAGGAGGCTGTAAAGAAACAACAGTAGCTTGTGGGAAAGTGAGTGAAGGAACTGGATCCACTGCTGATGAATGAGGAATTGTCTGTGGTAACAGCGGTGAGTGGCTAGAGGAAATGGGTAGGGTTTGCCCAGAGGGCGAGGCTGAAAGTGAAGCTCCGGTGGATAACCTCGGTGTGGCTGTCCCAGGGCAAGACTGTACAAAAGTGGGCAGAGTTTGAGATGGCGTGGGCAGAGTTTGAGATGGCGTAGGCATGGTTGGAACACACACATGCCCAGGAGTACTCATAGTTTCAACAAAAACGGGTGTGGTCTTTGTACTGAGAGGTGCCATTTGCAACACAATTGGGAAGCCGGTGCTCTGAGAATGCACAGTAGTAGAGTATAAAGAAGGAGTTTGGGCGGGGACGGTCGTGGCTTTTAAGTGTGGTGATGTATCCGGTAAAAGAGCATTGCCGGTTGTTGGAAGAATGGGGGATTTGTGTGGCAATGTGCCAAGAGAAATGACATTTTGATTAGGTTCTGGATGCTGTACTGTAACTTTCCCTAGCGAGCTGAACCCTTGTGCTGAAATCAACACTGTGGTTTTGGTGGCTGGAATAGTTAAGTCAGTCATTGGTGACATAGCCTGCAATCTCAGAGAAGCCGTATTTCCCGTTGTTAGTTGTGAATCCGTCTGGGGGAATTTCTTATTCATAGCTAGACTTTGACACACCACAGAGGTAGCGGCTGATGTGGCACTTGCGTTGTCCTTGCATTGAGAGCTGATGGTTTCTTGTGGAGGGAAGGCCAACACTTGCCTAGTGCTGTTAGTCTTTGCTGGTGAATCAGCTGCAACTCCAGTCTGCTGGGGATCTGCACCATCAGCAGCTGCCAGTGCCTTCTTAATTCTGATCAGCTCGCTCACCGTCAGGCTCTTCCTGGGAGGACAAGGGAGTCTAGGCTTACCTTGTGGTTTGTCCTGCAGCGTGACACTGCCAGTTTGTGAGGTAGGCTGGGTCTGTACATTAGTGGGAGTGGTCTGTTGGAAAGAGGGCATGGCTTGAAGGGGTGTCTGTGATTTAACAGGTTGTTGAGACACTATAACTGAAGCAATGGTCGGAACTGGGATTGGAACAGCTGTGTTTAGCACAGGAGGTGATTTAACAGGTGGATGTGCAAGAACTATGCCAGGTTCTGCAAGTGAAGGTCTTCCATTGTCTGGAATCCTGATGACTGGAAAAGGGTCATGGAGTACTACTGGAATTTGTGTACGCTTTGTGTTAATTGTGTTCTCTTTCAGCAACAAAACGTCCCCTTTCGTAGGTCTATAGGTATCAACAGACTCGGAAGAAAGCAAGGTTGAGGATTCAGTTCTGGCGCCTTCAGTTCTGGTCTGAGCATTGCTTTTGGAGCTGTCATCTGCAGAAACTGCTGCCAACACCACAGTGGGCGCATTCTTCAGAGTTGGAGCAAAGGTGGAGACCAGAGGCTGGGTCTTTCTTTGGCCCGAGCTGCCTGATAAAACCATTGGGGAAGAAACAGCTGTCACTAGCAGATTGCTAGCTGACCTTGGTTGGGCAAGTGAGGCCACAAGAGACTGGGTACTTCCTCGGCCTGACACACCTGGGGAAGGAAGCAGCATCACTGGCACAGTGCTCGCTGACCCCGGCTGGGTGATGGAAGGGACAAGAGGCTGAATCTGTGTATGGCTTGGTGCAGACCCAGTGGATGGACTTACTTTCACTGGCAGAGGATTTTCTGACCTTTGCTGAGTAGTAGGGGCCACAACAGAAGCAGCAGCAGTCATTGGCAAACTGGTGAGCAGCAGGGTGGGGCCATTCCTGAGCAGTAACATGCTAGGAGTGGACGAAACGCTGAGTGGGTCAGCCATAGCCACAGTTTGCAACACAGAAGCTTGGTTCCCTGAAGCTACAGACATATTCCCATCTGCAGGATGGTGATTACAAGTGATCACGTTTGTATTAAGCACTGTTCCTACTCCTTTCGGCCCTGGCATCAATTTGGGTCCTGAACTGACCGTGGGCACATCTCCAATACTGGCAGAGATAATTGCAGCATGACTGGAAGTAGGATTAGCTGTTTGAGTGGGAAGTTGTGCTGCACTATGAACACTGGAAACACCAGCCCTGTGTGGTAATGTGGCACCACTAATCACCACAGCTGCCTTGGCTTGACCAGCATGCGCCTCAACACTTTGACCAATCTCCATGGTTGCATTAGAGTCATTTATCACCTTGGCCTTCTTCTTAGCTTTCCCTCTGTTCTTCTGGACTTTAGCCTTTGGTGTGACCGCAGCATTTAACACTGGTGTTTGAGAAACCTGCACTACAGCGCTAGTTTTCCCAATATGAACTGAAGAGTTAGAAGCCACAGGATTTGCACACACAGGCAATGACAGTACGGTCTGTGGTACAGAAGCCAAAGAGCTGGTTACAAAAACGTGTCTGTGTGCCTGAGATGAGGGAATCAAGATCGCAGGTGCTTTGGAAACTGCAGCTGAAATTGCAGGCTGCAAATCAGGCTTTCTCTGGGCTGCATTTGAAGACACCATCACAGGCGCTTCAGCGACTTTGGACACCTGAGCAGCACTAGAATTCTGATCTACAACAGACCCAACTGGTTTGGACAGGAGCACAAAGCGATGTGGTGCATCTCCTGTATGTTGCAGAACAAAGGGTGTTGCAGCAGGAAGACCGGTGTTCATTTTATCTCCAGCTACAGAAGCTGTGGCTCCAGCAATGCTCTGTCCACTTCCAACCACACTCCCCAACACAAGTGGTGCAGGTCTTTGAACAGCTGTTGAATGTCCCACACTTCCTGCAGACAGAATAAGTTTCTGGGCAGTTTGCAATATGCTGCCATCCGGTTGTGTTTGCTGCAGCATAATGATGAGTGGTTTCTGAAGTTGGTGTGGTTGTTGCTGTGACGTGATGGGTCCCTGAATTGGAATCAACACATGTTGATTAGATACATGGCGTGGCAAAGACGTCTTTTGATGTGTGGCGCTGATTCCTGCTGAAGTTTGCTGACTAACTAATGTTAAAAGCACCTGCTTGCTTTTGTGAGGGTCAGTGGCTGCTGCTGCTAGTGGTGTTGCTGGTGGTTTTGCTTCTGCTGCTGCTGCTGGTGTTGCTGCTGCTGGTGGTGGTGTTGCTGCTGCTGTAGCTGTGGCTGCCGCCGATGATAGAGGTACACCAACAGTAGCCAACGTCTTTGCAACAGGAGATGTTTTCTGAGTTTGAACTGTTATTCCAAAACTTCCTACAGGATCAACCATCTGACTGTCATTAGTAGCTGCCTTTTTGGATTTAGCTGTGGCTTTCATGGACTTTGCACGAGGTGCAGCTTTAGTCCTTTGTGCTCTTTTCTTTGATTTACTTTTCACTTCTGTCACACTAGAACTTTCTACGAAGACAGTATTGTCTGAATCAAGGTCTGGTGAACAAGGTGATTGTGCACGACTGATTGAGGTTGAAGCATTCTGATTTTGAGATGCTGCCATGACTGATGGCCGAACAGTACCAGACATTACTGACACAGGCAAACTCAGTGACCTGAAGGCTGACGACGATATTACTGTTGAAGCAGGCACTTCTCTCACTACACCAACATTCTGACCCGCGTTGGCGGCTGTTTTACTGGCAAGTAACTGGTAGCTACTGCTGGGATTTGCTTCAACAGTGTTAGCTGATAGCTGGTTTTGTGAACTCATTGCAGGGGCTTTGTTCACTGATCTTGGTGCCATTAGAATGCTTTGGGGTTCTGTGGATCTAACTTGTCCCACAGCAGAGGCAGGAGCAGAGAGAGAGGCTAGAGAAGTCAGCATGCGTGATGCTGGCCCTGCTGCTATCTGGGACCCTATTTCTCCTACGCTCATCATCGGTGGCACAGCTTTTAGCTGCTCTGATAAGATTTGTACTGACTGCATTGGCTGTGATGCTGTAGATACACCAGATAACATAACAGCATTTGGCTGTGATGCTGTAGACATACCAGATAACACAACAGCATTTGGCTGGCTTTGTTCAGAACTAATCCGAGAACCAGAACCCAGCAAGTGAGATGTTGTGGTATTCTCTTCTTGTGTAGGCAAAGCCGTTTCTTGCGTATTTCCTCTAACTACAGTAAATGCCTGGCCCGTCTTGGAATTCAGTGAACTGAAAGAGACAATGTTATAGGGATGTAGTTGTCTATCTGAGTCTGACAGAGAAGTAAAATGGGATTCCTCCTGCTGACTGCTTTTAAAGGTTTTGTAAGGCGGAGGTCTGAACAGCTGTTGGTTGCTGCAGTCTGAATCAGATGTATCGGAATACGGAGCTGAACCTTGCCCTGTGGCAGAGCTACCTGCCAGTGCCTGTTCAGAGAGGGCCACACTGTGTAAGTGGGGTTCAGCTTGGACAGTGGTTACAGAAAGATGGTACTGCGGTACTACACACTGAGAAGGTTCACAAGTTTGCTGCTCTTCAAAGCTGACAATCTCATGACTAGGAGCCACGCTCTGTTGGCTTTGCTGTAACTGATTTAGTGGCTGGGAAACTGCCGTAGCATGCACAATGCTAGTGCTAGTCTGAAACACGCCTGGCTGAATGTTCTGTTTATTCTGGTTAGTAGATGAGTTTCCCTGTAAAGCATTAGGCACCATAGTGTTCTGGTTGTCTTGATGGATCTGCTGTCCATTGTGCATCAAAGCGAGCATCACCGGCTGGTTCTGCTGAAAATGTTGACTACTATCACTGGCTGAAGACAACTGGTATATGATATTTCCATGGCCATGCATGATTTGTTGCAAGCTATTCTGGTACTTTCCCATCTGTTCAGAGTTTGGCACCTGCTGCAAGTCCACCCTTGACTGAGGGTTCATTGGCTGAATGTGTCCAGAACTCTGCTGAAAAGTGGTGTTCTGAATACTATGAGAGTGAACAACTTGCTCAGCATGATAAGGAGGAGGAGGCTGGGGCAGATTAGGGTCACCATTAGAATGGTACACAACCAGATCTTGACTCTGCTGTAATAGTTCTCTTTGTTGTTTCTGCACGACAGCCTGGTTCAAAACTGTTTGGTGAGAAAACCCACCGACACCACTTCCTGGTGATTCTGCAGCTTGTCCACGGTGTGCATGGCTAACTTCTGCCACATCAGTAACTGTACGCTGAGTCTGTACTCTCATACATTCTTGAATATTCTTGTAGAGTCCGAGTCCAATCGATTCTTGTTGTAGCTGTTTATGAGTAGTGTTGACATTGTGAACAGTGTTCAAGGTTTGGCTTTGCTGAGCTGTTGAGTGTAATGCAGAAACACTTTCGTGGTGGGTAGAACGGTTGTTGATGGTCTTTCTGCTGTCGCTAGTCAAAGTTTGCACAGCCATTTGCAATGATGTGCTTTCATTCAATGGTTGGTATTGAACAGAGTGAGTTGATGCAGGCACAGATGGTAATTGCAACACCGAAGATTGAGGCACAGATACAATCTGCTGAGGATGCTGTGTTTGCAGTACCATGCTTTGATAGTGCTGCATCTGCTGCGTTGCAAGATGCTGTACTGCAATAGGCTGACCGTAATTCTGATTCAATCCTCCCGGTTGTTGAACAGGTATTGTCTCCTGCTGTGCAAAGTTGCTTTGGAAAGCTTGACTGTCTTTCCTGAAGGCAACACTGCCAGTGTGAATGACGTTGTGCACAGGCAGTGACAGCTGGGACTGACTGCTGGCCACTGGAGATACTGTCTGATGCTGAACTGAAAGCGCTTGAGCACCAACAGCAATGGGAATTGTTAACTGCTGAACCGACTGCATTGCTGCTGCCTGTATCAGAGGTTGTTGAGCTGCAATGCCATGCCCTTCTTGTGCTGGGTAATTCTGCATTTGATTCACTGCTACTCCTAGCGAGGACTGAAATGCAGCACCTGCCTGGCTGGTAAGATTTGGGTGGTACTGTGTAACCGCCATTTGCTTAGCTTGTACGCCAGCAGTATACATCGGAGCTAACTGTTGTGATTGTGCGGAATTCATGTACTGTGGCTGTATTGAGCTCATGTGCTGGTTAGTGTCAAACGCCTGGTCAGTCTGTAGTGTGGCTATCTGCCCTACGGGAAACTGGCTGGACAATGCTGTTTGTTGCGAGGCGGCCACTTGCTGCACAGTCTGGAAGGAGGCCACACCACGCGATGCTTGCACTGCAGTGAACTGAGAATTCTGCTTCAGGACTGCTAACTGCACGCTGGACTGCGCTTGCCCTTGCTGGACAGGACCAGGATGGGCCTGTAGCGTTGCACCACACTGCATGGGAACAGCCCCTTCAAAGTTTGCCTGCAAAGCCGGTCCTTGAGTGTGAGATGGCAAAGTTGGTGCATTATTTGTAGGCTGTGATGCCGGAAGCTGTACAGCCAACACCTGGTTCTGCTGCGGTGTGGCCAACTGTGGTTGCAGCAACACCCCCTGATCAGGCACAAAGGAAGCAGGATAAGAAGTTAACACAGGTGCTGTGAACTGCAGGTTGCCCTGTGCCGCGCTCAGTGATGGGGGATGAGCATGCAGCAAGCCTATCTGTTGCTGTTGTGACTGCAGCTGTAGCTGTTGTTGTGGGTGGAGTGCTGCCATCTGCTGCTGCAGAGTCTGGATGGAGGAGGTCAGCTGCTGCTGTATTGTCTGCACCTGCTGCATCTGGTTGTGCAGTGATGCCAGGTTCTGCACATCACAGCAACAATTCATTTAATATATTATACTTTATTAATCTTGTTATTTATTATTTTAAAGTCTTTTTTTTTTATTTCAGCAAATGAGCCAAACTAAGCTTTTTTAATGATTGATTGATTGTTGCTTTAGGTCCAGCGGACTCTTCCGAGCCAAATCAGGACCGGACAACCCCCAATCCGCATAAAAGATCTGCCGAAACAACCCTAGTGGTAAAATTGAATGCCCTCCACCGGCCAGTCACTTTACAATAAAGACATCCCACGCAGGGGACGGCTGAGGCTTTACCCCAACTACTCGAACCCCCGGTTACAAAAACAAAATAGAATACAAACATCATTATAAATCATCAACAAAACACATACATATAAAATGCCTATAGTGCTAAATAATAACATCATAGGAAGCCCTAGTGACCACCCGGCAGAAAGCGTCCAACACTCCCAAACTGATCCAACAGACCTCATACACAAACAAGGAGTCTTGTCCAGGAAGAGTTTTCAAGAAAAAAGGTAGGGCATTGATCTAGCGAAGAAGAAGATAGTATAGCAGAGTGATAGGACAGATCAGGAATGGGAAAGAGCAAATGAGGAAGACAGCGACAGTGGGAATTTAAAGCACTAAATTTCCAGAAAGTGGGGATACTATTTATACTGAAACCCCCGGCACTCCAACGGGGGTACTGTTGCCGCAGTTAATCAGTCATGCCTACAAAGGCAAGACAGGTTTTCAACTGGGGCTTTCACTTTTCCCTTTATAGGTTAGAACAATCTACAGTGGCAAGATTGCTCATGACCCCAAGGGGTGAGCCAAACTAAGCACCATCACAACAATATTTTATTTATTTAATTTAATTATTTACTATTTATCTTACAGGTTATTTCTGAAAGGTTTTTGTACATGCGGCAAGAATCAACGCCACAGACAACCACAAAAAAAACTTCCAAGCCCACTTAACGTTACATGCCAAGCCTTGCTATGACACTGGTCTGATTGTCATTGCACACAATGATAACAACCACCTAAAAAGAGGCCTATCAATAGAAATTAATTTTCTTCAAAAACATTCCTAGACCTGTGATTCAAACGGAAACATACTGTATTATTTTGTGGCCAAGGCATCTGCTGCATGTTGCTGTGTGACAGCATCTGGTTCTGCACCATCTGCTGTTGTTGAGGGAAGATTCCTGGCTGCTGCTGCATCTGGTTTTGCATCGGCTGCTGCTGTTCTGAAACCATCTAGAGAAAGCATACGCCACTGAATGTTACTGAAAGGTTTTCCACATTACACCTAACAGCATGCACTGCTTTTGTTGTACTTCAATCTACTTGTGCTCATCTCATAAACTATCCCTACAACACTAGTTCTTGTGGTGATGATGGTATAGCAAAGCAATGATTAACAAGCATGTTTATATCATGCCTTGTCTCTGTAACACTGGCTCTTGTTGTGATGACAGTACAGCAAAGTAATGATAAGCAATGCCCTGTCCCTTAACACTGGCTCTTGTTGTGACGAGAACAAAATCAAGTAGCAAGCATGTTTATAAAATTTTATATCACGTCCTACGAACAGGCAAGAAGCTTATTAATTAACTTCACCCAACTTTGAAGTTATAGCCTGAAAGTAAAATCAGTCCCAACCTTGGTGTGGCATACTTGCTGGTAAGACTCAGAACTCAGATTTTATTTGCGAGACCTCCAGCTTGTACCTAAGTGAAGTTACATGGTAATATTCATCCCTGACAATGTCCCTTACTGCTATGACAAAACCAATACAATACAATACAATACAATTCAACACCACAAAACTGTATTGTCTGATAAAAATCAGCAATGAAGTCATCAATCCAACTAAACTTGCCTGGCTTTACCTACAGCAATGCATGCTGCTATTTAACATCATGCCGAAAATGTTACTTCAATTCAACACATCTTTATTACCTCATCAAGGGATCGTCATGCAAATAAACAAATAAATGTTACATTTACAAGTTTCCAGCAAATAATAAATTATTTAAAAAGCACGCAACAACATATTTAAAAAAAAGATATACCTTTCTGTGCATACCTTACACACACACACACACACACACAAACTTGCACACACACTCACATACACACAATCGTGTATTAACCCTTTGAACCCTGGATGCCCCACCAATTCTGAGCCCCATCCCCTGGGCTCCCCGGAGAAAAATGGCATTTTTAGCATGCTTTTAGTAAAACAACGAAAACATAACCAAAGTGTTAGACAACCCAAAGTACTTCAAATGTCATCTCTTCATCTTCATTATCATCCCACAATTGATCGATTACTTCCTGAGTTGTGTACAGTCGCTTAGCGCCGCTTCCTTGATTTGTAGACCTTCGTTTCATGACGCAAAATTGAGAAAAACCGTCACAAAAACACGCACTGTGCTGCACTAGAGCGCTGACGTTTTGCTTTACCTTATTCCCAATAACCCTCAATAACCCTATTCCAAACAGCAAGTACTAGAAAGAACAGTAAGCTGTGTACGGACCGTAAGATTAACGGTAAGGTTACGAGACCGATTTATCGGTCTTTCGGGGCACAGCTGTTTAAGGGCTAGACCGATATATCGGTCTTTCGGGTTCAAGAGGTTAATCCCCCCCTGGGAGTGGGGAGGTGGTATTGTAAATCCCCCCTGGGAGGGGGGGGGGAAGGAGGAGGTGTTGTTGTTTCAAAATAGCACCCCAGGTTTTTAGGACCCCATTGTACAAGAGTGTTGACAGATTAAAAAACCCATTTTACCATAAATACACGTTCACACCAACACACACACACACACACAATTACTCATGGCTTGGTTACTTGTATAGGACGCTCAGTCCATGCTAAATGAGCTCCCTGCAGGAAACCCCTCACTTATTACCCATTGCCTTGACCTCTGACCTTAAAAAGTGTTTG
Organism: Oncomelania hupensis; assembly: GCA_036898135.1. Taxonomy (NCBI): domain Eukaryota; kingdom Metazoa; phylum Mollusca; class Gastropoda; order Littorinimorpha; family Pomatiopsidae; genus Oncomelania; species Oncomelania hupensis. The sequence continues at coordinate 35,691,788 of CM072527.1, read as the reverse complement.
GGAATATTTCTATAAGAAGATAATGACGTCATTATATTAAGTACGTCATGTTAAGATTAGAATTTAGTCATCAAAAAAAGCAGACAAAGCCGGGTGCTGTTGGTTGGTCATTCAATAAAATTGTACTCTGCATAATATTACCTGGACTCCACTGTCTTAAATATTTGTGGTAAACAAACATGGTGTCAGAAGTGGGATGCATACATGCAGGGGTTCATACAGATTCATGAGTAGATTTCCATGACTTTTCCATGCCCAAATTATATTTTTCCAGGACAGGTGAACCACTCAACACCCACCCAAACATTCACAAACAAAACACATTCTACAAATACCTCAAGGCCATTCATTTTATTTGTTGCTTTAAGTTTTACATGTTAATTTATGTGCGTTTGGCATCGATGCTCTTTTGAATTTTAAGAATTCATTCCTTCTCCTTTGATGACCTTCTCATAGCATTTGATGTGATCAGGAAGTCCAGAAAACAAACCATTTAAAAAAAACTGTTCTCACTTTATTTAAATATCCATGACTTTCCATGGCTTCAATGGAATTCCCATGACTTTCCATGACTTCAATGGTATTCCCATGAAACCCTGAATATCAAAAGAAAGTCTATCACATCCCACAAAGACTCACCCCAGAAGCAGTCGAAAATGGCTGTGTGTAAGCAGCAGAAGCAGACTTAGAGTCGCTGTCATGGTGCAATGGTTCATAGGAGTCTGAGTCATCCGATTCATGGCGTGCCTCTCTCCTGCTTGAACTTGCAGCTGAGCAGATAGAAATGTCACAAGATCTCACTGAACGATTAAAATAATTAATAATAGTAATACTAGATGCTATATACGCGCTTTTTCCAAATTACCAATCAGGCTCAAATTGTGGCGATCTGTACCAACATAAATGCTCACAAGTTTCACCCACTCTCTCACACACACAACACACATCTTTTACTCAAACATGTGGTGTAACGGAAGAAAGATCGCTATTAGAAGACGGAAAGGAAATTCAATTTTTATTTTTGACATTTTAGATTGACAGCATCATTACTGAATTTAGTTTTAATTTGATTTTTGATTTTTGACACTTTATTGTCCCTTTTTATCGGGAAAGCAGGGAGGCAGGAAGCCGCAGTATCTGGAAAAAACTCTAGGTGACCTGAATACTCTCGTACCTAATTCACATACATAAGTTCGCCCCCTTGCACAGAAATCAAACCCGCTACCTTCTGCATAGGAAACCAATGACGAACCTACGGCGCCATGAGATCACCCCTCTATACAACAACTTACAATAAAATAAAGCTCCGCTCTATCCAATCACTGAAGAGATCAAGACTGTGGGAACAAACTAAAGAATCCAAAGGTCAAGGTCTTAAAAAAATGTTTATTTTTCTTGTAGTGACGACCAGTTTACTTCGACAACAGCACTGTTGTCACGTTAAAACATGATACAATGGGTTATTGTTGAATCAACCAACTGCTAAGCATTGAAATTTAGGCGTCTCTTCCTTGTTACATAAACAATCAACTTGTGCCTACTATGAACACTTTTGCCTCAGTGCTATTTTTTAAAATCAGCCTTGATTCTAATAATAACAGCAAAAAACAAACGATAATAAAATCAATAATATCAACATCGTATTTTTTTACTGGATGTTATTTGTTTGGCTTTCATCTTATTTTCCCAGTGGGGCAACACTCACTATGAATTTCAAAAAAGGATCTGTGATGTTAAAATGTGTGTGATCTTGGGGGCCCTTAAAAGCAAATATTACTACATTTCTAACATGACTGAATACCGCAAAGTAAAGTAAAATCAGGGTGGAGAACAACTGAATCAAGAAATCTCTGAAATCCGGCCGGGGCCCAGGGGCCAAGCCCCGGTATTCGCCCCCTGGAAGAAAATGAATTTATGCTATTTTGAAAGTAATTTAGGGCCTCTCCTGAAAGCAAAAAGCACAAAGTAAACATGAATAGAAACAACAACCAAAAAAAAAGAATGTTTTATGCACATGTCTTTCAAAAAAGTTAAGAATCTTGATTTGTAGGCCTAACAAAGTTTGAGGTCCACCACTGTTACACACAAACTCCACATTTCAAATTTTACTGGGCACTTGTTTGTCTATTTTTTAGCTGTAAACAGGCAAGAATTTTTATAATTTTAGAGATATTTAGGGGTACGTTAGTAAAAACACTACATCTTAGGTATTAGTGACTAGTGTATAGATTTAAATGAAATAAAATGCAAAATGAACAGAAATAAATCTCTTTTGATTATCTACCTTTTTATACTTCTCTTGTCATGTCTTGTTTTTGATTACTCCATGTGTATACAATAAAAAAGTTTTAAAAAGTCCAAACAAGCCCCCTCCTCTTCTTCACTTTCATGCCAGTCTGAAAGATCGTATGCATGCACACTACTGACACTAATTGTCTAATGTCAGTACCGATCTCTTCCTCCGACTCCAAGTCCATTTCTCTCACTTTAATGTCTGATAAATGGAAGCCTGTAAACTCTTCTTCATCAGTCGAAGAATCCAAACCATCCATTTTAGACACACACACAAGAAAATTTGAAAAAAAAATCGAAAAAACGAACGCATCACAGAGAAAACTTGTGGAAATGCAGTCGAATGTTTTCACAACAGAATTTAACCGGAAGTCAATTGCCGGAAGTCTTGCAATCTTTCAAACAACGCGAGAATATAACCACATGGTTGATACGGACGCTTTTGGACGTTTTGCCTGTTTAGACCTTCGGCCGCTTTTGGCCGCTATGCCCAGTAAAGGGTAGCCCTCAGCTTCTCACACTCGGAACTCAATATTTTTTTCTCGGAAATGCAAATGCCTTCTGCGGAAATCCGCGGATTCGCGGAGAATTCTCCACCCTGTAAAATGAAATTAGACAAAACTCACAGCCAGTCGCTGTGGCGGATGACTGGTGTCTGCTCTTTCTGCTGCCTGTCTTACGCTGCCAGTAGGAGTACAGACCATGCTGCGGTGGCTCTTGGTCACCTTTTGTCCTTCGCATCTGGTCCCGCACTTTGCCGATAGTGGTCATGGAGCAGCCGGTCACCCAGTTGATGAATTTATAACAGTTGCTCCTTGCGCCACCTGGTGCATAAATGTAAAACTGTAAACTTCTGATGTGCAGAAATGTAAAAACTGTAACCATCTGACCCTGTATCACCTCCAGTAAGAAAAAAAAGGTTCATTGTATTGTCTTGTATATATGTATTTATGTATGTATCTATCCATCTATTTTCATCTTTTTTATTTTATTTTATTTTTTAACATACATATGATTTAGTTGCAATAACACCCCCGTTGGTGTGCCGGGGGTTTCAGTATAAATAGTATCCCCACTTTCTGGAAATTTAGTGCTTTAAATTCCCACTGTCGCTGTCTTTCTCTTTTGCTCTTTCTCATTCCTGCTCTGTTCTATCAATCTGCTATACTATCGTCTTCTTCGCTAGACCAGTCTCCTACCTTTTTTCTTGAAAACTCTTCCGGGACAAGACTCCTTATTTGTGCATGATGTCTGTTGGATCAGCTTGGGAATATTGGACGCTTTCTGCGAGGTGGTCACTAGGGCTTCCTATGATGTTATTATTTAGCAATGTAGGCATTTTAAATGTATGTGTTTTGTTGATAATTTATAATGATGTTTGTATTCTATTTTGTTTTTGTAAACGGGGGTTCGATAAGTTGGGGTGAAGCCTCAGCCGTCCCCTGCGTGGGATGTCTTTATTGTAAAGTGACTGGCTGGTGGGGAGCTTTCGGTTTTACCACTAGGGTTGTTTCAGCAGATCTTTTATGCGGATCAGGGGTTGTCCGGTCCTGATTAGGCTCGGAAGAGTCCGCTGGACCTAAAGCAATAATAATGTAATGTAATGTAATGTAAGTTGCAATAACTTCTGACAGCTGTTGGCACTGTGTCACTAAATCGTTGAGAGGTGCAAGCGTTCAAACCACCCAAGGCGGACACCATAGAAGCAGCGAAATGTTGGAGTTTGCCCAAAAAGAATAAAGAATACAAGTGGGAGGATTGAAGTGTGCAGTGTCTTTGATATATACATTGTTACGTTGAAACGCGAAGGATAGTTCGTCTGAAGCGTGCACGATAGATCTATTCGTTTCGTTTTGCAAAGTATTCAATAATGGAGTTTATTTACCTTTGATTTGAGTTTGCATTGTTGTTAGGAGAGGCTTTGTATAACGTTGATAATTTGAGTTAGTCGATATTATTGGAGAATTCTCTGGATCTGCGTGTTTACTCTCGATAGAAATTTCCCGATAAATGTCGAAGTAAGAGAACGTTCCGGGTATGTTTAGAAATATGTATGACGTAAGTCAGTGATGACGATCTTTAATTCTGATTGGTTGTAATGCGTCATTTCTAGAACGTCCTGTCGTCATCTCGAATGAGAGAAAAAATTATAAAATGGATGCCCTGTGTGTGGGTAGAGGAAGTTGTTGATAGTGAGTTGGAAAGTAAAAAAATTGAGAGTGAAAAGGCGATTGTATGCAGTTGTTGATGTGTGCTGAATAAAAGTGGAAACCTTCATACGTCGACTTTGTGACTTGTATGCTGATTGAGTGGGTTGCGTGAATAAACGAATCTGAGCTACACTCATCAGTACTTCAGCATTGGGGCTGAATCCACTACTGATAGAAAACACCAACCATCGAGTGTAACATACATAATCCTATCCCATAACTCAAAGGTCGTTGGGGCTCCACAGATGATTGTTTAAACAGCGTACTCCATCCTTCTCTGTTCTCAGCAACCCTCATGGTTTGTTCAGTGATGTCAAACCAGTCCATTCTCAAATGTTGTCTTCCCACCTCTTTTTCTGTATCCCTCTTCTTCTGCCTCCTTGCACCGTGCCTTGCAGGATGATTTTTGCCAGGCCTGATGAGCTGGTGACGTGACCATACCATTGGAGTATAAATATATATATATACACACACACACAAAGAAAGAAAGGCAGAAAAGAAAGTAAGAGAGAAAGAAAAAGACAAGTGACAAAAGGAAAAAAAAGAAAAAAGGGAGAAGGAAAGACAGAAGGAAAGGAAGGAAAGAAGGAACGAAAAAAAAGAAAGAAAGAAAGAAGGAAAGAAAGAAGCAAGGAAAGAAAGAAGGAAAGAAAAAAGGAAAGACAGAAAGAAGAAAAGAGACAAAAAAACTAAGGGCAAAGCCCATATGACTCACATGCTCCTTATGGAACTCGCAATGTTTAACATAAAATGAGTGCCCAGAAAAAAATCAAATGAAACGGTGGCATTACAATGCAAAGTAATACCAACTTTGATATTTCTATGCCCTTGACCTTTGGCTCCAAATACACTCATGTACTCATATGAAATAAACTAAAGCAAAAATTGTAATTATGCCAAAATTTGTAACCTTGGGATGACCCTGACCTTCAATGACCTTGTCCTTGGGATGACCTTGACCTTCATGTGACCTTTCAAGCATGTCTGATCCAATAACCCAATGTTGTTGTATACTATGGGTTAAATATACAGCCATTTTACTGTACGGTGACCAATTTTTGGTATGTTTTTGCAAGGTCTAAAATGACCTTGACCTTTAAGATCATTACAAAACAGAAAATACATAAAAGATCAGTCTGTCATCTCAAAATAACAGTTTGGACTTTCATATCTCTCATAGCTTAGGGTCAAAGTCACTTCAAATACATATACTGACTGGATTGAGGTTGACCAAATTTGCTATGTGTGTCTCATTGATATCTATCATGCATCCAAGAATCATAAATTCAATATTAATAACTTTTTAAAAAAATGTAATTTTGTAAAAAAAATAGTAATTTTTCCACTAACATTTGTTGACCTTGTGATCTTGACCTTGAATAGAAGTCATTCATTCACTGATAATTTATGAGGTCTCTTGAACATACACCATCTTACAAAGTTTGGCTGTGATAGTTGAAATAGGTTCTCAAATATTCATTTACTTGAAAGTTTAGCACAGACGGACAGCAGACAGACAGAAGGTGTTAAACGTTATTTATCAATGGTTGATTCAGCCCCGATGCTTGAATCTTGATATGTGTAACTCGAATTCGTTTATCCACACAGCCTGTTAACTCAGCAACAAGGAAGGAGTCGTCGTATAAAGCTTTCCAACTTTAATCAGCAAACATCAAAAACTGCATACAAGATCGCTTTCCGAAAATCACTACAAAAATCATTTTACGTCACTTTTCAAGCAGACTGCATTACTTATATAGCCTCTCTCCATTCGAGTAAAACTTTGAACATTCCAGCATGAAGCAATAACACCTGATCAAAATAAAACTCATCATTGGAACTATACAAAGTTTTACCTCACATAATGTTTACGAATTTACACGATTCGACTAGCTCTTACCCTAAGATCTGGAAATTTCGGTAGATAATAAACAAGTACTTCCAGAAAATTCACAATATGGATCGACAAAAATTATCAACATTATACAAAGCTTCTTCTAGCAATAGCGCAAAATCAAATCAAAGGTAAATACACGCTATTATTGCATGCTTTGCAAATCGTAACAGAAAAAAAAGACAGCAAGAAAGAAAGAAACAAAAAAACCTCACAGAAATAAAGAAAGAAAGAAAAGATAATAAAAAGGTGGGGTATAGGAGGGGGGAGAGGGATATGGGGGAAGTAGAGACCCAAAAGGGAGGACCATACCAGAAGGGGTGAGCATTTCCGCCAGCACACGCCTAGCCTCTCGCTGACTGAGACACGCCCGCTTCCTCCACTGTGACACCAGATGTCTGTGTGAATACACCATCTGCACACACACACACACACCCACACACACATAACTCAGCTCATTGCACACAAAGCAATAGGACAAAAAATATGGAAATGAAAGTCTGCCACGCCAGTTACTGCAAGCACAGCCCAAGCATTTTGGTCACCGCATTCTCAGGATGAGATAATAAAGTTTTATCTTGTATCTTGAAGTCATACGCAACAGATCCTTGTTTCCTAATACTTGCCCAAATCAAAATGGCTACCTCTGATATCTATTTATCTATGACGACCGGTACGCCTGTTGCCATAAGTGAAGCAAGGGCCAGCAGCTTGGTCTCTAACTCACAATAACAGCACGCTTGCTGTTGTCAGCGCTGGCAAGAGGTATTAGAGGCCACTTCCTAACACTGACAGCAGCTTAGAGCAAAGTATTCTGCTTCTGTTACTGCAAGGAAGCCACTAAACTGCTAGCAGGGGTGCTGTGTAGAGGCCTGCTTGCCAAAGCTGATCAAAGACGACCGGTTTGTGTCAACAAGCGACTAAAGTGTCCTCTCTTGCTTTGCCGTCGCTTTTGCCACAGGCTACTGGGTGGTACAATGGCTGAATAGTTATGGCACATGATACTGTTTCAACAAGCCAAGCTGAAATCAGCCTGGTGAGTACTTAAATGGAAAAGACAATCAAAATGTGGAGTGAAATAAAGCATCATGCAACCCACCAAAATTTCAGCCCACTCATCTGTGAATGGGTACTTGTCTCTCTTCAGAGACTGGAAAGATAAAGCTGCCACAAAAAGATAGATAAATAGGTAGATAGTCAACGCTTATACTACTGTCCAGCAGATAAAGAGGGGCCGTACAGACTTGACGCTGGTTGTGAGGAATATGGGAGGTCGGTAATTATAGTACAAGATTAACTCTTAGCGTCCTATAGCGCGGTAATGCGCGCCTCGCCCGTAATCCTGAAGCGCGGTAATGCGCGCCTCGTTAGTGCACCTTTTAGTCATAAAATCACAGGAAATAGGAACTCTCCTGTGCGTGAGAGAAGGTTTAGTCAACTTCCGGAAAGGTTCCCGTGTGTTTTCCGCTATCGTTTTTGCAAGTTTGACGTGGTTTTGTGTACTTTTTTAACGATTTTGTTTGAGGTTTGAGTTTGCGAAATTTTCGGCCATGATGGCAGGGGATAGCTCCGACAGTAATAGTGAGTTTTGTAACCTTATTGATGAGCTTATTGCTGAAAGAGCACAAGGACTTGGTGTAGACAACCAGAGTGAGTTTTCTTGTCTGTGTTGACTGACTGTGCACACATTCACATGCAATCCACACTGTCTTGTTGTTGTTTTATTAACATAGTCCATAAAATACCTGTAATTATGAATTAATTACAAGATTCCAACAGGTAAAAAGAGTACTAAAGTCAAAATGGTTCTTTGGGTACATAGAATAACCATTTTGTAAACATATCCTAAAATATGAAGTTAATGTGACAATAAATAAATTTTTTTGCAATTTTTTCAAATTCATAACCCAATTTATTGCAATAAACTTGAAATCCTTACAGGATATAGGCGCAAATGTACACAAAACCTTATAGGACGCTAAGAGTTAAAGAAGAAAAGCTTCACTCACCCTGACGCATCGGTCAATGCAGCAACATTGGGTGCCCAAGGTTTCAAACGGTTCAAGAAGTCCCAGAGCTCCTTTGCCTTTCTGGCGTGATACACGACTCCCTCTCTGTCAGACACACAGCAATTTTACGTAAAACAGACTCAGCGTAATAACAGCTATTATTAACCCATTCTATCCCAATCCATACAGCGCAGCTTAGTCATAACTGACCGAGCAGGTATTTATCTATACGGCCAAGGTAGTATTATTGAATGCGTCCTCATTCAGTTCTAATCAGCATACAGTTGACTTCGAAAGGTTCAATCCATTCTCTGATTTCCAGCAAACCAAAACATACACGTTGTTCACTAATTCTTCATCAATTTAGATCGAATTCTCACAAATTTCTTCTACCATGGCAAGTCAGAAATAGTTCTACTCTGCCAGAGAAGTCACAAAGCTGCTTATGAACTACGATAGTAATGATTCTGATGATCCTGACAAATCATTCCAGAAAAACACTTCCAAATTGTATTTCAGTAGTTCCAAAGTTTTAAGAGTTTTTTGCTCAGTACCCGTAAACTCTAGGAAAAGTTTGCTGAACAGCTAGACCAGAGGTAAAGTGGCTGCCTTGCACATGAGGTAGTCTTTTGTAATGGGGATAGAATGAGTTAATAATACTATTTTCCTGGTAGTCTTTCGTAAGGTTGAAAAGTGTTTCAAAGGCAGAGGTGACTACAAGTAAGATTTTTACAATAAGCTAGACAGACATATTAGACTGACACTTCCTGCACAATGATACTAGTTATTTGTCCAGTCTGGGACATAAGGTCAACTTCAATATGTCTGCTCTTTCAAAAGACAACCATGACCTCAATAGGGGGAACAGGGGAAGGGAGGGGGTGGGGGGCTAGAAATTAAGTTAAATATAAGAGGAACTGAAGTAACCCTCTCTTTGTAGAATTTACAGCCAGAGCAGTTTCACCCACCTCATCTAGCTTGAGCTTCTTGTGAATGAAGTTGTTGGAATAACACAGGACTCTTTGTGTCGCTGCCTCGCACAAGTGTCGATCACGTTTCAACACAGCGCGCTGCTCCAGGACGTACGCTTCAAACCGTTTTGACCGCTTGTGGCCGTTGCCTAGGCCCATCAACCCACTGTAAAAAAGCAAAACGTTACACAACAAAAATGTACAACATGATACCCTCTCTTCCCATAGTGTGTCGTGCCCCTCTCCAACCACACAAAGTGAGATATAACATACCAGCACATAACTGCTCCACTTGTGACTGTTAATTTAGGCTTTTAGTGGATATTTACAAGCTGAGAAAGAAAGAAAAAGAGCTAAACTTAAATTATATAACAAATAATAATAAAATAATAAGGATATTTGTGTACCGCTTGTTCCTCGAAAATCTCAGTTCAAAGTGCAATTCTCACGCATTCACACTCCAATGAAAAAAGATTATTACAATAAAAAATAAATAATATTTCTTTGTATCTGTAACCTTGCTTTCACAACTGTTGCATAAAAGCTCTGCTATTTTAGAAGATAAGTCATGGGAAAACAGTGTGACTGTTTTCTTCACAGTTCCTCCACTGAATTCAAAGTCGAAAAGCGTGCGTTTTTTCGAAGCCATTCTGATTCTGATTGTAAACCAGTTCCAACCGGTCAGGTTCATCGATGCCACACTCATAAGAAAGGTGATTGGTCAAAAAGAATAGCATCGGCCAATGAAAATTTGAGACACATCGCATATACAAGAGAGCAACTTCCGTTTAACTCCAGCTGCTTGTCGGCATCTTCGTACTGACTTCAATTCTTCGTCCCCAATATGCCTTAAGGTGTTGGGGGACGTTAATTTTAACCAACGAACAATTTAACTCCAGTTTCCGCTACACCCTAGAAGACGACAGAAACGTCACAGTAAAGCCCGCTTCGATCAAGACATGTAGCGGGATATTTCCAAACTCCGCGGGATCGCGAACGCGCTCATCGAATTTCTTTGCGGGAAAAAAACTTTTTGTGCGTGATCCCGTGCATCCCGCGCCCTAGAATAAGCTCTGAAATAATAGCAGTAGTAGTACTAGTAGGTCGAGGACGCAACAGGCTGAGAACGCAGTGTCTCATATTGAAATGTCACAAGAACCACTGCCTCCAAAGTCTGCCACTGAGAATTCACAAGTAATACTCACTGCGTTATTGTCTTTCTGTGGGTGCATTTTTTCTTTAATTCCTCCAAGTTGTACACTTTTTCCGCTGCAAGCTTTCTGGCCTGTTTGTAGAGTACCAGCAACTCTTTTGCCCTCTCCAGTAGCACTGCACCATCTGAAAATCAGAGACAAAAATTAAGTTACACTACACAAAGATTTTTTCCAGTACAGAAGATGAGATTAAACTGAAAATAAAGGAGAAATAAAAAAACACATTAGACAAACACTTCCTCAGTGCATGCATTTCGTAAAAGGCTTCATTTGGGAGTTTAAAAGACAACGTTGTATAGTGGGCTATATCAACACAACAAATCTACATTAATTTATATACAGCTGTTCATGCCATATTGAAAACATTGACAATCTATAGAATACAAAGAGAAGTCATTTAAAATTATAACAAAAACAAATGAAGAGAAGAGAAAACCCGCTACATAAAAATAATATTAATAATAATGGTATTGGATGCTGTCAATTGTCAATCTAAAGTTTGATTTTCTTTCCATCATTTAATAGTGATCTCCACACCTCTACACCACATGTTTGTGTAACAGATGTGTGCTATGTATGTGAGAGCGGGTGTAACATGCGAACGTGTTAGGTTGGTAATGATTGCAGCCCTTTGAACCTGAATGATGATTTGGAGTGCATATGTGGCATCCATTATTATTATTATTATTATTATTATTATTATTATTATTATTATTATTATTATTATTATTACTATTGTTGATATTAAAAAGTTTAGTACCTTCATCTTTCAAGTATTTCTGCAAGCACCCACATGGAGTCTTCTTATAACTTGGGCAGAACAGTCTCTCAGCTCAAAACAAAAAGAATACAATACAATATAATACAAAACAATATAATAACGAAACTATACTATACCATGCTATACTATACTATACACTATTTTATACACTACTACACCATACTATGCACTATACTAGGTTATACTATGCTATACTATTACTGTACTATATTATACCATACTTTGCACTATACACTATATTATACAATACTTGCGTTATACTACTATACTATGCTATACTATACTATTACTATACCATACTATAATATACAATACTACACTACGCTATACTACACTACAATATACTATGCTACACTACACTATACTATAATATTACTATAATATACAATACTATACTACACTACACTATACCATACTATACTATGCTACACTACACTATACTACACTACATTATACTATACTATAATATAATAGACTATGATATACTATACTACACTTTACATGTACTATACTATACTACACTACACTATAATATAACATTACATGGTTATTGCTTTAGGTCCAGCGATACACTATAATATACTGTACTACACTATAACATACTATACTATACCATGCTATACTATACTACATTACATTAGACTACACCACACCACACTACACTACACTATACTACACTACACTACATTACACTACATAATTAAACACAACTGTATACTCTAATCATGAATTCTGAAATGATAGTAAAGATGTGCTGATTTGAGTTTTGTGCATGGTTTCTTGAGTTTTCTTGAGGTGACCACAAACAGCAAAGTCTACAACATAAACACCAAGCCTGCTTCACCAAAACAAAGGGAGGAAACTGTCAGACAAAACAAACATACCTTCTGAATCCTGAAGCTGAGAGGCAACTTTTCTGGCAAACGTTTTGGCATCACTAATGTAGGCATCCTTCACTTCTGCTGGCACGGCCACAACTGCTTTGAGCGGTCGTGGTTTATCCAAAGTATGGCCTGGAACATGACAATATGCTATCTTTGGTCTTTAAAACAAAACAAAGAACGGAAATAAAAATATAGAATAAAAATAAAAATAAATTAAAACAGTACAAATAAAACATAAATATATCGATCAAATAATAAATGCTTCACATCTATCATAAAACTCTGCATGCTCTGTGACACACAGTGAGCACTGGTCATTACACGGCTACGATAAATCAAAAAATGTGCATGGTGGCTTTAAGGAGACAGTGGGTAGTAGGAAGATTACATAGTGGGCGTGCGCCTCGGGCAGCTGGAGATATATCCTGCATCAGCCAGAGCCTGAAGCAGCTCTTGAGCTTTAAAAGCACTATGATAATATAATTATAGATAACATTAGGGGCGATGGGCGAGTCCTCTTACCCCTTGACCTTGATGGCGCTGTCTTGCTGTTGCAGTGCTTTCCCCAAGAAAGTAAATGCACGGGTGACAAATATGATGCAGATAAGATAAAAGAAAAGAAAAGAAAAATTCCAAAAATGTTGTCGACATAGCGAAAGCCTTCTTAAACTGGCCACAGTGAGAGTAGCTTCTTGCTCTTGTTGGCACATGTCCACAGTACCTTTAACATGGGATGAATAAAGCTGAAACATTTGTACACAACCACTGGGTAGTCTGAGAGTGTATAATGTGCATGGAGTTTGTATCACCTTACATCAATCTAAATGTCTGTGTTACACGTAGATTTATCAATAGTATAGTCCATCCAGCCCCGATGCTTGAATGTTGATATGTGTAACTCAAATTCGTTTATCCATGCTGAATATTCTCTCGCCAACAAGGCAGGAGTTGTATACAGTTTTCCAACTGTATTAGCAAACACCAACAACTGCTTATAAGATTGCTTTCCAAAAATCACTACAAAAATCACCTTTTCAAGCAGACAGTGCATTACTTATAATTATAGCCTCTCTGCGATCGAGAAAAACTTGGAACATTCCCGAATTATGCAATAACACCCAATCAAAATAAAACTCGTCACTTGAACTACGCACCGTCTTAGTTATTCCGAGACAAATCTGGAAACTTTCATTGATAATAAACAAGTTTTCCAGAAAATACTCAAGAATATCCACCGACGAAAATTATCAACATTATACAAAGCTTCTTCTAGCAACAGCGCAAAATCAAATCAAAGGTAAATACACGCTATCATTGCATGCTTTGCAAAATAAAATGATCTGAACTATCGTGCGTGTCTCAATCGTGACAGTCTGTGAGTTCTCTTCCATAGAAACCCACAGTTTGGCCCTGGCCATCACCAAATTTGCCATGAACGTAGGTTCTGTTCCAAGGTATATATTTGTATCTTATTTATTTAATCAACCTTATATAGCGCATTTCAAGCTCAAGAGCTGCTCAAGGCGCCGGACAATACAGGATCTAACTTGAGCCACCAAGGATCCCACCTGCAACCTAAGAACGACTAAATATAACACAGACCTGCCTACCCCCCTCAGAGTAAAAGCGGGAGACAGGGGATCAAAAACAATTATAAAGGGATAATTGCAATTATTATTGAAAAATTAACAATATCTTCGCGTGATCATGTTTAATCCCGCATGCCAAAAGCGGGAGAGTAGGCAGGTCTGTTATAAATATATAAGGTAAGTGGCAACGGTTTTGCTTTTTGCTTTTTCACTCAACTTCTCAAGCCACAGGTTCGAATCTGAAATAGTAAAAAATCATGGGGGGAAAGAGGAAGGGAAGGGGAAGTGGGGAGTGGGGGGGGGGGGGGGTGAAGGGAGAGAGAGATGGGGGGAAAATACAGCAAGCCAAGGATGACAACCTAAACAGCATCACCTGCCCAAACACAGAGAGAGAAAGAGAGAGAGAGAACGTGGACTATTTATAGTGACTAAGCAAGCCGGCCTATTACTATGGGTTTGGAGAAAGGGTTTGCCAGCTAATTACAATATAAAAGTAAGCCTATGCTGACCACAAGCGCTGCACAGCGATAGCAGTTTTCCAGTGGCAGGACTGATTTTCTGCACAGGACTGGGCATGTGGCGACTGCGCTTTCCTCGCAAACCTCGCTTGGACTGCAGTGGGTTGCACACGAAGGGCGATTGGCAAAGGTCACAGCTAAATGGCTGACCTGCAACAAACAAAACAATAACAAACCATAATAACACATAAATCTAGATGATATAGTCATACACAGGATTATCTCTATGCAGTGTATGCTATATAGGAACATCTTTACTAAGAACATCTAAACTAGGAACATCTTTACTGCCTTCAAACATTGTATAATTGTATTACTATCTGAGGCTTTGTGGTTTTTTTTTCTTTTGAATGAGTAAATGTTTGTAATTTCCTTTTTAAATAAATGTATTGCAATTTGTTTTAGTACTGTCCATAAAGCATGTCTTAATTTCTCCATTTTGAGACAACAAGGTATTGTTGAATCGTGAATGTACAGTAAACTATCTTTAGTCACTGCCTTCAAACATTGTAACGCTGTATAATTTAACAACAACAACAGAAACACATGATGAAACGAAGCAGTGAACGTCCTTCATCCACAGACTATTGGACAACAAATACAATGAACCCTCGCTACTTCACGGTTCGACATTCGCAGATTCACGACTTCACGGATTTTTTTCATATTATATGAGAAAATATATCACTGATTTTCCTGAAATTTTGGTTTTTTTAATGTACACTTACTGTTTTATTGCTTAACATTTGTGACTGTGTACTGTATGTACATATTGTAGATATCTGTACATTACTGTAAAGGGAGGTTTGTTAACAGTAGGTAAAGGGAGTATTTTAAAAGTTCGAATACATGTTAAATAAATACTGTAAATATGGTGTCCCTACTTCGAGGATTTTCAGCTATCGCGGCCGGTCTCAGAATCAATCTACCTCTATAAACAAGGGTTCACTGTATATATGTTTAGTGCCGATGGTTTTGTTTCCATTAGCTGCATAGCACAACCACAAAACTGACCATTTGGCAAAAGGTCATAGGGTCGATTTGCAGAGGAAGGCGCGGGATGTCTGCGATGACTGTGTCCTTTCTTTTCCACATGCTCCTGGTCTCTGCGCTTTTTGGGAAAGTCGTCAGGGCTGAACAAGGGTTGTCTGTCCTTTCGTTTTCTCTCGCTCCGTCGGCAACTCTGGTGAGCTCTGGAACTTCCCACCCTACGCTGATGCCAATCAGAGATACAACCAATGAACATTGAGCCTCTACATTCACCACTGGCAATATGTCATCCCAGGAAAGAGGGATATGAGCCTAAATCAACACTGAAACACCAGAGCAATCATACTGCTAAGGTGAGAAATGGGTCACTTTTATTTTGCCCAACATGGGATTCAAACCTGGTTCATCAGAGTGACGGGCGAACACGCTACCACTGATCTACGGCGGTTGGTCAGAAAAATCATGAAAATATTATTGTGGTACAATTACACTAGTTCCACCCGCACTACACAGATGATTGTGGGAGAAAAAATATTTAGGATTTATGACACTGATAGTGTATGCTGGTCTTAACTTTTATGCTAATAATAAGTGTGATCAATAGTGATACCCTTTTCACAGGTATTATATCTGACAATAGGGATTACAATATAAGGCTATAACATTTCTATATTAGTATATATATATATATATATATATATATATATATATATATATATATATATATATATATATATATATATTCAATTTTTGTGTACAAAATATATTGTTGTTCAATTCACTCCACTAATTTGGAGTTACAAAACTTCAAAATATAAATATAGCAGACAGGAAAACCTAATTAATACATTTAAAATGTATTTAACAGATGAATACATAACATTCTAGGGCTATATATCTAGAGACACAGAGAGAGAGAGAGAGAGAGAGAGAGAGAGAGAGAGATGCTGATAATTTGAAAAAATCAATGTTGATTTGTGATTATTATCAGTATAATAAGAGAGAGAGAGAGAGAGAGAGAGAGAGAGAGAGAGAGAGAGAGAGAGAGAGAGAGCGAGAGAGAGAGATGCTCATAATTTGAAAAAATCAATGTTGATTTGTGATTATTATCAGTATAATAACTAACCTCGCTTCCTGTCGTCCCTACCCCATCATCATGCCTATGTGATTCCATTCTCAAAATTCATTGCAGACTTTTGCTCTTACTGCAAGAGAAAGTACATTATATATTAGTAACATAATTAATATTAGTTTATTATTATACTACAAACTGAAGAAAAAACAAACTCTTAGTAGTAAGTACTAGTCGTAGGAATGGACCTGCACTTAATTAGTCTCCCATCTTTGTGTGACTTATTTTTTAATCAGGTCTAGCTGGCTCAAAACAATCGATTATGCATCATATTTGTAGATTATATCCTTCACAAACTTTTGTAAACTTGTCAATTACAATTTCGAAATGGTTCACAATAACAAATTCCGTCACTTTATTACTCTGTTGCTGAATGAGTATTTACAAATGGTTGTGCGGTTGTGCTTAATAAAAATTGTATCAGTAGAATTTCTTGTTAATTTTGTCTTTCTGCTTTTTTCGAAAAAGGTGCTAATGTCAAGACTGTCAATGTTATTAACCCTTTCGCTGCCAAGGGAGAATTGCACTGAGCTACAACCATTTGCCAGGCAAATCTAGCTCATGAAAAATTACAACAAAAATTATAGTGTGAACAGTATTAGAAATAACTTGCTATCATTTAATTTCTGAAAGGTATTTAAATTTTCTACACAAATATGCTATTTAAATACATTTATTAAACTAGTTTTAATTGTATTTCTTTCTTTATTTATTTATTAGCTCAAATAAGAAATAGTGAGAAAGAAATAGAGGCAATCTCATTGTATTTGATATATATTTTTTTATGTACGGTATTGCATCACATTAGTCTGTCCCTACTTGGCGCATAGATCAGCTTTGTGTGAGTGGGGTGTGGTGAGGGGTGCCATTGAGAGGTGTTATCATACCTAACTTGTAAATATTAACACTTAATGTTCGGATCTTTCCAATCGTGGGTATTTCTTTTGCTGATGGTTTAATTCAATTGTAACAAAATGAAAAAAACGTCACAATGATGATGATGAGATAATACGTCAATGGCACTTTGCGTCACACTATTGTATGATGATTTATCTTGTCATATCAGTCAAAGGGATAATACAAATTTCATTAATAGAATTTCTTGTTATCTTTGTCTTCCTGCATTGTTGTAATAATTTGTATACCTCTAATTCTTGCTAAACTGATTGTTCAGTTAATATTTATAATACACATTGAAAACGCTGACGAGGACAGAGTAGAAAAACTTAACTGAAGTGAAAGATAAATTCAAGTCTGCTTTACTTTCTTTCTATCGCCTATTAACTTAATAAGTTTTAAAATTAAGTAAACTGTCTTAAACTAAGTGTAAATTTATATGAGAAGAAAAGTTAATGGTACCTGCATTCACTGATTCAGACTCAGAGTCAGACAAAACTGTCGTCTTGCAGCTAAATGACCATCCATACTAATAAAGATTCAATCCTTTTGAAGTCACTGGGTGTAAATTTCGTATCAGAAAATGTGTCAAAGCTAATATATGTAAACAAACTTGCTATAAGTATAAGGTCTGGCCTTAATATTGAAATCGGAAGTAGCCAAGTCGTCCCCGATCGCTCATAGAGTATATATTTTGGTAAAAAGATGCATCTAA
Source organism: Oncomelania hupensis (assembly GCA_036898135.1). Classification (NCBI taxonomy): domain Eukaryota; kingdom Metazoa; phylum Mollusca; class Gastropoda; order Littorinimorpha; family Pomatiopsidae; genus Oncomelania; species Oncomelania hupensis. The sequence goes on along the minus strand of CM072527.1, from coordinate 35,673,692 downwards.
ATATATATATATATATATATATATATAAATATATATATATAAATATATATATATCTATATAAATAAATAAATAAATATATATATATATATATATATATATATATATTTTTTTTTTAACCTTCCTTCCAGCGCTTTTCGATTATTTTTTATTTAAAAAAAAAAAAAAATAGTAGTGCTCTTGGTGTCTCAGATGCCATTGATATACAATTTCCATTGTTTGCGTTTTTCCAATTTTTATATAAATTTGTTACTCTGAGGTATTTCTGTACTTGTCAAGATATTTTGCATGCTCAGTACAGGGGTGTAAAGGGTATTTTTGATGATGATGATGATGATGATAATGATGATGTCCTTTTGTAAAGCACAGCTCATCCATGCTGGCAGCATGCTCAGGGCGCACAGGAAAAGAGGGTAGGGGTTGGTGGGGAAAAGAGGAAGGATGGTGGACAATTACATTATTTGTTTTTATTATTTATACTTTTTAGTTATATTTTTGGTACTACAAACGTAATATTTGTATTAGTATAGTATAGTATAGTATAGTATAGTAGAAGAACGAAGAATACAAAGCATGGAAATGAGGTGCTACAGAAGACTTCTGGGCATTTCCTATACCCAGCACATCACCAACAACAAAATCTGACAGACCATCACTCAAGCCATTGGACAACACGATGACCTGCTCACAATGGTGAAGAAATTGAAACTCCGTTGGTATGGCCACATCACCAGAGCATCAGGCCTTGCAAAGACCATCCTGCTAGGAGGCAGAAGAAGAGGGAGACCGAAAGAGAGGTGGGAGGACAACATTCGAGAATGGACTGGTTTGACACTGAGCGAAGCCATCAGGGTTGCAGAGGACAGAGAAAGATGGAGTACGCTGGTTAAACGATCATCTGTTGTGCTCCAACCACCTCCGAGTTACGGGATAGGATAGAATAGAATAGGGGGATTTGCCAAATAAGGTCACCTATCAGAGCGTCAAAAAGGGAGTAAACAAAGGGAGAGAGTTGTCGGTCTTACCTTTTGAGTTGAAAATCGAGAAGAAGTTATTATTTTCTATCCTCCTTCCCCCCATCCCCTTTCCACCCCTCCTGAATACTGATGGGGTACAGGTAGCAAATTCTTCTAGCAGAAACATTAGTGCTCCATCCACCAACATAATCATGCATTCTGAGATCTAAATTGTACGTAAACAACGTTAAGTATAGTAATAACATTAGTCATAATACTATACAACTATTAATAAAAATAATATACAGCTATTACTGCTAATAATAATAACACAGCACACGGTTATAATAGTAATAACATTATTCATCATCATCGTATACTAATAACAAGTTATTTACATAGCACAATAATGATAATAATAATTAAAAAAATAGTTAAATACACAACTATCCACAACATAAGCAAACCATACTAAATAAGCAACAATTAAAAAAAGCAAACCACATCTGGAGCAACTGTGCTACTGGAACATCGGTGAAACTGGCGGTAGGGATAGCTCAGTGGTCAGAGCGCACGACTTGTGTGAATGCGTCTTGGGCGACGTGGGTTCGGATCCTGACTTCAGCAAACTTTTGTGTGAATGCTGGATATAACGGGCCAGCGCCTTGAGAAGCTCTCTGAACTTGTTAGTGCGAGATTTTGCTGTCTAAATCCCTGCTTGTTTATTCATTGCTGCCTGAAAACTAGCCCAAAGCCTGTGCTTTTCTGTCTTGTGTTTTGGAATCCCACATGACTATACTGTCAAGATCTCAAGATCTTTGAACAAAGTCACGAAGACCATGAAAGCAATGTCTGACTTCTTTGAAATGACCGCAAGGAGCGAACTTATGTGACTTAAAGTACGAGACTATTGAGATCACCGAGGGTTTTCAATAATGGTATTGGGTGCAGTCAATCTAAAATGTCACAAATAAATTTGATTTCTTTTCCGTTTTTTAATAGCGATGTTTCTTCACACCACATGTTTGAGTGATGAATGTATGTGGGAGTGTAACATGCGAGCATGTATGTTGATAACAGATGGCTTCGAGTCTGATTTAGCAATAAGGCGCGTATATCATCCAGTATTATTATTAAATGGAAGTCAATAATGGATCCCAGTCTTTGAACAAGTTCGCGCACCAGTTTCAGCGATTAAATCAGGCGACAACCGAGGGCCCTAGACAATACATCGCCATGACGACAGCCGCTCAGGAGGTGGTTTTGTATTTTTGCAGTTTTCCAGTAGGCCAAGAGGAACACAGCACCACAAAATGAACAGACCTGTACTGTAATAGAAATCTACTGGTTTTTGATGAATTGTAATTAACTGAATCGTGTTATATATATTTGGAATATTATTTTAAAAAAATTGGAAAAAAAGGAAAGTTGTGATTTTAAAAAATGTAATTTTTCTCAAGATTTTTATGTGAATTGTAACACGTCTTAAACAGTTTGAAACCATGTATTATAATGTGTGCATGTTTATTTCACAGAGAATTTGGAAAGAGAAGGGGAGATGGAGATTTAAAAAAAAAACATAACTATTGTAATAGTACAATTTTTATGCCATGAATTGTGATGAATTTATATTATGTACATTTTAAAGAAAATTTGGGAAAAAGGATTTGGGGATTTAAAACTCAAGATTTTTTTATGAATCATAATTTAATCATTGGATTGTGTTGCATACATTTAAAATAATTATACACATGTTCCTTTCAAGAGAAAGAGAAGGAAAAGGATTTGGGGTTAATAAAAGATAAATATTGTAACATACAACTGTACTAAAAACGTTTATGTAAAATGCGATTTATGTATGAAAATCCAAGGCTTACTTATGATCTATGTACAGGATTATTTCGAAGATAAATTGGAAAAATAAGGGGAGTTGGGATTACAACTTCTGCAATTGTACTGAAGACGTAAATGGGAAACGCAGTTTAAACGTAGAAATGTTGCACACATAAAATTTTAATATATATGCATGTTTATTTCCAATGGAATTTGAAAAAGTGCAAGGAGAGTTGAGATTTTATGAATAGTAACTTTTGTTATAGCACTGATCCTGCTAAGTGAAAGGAAATTCACTTTATAACTTTTTTAAATGCCATTAATCGTACGTATGGAAATATATTTTCTTTGGGGTTTCCATCTCTTGCCCTTTTCTGTACCTCTCCCTTGTTAGCAGTACTTAATGGTGGCAGACGGGATGTGAAACTTCTCCAGACCTGTTCACCCCTACCAATGCCAGTCAGGAGTAAGCAGACTGTCTGTCGCGTACTTGGAATACATTTTTTGAGAGATTGAGAAAAAAGAAAACAAAAAGACAGTTAAATTTACTACAACAACACATTAAAAAGTAAATTTGAAAATTGCTTTAGCAATAAACGAGCTTATTGTGCGTTGGTTAGCCTGCTCTTGTTGCAACTGCTTTTGTCTACCACAGTTCACGTGCCTTTCAATGGCATTTCTACCGCCGTCCGCAACGCCGAGTCAAGTTTGCAAATTTTGCAGTAAGCATAGTTTTCAGACCTTTCGGAGCTCGTTAAGCACTTATGCAGTTCCGAATAAGATGCATTCCACTTCTGCGTGTAAAGCATCTTCTTTTTGGGTGGTGTTTGTCCACCATCTTCTGCGATTTTTATTTTCGGCATCGCAAACAGACTAGTCACTTCGAAAACATGCACAAATACTCGATCACACACGAAAGAAATTGCGAGAGCCGGAAATCGACCCTTGTACAGGAAATTCCAGTTTTTGTCTCATTACGGAAAACTTATGAAACAGAAGAAAGAGCGTCTTACTACCGAAAAAACAACTTTTTTTTTTCATCACTCGCGTTTGAAACCGGAGTTTTTGTTTTCAAAACGGATTAGCGGATTTTTACAGTCAAAACGGATAAAATCCGGTCAAACCGGAGGAGTGAACAGCTCTGCTTCTCTAAATGCTTCAACATTGGTAACTCTGTGGGTTTTGGAAACTATAGTGATTTTCCTATGGAATTCATTCATCATAAGCAAGTAAATATATTTTTAAACTCTGGAAGTACGTCTAACTGGTCTTTAAAAGTAATTTATGCATGGCTCGTCTTCAGTACAACTGCGAGATTATTCCAGTTACATGTAGTAGCAATTCTACTATGAATTCTTCAGTAAACAGATTATTGCAGTTAATAGCAACTCCATTATTCACTCTGAACCAACAGTCTTTTTAAGATGCTTACTTAAGAGCTGTCAACTCAATAATCTGCATTCCTATCCTATCCTATCCTGTCCCATAACCCGAAGGTCGTAGGGGCACCACAGATGATCGCTTAACCAGCATACTCCATCTTTCTCTGTCCTCAGCAGCCCTCATGGCTTCGCTCAGTGTCAAACCAGTCCATTCTCGAATGTTGTCCTCCCACCTCTTTTTCGGTCTCCCCCTTCTTCTACCTCCTTGCACTGTGCCTTGCAGAATGGTCTTTGCAAGGCCTGATGATCTGGTGACGTGGCCATACCATCGGAGTTTCCGTTTCTTCACCACTGTGAGCAGGTCATCGTGTTGTCCAATGGCTTGTGTGATGGTCTGTCGGACTTCAACGTTGGTGATGTGTTGGGTATAGGAAATGCACAGAAGTCTTCTGTAGCACCTCATCTCCATGCTTTGTATTCTTCGTTGGAGATCTGCTGTGAGGGTCCATGCTTCGCAAGCATATAGGAAGATGGAGATGACCAGAAAGCGCAGCAGTCTTACTTTGGAATGTAGACTGATGGTTCTGTCTTTCCAAATGGGCTTCAACCTTGTCAGGGCAGCAGTTGTTTGTGCGATCCTGGAGAGGACTTCCTGTCGAGACCCATTGTCTGACACAATGGCTCCTAAATATTTGAAGCTGTGCACTGTGTTGAGGGATTGGCCTTGTACTTTGATGTCCGTGTTGATGCCATTGGTGTTGTTGGTCATCATTTTGGTCTTCTCTGCACTTATTTCCATTCCATAAGCTCTGGAGGTGGTGTCAAGCCTCTGTACAAGCTGTTCAAGTTCTTGTTCCTCTCCAGCCAATCCATCAATATCATCCGCAAAACGAAGATTGGAGATTGCTCTGCCCCCTATGCTGACTGTGCCTTCGTGATCTGCAAGAGCATCTGACATGATGCGCTCTAGGAAGATGTTGAAGAGTGTTGGGGAGAGTAGGCATCCTTGACGCACACCGATTGTTGTTCTGAACCAGTTCCCGATGACGCTGTTATGGAGGACTGCACTGGTAGCCTTGTCATACAGGCTTTTGATGACTTCTATAATTTTAGGGCTGATGTTGTACACTTTCATGGTTGCCCATAGAGCTGCATGCCAGACTCGGTCAAATGCCTTCTTGAAGTCTATGAACACATGATATAGATGTTGTTGGTGCTGTAGGTATTTCTCACAGATTATTCTGAGGTTGAAAATCTGTTCAGTGGTACTTCGCCCTGCCATGAATCCTGCTTGTTCTTGAGCTATGATTTGTTCAGCTTGTGGTTTCAACCTGTTGAGTATTATTTTCAGGAGGACCTTGCTGGTATGGCTGATGAGGCTGATGGTGCGGTAATTTTCACACTCCTGAAGGTTACCTTTTTTGGGAAGAGTGATGACAAGCGACTGGGTCCATGGTGTAGGCCATTCCCCACTCTGCCAGATCTTGTTACAGATAATGGTGAGAGCATCAGTCATCGCTTCTCCTCCTGCTTGTAGCAGTTCCGCTGGTATGTTGTCCACTCCCGCTGACTTCCCTTTCTTCAGCGATTGCACTGCTGCCTCAACTTCTTCCCGGAGAATTGGGAGGATTTCTTCTTCTTCTCTGCTCTCGGGACATGCTAGAACTGATGGGTCTCCATTTGGTGTATGGTTGTAAAGGTCAGAGCAGTACTCTGTCCATCTGTCCAAGACTTCTTGTTCTTCTGTAAGGCAAATGCCAGACTTGCTTTGGATAGTGGAGACTTTGGGCTGTTTAACACTTGTCAGCCGCTTCACAGTCTGGTAGGCCTTCTTGCTGTTGTTCTTGTTCAGATTGTTCTCTATTTCCTGCATTAATAAACTTTTATGACCATATATGCACTGTAAAAGTTTGAGGAAAAAAAAAAAAAGCTCTGATTTGCTTTTGCGCACACACCATAACTCGCACAGATCAATCAAAACACCACCATTGTTTATTTTTCTTTTTTTTTTTTACTTTGGAGGCACAGTGGAAAAGTTGTATAACAGTTATGTAATTACACCTCCAATGATGCCGAGTGTTGAACAATGCAGTCAGAGTTTTACTCGGCATCGGCATCCAGCTTGGCGAGGAAGGCTTCCTTTTGCTGCTTGACGCGAGCGTCCTTCTGGGCCTTTGACAGCCTGACGCGGTTCCACCTGAAGTAAATTGCACAACATGTTAGCTATCTACCAGACAATCTTTTTAATACACAGATATGTTGGTGAATATAATGGAATACTGGTCTTCAGCGTACCGAGTAAAGACCGACATAAGCTACAGCAGGAAAAAAAGGCAAAAAAATGTCAATCCACAATGAGGTATAGGGGTAGAGGATTTGTATCTTTGGACTAAATCCAAAGCATAGTTCCTGATAGTTCAAAAATAGAGGCAGAACAGGCGGCATTCCAGTGTATACAATACGCATTATCAGACTTGTTTCCCTATGCATATAAGCAATATATTTGAGTAGGTGGTTCTTATTCATTCACAAATACTTTTTTTTTTTACATTACCCACTTCATTTTCTAAAGATCTCTTACAAAGAACCATGTACTATTTTGGTAATAGGTGCACACAAAAATAACGTCTCACACATTTCTTTCATGTACAGCCGTTGTTTATTATGCCCCCCCCACCCCCCCCCCCCCCCCCCCCCCTCCAAATTTTTTTTTAAAATGTCCCAACACCCCACACCACCTTACTCTAACATTAAGCAAAGCTACAACATGTACCTCTTTGTATCTGCGGGCTTCTTCTCAGGCTTGGGCTTTGCCTCGGGATCAGCCCGGATGGCAGCATGGGCCTTCTTGTAGATCTCCTCCATCTGGAAACAAAACAAAGTTTCATCCGTATTTGTATATTTGCCAGTGTAAATTGGATAATTTCACACAGCCTGGGACCAAACATGGACTTGAACTGAATAGCAACCCAACCACCATCATTCTCATCCACTTCTCCCACATACCCACAAGTTTATGTTAACAGGCAAACACCATTATCCCCCTTTTCCTACAAACCATTCAAGGAGGGTCAACTTGCAAAGTTTAGTTTTGTGCTTTCAGCAGCTATTGGTAATACTGAAATACTATTCACAGCCACACAAATTTCAAATCAATGAAGTCGACAGCACTCCTAACCAACCTCTTCACAAACACATCTCCCTTCTACTTACAAGCCCCATTCTATCTTTACTCACACCCCCTCTTCGCTACACACACTACCCCTCTCTTCCATCTTACAATCCACAAATGTGCAACTTACGTTGGCAGGGGTGATGCCCATCTTGATGAAGCGAGAAAACTGCTTCTGGAACATGCTCTCATCCTCCCCAGACAGGTGCTCCATGTAGTTGGCCACATGCTTGCCGTAGATGTAGTCACGGTGTGTTTGGGCGGTGTAGTTGCCCGACTCGCTGTCGAATCCTGGGAAGCGCTTGGTACTGCCAAATGTAACAGATAAACTGTCGTTGAAATACAACATTTCTATACAGTATGCAATTCAAAAGTGAAGCCTTTATGATTTGTATCAGGCAGATGTTGCAGGTAAAAGTTAAGAATAGGCAGAATTGGAGAAACAGTAAACTTCTTTGCAGGATCAGTGGAAAAACAGTTGCAAAGCTTAACAATAGTTATACATCCTTATTCTAATTCAAAGCGTTATTATTTGTATCTGACAAATGTTGCAGTTAAAAGTTGAGAACTGACAGAATTGGAGAAACAGTAAACATCTTTGCAGCATCAGTGAAAAAACATTTGCAAAACTAATATTTACACACCCTTTTTTCTAAATCCGTGTTATTCCCAACCGTTCATATTCCACAACTTAATAGTAAAATAGGACAATTTCTTGTTTGAAGGCGAAATAAAGGTCCAAACTTTGCACAGGTTTGAAGTTGTCAGAAGTTCTCTTCCACCAAAGTGCATGATTAGTAAGAGTGGTCACCTGTGAGGGATGTCCAGACCACCATCCACAGCGCCCTTCATGGCACCAAAGATGCGAGCACCAGTGGTGGTACGGTACAGACCAATGTCCAAATAGCACCTGAAAGCTCCGGGCTGTCCGTCCTCGCTCTCCACGCAAAACTCCTCACCGTCAGCCACCTCTACGCCCTTGTAGATGCTGTCCATGTTGAATTTCTTCAGTAGCTGTGAAACAAGTAGCACAGTAGCACTGATAATAAAGTCAGAATTTTAAGATAATATTATCTTTCTGACAAATTATCTAGATATAAATCAGAAACAAAATACACAAAAAACACCAAGAAAAATATAAAATCATAGACTTTCAAGCTACGCCCTTCTTCAGTGATAAAAAAACAACAAAAAAACAAATTATCTAGAAAACTTCTGTCGAAATGATCTGAATCACCAACATTAGATAGCAGCACATCAAATCTAAATCAAAATAATTTGCATCTACATATAACTTTTGGCTCACAACAGCAAAAATGTTTTGTCAGCATACAAGAATTCCAAATGTCTCGAACCAAAGATTCAAGCTGTTATTTTTGTTGAACACATTGTAACTGTTGTTATTTGGTGTTTAGACCCCTCTTACCCAAAACTGAATTTCACAAATCAAACTGTCAGGGTAATGCTGACACTGTCAAGCCCTGCCAAAACTCAGCAAATGTCGAAGTAACCTGGATTTGTTATCGTGTGTGTGATCATATACAAACAACTTAGCAACTGGAGTTTTAATAGGTACTTTACTTGTAGTGATGGCAACGTACAAAACAATGTAAATCGGTGTTCATGGAAACGTCACCTTACACATGCATATTGTCCTAATGCCATAGGCACATGACGTTTTTCTAATAATGGTACATCTTTGTTATAATATTATCAGGATCCATGGCTCATAGTTCTAATAATTTCAACGTTTTCAATTATGTTCCTTTTAGGTCCATTTATTTCTATTCAAAATAAATAGTTGCAGCATCTTGTAATCTGCGTGTATGTTGGTATAGCATCTGAGCGTGTATGTTGGTATAGGTCGCCGCGCTTTGAGTTTGAAATCATTCGAAGTAAAGCGCGTATTAGCATCCAGTATTATTATTATTATCTTGTCTATTTTTAATACCAATTGTTCGTTTCGTAGTAATCATGTATGGTTGTCGCATCGAAGGTATCGGTGATAAATGTTGCTATCATGTGTGCAGATCTTTTTTTTTTTTTTTTTTTTCCCCCCCAATATTTTTGTTTATTTCAATAAATTTACATACTGATAACACACACAGAAACACACCAAGCATTTTCAAACAACAATAACAACAACAACAGAAAAAGAAAAAAAAATTAATAAAATAAAATAAAATAGAATAAATAAATAATTTATTTATTTAAAGGTGTACACTTATAAAATCACTTTTTTATACATTAACCACTGGTCATTAAATCTATTGCATTTCATTTTGATGTTAGCATTAATTTTTTCTATTTCATACCTGTTCTTAAGCATGTTGATAAAGGCATCCAGGGAAGGTATTTCTTTTTTCATTTTACATGTATATATATATGATTTTGCAAGTAACAAAATTAAATCAAATATTGCATCTGTTTTGCAATTTTTTTCACATCCAAACAAAACCAAGTGTTCATTAAATGACAAGTTACTAATATGTTCACAGGTGTTTAAGAGTCTTTGTAACCCTAACCAGAAACTAGAGATGTATTCGCAACTCCAAAAGATATGTTGAATATTTTCATTTTCTCTCTTACAAAATGAGCAGAGATTGTCATTTTCAAGGCCCATGCTCTGACATACAATATTCGTGCCAAGAATCCTGTGTACAATTCGTATCTGTAGCCATTTTAACTTAACATCTTTTATTTGTGCAATTCTTTGAAAAATGAATTTCCAGTCCACATTTCGTGTAACCCTAACATCCCATTTTGTACAACAATTTGGTAAAATATTAGGTTTTGCAAGAATGTCATACAGCAATTTTGCTCCTTTACATACGGAACACAGTATTCGCTGGGCTTTGCAGCACTCAAATTTAACCAAAAAATTATTATTATTAATCTTAACATCAGATTCATTTAAGTACTTTTTGATGGCCTGTACACACCCACTGTATGTTACAAAATCAGTGCCAATGTTATATTTAGTCTTAAAAGCTTCATGTGTGTGTGCAGATCTTGTATGCGACTGCAACAGTTGCCTAGTTCCAGCTTTCTTTAGTGGGTACTTTACTTGCAGCGTCAACCAGCAATGGCGTCGTACAAAAATTAAAAATTTTTCCTCTAAATTTATTATTAATAAGCATATTTACCACGACTCACAAATGCAATATTATTGGCGTTGCTAGGGTAAATGCCCATCAAAACAGAAGTTGATTTTTAAAAAAAATAACCATAGAGTTGCTTCCCCTGCACCACCAAATCCAGTGCGTCCCGTGCTACAGTGCCCGCCCCACAGAGATCACGGCAATAGCCACAAACCTCGGGACGTATTTGGCAATGCAGGGAGGAGGGAAGGAAATTAGACACGAGTCATGGCAAGTATGCTTATTAATAAAAAATATAAACAAAAAATTGTAATATTAAATGCACATACCATACCATGACTCACAAATGCAGAGTAGCATGAAAAGGACGGAGAGAAGCAACCTACCTTAATCAAGTTTAAGAAGTGGTCAGAGACTGAACTAACACCAAAGGAGCCATCTCCTCCAGTACAACGAGTGCCCCTCAGAAGCTGATGAAAACAACAGAGGAGCGCCAGAAAACAGCCCCCAACACAGACCCCATTCAGACTGAATGTTGAACTGCTAAAGAGGCTGCCCATCCCTGATCTCATGAGCCCTAGCCGAAGAGAGGGGAAAAGCACAACCCCAGTCTCTCTTGATTCTCTCAAATAATCGAACGTATGCCCTACATATGACTTGCTATCCACCTCGCTAGAGCAGGTTTTGCTACATCCCATAAAAACCACGGGTTGACGGAGAGAGAAACAACCTCCTCTTCCCAGCTGAGCAAAAAAAAACCTACAGAATGTTTTTAACGCTCACAAAGAGCCCTGACCGGACAGTAGCTGAAAAACTGGGACCGAATTAAGCAACAGAAGGGAGAGGGGACGAACAAACCCCACTGGGGAATGTTCACCGGGAAAATGGTTCAAAAGCTACATCCACCGGAAGGCCGAAACACGCAAGAATCTCACTCCAGCGCCTTCCTGAGTGAACAAAAGGACAGCTTTCAGAGTCAAAACCGACAATGAGGCTAAACGCAAAGGCTCAAAAGGGGACTCCCTAAGAAAACGCTAAATCCGAAAAAGATCCCAAGCTGGGACCCGACGCTGTATACCAGCCTGTCCGAGAGCCACTCCTCTGATGACATCCCCGACAAAACGGGAAGAACCTTGAGGAGTAAAAAATGAGCTGAGCAAGGGTCTTCTGAAAAGAGGAACGACGCGCCTGAAGCAAAAAGGCTGACAGTGAAAACACAGAGGCCAAATAAGCCAGAAGGTTGGCTAACTGCACCTCGGAAGGAGAAAAGGGATCCACCCTAGCCCCAGTGCACCACTAAGAAAGAGATCCAAAGACTCCTCCTCGGCTTTTCTGAGAACCTGTGGGAGTAGGGCAAAAGGAAGAAACCTAAGCCTCCAACCTCTCCCAAGAGGAGGATAGAGCGCCCAGTGCCCCAACCAGGCAGTCCGGGAACTGGAGACTCAAATAAAGATAGCCTGGTGCTGTAGCGAGTGGCGAAGAGGACGATAAAAGGCTTGAACCACTCCATCCCAACCGGCTGAAGCACAGAGTGGGACAGGGTCCATTCTGTGATAAACATACAGAAGATCGGCCAGAACATAGACCGAGCCCTTGACATGTTTGGCCAAAAGAGAACAGTTGTAAACCGCCAACCACAACAGATGGTTAAGACAGGCGGTTCTGAGACAAAAAGCCCGAAAGGCTGTAAGGATGTCGGTATGAGCACCCCAACCGACAAATGACAACCATGTGAAATACCACCACTGGTAGAGGGTGAGAGATCGGGACACCCATCGAAAGCCACTGCATCACTTTCCGAGGAAGCAGAGCAGCTCGAAGGACCTTCGTGACTGGGAGAAAAGCGTCCCAGGAGACCACGGTCAGAATCCAAAAGACGACAGCCATCAAAGGATAGGCCGTTTGCGAAAACCCCCGCGAGAGGAGACAGATGAACCAGAGAGTCAAACGACCACAAAAGTGAGGCCACAATAGTGGCTGAAGCGACTTCCCGATCCTCAAAGCATAAAAGAAGGGACAGAAGCGCCCGAACTTGACGCACTAATGAGCGGACAGACCAGTCCCGAGCGTCGTTCGACATGCGGGATGATCTGTCCGCTTGTTAGCGCGTCAAGTTCCGGCGAAACCTGGGACGGAAACAACTCGGATTTGTGAAGGTAAGCTGAGAACCCTAAAAGCCATGTCCAAAGGAGGACTAGACTGGTATGCTCACGGCAGAGACCCTGAACACTCACCTTGACAAACCAGTCGTCGAGGAAAACGGAGAACCGCAAAACAAGCCCGCGTACCACGTCAGTGAGCTCTTTGACAATCCTAGTGCACCCCCACGGATTGAGCGACAGCCTGTAGAGAGGGGCTCTGAACTGACAAGACTTACCACATCAGATGATTGATTGATTTATTGGTGCTTTAGGTCCAGCGGACTCTTCCGAGCCAAATCAGGACCGGACAACCCCCGATCCGCATAAAAGATCTGCTGAAACAACCCCAGTGGGAAAATTGAATGCCCTCCACCGGCCAGTCACTTTACAATAAAGACATCCCACGCGGGGGACGGCTGAGGGTTGACCTCAACTACGCGAACACCCCGGTTACAAAAACAAAATAGAATACAAACATCATTATAAATCATCAACAAAAAACATACATATAAAATGCCTATAGTGCTAAATGGTACAGTCATAGGAAGCCCTAGTGACCACCCGGCAGAAAGCGTCCAACACTCCCAAGCTGATCCAACAGACCTCATACACAAACAAGGAGTCTTGTCCAGGAAGAGTTTTCAAGAAAAAAGGTAGGTCATTGATCTAGCGAAGAAGAAGATAGTATAGTAGAGTGAAGGACAGAGCAGGAATAGGAAAGAGTAAATGAGGAAGACAGCGACAGTGGGAATTTAAAGCACTAAATTTCCATAAAGTGGGGATACTATTTATACTGAAAACCCCCGGCACTCCAACAGGGGTACTGTTGCCGCAGTGAATCTGTCTTGCCTATAAAGGAAAGACAGGTTTTCAACTGTGGCTTTCACTGTTCCCTTTATAGGTTTGAACAATCTACAGTGGCAAGATTGCTCATGACCCCAAGGGGTTCACATCAGATGAAGGGAAGTCAGCGTCTGGGAGGAAGATGAATAGACACATAAAAGTAAGCGTCCATAAAACCTAGGGAGGTTGCCCAATCCCCTGGGCGGAAGCGGACACGCAGCAAAAAAGTTCAGAGGCCGCAAAAAAGTTAAGAGGAACCGAACTAACACTGGACGCCAACACCGGAACGACGAAGAGGCGACCACAAACCTCGGAAAATGAGGACAACATACCTCCTCTTAGTGTCCTTTTGCAGAAGGACTGCAAACTCCAAGTCCGGAACAGCCTGAGCCTCTGGAGAGCTCAGGGGGTGGGAAGAGCGAGGGAAGCGACAGAGGGGTGCAGATAAGAACCCCACGGAAGTTTGAATCCCGACGCTATTAAAATCTACATAATTCAGGACAAGAAACGAAGCAAAAAGCTCTATGCAAAGCACAGAGCCTAGCTAAACAAGCAAAGAGAACTTTGCAAAGAGAAGCAAAGAGACTGTATCTAGCAAGTGCCAAAAAAGAACTGAGGTTTGTGGCTATTGCCGTGAGCTCTGTGGGGCAGGCACTGTAGCACGGGATTTGGTGGTGCAGGGGAAGCAACTCTATGGTTGTTTTTCGGAATCAACTTCCGTTTTGATGGGTATTTATCTAGCAATGCCAAAAACATTGCATTTGTGAGTCATGGTATAGTATGTGCAATTAATCAAGACGCCATAGTTACAAATAGTGTCATTGGCATGGCACATGATTTCTTCCTAATAATGCAATAGAACCAATACACTTCACATCAATATTACCTATATAAAACATAAAAAATATCCCTTACTCTTCTGGCACATAGCAGGCCAGTGCAGTATGCAGCCGCATAGTTGGTCAACCCGACCTTCACACCATAACGGGGCAGCTCATGAGAGTATGCAGCACATACAATCACGTCACCCTCAATTCTGGCGTAGGCTATCTGTAACAGGCAATTTCACAGTGTTTATGCCAGGCGACACATCTTCATGCAGCAAGAACCAAGGCACAATTAATAACGGTCAGTTATCCATAAACAAAGAATACCTCTATGTTCCATTCATGTTCATAACTCGTTCGGTCACGACAATCAGCACTTCAGCATCTACAGAGAGTTAGGAATCAATGAAAGAGCATACCTGACAGCAAACATCTTTGTGCGAGAAACGCACGATGAATCTGTACTTGGGGGTGTTGTACTTGTTCTTGTCCTGGTAGGTCAAGCGTTTGCGGGCATAGTAGTCGGTTCTGCCCTCTGAAACAAAATAAAACCATATTTTTAAAAAAATAAATAAATAGGGGTGTGGCAATTTAGTTTACAAAGGTTTCAAATATCCTTTTTCAACTGTTTCAAGATACTATGTGTTCCATGCATTTCATGGTAGCTCGTTGAACCCGAAAGACAGATATATCGGTCTAGCCCTTAAACAGCTGTGCCCCGATAGAACGATAAACCGGTCTCGTAACCTTACCTTAGTCTTGCGGTCCGTACAAAGCTTACTGTTCTTTCTAGTACTTGCTGTTTGGAATAGGGTTATTGAGGGTTATTGGGAATAAGGTAAAGCAAAATGTCTGCGCTCTAGTGCGTGTTTTTGTGACGTTTTTTTTTCTCAATTTTGCGTCATGAAACGAAGGTCTACAAATCAAGGAAGCGTGGCTAAGCGACTGTACACAACTCAGGAAGTAATCTATCAATTGTGGGATGATAATGAAGATGAAGAGATGACATTTGAAGTACTTTGGGTTGTCTAACACTTTGGTTGATAAGTTTTGGTTGTTTTACTAAAAGCATGCTAAAAATGCCATTTTTCTCCGGGGAGCCCAGGGGATGGGCTCAGATTTGGTGGGGCATCCAGGGTTCAAAGGGTTAAGAGGCAACAACTAACATCCAAGATGAAAATACAATTAAAAAGCAAACACGAATACTACTCCCTCTCAAAATCACAGGCTCTGAAGTCCCTTCTTTTTGTCTTTGAAAACTCGTAGGCCTCCTACATACTATACAAGGTATAACATTCACCAACTTCCGTTTCAGCAAATTATCACCAAAAGACGCCTTTCCTACCTTTTGTTTTCACTTCAAACTCAAATTGAGGGTGCCAACGAATCACAAACACTCATAGCAACACATTTTATATTGCTTCAAACAACGCCAGCTCCAAATTCACTGCAAATTTGTTCCAAAATGAAGCCACAAAAGCTGGTCTGAATTTTTACACCCCAGCCCTGGTCAGCCAAATACCTACCAACCGACTTGCGCACTCTCGGTCGCCTAATAATGCAAGCTATTATGCCTATTGAAGGACGGACTACTGTAGCGATATCAACAAATGATTGTCCCAACAACCAATCACAACTTCTGAAACTTATTTCCATTAGCGTGTTTTTCAACCAATGACCGCACAGGATAATTTTGAAGCGACCCGATCCAATAAAAATAGAGGGACTGCATACAACGGACCAGCTTTGTGATTTCCTAAGCAAGCTTGGCCTATACATATCCCTTAGTTACAGAAGAACAAGAAGTCTTGGATAGATGGACAGAATACTGCTTTGATCTTTACAACCACGCACCAAATTGAGACCCATTTCTCAGCACCTTCGCCCCAACCTCACAAACACACGATTTCTTCCTATCCTGCCCCGTAACTTGGAGGTCGTAGGGGGACTCCGCGTAACAGGAGACTAGGAGTAGAGGTATTGCAATCAATGACAACAGACTAGTAACTATCAGTGAGATACGAGGAAAACCACTCAAGAACCGTCCCTCGGCCTCATAAACAGGGTGGAGAACAACTGAATCAAGAAATCTCTGAAATCCGGCCGGGGCCCAGGGGCCAAGCCCCGGTATTCGCCCCCTGGAAGAAAATGAATTTAGGCAATTTTGAAAGTAATTTAGGGCCTCTCCTGAATTCAAAAAGCACAAAGTAAACATCAATAGAAACAACAACCAAAAAAAAAAGAATGTTTTATGCACATGTATTTCAAAAAAAGTTAAGAATCTTGAGTTGTAGGCCTAACAAAGTTTGAGGTCCACCACTGTTACACACAAACTCCACATTTCCAATTTTACTGGGCACATGTTTGTCTATTTTTTAGCTGTAAACAGGCAAGAATTTTTATAATTTTAGAGATATTTAGGGGTACGTTAGTAAAAACACCACATCTTAGGTATTAGTGACTAGTGTATAGATTTAAATGAAATAAAATGCAAAATGAACAGAAATAAATTCTCTTTTGATTATCTACCTTTTTATACTTCTCTTGTCATGTCTTGTTTTTTTATTACTCCATGTGTATACAAAAAAAAGCTTTAAAAAGTCCAAACAAGCCCCCTCCTCTTCTTCAGTGCACTTTCATGCCAGTCTGAAAGATCATATGCACACTACTGACACTAATTGTCTAACTCTAATGTCAGTACCGATCTCTTCCTCCGACTCCAAGTCCATTTCTCTCACTTTAATGTCTAATAAATGGAAGCCTGTAAACTCCCCTTCATCAGTCGAAGAATCCAAACCATCCATTTTAGACACACACACAAGAAAATTTGGAAAAAAATCGAAAAAACGAACGCATTTCACAACAGGAAAACCGGAAGTCAATTGCCGGAAGTCTCGCAATCTTTCAAACAACGCGAGAATATAACCACATGGTTGATACGGACGCTTTTGGACGTTTTGCCTGTTTAGAACTTCGGCCGCTTTTGGCCGCTATGCCTAATAAAGGGTAGCCCCTCAGCTTGTCACACTCGGAACTCAATATTTTTTCCTCGGAAATGCAAATGCCTTCCGCGGATTCGCGGACAGTTCTCCACCCTGCATAAACCAAATGTAGTGCGCAATCTCTCTAGAAGGATGTGGTGATTCAGCGTGTCAAATGCAGCACTCGGATCTAACAATGCCACAAGAGAAACATGCTTCTTGTCAGCCTGTTCAAGTAAACAATCAAGGACACTGAGAACAGCAGTCTCACAATTATGATTCTTCCTGTATGCTGACTGGTAGGTTTCTAAAAGACTGTTTTGAGATAGATGATCTTGTAACTGTTTTAACACAACCTTCTCCAGGATCTTGGAAATAAATGTAACATTAGATACATATGGTAGGAAAGGCACGTTTTGGTGGTCAGTCGCTGTAAGTGAAGTCGGTGAGTGTTAGACCTTGTATAGTATGTAGGAAGCCTACTTAGTACTAGTTTACAAATACGAAAGAAGAGACTTCAGAGGTTGTGCTCAAAATACAAGTCATCTCGAACTGCTAATTAACTCCAAGATTAGATACAAACAATTCTCTTGACAACCAAAACTTACCTCGCCTCCTACGGAACTTCACCTGGAACCTCTTGAAGTAGGCCTTGTTCTTGACAACTTTTACGAACCCCTGAAAAACATGAACTAAATCTTAAATATTGTCGAATTAAAGCATGCAGCAGCAACAGAATAATTACTGAGAGTCTATAATTATACATCCTCTCTATGCATACCAACCTACTTATACATCCTCTCTATACATACCAACCTACTTCGTGAGGAGTTGCCAACCTCATTTAGTACAACCAAACCGCGTATAGTATGCAGACAGAAAACAGACTAACGCATAAATTTTAGGGGCCCCCGTGTCTACGACTATACCCTTTCTGTTACAAAGAAAATACAATTTCAGAAAGCAAATAGGTTCAAGTACAATGACGGTGTGACAGTCAGCAACGTGACACTTTGTTTTGAAAAAATCGACCTCACATCAAAACAACACGTGTTCATCCGATACCCCTGAACACATAAAAATATATCTTGGTGTATGTACTAAAGGCTGCATCAAAAAAATATTTAAATGGACTGACCATGTTTACACAATCGAAGTTTTCGCTTCGATCTCTCGATAGCTTCGGCTTAGGGTCAGCCTTCTTAGCGGAAAAAGGAAGTGTAAAAGTAGGAAGTAGATAACTGGATTATGCGCATGCTCACATAGTTGATCCCACCATAGTCGACCTTGACCTCCAAACTCGATTTATCCAATCACAAGCCGTGGCGGTTTGGCAAGTATGTCTACCTTGTGATGGTGTGGTCGATGTTTTTATTTGTTTTGTTTATGTTTTTGACGACTCCGAATACCTTGAGAATGTCATTATTTTCGGAGAGGCAATGATTTAACCCGGACGAATTCACTTTGTGACTTTTTGAGGTATTGCTTTGCTACTTTCGTTCTTGGGTAGAGGTTTGTGCAAGTTTTAGCTTGTTTCGTTTCTATACTCTGTTATTGTAGAACTAGCAGTACTAGTGCTACTGCTTTCCTCTGGCAGTGCAGGAATTTGTTGTCTTCTTCTTCTATCCGTTAACAACCGCCTTCATCATAATGAAGATTCTGTAGACTTTGATGTCAATAGTTTGCATCTTCTAAAATGGATTTCTGTTCTTCAGCAGGTGTCGATATGTTCACTTACGAACATAGTAATAGTATGAGTATGCATCTCCTATTCCTAAAATGGATTTCTGTTCTTCAGGTGTCGATATGTTCACTTACGAACAGTGTGACTTTCGCCGCTAGACACTGAAATTGCAGTCAAGATAATGATAGATGGTAGGTTGTGAAATCTGTGAAGTGCAACTGCAAGTGACGAAGTTTGCCAAGCGGTGAACACAGAACAATCAGCAAGTGACACATAATCATTTATGATGATAATCTCAACTTGAAAAGCAAACGACATGGCAGAATCTGACACATCTGCTTCATCCATCGTTCGTCAAACTAGGCATGAATATGAGGAAATGAGACGAAAACTGTCAGAAACAGAAAAGAAGCTAAATAAACTGGCCAGACTGGAAGCGCAGGAAGCTCGTACAACACAAAAGTATGTACAACTGTCTGTAGATTTCCCTTTCACTGTCCTTTTATGTACATGAAAATGATAAATATATGTAAGATAATTAAAGATTAGTCATAATAGTATTTACTTATGAATGATAAATATATGTGAAATAATTAAAGATTAGTCATAGTATTATTTACTTATGCCTTGTTATGGTGCGATGATCAACATCTTAAGACCTTTGCAAATTAGCCAAGTTTGGCTCCAGCAAAGTACTACTCAAGATCAGGATCAAGTTGATCTTGTTCAAAATTGTATAAAGATCAAGTTGATCTTGTTCAAATTTGTATAAATACTGGATGGATATATGTTCCGCGCTTTTTTTGGAATCTGGGCAATTCTAGAATTGGCCTGCCCATTTTTGGAATTCCAACATTGGTTTGGGTTTTGGTTTGGGTTAGGGTTAGGTCTCTAACCCTAACCCTAACCCTGGCGGCCAATGCTGCCATTAAAAAAATGGCCAGCCCCTTCTATAATACTACTAATTCCAAAAATGCCCAGATACCAAAAAAGTGCGGAACATATATATAGATAGATAGATAGATAGATAGATAGATAGATAGATAGATAGATAGATAGATAGATAGATAGATAGATAATGTGCGCTTTTCCACAAATCACCATTCAGGCTCAGTCACCAATCAGGCTCAAAGCGAGACAATCTGTACCAACATACCCGCTCATATGAGGGCAGAGAGATTGAGAGATCTAGATCATTAGGTGGCTTACTTAAAATAACTTCAAATTCAATAAATAACATATTGCTTAGCTTTATGGCTTAGTGGTGTTTTGTGTATCAGTCTGTTACTGCAAATTATAGTTGCTCGCGTGCAGGTATCTGGCTAGTTAATGCAAAAGATGGAGGTTGGGATTGAGGGTGTGCAGCATGGCTAGGTCATAGATGACTGGCAGGCAGCTTCCAGCACAAACAGGAAAATCTCTCTCTCACTAGATACGGAGTATAATCTTCAGGGGGTTCCAGCAACTGTAATTCATGGAGAGATGTTGCAATAGGGGACTAGACTACACAGTTCTTATTCTGGTGTTGTGACTGCAGTGTGGTGAGGAGCCAGGCAGACTCAAGGAAAGCAGGGAGTCATCCAGATGTCACGTATGTACCCCATAGAAATGCTGGTGACAGTGCTGTCGTAGCGCCTGGCTTTCCTATGTCTGTGCCCTCAGCCAGCGTCGACGACCTTGCCAGTGTGAGGTCAGAGGTCAGCACTGCCCCTGGGTCTTACACTGGCTTTGCAAGTCGACCAATTCCTGCCAGCACGCCGAATAAACCACCAACTGTGAGTATTAAAATAAACTATTCCGCTCTGTAGTATTTATTATTGCACGCTGCTAAATAGAGTAGATAATTATGTTGTTGTTGTTTTATTAACTAGAAAATTAGAAATGGGAATATCTTGAAAGGGAATGGCGACATTGGTCTGATGATATTTGCTTGCCAAGTTTAATCAAACTTGACTTTGTTCACGATCTCCTCCCTCCCTGACTCACCAACTACCCCCTCCCTAGCCTAGCCTCACAAACACACGATTTCTTAGCACCTAATTTGTGTAGTTATTGCATTTTGTAATTGAAACTTATTTTATTTTGACCTCCAGGGGCCATCAAAAGTAGAAAGAAGTGCAGCAGCCATTATGGAAGAGATGTATGACTCGGACAGTTCCGGCAGTGTGAGGAGTCAGGGCGGCAAAAATCACAGCGTCAAACTGCTGCGTCAGAACCAACGACTGCTGTCAGAGGTGGAAAGGCTTGTTTGTGACCTGCAGACCGCCAAACAAAAGGTTTGTTTGTTTATTTGTCTCTCTCTTTATTTACAATATCAAACCAATAATAATTCAATTGTACATTTCTAGGCTGAACAAACCAGACTGTTGAGTCCTGTCTAGGTGCGCACACACTTGCAGACTTGCCTACTGTACGTTTGTTTGCCATATTTGTATGCAATTTAGCCTAGGAGTATAGTCGTCTGGCCATCTTGCTAATAATACGGTCAAGTTATTTTTGTTTCCCAACGATTAAAAGACTGGCATTGTAGTTACTTATCTTTCCTAGGTGGTGCAAGCGCATGTATCACTACTCAGGCTCAATCAGTACCAATATACATGGTCACATGTTTTACACATTCTCATAGACACAACAAACACATCTGTCACTCAAACATGTGTAGTAAAGGCAGGGAGATCGCTGTTCCTTTGAGGAGATGGAAAGTGAATCAAATTTTATTTTTGAAATGTTAGATTGATTGATTGCATCCACTACCATTATAATATCCTATGCTTAATAGCTCTCTGGCACTGCGCACAGCCAAGGGTAGGTCGGATCTGTATTGTCTGAAAACAACTAGAAATTCGCCTCTTCCAGTTTGTCTCACTGTCTTTCTGTCGCAAAGTCTGTTGTTGCTCGGCCGACGGTTTGTGTTGCAGACACTTTTGTCAAGCCAGTGCCTTGCACTGTTCTTCACCCTAGCAGTCACCGACTGTTGTATGTGTAGTACCCCTGTCAAATTTCTGTTCTTTTGACGCAGGAGGGGGAGCAGAGGCTGGAGCTGGAGAGCGCCCGCAGTCAGATAGCAGAGCTGCATGACAGAGTGGAAGAAATGAAGGCTGAGAATGAAGCTGAGGACAAAGCACTGAGGTATGATTATGAACCTTGAAGAAAGAAAACGAGATGGGAGGTGATTGAGTTGTAAAATGTGAAAAAGAGAAATGGAATTGGTTTAATATTGTGAGCTTAACATGCACTAAGTATGTTGCATTAGTGCGGATTCCACATCATGTAAGACTGATAATTGATTTACAGATACTGGAAGAGGTGCTCATGATGCTGCCCACAGAGATATCACACATGCCATTCGGTAGTTTGCCAACATTAGGAACAGTACCATTTGCACTGAGTCACTGCTCTAGGCCAAGAAATCTGCACCTCTTAACGTCTCATGCTCATATAGATTTCTGCAGTGTACATGTTAAACTGACGAATGGGATATGAGCTAGTGTTTGATGACAGTTTATGTCTCCACACGCAGGTCAGCAGAGCAGCATCTGACGGAGAGCCAGCGCAAGATGTCCAGCGTCCAGCATGAGCTTCTGTCAGTTCAACGTCAGATGCAAAGCATGAGAACCGAGCTGGACGAGGAGAAGAAAATGAGGAAAAGGTACGACTTGGATCAAAATAGAACATTACATTATTTTGCCACTAATGGGAATTACATGTCAACCATTGGTAAAGTTTGGAGCTGTGTGATAAGGGGACTTCATTACTCGATACAGTGATGACTGGGGGACTTGGTTGTTCAATGCAGGAAGACTGGATCATTTCAAGTTTAGGGTTTTATTCAAGTACTGTTTCTTTTTAATCACTGCCATAGTCCAAGTTCTTTGCCTTTGTTGAAAAAGCTATACTTAAGTCGAAACAGGATGCCATTTTAATTTGATATGTTTAATTTAGTATGGTACCCGTGTGTTTGCAGTTCCATCTGTGTGTACAAAATCATATGGTGAACATGCTTTCTCTTATCAGGGCCCTAGTATTTGGAACAAACTGCCCGTTTCTCTCAGAAATTCATCTTCCATTAAGTCGTTTAAATCCTCTTTTAAACCTCATTATTTTCATCCCATCGATTGAAATTGATGAAGCAGATCTACGAGGTCATAGTTCACGTGCATGAGTGTGTGTGTGAATCATTAGTATAAGGTAACTGTTAATAGTTAATGAGTTTTCCTCATTTTGTTTTATAGCTAAAGTTGTCCTGTACTCATGTAAGTGCCTAGAGCTAAGTCTAGATTAGGCGCATAAATATTCATAATTAAAATAAATAATAATGTACTATTGACAAAGCTTTTTTTCTTTTTTTTTAAACTACAAGTTTAGAGAATTTGTTGTTACATTTGTGTGTTTCATCTCCTTTGTTCTTTTCATCTGATCTTGTCTTTCTGTACGAAGATAGAGAAATATATATTTTATATTTATAAAGATAAATTGTTTTGTTTCTGTCTTCAACAGTGTTGAATCTCAGAGGGATGAGGCTGTTCAGAACTTGCTGGAGGCACAGACTGCTTTGGAAGACTTTCAACGACGCACTCAGCAACGTATCAAGACGGTAATTGTTTTGGCGTAATGAGTCATAAATAGTCCAAAAATGATATTGAAAAAATATGTCCGTCCGTCCGTCTGTCTGTCTGTTCGCTGCCTGTCTGAGCAAAAACTGTAAAGTGGCAAAGTATTCAGACATTATTTCAACTATCACAATCAAACTTGGTAAGATGGCATATCCCATGAGACTTCATAAATGATCAGTGACTGAATGACTTCACCCACAAGTATATCAACTAACAAGTTAGTATCTCTCTTCTATGTCTCTATCGACGTGCGCGTACAACCGATTGCTTCCCTTTACATGCTTTGCGCTCCATAGCGCGTCGTCGGCCTGAAATAACTTTTTAGAAACTTCAAAACCCAGGGGAATTATGGGTAGAGAAATCCTTTTCTGAAATAACGTCGGCTAAATCCTTCTTTAGTTTATTTGCTCGAGCAAAGGCAACCTCATAGGTATGGAGCACTTCGTCCATTATAACTCCATCGCTGATAATACTGCTGACAAGTTTCTGCCTTTGTTCACTACCAGAAATATGCAGTTCCTCTCCCAACTTTCGTTTCATTTCAGCGAGCACATCTTCGCGAGAACAGATTTCCCAAAATTCTCTATTCTATTTTTAGGTTTGGGATATCCCCGTCTCCGCTTGTGGCTAAACGGGACCACGCACGTCGACTGGGGGCAATACGAGATACTAACTTGTTAGTTGATATACTTGTGCTTCACCTCAAGGTCAGGCACAGGGTCATCAAATGTTCGTAAAAAACTGACAATTATTAATAAAATTTCACTTTTTTTGTAAGTTATTAATATTGATCTTATGACTCTTTGACTCGTGATAAATATCAATGAGACACACATATTATGCAAATTTGGTCAATCTCACTCCAAGGTCAAGGTCACTGGAGCTGTCCAAAGTTGGTTAGTATATGTATTGTGAAGTGAATTTGCCCCTAAACTATGAGATAAAGTCCAGACTTGTTGTATTTAGATATGATAGATCTTTAATATATGTTTCGTTTTTGCTTTGATCTTGAAGGTCAAGGTCATATTAGACCTTGCAAAAACATGTTACAAAAAATAGGTCTTCATACAGTGGGATGGTTGTTTATTTAACCCATAGTATGCAACTACATTGGGTTTTTTGATCAGACCTGCATGAGAAATCATGTTAGGGTCAAGGTCATCCCAAGATCAAGGTAACTCAAGGTTAAGGTCATCTCAAGGTTACTGTTTTTTTTTGTGCCTAATACAACTTTTGCTGTTCTTTATTTGATAGTACATGAGTGTTCTTGGAGCCAGAGGTCTAGGTCATCTCAAGGTCAAGAGCATAGAAAGAAAAGTCGGTGTTACTTTGCATTTTAATTCCACAGTTTCATTTTATTTTTTTCTGGGTATTCATTTTCATGGTAAAAAAAAAAAAAGCGATTTCCATAAGGAGCATGTGAGTCATATGGGCTTAGCTCTTCTAGTTATTTTTATTAGTGGAAGCAAGAGTCATACTTTTTGCTAAATGTTTGTGTCCCTACACATTCTTTTGACCTTTACTTTCCGCCGTCTAATAGTGACTTGGCTTTACACCACATGTTAGAGTGATGATTATATGTTTTGTTGTGTATGTAGGAGTGTCTGTAACATATGAGCCTGTGTGTTGGTTACAGATCGCCGCGCTTTGAGTCTGATTTAGGAATAAGGCGCGTATAGCATCCAGTTTTATTGACCAAGTATTCGCGTTTTGAAACAGTAAATGGAATATATCTATGTGTCTTAAGAGGTTTGCAAAAACTGGAAATATTAGCGCGACCCTCAAGGAAGTGTAAATAGGCCTGAGCAATCATCCATTTAAAATGAAACAAAGAAAGGTAGATTCAGAAGCTAAAATTGTTTGTTCAATATCAAGCTTTTGCTTTATAGCGGAGCTCCTCCAAGCTAGTTACTCAAGCAGCTCAAATGAGAATAAGCATATTGTTTAATGTTTTGTAACATATAAGCACTTAACAGCATATAATATGGCAATGGTGTCACATTAATTATTGTGCATTTGATTGTTGTATTACAAAAATGTAGGTTTTGGGTTTTTATGCCTCACAGTTGGAAGAGAGCGAAGAGCATTTGCGAGAGAGCCTGTCACACACCAATGCAGAGCGAGACGACTTGCTGAAGCAGGTAGATTCTCTACAGGGTACGGTCACCTCGCACAAAGCTGAAATAGAGTATGTACAGTCTTTCTATCTGTCTTTGTGAGAAAGAGAGAGAGTTTGTGTGTTCTGTTTAACTTTTTCTATACTTTGCTACTCTTTAGCGTAGTGTCAGCGCACATCGCTTTCATACTGACATAACCGTACCTCTACTTTTGAAAGTCGCAGTCACAGTCAACATAGTATACGAAACTAAGGTGAAAAAGCCTCTTATATTTTCAGTTTAGAGTACGCTTGCAACATTCGTCTGGCATCGACTACTGTTGTTTCAAACATGGAAGGAGACCCTAAAATTGTTACTAGTGGAGAATGTGGTGAAGAAGAAGGTGATGAAGATGATGCCTAGTTCCAGAGCGGTAGATACACGCTAAAATTAGAGGGAGGTAACGGCGTTTTTCAAAACAATCAGGGAAAGCTCTATTATTGAATTGTTGCCTCCCTTACACTATTTGCAGCTTTTTCTCTGGGAATCGGATGTGCAAATTTTAAGAAGTAGAGGGGAGGTGTATTCCAAAAAAATATATATATATATCATAGATAATTTTATCACACTTAGCTATTGGTTAGTCAAATCTGATTTCTTTAT
This sequence comes from Oncomelania hupensis, assembly GCA_036898135.1. Lineage (NCBI taxonomy): Eukaryota > Metazoa > Mollusca > Gastropoda > Littorinimorpha > Pomatiopsidae > Oncomelania > Oncomelania hupensis. The sequence continues at coordinate 35,647,402 of CM072527.1, read as the reverse complement.
GGACCTAAACTTTCAAGTCTCTACTGCAGTTCAATCCTGGCTGACAGGGGAATTGCACTATAGAAACGTTCCTTGTTATTATTACTTATGTAGCTGGCACTCTAAGTAGGTAGTCAAAAGCCATTTTAAAAAAATGATTTCCTCATTACAAAACTGACATAGATTTAAAGAGCTTTTCATTCTGAACACAGTGGTATATTTTTTTCCCCCATAGGACAAATAGGTAAAAAGTTATTAATGTTTGAAAATGCCGAATGTTGGTGTTTTTTTGGCAACGTTTTGGAATTGAAGAAATTGACAACTTTGGAGTCTCAAAGTGAAGCCAATATTGATACCAGAAAGCTGATTTTTGACAGGTAACCCCTTCATATGTTATACTCCAAGCCCAATTTTCTTCAGGCCTATCCCATGTAATGTTCAGCCGTTTTGGTGCTTCAAAGTTGGGAAATCATCAAATTCGCAGTGCGTGCCGGCAAATTATAGGCCTACTAGTGTGCTACTACGCTCAGCACTCGTGTCGCTGAATAGGCCTACGAGTTGGCTATGGCCGCAAGAAAACACGAACACCGTTTGGGTACACTTTTCTACGTCAAAGCGCTCCGCGATAGAGTAATGCACAAATTAATAAATACCCTAGTTTTATAAAGGAAAGTCTGCTCTTTATTTCTTGCTAATTTTTAAACTTCTAGTTAAAATCAAACTTACATCAAAACCGCTTTATCCACTTTGTTCGGCTCGTAACAAAACTTTTACAACATTAAAGCCCACCATATTTATATGTAAATGAAGCTAAGTATCCGAACTTCTCATTGGTTCTTATTTTTAGGCCATCCAATGAACTATCTCAAAGCGCTTAGCGTTTGAAACGAACCACCTCTCAGCAAACCACGCGGACAACTTTTTCGCACCGGCATTCAGCGCTCGGATAGGGGCGTATTCAAAAGCTGTTTTCTCGGAATCTTTCGCATAAACATGCATTAAAAACAACACAGATGTAAAGATAAAGCTTTCAATTTTTATTTGAATACACCCACTGTTCGTTTTAATGCAGTTTTACATTAATAATAAGTGTTGAAAGTGAAGTCAAAACTGGGTCAAAACTGCGAGCGGACAAGAGCCAATGAAGGGCTTTGACTACCTACTCTAAGAAATGAGTGTCAGGATCTTTAAAAGCTGTATGATTTAATGCCTACATGCATGGTCAAGACACCTGTTTATGCTTTCATTTGAAGGAATTTTTCAATAAAAGCATTGCAGTCACAGTGCCGACCCACCTAAACCCCTACCAGCCCTTCATTTAAAAAAAAAAATTGGGATTCCATCCATTGTGAAATTGTTCTATTTCAATATCACAAGCTTACAAAATTGAAATGTTGCTTGCAGACTTCTGAGAAGAATACGAAGCAACTGCAATTACAGTAATAGTAACTGGTAAGATTTGGAATTAACATCAATGATGTAAATAACAAAAATAAAGTTTGTGTTTCTTTGTTTGGCCTGCTGTTGATTCTTTTATAGCATGATCTGTTTCTTCAATGAATGAATGGCATGGAACCTGTTGTGTGAGTGAATAAAGGAAAATTTTTGAAGTGCGCTGTCATATTTATTCCCTGTGGGTGTTCACTGTGTGTTGTTGTTGAGAATGTTGATGGTATGTTGTTACGAATGTTTGTGAACCATGCGTTAGTCTTAATTTTCTTTCAACTTCACCTGATTGGAAAGTCGAGAGGGACAGTTTTGCAGCTTTGAAGACCTATGTATCCATGGCATTGATGAGTGATTGCAGTTGTAGTACTTTTAGCATGGTTATGGCGTTACAGAGTAAGCCTTTCAATGTGCATGCAGGTTTTAGTATAGTTTGATTAGTCTGCTGTTTTTCCTACAATGTGAGTTAGCCATTCTTTTTTTTTTTTTTAAAGTTGCCCACTTTCACTAGTTCAGATTCTTCTAATTCTCACAGTGAGTGTTGTTCCAATGACAAAAAAAAAAGCTTACAACATGCACACACGCACACACACACACACACACACACCCACACACACACACACACACACACAAAAGAATAAAAGAACGCTTTCAAACACATAATTTATGTGTAAACCAAAACATTTCATTTGTTGATGTGCCTATTTTTTCCTTGAATCTTGAATTCGTGGCTAAGGATAGCATTGTAGGGTGCCGTGGTGATGTTTTATGTTGTAACATTATAAAGTGTTCCCAGGGAGACCACCTGTCTGATTGGGGCTTTTTGTAACATTGCAAAACATGCGTGAGAGGGAAAACTGTTTGGGAAAAAATGTAATGCATGGGCATTTTGGGTGTATTTATGAGTGTAGAGCTTATTTAGTTTTGTGTGATTTAATTACTTTTGAATGTACCCAGGCGCCAGCAAGCACAGAGTTCAATGGAACAGGAAGCCAAGTACGATATGGAGGCTCAGAACCTTGACCTGCGCCGACAACTGGCCAAGATCACAACCAGATTACGTCAGTGTTTTTGCATCTGTTGTACACTAGGTTTTGGATTTGAATGCACAGTTTTGTGTGTTTCTTTTTGTAACTGTGCAGTATCTCATGCATACAAAAGGAAAGGCAAAGATTTAGCTTTAGTTATTATTATTATAATGATGATGATGATGATAATGATGATGATTATGATGATGTGCAGACAAGCTGGAGGAAGAGGCGCTGGTGATCAGCGTGCTGAGGGAGGAGAACGCGGCACTGAAGACAGAAGTGGAGGAGGGCCGGGACACAATCACCCAGCTGGATGAGCTTGCAGAGCAGTTGAGGCGGCAGAGGACGCTACATCAGGCCTCCCAGCTGGTCAGTGTTTTGCAGAAATGATAAATAATAACAAGAAGTACCGATAACAGGAAGAAGAAGGGGAAGGAAGATGATGGATGAGAGTATAAACCTCGTTCTAGTCTCTGCACGCACGCATTCCATGGCTCATGTCCTGGACAGGGGAGGGCCAGCTGCACAAATGCACCCACCAAGCACTAGGTCCCTTCTCCCTAATTCCCGGTGGCCCAGGATTGTGATTGGTTATCTATCCCCGTTGGGGTGCCGGGGGTTTCAGTATAAATAGTATCCCCACTTTTTGGAAATTTAGTGCTTTAAATTCCCACTGTCGCTGTCTTTCTCATTTTGCTCTTTCTCATTTCTGCTCTGTTCTATCACTCTGCTATACTATCTTCTTCTTCGCTAGACCAGTCATCTACCTTTTTTCTTGAAAACTCTTCCGGGACAAGACTTCTTATTTGTGTATGAGGTCTGTTGGATCAGCTTGGGAATATTGGACGCTTTCTGCCAGGTGGTCACTAGGGCTTCCTGTGATGTTATTATTTAGCAATGTAGGCATTTTATATGTATGTGTTTTGTTGATAATTTATAATGATGTTTGTATTCTATTTTGTTTCTGTAAACGGGGGTTCGATAAGTTGGGGTGAAGCCTCAGCCGTCCCTGCGTGGGATGTCTTTATTGTAAAGTGACTGGCTGGTGGAGAGCTTTCGGTTTTACCACTAGGGTTGTTTCAGCAGATCTTTTATGCGGATCGGGGGTTGTCCGGTCCTGATTTGGCTCGGAAGAGTCCACTGGACCTAAAGCAATAATAATGTAATGTAATGTAATGATTGGTCATCTGGGCATCAGAGAAAGCTCTTATGGCAGCAAGTGGGCGCCTGAGGCAGCTTGAGTGAGATCCTGTACCTGCCAGCGCCTTGAGCATGCTCTTCAGCTAGAAAAGCGCTATACAAGTATGATTCAACAAATAAAATAATTCAATAAATCATGACAATAATATTCCAGGGTGCTTAGAGCATTGATCCATTTACCAGATGGGATCAGCACCAAAGGTATAGACAACAGTGTTTCTTCCTTCGCTATAATTTGTTTGGCCTTTTTTTTTATGAATTCCTGTCCTGTCTTTGTGTTTCTCTGCTTGAGCAATCTCTTTTAAACAAGTGCCGTTTCTCTTGCCGTGTAGTCTGGACCGGCTGACGATAGCGGCAACTTCAGCATTCACCTGGGGAGCAGCATGAGGTCTGGCTGGCAAACTGGCAAAGGTGGCAAAGGGGAGACCAAAGGTGCCGGCCCCACTAACGCCAACACCAACAACAACGGCTCCATCATCACCAACATCCTGGCGGAGCTCAGGTAACCGCAACAACAAAATATTTCATTTTTATAAATAATTTAATTTGAGGAAAACAAATAGAAAAATCAAGAAATAGCAAAGAAAAGTAGCTTTAAAATTTTTTTATTTTTTTTTTAAAGCCAAGTAAAACTAAGATGGCAAGCCACTTACATGTATTCTCAGGCACCCAAACACATTTGCAAAGCTTTTAATTAAAGTTATCTGCTCTGTCCTGTTTTGCTTACGCTTGCACAAAATGCTCCCCCACTTCCGCTTCTGCCCCTCAGTTTTATAACATTTTAAATAGCATTTTCTAAAGCTTTTTTTTTCATTCCCATTTAGCTTCTCAATTTTATTCTAAAGTAGCACAATGAATACATACAATGATAGGCTACTCTTATCTACAAGCTTAGAACAATCCACCTGTGCTCAGCCAGCTTTCCAACACTATATCCGTGCTTGTTAAATTTCCTTGAAGTTGTGACTGGTAATGTTTGTTTAAGGGGAATGCTGTTTGAGATGGAAGAGGAGATTCAGCGACTGCGAGGTCGACTGAGCACACAAGAAGAAGACCAGCAGATCATGAGAGACCTCCGTACAGAGCTCAACATCCTCATTGAGAAAGCCACTAGAGGTGAGGAGAAGGAGGAAGGATGATGATGATGATGATGATGATGATGATGATGATGATGATGATGATGATGATGATGATGATGATATGACTTTTAAGGTGCTGTATTGTGAGTGCTAGCATTACACACCGAACAGGTTTGGGTGCACAACAAATCAAACTTTTCCACTGGTAGCCAGGGCTAATGTGGTATATGCAGAGGTGCCAACCAGTACGGATTGACCGTATTTAATTCCGGCGAAGTGAATTAAATACGGAAATACGGTAGCTTTTATAAAAATACGGAGGAAAAGTTGCCGATCATTTATCTTTGCCAGCGGTGCTTCTGTACCGGTTTCTGGTCTCATAATAGTACTCCTGCACTCACTGAACGTCTCTGTACTGCTGTGTTCAACAAGCTGATTTTCATGGTGATTTTAGAGTAAAACAAGTGTGGTTTTCAACAAGCTGATTTTTATCGTGAGTTTAGAGGATTGAAAATAGCCTTCTGTTTCAGAGGGAAGCCTGTCGTTACTTTATAGTGTCATAGGCTAGGTTTTGCGAGAAAAAAAAATACTGACAAGTGTTAAAAAATACTGACAAACGGGTCCGGAAATACTGACAAGAAGATTAGGAGGTTGGCACCTCTGTATATGGGAGAAGAAAGTTTGTGATTAATTGATTAATGCACTTTTCATTTGGCAGTCAAGGAGGTCAGAATTGTTGTGATCCATCTTTTGCTTTTCAGCACAGCAAAAAAAAAAAAAGCTTACTAACACTGCTTCTTGAGAACCCAGCGAGGAAGAGGATTAACTCTTTCCCTGCCAGGCATGTTTCCACGTTTGTGCCAGACATTTCTCTGGCACCGGAAAGAAAGTTCAGTACCTTAGGCATTTAAGCTACTGTTCTTTCAATAATAGTTGTTAAATAGACATATTTCATATCAAATTAAAGGTAAAAGAGTGAAGAATAAGAAAAAAAAACCACAAAAATGTTAATTTGATTATGTTATTGAAATATGTGTGTTGAAAGCATGTTGATCTTTTTGAAATGATAAAATAACATAAAAATATTTCTACATACCACAGTGATAAAAAAAATCTGGAGGAATAATTCCAATCACTGAATCAGCTTCACACACCAGAAAGAAAATTTATTTAGGATCAAAATACACTTTACAGTTTGAAATTATATTGATTATTAGCAGAGTTTGACACACTGTCGATTGTGCCCATCACAATGCTTAGTAAAATGCACAAAAAACACTCTAAAAACGAATCAATTTGAAGAAACCACGCGCGTGTCGATCGAGAACGAAAGTAGAAAGAGTTATCTCTCTTTGGTTAAAATAAAACTTGGATTGGACTGCGCAAAAAAACGGAACGAAACGGAATACTGAAATCAACGATATATCGTCGATTGGCACAAACATGCGGCTCAGATCGACGATATATCGTCGATTGGCAGGGAAAGAGTTAATGAGGTTTTATCCCTTGCTTCACAGGTGAAGAGCAGACGCGTGAGATGGAGACAGTGATCGGCAGATTGGATGCGGACAAGGCCAGCCTGGCCCGCCAAGTGGACCAACTGCAGACAGAGTTGGAGACGCGCGATGCTCACATCCTTTCTCTGGAAGGCCGGCTCAACCAGCGCAACACCCAGATCATCGAGCTGCAGGAGGATGTTAGCAAACGCTGTGACGCCATTGCCAAACTGGAGAAAGAGGTGAGTGGTTGTGCTTTAAGGGTTGCCAATTCAAAATCTCTCTCTCTCCCTCAACCCCCCTTACCCCACCTCAACAACCACCTCACCCCTCCAGACTTGCCAAATCAGGCTGATATCACTTGCTATCTTTCTGTTGTCTGCATTTATGACTCCTGTACTTTTGCTGAAAAGCATTTCAAAAATAAAGTATTAAGCAAAGGCAGAGAGTTTGTATACGACCGCAACCTAAAGCAATGATAATGTTCCTAATGCAGAATATAGATTTGTTGATTTGACTTGGCTTGACTGGTGCAGGTGTGGAAGAAGTCAGCGGCCATCAGTCAGCTGGAGGCAGAGCTGGAGGAGAGAGGGGACGACCTGAAGGACAAAGGCTCCCAACTGTCACAGACGGAGCGCGACCTCTCCCTGTTGGACGGGGAGCTGCAGGGCGCCAGGCACAAGGTCAAGGCCCAGCAAGCGGAGCTGGAGCGAGCCCGAGCCCAGGAGCAGCAGACCCACACCACTCACACTGCACAGTGTCGGCAGTATGAGAAGCAGATTGACATGGTCAGTGACTGGAAGTGTTTTCTAGCGCTTCTTGTGGATAACCGTCCACTTTAGCTCTCTATAATGCAGCCAAAGATGCCTGGGTTTGTGTACAAGTCCATTGTTAAATGACAGAAAGAAGATTTGCAAGCACGAGCCCTTACCTCTCCCCCTAACCTTTAGTCTAACCCTGGCATGCACACTAACCCTAAGAGCTAGACCCACACTCTGTCAGTGAGGTCATTTCATCAAAACTTTTGTTTTAGACAGGGTGCGTACTCTACCTGGAAAACCTGGAAAGTCCTGGAATTGCAAAATTGCTTTTCCAGGCCTTGAAAATCCTGGAATTTCATTACTTATCATGGAAAACCCTGGAATTTTGAAATAACGTAGCTCGTTCGTTAGCGAGCGTCGCCGAGCGAGCGGGCGAGAGAGAGAGAGAGAGGCTGTTTCCAGTTTGTGGCGATTGCACTAGAGCTATTTATAGCTCAGTGGACTCACAGCGTGATGCTCATATGAATCATTCCATTCACTAATTGGCTAGTCTAGAACTTCCGTTTTCATCACTGACTTACGTCATACAACTTTCCTTTCTGTCCAAGAATGTTCTCAAATATCGCGAAGCTTCTATCGACAAGTAAACAAGCAGATCTAGAGAATTCTCCAATAATATCGACTAACGAAAATTATCAACGTTATACAAAGCTTCTTCTAACAACAATGCAAACTGAAATCATAGGTAAATACACTCTGTTATTGAAAACTTTGCAAAGCGAAACGATTAGATCTATCGTGCGCGTTTCAGACATACTATCCTTCGCGTTTCAACGTAACATAACCCCCCACTCAAGAAGAAATTTACCCAATTTGAGGAAATGTGGAAGTCTCTTGTGCATTCTGCAGATGAATATGCTCAAAAAGCTGAAAACAAGTGTGACATTAAACTGCTGGCAAAATCAAATGCAATGAGAAAATCAGCAAAAGAGAAGAAAGGAGAACTTGACAATTTAGAAAAACAGATAGAAGAAAAGTCTTGCCAGATTAAGAATTCTTAACCTGCTGGAAAAGGAAAAAAAAATCAGCCAACAAAAAGAGGGCTGAACTCAGATTGTTTGTGTGCTGCACAGTGCATTTGTGCATTTTTGTATTTGTAGTGATATTCAACATATATTTTTTTCTTTTATCATAAAACACAAATAAGCAACACCAGCCAACTGTTTATAACAGTAAGATTTGTGCATTTTTGTTTTTGTAATGATATTCAACATATTTTTTCTTTTATTATAAAACAAAGTAAGCAACACCAGCCAACAGTTTATAAAAGAAATTTATTCGCAACACAATCAAGAAAAAAAAACAGCCATGAAAAATTTTTATGGGTCTGGAAAACCCTTGAAAAGTCCTGGAATTTTACTTTGTAAGACCAGTACACACCCTGTTAGAGCTAAGCTTCATACTCAGCGTAAGCTTACATAGTACATAAAAATGTACACTCTAATAATGAAGTAAGAACGATAATAATTGAACACACAAGCAAAAACACTGTAAAACAACAGAAGAAAGAAGCCGAACCAAAACCAAGCGGAGCAGACGCAGCCTTATTGAAACACCATTCTCCTTTCATACTTTTTTGTTTTTTTCAGCAAACAAGAAATCAATCAAGGTCTATGCTTGCACAATTTAGCGAGGCTTTATTCACTAATGGCAAAAATATTGAAAGGATGACAAAGCAGATTGTGGGGCTTTAGACCCAAGAGTAGTTTGATCAAGAGACTGACAAACTAATTTATCATGGTTCGCCAGTTTGCGGGACTTACTCTTCACTGTAGTGGATGGCACTTAGTTATGCAGTCATTGAAATAAACAAACACCAGTATTGTACACATTTGAAGGACAAGTGTCTTTTGAAAAGTTAAATCAAAATAATTAATTTGAAGAAAAAAAAAAGTAAAGGCATTCATTTCTTGTTTTATTGTGGTTGATTGCTTTTAACCCTGAAGGTTGTGACAAATATGTTGAAATAAATGAACATTGAAGTTCTGCAACCACCATTGCCCATAAAGCAGAGGGGATGTCCATCCCAGAGAAGAAGGGACATGGTCTTGGATTAACAGTGAACCACCAGAGCAAAGATGGGCGGCGCGGTGGAATAGAATTGCTGCACAAATCAAGGAATATGGAATACCACGATGATGAAAGATGGCGTAGGCCTCCTTGTTGGGGTGGCGAGGAAGGTATTGACAGAGGAAAAACTCTGTTGTTCATGATATATTGATACTCAGTGTTGAGTCGACCAGCCCTTTTATGAAAATCATTATACGCATAAGTGCTGGAAACTGGACCAACAGAGGAAGCAGCAGAATGGCCTACTAGAAAGCGTTAGGTTACTGTTCTAGAAGCCTGGGTGGTTGCTTCCCCTTGTTGCAGGTTGTGGAGCTATTGGGGTTGTAACATGTAGCCTGTGAAGACAGTCCATGTCCCCCCTCGCACTGCGTCGGTCGACCCTTCCTGTCTCACCCACACCTTCTCCCCTACAGCCAGGTGTGTCACCACTTGTGTGGAGCCTGGAACATTCCACACATGGCCAACTTCATGGTTATAGCTGAAGCTTGACGTCGCAATTCAGCATTCAAATAATAATAACAGTAATAATAAATGATGATGATGATAATAATAATAATAATATAATATTAATACTAATAAAATAATAATAATAGGAATACTGGATGCTACATACATGCCTTGGTTCCTAAATCAGACCCAAAAAGTGGGTCTATCTATAGCCAACAAGAAGAACAACAGTCACAGCTACCAGTAGTAAAACTTGGACATGGTAGAATGAAACCGAAAGATTATAGGCATTTTAAGCTAAACGCACAACGCAACTAAATTTTATGTTTTTGTAAACATTTTGTGCTATTTTGGAAGTTTACAATTATAAATGTAAGCAGTTGACCTGCTCATGTATAGCTTGATGTATAGTGGCCATAAACACAGCAGAGGAACATGAAAAAATATAATAATACTATTAATAATAACAACAACAACAACAACCATATAAGTGTTCTGGAATGAGAGCTTTCAATAACGCAGTCCCGAAGCTCTGGAATCCTCTGCTGGTGTCTCTGAAGAATGCCGAAACTACTAGTCTTCAAGAAAAGACTGAAGACACGTCTTTTTGCTTTAGATTGAATCGGGTTTTGCCAAGCTCCACTCTGACTCTCTGTCTGTTTCATGACCCCTTGCCCCACCAGACTTTTACTGTCCCATCATTTTCGCTTCCCTGCACTCCCCTTATGCGCAACGAGCATGCTTCGGCATGGATATCTGCACGCTGGAAATGAACATCATCATCATCATCATCATCATCATCATCATCATCATCATCATCATCATCAAAAGTGAAGTACTAACCCTGGTCATAGTTGTCTGAGCCGCCTTCAGCAAAGACCTCGTCGAGAATGGTGCCCTGCTTGACGATGGAGAGATAGGCCGCGTTGCGCTGGTACACAGACATGGTGGTCAGGAAAAAGCTGTACGTCCCGGACACTGGCGCTGTAAAGAGTCCGGTGGTGACATCATACCCATTCCCAGCGTTGTAGACCGTGTAATCAAACATGAGCGTAGCCTTGGAGGACAGGGGGATGCCTGTGGCTACAACATCTGTGCTGAACCTCACTGAGAAAGCCACTAAGCAAAGAGGGAAGGACAGAATATCCGTCAATTATTGGAAGAAATAACTGTCGCTTACTCTGCCCTCCCTTATTTATTTATTTATTTATTTAATCGTTCTTATATAGCGCTTTTCCAGCTCAAGAGCTGCTCAAGGCGCTGGCCGATACAGGATCTAACTCAAGCCGCCCGAGACGCCCACCCGCAGCCTTTGGGCGCATGGTCTGACGCCCGGACAACTGAGCACAATCCTGGGCAGCCAGGGATGTGGGAGAAGGACCTAGGTGCATGCTGGGTGTGTTCTTGTCACCGGCACTCACCCGTCTAGGACATGAGCGTCAGGATCTTTAAAGTCCGTTATGATGGAATGTATGCGACACAGACTAGACCTTGGTTTATACTCTCATCCGAAGGAGTAGGAAAACAGGAGTAAAGTGTCTTTCCCAGGGACAAAACACAATGGCCCTTCTCGCGCTTCAACATCACTTGCTGAACAGTTAGAGAATGACAGTAGAATGATTTAGTTATCATAACTTTCACATACTTTTGAATTCAAGATATACTTTTAATATTTTTCCCATCCCACCCCTATGCCACAAACTAACATGCAAAGGTATAGATAAAATATTTTTTAAAATTGCAGCCATTTTTCTTGTTCTTCTTCTTCTTTTTCTTCTTCTTCTTCTTCTTCTTCTTCTTCTTCTTCTTCTTCTTCTTCTTCTTCTTCTTCTTCTTCTTTTTCTTCTTCTTCTTCTTCTCTCCTATCTTCCTATCCTATCCTATCCCATAACTCGGGGGTCATAGGGGCACCACAGATGATCGTTTAACCAGCGTACTCCATCTTTCCCTGTCCTCAGCAGCCCTGAGGGCTTCGCTCAGTGTCAAACCAGTCCATTCTCGAATGTTGTCCTCCCACCCTTTTTTCAGTCTCCCTCTTCTTCTACCTCCTTGCACTGTGCCTTGCAGGATGGTCTTTGCAAGACCTGATGATCTGGTGACATGGCCATACCATCTTAGCATAGCATAGCAATATACGGCTTGCAAGCTAGAAACCATTAATACTAATAATACTGGATGCTGTATGATTGTGCACTCTTTTCCCCAAATCATCAATCAAGCCCCAAAAGCGGCGATCTTTGTCAGCATACACCTTCATTAGCCTTCTGAATGAGGGTTGGTGGTCACTCTGTACCCTGTCCTAGTCTTACTGTCTAACAAATTTTGAATCAATTTTAAACTTCCTCATTAGTGGTGTACATAACCCTCTTGCTCAACTTGTCTAATGTCTTCTTCTTCTTCTTCATACAAAATGTAGGAAAAAATGAGCTGTACCCACCTGTAGAAGAAAGGAGCTGCTGCTTCGATTTGAGAGCAGCGGTTTCACTTTCCAGGGCTGTGACCTTGGCCTGCAGGGCTTGCAGCACGGTGGCCTGCTGCTCCACCACAGCTTGCAGTGCTGGCACATCATCAGATCGCTTTGGCCGTGAAACCACATTTTGTCCCAGCAGTGGAGCTGAGAGCATGGCTAACAAGAGGAAGAAACACTTGTTATTCATTGTTGTAGCAGACTTCGCTATAAGCAGACTCGGCCAGCAAGAATGGTGTGGTAACTGTTCTTTGGTGATGTACACTGTACTCTGTTTTTTGCTGATCAGAGCAAGGTATTACCCGTCCCAAAATTCTTTGGTTGACCTTAAAATTTACTTTTCTTCTGAGTTGTCTGAATTACTGTCCACCAACATAAGCTTTTGAAATGTAGGTGGCACTGGCAATAATACTGTTGTTTGTGATACTGTCCTTCAGATTAAGCTCTTTATATGTAAAATACTGGCCTGCCTCTTGACCCTCAGGACACACTTAGCCTGCTTCAGCTTTTTAAGATTTTGTCTGCCCCTGTGTTTCTTGTTCCTCCTCTTCTCCTTGCAAGCCTTGCTCTTGCAAGTACTGTGGCTTCAGGGTAACCTAAGCATGACCGGCATTTTCACACAAAGGTTTAATATTTTTAGACAGGGATTAGTTTTACTATATTATCCAAGTTTGAATATAGCCAGTTGTTTTCCACAAGGCAGAGAGCCATTTGGACCTTGGGAGGGCTTCAGAATAAGTTGGGTTTTTTTGGAGTGGGTTTACAGATAAGGTGCTGTAGCAGTATTGATTGGTTTTAAGTGTCTTGTTTGGTTTCTAGTGGTCTAATGGTTCTCGTGAAAGGTCTGTAGTCCATGGTGAAAGTGTAGTGATTATGTTCCATCAGCTGTAGCTAAGTGGTAGTATAGTGTTCGCCTGGCACCCTTCTGACCTAGGTTCGAATCCCACTGTAGGCAAGATAAAAGTGTCGCATGTTTGCTCTGGTGGTTCAGTGTTGATTTAGGCCCCAAGCCCCTTTTCCATGGGATGGTTATCCCCGTCTGTCATATTACCATTGCTGGGTGTAGGCGTTGAACTTCCTGTGTTCGTTCATTCAGGGCACAAGCAACTATTTTACACAGTTAAATCATTTCATGCAGTCAGAATTAAAAAAAAAAAAAATCTAAGAACTACTCGTACGAAATAAATGGGGAAGGCATAATGACATCAACGTAATGACAATATACTGATGGTGTGTTTGGATGGGGTGGTTCCTTGTGTGATAAAACCCAATGGTCAAGGTGGGTATGTATACCAGTCACCGCAAGGAAAGTCACAGGGAAAACAGGCACTTGTGTGAAAAAAGTCAGCAGATTCAGTCAGACAACAAAATGTCCCAAAAAATAAAGTGGCACATATGGTATGTCAAGAAAGCCAAGTGTGTATTTCACTCGCTGTGTGTGTGTACTATGTGAGCGCGAGCCGCTTTTTAAAATGGCAAAGGTTAAACAGTGAGAGATAGAGTAGACAAGCATCCCCCTCATGAAGTTAAGCCTGAGAGTAAGGAGGCCCCTTATCGTCACGCTCATAACATAAATGCCTAACTCAGACTTAGGCAGTTGTGCAGTAGGGGTAAAAACAAAGCCCTGGGAAGACAAGCCATCTGTGCTAGAGAGTACAAGTCTCTATCTAAATCGTAACGGTCGCCACAGCTTCGTATGCCAAATTGCCTATCTCATTCCTGACATAGGCATTTTGCAACCAATATGGCGGCGCCCAGACGCATTGAACAATTTTGGGCTGAAAAAGCAACCGAGATGTTGCAAAACATACTTCAATCAGAAGACGAAGGTAAGTAATCATTTTTAGAACTTGTTATTCTTAGGTGTTGTAGGAAAATGGCTATAAATGCTGTTCCAAGCATCATCTTCAATGTGAAGCGATTGATATCGGCAATTTGCAAATTAAGACAGAGCTGAGATAGGCATTTTGTCTTAAACGGCAGACTGACTGTAAAAAAAACGTTAAATAAAGTTAAAATACTTGGCTATTTACCATTTAGCATTGTTAACCATTGTTCTCCTTTTATGTTACATAAAATATCGAGCATATTTATTTATAGATGCGTCTGTATATGCGTGTGTCCATAGATCCCCACGACTGTGACGATGAAGCGCGGGAAGCTACCAGCCTGAGTCCTCCTCGTCAAGTGAGGAAGACGACATTACATTACATTATATGGTTATTGCTTTAGGTCCAGCAGACTCTTCCGAGCCAAATCAGGACCAGAGAAGTGAAAGAGGACTCACCCCTGATCCGCTTAAAAGATCTGCCGAAACAACCCTAGTGGTAACACTGAAGGCAATCTACCAGCCGGTCACTTTACAATAAAGACATCCCACGCAGGGGACGCTGAGGCTATACTCTAATTTATCGAACCTCCGTTTACAAAACAAAATAGAATACAAGCATCATTATACAATATCAACAAAACCCATACATATAAAATGCCTACATTGCCAAATAATATCATAGGAAGCCCCAGTGACCATTTGGCAGAAAGCGTCCAATATTCCCAAGCTGATCCAACAGACCTCACACACAAATGAGTAGTTTTGTCCCGGAAGAGTTGTCCAAGAGAAAAGTGCATGGGCAGGAAGTAGGAATCAAAGTGTTTAGGGCCAGTGGGAATTCGAGCTTTTCCCTCTCAGACTTGAGCTGCTTAGCTCAACTACCGCTTACCCATCTGCAACTTCACACTTTGCCACAACTGGAAGATCACCCCGAGGAAGTTATTGCCACTTTATGTGAAATAAAAATGTTGCAGGTGCTTCACGTTGAGCGCCTAACATGGTTTAGACCCGGTCAAGTGGAACAGATATTAGTGTCTTGTAAGAACTTGAAACGTTCCATTTCACACTAAGATCGAAATGGCAGCCCTGAATAGACCTCTACAAAGCACACAGAGACGTCCTGTCCGGAAAAGACTTTCTATGCCTGGGTGCAGGTAGAAGGGGAGGGGAGAGGGAGTGCTCTAAGATGCATTGAGTCAAGTACAAAGTAATAATTCACTGCTGAAAGTGAATTACCTTTTGTATGGATCACATACAAATAATTGTTTGTTTTGCAAGCTCACAGAAGTTAATTAAGCAAGTTTAATAATTACCTTTAAGAGGAGAGCGAGTGTTCCATGATGCTTTGAGTTAATTAAATAAATGAATAACATTTTACAAGGGTAAAAGTAAGGGAAGGGGGATTGTGATAAGATGCCAACAGTCAAGTACACACTTTACTGCACCTTTAGTTTGGATCACATTAACAATAATTATTTGTGTTTAATTTTTTTATTTTGCAAGCACACAGAAGATGTGTTTGTGTATTATGTCTTTTTATGAGGAGAGGATGTGTTCTATGATGCCTTTAGTCAAGTACAAAGTAATAGACAATGGCTCCCGACAGGAAGTCCTCTCAAGGATCGCAAAAACAACTGCTGCCCTGGCGAGGTTGAAGCCAATTTGGAAAGACAGGACCATCAGTTTACATTCCAAGGTAAGACTGCTGCGCTCTCTTGTCATCTCCATCTTCCTATACGCTTGCAAGACATGGACCCTCACAGCAGATCTACAACGAAGAATACAAAGCATGAAGATGAGGTGCTACAGAAGATTTCTGGGCATTTCCTACACCAGCACATCACCAACGACGAAGTCCGACAGACCATCACACAAGCCATTGGACAACACGATGACCTGCACACTGGTAAAAAAACGGAAACTCCGATGGCATGGCCACGTCACCAGATCATCAGGTCTTGCAAAGACTATCCTGCAAGGCACAGTGCAAGGAGGTAGAAGAAGAGGGAGACCGAAAAAGAGGTGGGAGGACAACATTCGAGAATGGACTGGGTTGACACTGAGCAAAACCATGAGCCTATGAGGGTTGCTGAAGACAGGGAAAGATGAAGTACGCTGGTTAAACGATCATCTGTGGTGCTCCTACGACCTCCGAGTTACGGGATAGGACAGGAATAGGCTAGGAAAGTAATACATCACTGCTGCAAGTAGATCACAGTTTGTTAGATCACATTAAATTAAAAAGGATTCTTTCTATTGACATTTTGTTTGCAAGCACATAGAAGATGTGTAGGTTTATGAAAAAACTATGTGTTGTTTCTTTAGGCTTGTCATGTTTTACCGTTGACATTGCAAGTACGTGAAGTTTTTTGTTTATCTTTATGTTATTGATTAAATGAAAAAAAATTCAATATTGCCTATCTTGTGTTTTTGTCTTTTAAAAACTTTCTTATGCCTATCTGAAGTTTCACTTCTTGCCTATCTCAGCTTTTGTTAGTGCTCATTCTGCCTAAATCAGTTTGCAGGCAAACGAACACACATTTCTCAAAACTGGCTTCAACATACATTGGCAACTTCATTCTGTGAAGATATATGCAAAAAAAATCTTTAAAGAATTTTCAGTTTAAAAAATAACATGTTTTTATCGTTTATCTCGAAACTATGAAAATTGAGTTAGGCAATTATCTTATGAGCGTGACGTTATGCTTCATTCTCTTTTACAACCAACAGAACCTTTACCTTAACCCCTTTATTTAACCCATTATATCCCAGCTGTGCAAGGCAAAACCCATTATATCCCAGCTGTGCAAGGCTGCCACTCTTTCTCTGGCCCACCTGTGCAGAGGACTTTTCCTGTCATTTGTGGGTACTGCACACCAAAAATGTTATAACTTTGAAACTACTGACAAGTTTTCAATAAAATTTGGAGGCGTTTTTTGGGAATGATTTTTCAGGATAATCAGAATCATTACTAAAGTAGTTCATGACCTGCTCTGCAACTTTTCTGACTCACCATGGTTGAAGAAATTTGCAAAAATTCAATCTAAATTCAAGCAGGATCAAGGAACTATCTGTTTTTGTTGTTCGCCGGAAAACGGGGAATGGGTTCAACACTTCGGAGTGGGAATGAGAACAAAATGTGGACGAGTTCAGTAGCACTACCTTAGCTGTACAAATAAATCCATGTGTGTGTGTGTGTATGTTCAGTTGCAGAAGGAGTTGGACAGGAAAGATGGCTACGGCAGGGAGCTGCAGAATCAGCTGCAGCAGATGAAGGCGGACCTGGCTGACAAGAAGCAGCTGGTCCATCAACTTGAAACAGAACTGCTTGAAACTAAAGACGTAGGTCTTGTTTATTCAACTGGTTAAACAGGATGTGCTTCCGCTCATGTTGCGCATGCCAGAAGCTGTCCATGGAAATGAGGAAACTTATGTGTCTGACCATGCTGCACTGTGAAAGGGTGCTGGCTTGGGATGAGGGGAGAATGGGGTGCAGCTTGAGCGTTGTTGTAAGGATGATGGGGCAGATTAGATTGAATAGGAGCGTGCATTTATTATTGTCATTCATCGGGCAGCTCGAGAACTGAACACTAACTGACAACAGAAAAATGGACGAAGAGCAGGAGCATGCATTTATTATTATTTTCATGAATTTGGCTGCTCCATAGGTGAACACTTAATTGACATACACGAAGATGGTGATGTTAGTGCTGCTGCTGATGATTTAGGTGATGATGTTGACAATGATGATGATGATGATGATTCGGTCAATCACTAATTAAATAAAAGGGACAGGGATGATGATGGCAATGATGACGTTGCTTCTGTCAACAGGAAGTGAGCGCTATGAGACAGAAGGGAGAGGAGAACGTTCAGGATCTTCATGATCAGCTATGTCAGCGAACGTCACAAGTCAACCAGCTGGAGTCGGCCCTCTTGCTCTGCCGCAACGAGATCGCCGAGCACATCAGCAGCATGGAGGTCACGCGACAAAAGTTCCACAGCGAACTCAACAAACGGGAAAAATCGGTACAGAAAAGTTTGCTGTGTTGTGTGTTTTGTTTTGTTTTGTGTGCAGTGTCTATAAGTCTTTAAAAAGTGCCCAAGGAAATTCATTGAAGGAACAGATAAAGAAACCAGTACAACACATCCCCAGAACAACACTTGAACTCAATTCAGACTAAACATAAATCCACCCAACAATGAAATTCTACCACTGTATTGATTACAATACGTTTTGTTTTTGGCAAGTGCAGTCCCGTTTACCACAGTCCTAAGCTATTTTCAGTAGGAAGCTACTTTTCAACCACCTAATACACATCCACCATCAGGAGTGGCGGTAGCTTCACTGAGCGGGGTTGTACAAGAAGAAATGGGAAACTTATACTGTTATATTGTATCTTATGTCTGTGTGTTTGTGTGTGTGTAGATAGAGCATCTGGAGCAACAGCTGACCACTATACACACAGAGATGCGACAGCGCATGGAGGAGAACGTACGCCTGCAGGCACAACTGTCGGACAAGCACTGTGCCATACAACAAGCCACTGCCACTGTGATGAAACTGGAAGAGTCGGAGGCCTCTCTGAAGGACAGGGTAAGAAAACAATTATGTTCCCTTTATTGAGTTATTTATAGATCTGCCAGCCACCATTACCATGACAAAATGGGGGAGTTGTTGTGTTCTGCTGCTGCTGCTACTGAATGCGAAGTATGTAATTTGGTGATATTATTGATACAGTCTTATTTGCACATCTTTAGCCTGTTCACCTCTTAGCTCAGGGAGGGAATTTTGTGTTGGCCTACGTCCTCAGCAGCCTCAGACACTCAGATTGGTGTCAGTGTCACTTTGGAGCGGACTGCCTGTATAGTGTTACTAGGATCCTGAAAGCTTCAGAAAGGTCTTATAGAGTGAGTCACTGCACCTGTCAGGCACATCTAAAAAAAAAAAAAGTTTCTTTCAGCAACCCTGGATACAAGGTATATTTGTTTGTGTGGCTTTCTCATGGGTGCAAAACGTTCTTTAGTTGCTTATTTTGTGTTTCTTTTTTTTTTTTTTTTTTTTTTTTTTAAACCTGTGACAGGTGACCCAGTTGGAGTCACAGCTGCTAAGAGAGAAAGGACAGTGGATGTCGGAGGCAGACACCTTGGAGCGCAAGCTGGGGTCACAGTCTGCTGACCTGGACTCTGCTCTGGCCAAGATCTCTCACCTCAAACAGACTGTCAAGTGAGAACTTCTCTAGCATTTCTTTCCCTAAATGTATGCACGCATACAGTGGGGACAGCTGCCTGCTTAAACCTAAATTGAATCATGTAATGAAGTGTGAAGACTTGACTTGACTTCGGACCCTAGCTCCTATACAACTCTTCTTCCCTCTCCCGCTTCATGTATACAAAGTGGCCCCACACCCCTGCTCCTCTCCCTTCCAAATAACTGTTCTGTTTATTGACATGTTACTAGCTGTATTCCTACCTTTGGGACACCCTGGATTTGCATCATGATAGTGGCATTTGACGCAACAAAAATTTTTTAGCATTAGCGAATTCATTTATCAGATTTAAAGTTTTTACTGCATAACCAACTACTATAATTATAATTATTGATGCTGGCATAGATGACTCAGCATCTTATAATCCAACACCACACAGAACTATGCTGTGTAACAGCATCAGCCATTTCAACAACAAAATTTTGTTGTAGTGCAATGACTTTTAACTGTTGATTTAGTGTGGAGACCTGCACTATGCAAGACTACATCACCATCATCATCATCATCAACATCATCATCATCTAACATCATCTTCATCATCATAGTCACTGGGGTCCACTAAAGCCAGGGTGCCATGAATTGAGGTATTGAGCTGTATAAATCTACTGTATTATAGTTGTTTTTATGACGATGATTGATGATGATGATGATGGTGATGATGATGATGATGATGATGATGATGATGATGATGATGATGATGATGAAAGCAAGAGATGGGCTTTTTTTTTCCCAGAGAACTGCAGGATGAGAATCGCCGCACAGAGGGAGAGCGTCTGGGCTTGAAACGAGCACTGGAAGGAGAGCAGGCCGCCAACCAGTCACAGAACAGTCGTATAATGCGACTAGAGAAAGATCTCAGAGACTTGAGGGTCGAACTGGAGCAGAAGATTGAAATGGGTCAGTGCTGCCTGATGTGTAAGAGAGGCTGCGAGAGAGAGAGAGAATGCGAGCGAGAGAGCATATTTTTGTGCTGGTTTGATTGTCAGTGGGGTTCAAGGGTGGTGGTGTAAAGGGGGGGTGTGTGTGTGGAGGGGGAGGGGATGGACGGTGGTCAGTTTGGTTTAGATTGTGTTACACTCGAATCGATGTTGGTGTTTTTCTATCAGTATCTGATTCAGCCCGGATGCTTGAATTCCTGATAGGCGTGTGTAACTCAGATTCATTTATCCATGCAGCCTGCTCAATCAGCATACAAGTCACTGAGTCTTCGTATGAAGTTTTCCACTTTTATTCAGCACACATCAACAACTGCATACAATCGCTCAATCGCCTTTCCACTCTCAAGTTTTACTTTCCAACTCACTATCAACAACACCCCTCTACCCACACACAGGGCATCCATTTTATAATTTTTTCTCTCATTCGAGATGACGACAGGACGTTCTAGAAATGACGCACTACAACCAATCAGAATTAAAGATCGTCATCACTGACTTACGTCATACATATTTCTAAACATACCCGGAACGTTCTCTTACTTCGACATCCATCGGGAAATTTCTATCGAGAGTAAACACGCAGATCCAGAGAATTCTCCAATAATATCGACTAACGCAAATTATCAACGTTATACAAAGCCTCTCCTAACAACAATGCAAACTCAAATCAAAGGTAAATAAACTCCATTATTGAATACTTTGCAAAACAAAACGATTAGATCTATCGTGCGCGTTTCAGACATACTACCATTGGCGTTTCAACGTAACAGATTGGTTAGTGAAGCTTGAATTCAGGTTTTAGTTTGTCCTCTTTTGCTGTTAAAACTTAAATGTGGGGAAATGTGTTTCCTCCCCTTTTTGATTTTGAAGCGTCTTTGCAATGTGCTATTTGACCTTTATTTGATCTTGGTTTGCAGTGAGTGACCTTGAGGACACAATGAGGAACAAGGACACTGACCTTGACCAGCAGAGGTCACTTGTGGAGCAACTAGATGTGGACAAAGTCAGAATGCAGGTGGGGTTTGTTTTCTTCACATTTTATTTTTATTTAAAATTATATATAGATTAGGCGCTTAGTTTGGGGCAATTACTTGTGGGCAACGGATGACACTGACTTATGATGTCAGAAGAAGAGAGGTTATTGGCTGTGAAACGCACAACACTGCAAGTCTGCATAGCTCAAAATATGATGGCTTCTGAATAGTTCTTTGACAAGAAATAACCCTGCAATGGGGTGAATCAAATACCCTAGCATTATCTCCATCCTCTTCATGACAACAGTAGCAATCATCACAAGGGAAGAGCTGAATCGTTTGTCATTACTCTTCATGTATCGTTTAGACTGTTGTGATGTGCAGAGGGAGCTTCGGGTGCTGGACGAGACCAAGGCCAGGCATGAAGAAATAATTCAGCGACTGCAGTTTGACCTCAAAGCCAAGGAACAGATCCTGGCTGACACACGAGACATTCTCAGGTAAGGATAAGAGTTACGTGTAGCCAAAACTGGCGTACTTACTAAAAACAAAAATGATGCAGTTTTGTCCCCAAAACTTTCGTGGAATTTGAAAGTTTTTTTTTGGGGGGGGGGCATGGTCTAATGATGAAGGAATCCCACACAATAGTTGGTTTGTGATGGAAAGTCGTTGGTGTGACGTAACTATTGCTGTTTACTGTCAGTGCACACCAAGCTGAGATGCATGTTGGCTACAAATCTAGATAATACTGGGTTGATTGGCCTACCCACTGATGGCGTGGTGGTGGTTTGTGTAGCAAACCCCCCGTGGGAGTGCCGGGGGTTTCAGTATAAATAGTATCCCCACTTTCTGGAAATTTAGTGCTTTAAATTCCCACTGTTGCTGTCTTTCTCCTTTGTTCTTTCTCATTCCTACTCTGTTCTATCAATCTACTATACTATCTTCTTCTTCGCTAGACCAGTCACCTACCTTTTTTCTTGAAAACTCTTCCGGAACAATACACCTCATTTGTGTATGAGGTCTGTTGGATCAGCTTGGAAATATTGGACGCTTTCTGCCAAATGGTCACTGGGGCTTCCTATGATGTTATTATTTAGCAATGTAGGCATTTTACATGTATGTGTTTTGTTGATATTGTATAATGATGTTTGTATTCTATTTTGTTTTTGTAAATGGGGGTTTGATAAATTAGAGTATAGCCTCAGCGTCCCTTGCGTGGGATGTCTTTATTGTAAAGTGACTTGCTGGTAGATTGCCTTCAGTGTTACCACTAGGGTTGTTTCGGCAGATCTTTTATGAGGATCAGGGGTGAGTACTCTTTCACTTTTCTGGTCCTGATTTGGCTCGGAAGAGTGAGCTGGACCTAAAGCAATAACCATGTAATGTAATGTAATGTAATGTGCAGCAAAACGCAGGCGGAGCTGACCGAGAGGAGTATGGAGGCCGGTGACCTGCGCGACGCTTTGGAAGATCGTCAGAGAGAGCTGGAAGAGAGGGTCAACACTGTATGATGCTTGCTCTTTTATCGTTTTTGGTCATGATGCAAGACACAAACTTATCTCTTATCATTTACTGCTGGAAGAGAGGGTCAACACTGTATGATGCTTTTTCTCTTTTATCGTTTTTGTTCATGACACAAGATACAAACTTAGCTCTTATCATTTACCGCTGGAAGAGTTGTAAGACAAGAGCGATACAACAAAATACAATGGAGACATAATTTTCCAAACCATATTGCACGCTCCTTTAACATTGTTCACAGCATTAACAGGTGTGTGTGAATGTCAGTAAGATGTGGAAGAAGTTACTGTTGGTTACTCCTCAAGAGTGAGAATGTATGTTACAGGTAATATACACTATTGTAGCCCGAAAAAAAACACGATTTTCCCGCTTGTGAGGTAGAGAAAGGAATCAAGATGGGTCAGATGTGTGCTTTCTCCGGGTATGAAATTTCATCCAGTCACTAGATATGGATAAGTAGCCAGATGAAGGGTACGGTGGGTTTGCAAATCTTGTGTTACGCTGTTGCCAATCAGGTGCAGCAGCTGGAGCGCACGATACACGAGACACACGATGAGATGAGCAAGAGGATGGCCAGGGTGGACAGCACACTGCACAAATATGAGGCGGAGATCAAAGAACGCACAAGACAGGTACAGTCATTCCGGCCTTTTTTGTTTTTTTCTTCCTTCTTTAGACCTAAGCCTTGAGCTGCTCTGGAGCGAGAACAGCTCTATATGAGAACAGTTAAATAAATGAATAAATATATCCTATCCAATCCTATCCTATAACTCTGAGGTCGTTGGGGCACCACAGATGATCACTTAACCAGCAACTCCATCTTTCTATGTCCTTAACAACCATGATGGATTCACTCAGTGTCAAGCCAGTCGATTCTCGAATGTTGTCCTCCCACCTCTTTTTCTGTCTCCTTCTTCTTCTGCCTCCTTGCATCGTGCCTTGTAGAATGGTCTACGCAAGGCCTGATGCTATGGTGACGTGGCCATACCATCGGAGTTTTCGTTTCTTCACCACTGTGAGCAGGTCATCGTGTTGTCCAATGGCTTGTGTGGTGGTCTGTCGGACTTGGTCGTTGGTGATGTGCTGCATTTAGGAAATGCCCAGAAGTCTTCTGTAGCACCTCATCTCCGTGCTTTGTATTCTTCGTTGTAGATCTGCTGTGAGGGTCCATGTTTCGCAAGCGTATAGGAAGATGGAGATGACAAGGGAGCGCAGCAGCCTTGGAATATAGACTGATGGTCTTATCTTTCCAAATGGGCTTCAACCTATATAAGAATGATGTAATAAATAAATAAATAATGTTCCTTATATTCAAAGGAATAAGAATGTGTGGTGTAAACATTTTTACCAGTGTAGCTGTAACATATGTGTGTGAGGTGACGTTGCGACTGCGGTGTATATGAGTGTGCGTGGGTGAGACAGAGTGTAATCACAGCGGCTCAACCAAAGCTTTTCAGATTTTGAGGTTAGGTCAGCCAGGCTAGCTATAAATAGCTTTGCCGATACTTCCTTTCACTGGAATGGTGGTGCAGGCAAGCTATAAATAGCCTGCAGCATGCGAAACGCGGAGGCACTGAAAAGTGCTGCTCACATAGGAATTGAGCTGGTGTGTAATATGTGTGCATAATGCATTTGTACATTTATACCTTATGTATCTCAAGTTTAAATGTCTATGCGTTAATTGAGCAATGTTTAATGCCTGTCGTAATTCCTTGTAAAACGACACAAAGATTGGTTCAATTGGATTGAATTATATAACATTGTTGTACAGATAGCCGACCTGGATGACCGACTGCATCAGACACAGGAGGAGCTGTTGGAGACCAGTCGACAGTTGTCGCACCAGCAGCAGTTGTCACAGAGGCAGCAGATAGAACTCCAGGCTGCCAACGCTAAAATGGAAGAGTTTGACTCTGTGAGTTTCTGCCAATCTCTGCTTTATCCCATCTCGTAACATTGTGTTGCCATATGCCAATACTGAATCGCTGCCGGCATGAACACGCCTTAGGTGCTGCGAACACGCCTTTGGGTGTGGACATGTTTATGCACTGTATAAGTTAACATTCATTCATTCATTCATTGGGGCACAGTCAAGATCAAGACGAAAAAAGCTGTTTGTCCTCTCTGTGTATAGCTCTGTCTTCTTCTGTCCTCGTCTCTTTCTTTCTCTCTCTCTCTCCCTTTGTTTATTTCTCTCCCCCCCCCCCTCTCTCCTCTCTATTTTGCTCTCTTTTTATTTCTGTTTTTGTCTCTCTTTCTCTCTGCATCTTTCTTTTGTCTCCCTCTCTTTCTTTCTTTCTCCCTTTCTTTCTTTCTTTCTATTCCAGGCTCTGAGGGAATGGGTGCAGTATGGATAAATATGTACAAAAATTGCATTTATTATATCACAGCAACAACAGCAAGTGTTTTGTAGGTTGAGCCAGTTGTAGAACTAACCAAATGAAGAGCAGCTTCCTTGTAGTTGAATTTTTTTCTTTATTTTCTGTGTAGTATTTGTTGTCTTGTATTTTCTTTTATAATCTGTTTATTTGTTTGTTTATTTATTGTATGATTTTGTTGTCTTTCCACACAGCGAGCAGAGAAAGATGTTCAGAGTGTTCATTATTTCCTTGTAGTAAGAACTATGTTTGAGGCTAGATGTTGGGTGATGGTGATGGGGGAGAAGGAGGAGGTGGACTGTAACACAAGATATGGTTCAACCTTATACGCTTCTTGGTAAGATCCTGGAGGTAGGGAGAGGGCAGGGGGGGGGGGGGTAAAAAGGACCAACTTGGCAGCGCATTTGTAGAGTCTTACTGGACACGCTGTCAAGTTGGAATCTGTTGGACCTTTTTAAACCACCTCCAGGATTTGACCATTTTACCCTAACACTCCATTTTGCCTTGAGCTTTATGCATCTTCCTGCTTGTGTTGCTGCAGTCCTGTTTGGCTTTCTCTGTGTACTTGAGTGTAATTTTGTAAAAATTATTTTTTTTTTTGCGTGGAGAGGTACATTTTGTGTTTGTAACTGTGTGTGAAACATGCCAGTGTATATGTTGGTGACTGATGGCAGCATTTTGAGTCTGCTTAAGGAGAAAAGTGCATATGTAGCATCCAGTTATATTATGTACAGTGTTAGTATGAGCTTTGCCAATTGCTTCCTTTGATGTTTGTGTGAATTGTGCGTATGTGAATTATATATGTATATTTGTGAATTATATGTGTGGACACTTGTGTGAATTATATTTATCTATGTGTGAATTATATGCATGTGTTACACGCATGTGTGTAAATACTGATTTCATTATTGATCTTTTTACTTTTGTTTTTTCTTGGTTTCCATTTCTTTCTTTTTTTTTTGGGTGGGGGGGGGGGGTGGGGGGAGAAGGAAGGGGTGTATATTTGTAATTGTGGGTGTTGATGTTCGTAGATGTGAGTGCTTACAAATGTTCAGTGTCCCGTGTTGTACTACTGTACTTTGGTTTTTGCGCTGTTCAGTTGTCATAACATTGTAGTTTTGTCGTTGACAGACCAACAGCAAGCAGAAGGTCCGACTCAACGAGCAGCGAGCGGAGAACGTGGAGATCACACAAGAGCTGAGACTGACAAGGTCTTTAAAAATATATATATTTGTTTCACCAGAATGAAATAAATAAACAATAAAGCTATAACCAAACTCGAACGAAGTTTTTATGTTCGCCCCAATTATTCCAACGTATCAATAAAAGAGCTATTCAGCCACTGGTGACCACGGCCACAACTACCCAATTTGAATTTCGTTATTAACAAATCATATCATATAAAATATTACAAAACTGTGCTTAAAGGACTACCTTGCAAAGAATTAAAGCAGTTCATAAAGCAGATGCGGACTATTAAAGATGTATGGTGTTTGGTATAAGGTATATGGTGAATGGTATAAAGTGTATGGTATTTGGTGTATGGTTTATGGTGTTTGATATAAGATGAATGGGTTATGGTGTTTGGTATAAGGTGTATGGTATAAGGTGTATGGTATAAGGTGTATGATTTATGGTGTTTGGTATAAGGTGTATATGGCATTTGGTGTATGGCATTTGGTATATGGTATAAGGTGTTTGGTATTTGGTGTATGGTTTATAGTGTTTGGTATAAGGTGTATGGCCTATGGTGTTGTGATGTTAGGCACGAGAGTATTTGTTGTCAATGGAATAATGCCATTACATTATTTCTCAATATCATGTACTTTGGTGTAGTAACTGTTTTGTGTGTGACAGGGAGCAGCTCCAGACACAGCATGGCGAGTTCCTGGCCACTCGCCGGGAACTGGCGTCTGCTCGTCGGGAAAGTGAGCGGCTGGCTCGGGAGCTGGAGGAAGTGAGTGCCGCCCATCGCAGCAAGGACCACGACTCCGCTCGCCTGTCGGAAGAGCTAGGGGTGGCTACTGCTCGGCTGGCTCAGGCCGAGTCACGCCTCAACGCACAGGCCAAACAGGCCCAGAGGGACATGGCTGAATTGGTTGCCAAGCACAAAGAAGAGGTAGGAGCCCATCCTGTTGTACAACAATGTATTTTACATGTCTTGGAGAACATTCTGGAATTTGTTTTCTATTGTGGGAGCTATCTGCAATAAATGACTTTACATGTCTTTAAGAATATTCTTGAATGTTGTTTTTTTCTATTGGCATGGTAGCTGAGTTGATAGAGAGCTGGTTTTCTTTGTGGTGCAAGGTCTGGGTATATTTCAGTTCAGTGCAGAGTGACTGCAATTACTCGTAATAAATATTATTGTTTACATACAGCAGGACCCAAGAAAGATATGACTTTCAAAGGAGTATGCGTTTTGTGTGAAATGTACCACCGTCACTACTTTGTAGCAGACGACAGTGGATCAGACTGACATGAAGGAGAAACTGGGTCAGTCTATCCTATCCTATCCTGTAACTCATAGGTCATTGGGGCATCACAGATGATCGTTTAACCAGCATACTCCATCTTTCTCTGTTCTCAGCAACCCTCATGGCTTCGTTCAGCACCATACCAGTCCATTCTCGAATGTTGTCCTCCCACTTTTTCTCTCCATCATCTTCTGCCTCCTTGCACCATGCCTTGCAGGATGGTTTTTACAAGGTCTGATGTTCTGGTGACATGACCATACCATCAGAGTTTACGTTTCTTCACCTCTGTGAGCATGTCATCGTGTTGTCCAATGGCTTGTGTGATGGTCTGTCGGACTTCGTCGTTGGTGATGTGCTGGGTATAGGAAATGCCCAGAAGTCTTCTATAGCACCTCATCTCCATACTTTGTATTCTTTGTTGTAGATCTGCTGTGAGGGTCCATGTTTCGCAAGCGTCCGTACTGGATGTTATGATGGATGAGACTTTGCACTGACACTAAGCACTATATTGTAGTGTTCTAAGAGTAAAATACTTAGAATAGTGCTAGATCCAGCTCCTATAAATGAAAAGATAGTAAATGCCTCTATCCTAAAAAGTTACCGACAACATGTGAAAGATGCAGAGTTGTAAAACAGACTGCTAGAGTGAATAGAACTTTTAAAACCACTCCCACAGAGGCATGCACCCGTGCACACACATATATACACTCCACCGCCACTCCTGCCACCACCACCACCACCATCCACAGGAACAATAGTACAGTCAGATTACGACGTATAAAATGATATTGCACATCCAATCTAAGGTATAGGATGCAGTCAAACTAAAATTTCCAAAATGAAAATTGATTTCTATTCCAATTTCTGCAATAGCGATCTGACGAGATCGCTGGCCTTTGAGTTTGATTGAAGAACAAATGCGTTATAGCATCCTGTACTGCCACACCAAAACCCTTGTGACGTTTAACTTGGTGAATAAATCATCTTATGGCTTAATTATATTATTATTATTATTGGGGGAGCTATCTGCAACTGCCTACATAGAGTTTTCTGGAACACATAAATCAAATGACAGAATTTCTAAGGCCAAATATTTTAGTTTTTAAATGTGAAAGGAGCACAACTGGTGTTTAAATGTGGCCCAATAGATCCTAACTTTTAATAATTGGTAGTGAGGAATTGTCAGGTTCAGATGTGGACGCTCGCTTTGACTGAGAAAAGGAGAAATATCTTTGAATAGTGTGGGACTGTTTTCTATGTATAGCCGGGTGTGCCAAAGAAAACCTCATGATTATTTTCAGGAGCTGAGAGTAAGATGTTGATTAGCAAGAGTGTTGCTGGCCAGTGACAAGCATTTTCATCTGTGTTTAGGTGGCAGCGTTTCGCAGGCAGAGAGAGGAGCTGGCAGAACAGCAGGCCATGATCGAGGAGAAGATCAAGCTACAGTCCGTACAGATGGCAGAAAACGAAAATCTCTATCGTCAGCGCCTTGACTCTGCTCGCTCCGAATTGGAGGCCCTTCACAATGAACTGTCCTCCCGGAAAGAAGTTATACGCAGCGCCAACGAAGCCATCTTTAATAAGGTAACTTTACTAGATTGATGACGATGTTGATGGTAATTGTTGATGGTGAAGATGGGTGGGTTACTGATGACCATTTGTATCATCATTGTAAAACTTCACCATTGATTTTGCACCAACAGTAGTTCTAATGTTGTCCTTTTGAATTCACACTCAGGAGTCTGAGATTGCTCGCCTGAAGGCCACAGTATCTCGCTTGGAGCGTGTTTGTGGCTGTAGCACATCGCAAACCTCTGCTTCATCTGCTTACAGCACTCAGCCCCTCCTTTACGCCATTTCCAATGACACGGTAAGAGTTTTTACTAGCTGTGCAGATGGTTGTTGGCAAACCTGCATTATGATGCACAGGCTGAACCAACAATAATTTTGGGACCAAATCGTCACTCACAATGCTGTATGAACAGGAGCACCTGCTGTTGTCTAGGGACAGTTATTTAGGACTGTTCCATGCATCAAAATTTCTGGTCATTCTGGCAGAAAGCTGAAATAAAACAAAGGTTTGGTAGTTGGGAGACGTGGTGAAATGCAATACATTCTCTCTTCACTTTGTTGTTTGGCAATATTAATTTACGCCTCAATTTGGCAGTCTATAAATGTGCAAGGGAACTTTTGATGTTTAGTTTTTATAGGGTTTTGTATTCGGCGTCCACTGTGATAGAACAAAAGCCATGCTTTGTGTGTCCAGGGGGGCAGTCAGCATCACGCCACCAGCACAGCCAGCAGCGGCAGTCGCCCGTACTACCTCTCCTCCTCCACCTCCCCTCTCCAACGCCATCACTTAGGCCACTCCCACGCGCAGCTCAACTCCTCCCAGAACGCCTGTGAGCTGCCCATGAAGGACACCTGGGACGACAAAGACCCCCAGGCTCCCGGCGACCCTGATTACGCCACCGACCACCTGGTTTTCTCTTTCGAGAAACTGGGCAGCGCAGAGGAACGGGCGACAAAGCTGTCTTCAGAGCCCGTCGTGTTCTCCTTTGAGAAGTTGACTGCCGGGTGGGGGGCGGAAGATAGGGGCGGGGATAAAAGCGATGCAGGTGGTCCAGTGGGAGGAGGGAGTGCAGTGGGGGTGAGGTTTACTGATCCTTTACATCAACGCAGCGAGGATAGTGAGGACAGGGATTTAGCTGGCACCGCGCAGGCCAAACTCTCCGCCACAAGAAAGACTGGTGGCGACTGGCACGCGCCAAAGAAGTCCACCAGTAGCATGGCAGTGAAAAACAAGACAAACGGTTCATCTATCAAATTCCATTCCAGGGCTGTGTCCGCCCCTCCCAGCAGTCGGCCGCAGCCGCAATCTCACAAAGCGACCAAGAAAAATGGAAAGGCGGGAGCCGGGAAGGTTCAAGAAAAGAAGCCTGCACCCTCTCACAAAGGGGAGAAGGATTACTCGCATCATTTGAGAGGTCAGTGTCGCGTTAAGTCACTGAAAATCGTTTGCTTGTCTTCATGGGGAGTTTTAAAATATCTTGGTTCACATCTTCTTTTTGAAGGCATTTGAGTCGACATTACTCTCACATTTTATCTGCATAGGAAAAACTAGGATCCAATTTCTAAATGGTTTAGTTAGAACTCGAGAGAACTTTGAATTGCTATGATACACAGACATGATAAACACACACACTGTGCTCGGCTGCACCCCATATCCATTTGTATCTCGATTTGTAACCTGTGTGTATAACTAGAGTAGTGCTTGGTTTCAGATCCTGAGACGCTAGTGAGTCATTATGAAGGGGATGGATCTCAGCAACACAGCGAGTAAGTGACAATTTCCTTCCTTCCTTGGGATTGTTTGACACTAGCTTTTGCTTGATTAATATTTGAGAATACATTACGAACTCTGCACAATCTGTGCTCTACATTGTGGTTTCCACCCCCCACCCCAAAAAAACACCCCAACAACAACATTATTGAAGTTGTGTTTTGTTTTTTTTTATCTACAAAGTTTCAGATTGGCCTTAATTGTTTTTGCATCTTGCATAGTCCTCAAAGTAGTAAGAACTAATTGAAGCGTTACCAAGTTATGAAGCGATGAAATTTTAATCTATCAAAACAATGCACAGCCATGATGGCAACTTTCTGATATCTGAATTGTCCTCCTGTGCGTTTTGTAATGTGTCAACCGTTGCCACAGGATGGAGGAGCTGCAGCAGCAGCTACAGGCCAACGCGTTGCGGCAGCAGGAGATAGAACGTCAGCTCCAGTCACTGCAAGATTCTGACTGCAGTCCCTCTTCTGCCGACGACCTCATTGACTTGACTGCTGACTAGGCCTATCAGGGGTCGATATTACAATATTTATTTTTAAATAATTATTTTGTGTGCCTGTTAGATGGGGGAAGGGGAGGCTGGTGTGATCAAGCCAGCTCAGTCCAGCAAGAATGAAGAAAAACTTCGTTGTCGGACAGCGGGTGACTTTGTGGATGGGAGATAATCCCTTATATAACCTGAGCAATGGGAAGGGATGTAAACAAGAGCAAAGGGCCATAACTGCAGCTAATTGGACCAATTTTGAGCAGGTTGCTGAGGACAGAGAAAGATGGAGTATGCTGATTAAACGATCATCTGTGGTGCCCCAATGACCTTTGAGTTACGGGATAGGATAGGATTGAGCAGGAGATACTCCTGTCAGTTGTACCCTTATGTAACCAGCGTTACTGTGAGGGATAACAGCAAAGTCGATTATTCTACCTTTCTTTTTGACTTACGCACCAAACTGGAACAGCAGATTAAAGAATAAATTATGCTGAACTTGTTCAGTACCAAGGAAAGAGACATGAAAAGAGGCAAGTTCTATAGACTATCAAACCTGTTTGTGTGTGCTATTTTCTTGTCTGTGGGAGACACTGAAAATTCTGATGGAAGCCCCCTCGAGTGAAGATCTGAAAATAGCAGTTTATTGTTCATTTTTAGGATCTGTTTTTACTGTTTCATTTGTATTTTAGCATTACACCAATGACTAATTGTTGTGATAAGTTGTTTATGCTTCAGTTCCTGTTCGGAGAAACATCATTGTATAGTTCTTGCGACAGTACATTTGATTTGGATGTGCGTTTGTGTGTTGCCCATGTAATGTGCACTTTAAAATTCATCATGTACGTGCTTGGTTTTTATATTGACTTTTATAATTGCTTTTATTTTTATTTTTTAAGTTTAATATTATATAAGCCAAGAGAATTTTGGCAAATACAAAACTTGACAAATCAAGATTGTATGATTGTTCCTGTTCAGGTTTCACCAAGATTCTGTTGTATGCCAGAGCATTTGCACAAATGGACGGGTTTGTGCACAGTCTTCGTAGGCGGTGTCCTGTGTGCTGTTATTTTGTGTTCTGTTTCTTGGTTAACGATTTTATGCATCAGCAGTGCAAGGTTTTAATGTACAAACAAATAAAATAAAGTTATTGGCAGTTTGAACTGTTGGATTTGTGTTTGAGATTTATTGGCACAAGTTTGATCTGGGGGAGAGACAGGAAGAGACACCAAACAAAATCACTCAATGGTATTTCTCATTTGGCAAGCCTTCATCACACTAAAAGCAAGCAACAATTATTGTAAACTTTTTATTATTAACCTCAAAACTTTCTAAAATATTTTAGAATCCTTGATATCGCCATACATAATTTATCTCATGACTGTGTCGTGGCAGATTCTGTATACAGTAAAACAACACTGAACAATTGGTGAAAATCTTCAAGCTAAATCTGTTTCACCTACACCATGCCCAAGGAGATATACTTGTGCATTCAACTTCTTAACGCACACACACATCTATACCATTCTATATCCCTGCTATCAAGCATGCCAAACATAATGAAA
Source organism: Oncomelania hupensis (assembly GCA_036898135.1). Lineage (NCBI taxonomy): Eukaryota > Metazoa > Mollusca > Gastropoda > Littorinimorpha > Pomatiopsidae > Oncomelania > Oncomelania hupensis. The sequence goes on along the minus strand of CM072527.1, from coordinate 35,614,579 downwards.
TCAAAATAAAAGATCCAATATTATTATAATCACTATACAGTGAAGATTTTATATATTCAAGTCCGTGTTTTGTTTTTTAAAGTTAAAGACCACTAATATTCAAGCCCGATGTTGTCCCTTATTGAAAACAAAAATTGCTGTATTCAAAGATAAGCTATCAATTCAAAAGACAAGATCTCTGTTCTCCGAAACACACTAAACAGTTGTTTTAAAAATAAACTTTTTTTTTTTTAAACTTTATTATTCTGATGTCAAGGTAACCAGCAAACTTCACACACATTAAACTAAAAAGAAACAAAGCAAGCAAGCAAGCACTGGGGCTCCATATCCATACATTCCCAATCACACTTTTCAGCAAAACTCCAGCTTCAATACCATTGTGCTGTACATAACACAATGAGAAAAATTGTCAGCGAGATGTCCGTTATCAAACCAAACATTAATATTTGTAAATAATTGCCAACTTTATGGTTTATGAAATAAGATGATTATATGCTAATCATACAAACAATAATGTAACTGATAACCCAATAATAATAATATCAACACAACAGATGTTAGCAGAAATACTTCAATGGTCAAAACAAAACTGGTAAAAGTCAATTTGTAAAAAAAAAATTAAACGAAAACTCAAAATTGGTGATGGTTTTTCCAATGAAAAATTCACTTGTATTTTGTTCCGACAGATATCAAATTGATAATTCCACAAAACCAAAAAAAAAATCACTGTTGTGTATTATCAAACTTATTTATCAGCTGAGCAGGCTGAGGGCGGAACTGGATTGTGAATGCCTGTTCATCGTTTGCTGTTGGGGTGACTAGTGCCCCTCATGGGCATTTTAAAGTTGGCCGCCGCCTGATACTGCAGCTGGTACGCCAAAGGGTGGATCTTGAACCCGTACAGCCTGAAATGACCACCACAATAATTATTCAAAACTGGATTGTGATAATTAACAACGTCAAATCTTTCATACGCACACAGACGGACATTTATCACAATTTGTAAAAACATCATATAGGACTATTGAAGACCCATCTCGTGCAGATCTGCTCAAATCTGGACAATTTTTAATTTGGGGGAAGTGTACATAGACTCTCATACACATGCTAGTCCAAAACAGCAACAATAGCAAACTACTGTTTCTAGATAGTGCAGAACATGAATCCTACAAGGCACATTTTTAATATTTCCTACCTCGATGTACAAATAAATGCTGAAGAAATAAACACAACTGGGTGCTGTGCCTTGGATTCCAACTGATGGGAAGTATGTTGAAACCTATACTGCTGATCAACCATGAGCAGCATGTTTTACAATTCAGTGTTGAAGTAGGCACTTTGAATATTATCTTTTGGAAAATGTACACAAAATAAAACGCTGCTAACAACAAATCATTTTGAAGGGGCTATACCTGGGGACAAACTGGTTGGCAGGGCGTTTGGGCCTGTACTCTGGGTGGACCATGAACAGCATGTGAGGGAACCCTGTGCCGAAGTAGGCACCGTCAGTGTGGTGGTGGCGTGAGGACTTGGGCGTGTAGGCATCCTGGCACTTGGGGCAGTACAGCTTCACCATGGCTTCACCTGGGACGTCTGACAAGCCTGCGGGCAAGTTTCACACATCACGTTTACTGTTGCACAGGAAGAATGAAGGAATATATGTGACCCCAGGATTTGATCCCGGCAGAGAGTGCCAGAACATACACAAATGGGGTAGAAGGAATACATGGCACTTCTACCCATCCTTCATATGGCACAGACACAGGGATGACTGGCAACTTGTACTGCCCATAAAAACTCAAACCCAATGGCTTCATAGTTCCATAGTCCTTACACATCGTGACTATGACGTAGGAATATAAACATTTATTCAAAAACACTTGTCTAGAAGGCTGCGAGTCCAAGGGTTTGTGGTTGTGGTCACGATATCAAAAAGGGAAGTAATCAGTTTTTCTGTATTATTTCCCCTTTCTGCACTTACCAATGGGCAGCATTGGCTGGTTCTCACAGTAGACACGAGGGCAGTAGCCAAAATCTCCCTGCTGCCATTTCTCAATCTGACGAGGCCAAGACAACATAATAATCACAATGTTCATCAAATCAAACATTAAAACAACTACAAAACTAAACACATTGTGAAGCAAAGTTTTCAAAGCTCGAAATGCATTCCAGAATTGAATGTGTCCAATGTCCTAACTTGAAAATAACCGCCATAATAATAACAATTATAATAATAATCTTGTCTTCTTTTTTTTTAACGAGCTACAAAGCAAAGAAAAAATTATTTCAAGTCCTATGTAATTTAAATGTAAAAAAACATGAAAAAATAAAATTCTAAAATTATTTCAAGCCCTATGTAATTTGTGTGAAATAACATGACCAAAAAAAAGTTAACTGCTGCACATTTACTGGAAGCACTGATTGACCAACTGATTGATTAAAGTATTGATCGAGTTTTACATACAATCAATAACTTCCAAGGCTAACACCAAACACGGATTCACAGCATCCTATCCTATCCCGTATATTAAGCACACAGGACCACAGCATAAGAAACCCAAACTGGTGCAATTTATTTACAGGTATGGTAAAAATACAGAAAAAAAGAAGAAAATATATAAGCTAAAAGAATAATACAGATATTAAAACCCAAATTGCATAAAAGTTTAAAGAAAATCGAAGAAAGATAGCAAGAATGTTAAAAGTGATAAATATCTTCATTTGTTGAAATCAAACCACAATAAAGTTTCAAAAAGCAATTCAACAAAAACAACTGTCAAATAAGGAGGACAATGGACGATCATGTTCACAAAGGAAATACAACTGTTCATTTTTAATAAAATTAAAGTTACAATAAAATATTATTTTGATAAGAAATATAAAACAAACTATAAGATGTTTGTTACAAAGCACACATGCAAAAACAACAACAACAAAAAGCCATATAAATATTGCATGCTTTCTAGTAATATGTCTGCCTCTTCTACATTTTCATTTTTGTCTCAAGAAATGAACAAGTCCTTATGAGTAAATAGCACTTTCAACAGTTACTGAATGTAAATCATTTGTTAACAAGCATCAACTTCTCTAAACAATAAAATCATCAACTATCAAATCAAAGCTTCAGTGGAAAAAAAAACAAACCAACACACTATTGTTTATTGCAAAAACCAAAATATTAAATTAAAAAAAAAATTAATTGCCAAACTTGCATGCCAACAAATTACTATTTCTGGAGGCTCCCATCATCAAAGTGACCAGAAGTTTGTGTCTATGAACAATAGCCAAGGGGTTGCCATGACCACAAAGGAGTCGCATTACAAAAGCCAGGAATATGCAAAGGAGAGTATAATTGTATGAAGGCACAAGACAGCAATAAAACAAACACTGGCCATATGATTGGTGATCTTGAGTGAATGGGGGAGGGAAATTTAATGAGGTGAGACCAGCTGTAACAAAAATGAGGTGACACACTGACATATAAACCACTCATGACACAGGCGATAAAACAGAAAATAATGACAGAAAAGCTTGGAACTACGACTGAACACTGAGACCACCAAAAGGCATCATCTGTCACTATATGATTGATTGATTTATTGTTGCTTTAGGTCCAGCGGACTCTTCCTAGCCAAATCAGGACCGGACAACCCCCGATCCGCATAAAAGATCTGCTGAAACAACCCCAGTGGGAAAATTGAATGCCCTCCACCAGCCAGTCACTTTACAATTAAGACATCCCACGCGGGGGACGGCTGAGGGTTGACCTCAACTACGCGAACCCCCGGTTACAAAAACAAAATAGAATATAAACATCATTATAAATCATCAACAAAACACATACATATAAAATGCCTATAGTGCTAAATAGTACAATCATAGGAAGCCCTAGTGACCACCCGGCAGAAAGCGTCCAACACTCCCAAGCTGATCCAACAGACCTCATACACAAACAAGGAGTCTTGTCCAGGAAGAGTTTTCAAGAAAAAAGGTAGGTCATTGATCTAGCGAAGAAGAAGATAGTATAGCAGAGTGAAGGACAGAGCAGGAATAGGAAAGAGTAAATGAGGAAGACAGCGACAGTGGGAATTTAAAGCACTAAATTTCCATAAAGTGGGGATACTATTTATACTGACAACCCCCGGCACTCCAACGGGGGTACTGTTGCCGCAGTGAATCTGTCTTGCCTATAAAGGAAAGACAGGTTTTCAACTGTGGCTTGCACTGTTCCCTTTATAGGTTTGAACAATCTACAGTGGCAAGATTGCTCATGACCCCAAGGGGTATCTGTCACTATAATACATAAGAGTTAGAACTAAATTGAAAAATAAAAGCACAAAGAAAAGATTAGGTGTCGGAGTAACCACTAATAAGTTCAAAAAACAAACTAGACGGGCAAAGCCTAGCCTATATGACTCACATGCTAACATGTGATGTGACCCAGTGACCTTGACCTTAAAATGAAATCATTCATTCATTGAACATTTTCGAGGTGTAGCTTGGTAATGATAGTTGAAATAGACCCTGAGTACTTAGCCACTTTGCAGTTTTTGCACAGACGGCGGACATTTTTTCGATATCATTTTTGGACTATTTAGGGCTAATCTTGCAAAAATCTTTTTTTTTTTTTTTGGTGGGGGATGGGGAGTGAATACACAGATTCATAATGCTATGCAATATGTCAAAACAAAACAAAGTCTTTGAAGAATGATAAATGATCCACCACCAAAGGCAGTTCAAGACTACAGAAAATAATCACAACACCAGTCGCTTCAAACGGTGAAATGGCAGTAAAACTGCACACAAACATCAGACAAGGACAAAAGTTCTCACAGCAGAAAACAACCATAGTGGTGCACTATACAGTGTCAATAAAATTTATGTCACGAAGGAAGGACAAGCAAGAGATTTCGATACAAGACCATAACCTGAGAGTAACACATCAGACAATATAACATGAGATTAAAGGTTAAAGATGTGCAAGAAATGGGTTAAAGGTACGCAAGAAATTAATTTCCCATTCAAGCCTTAATGAAAATAGCTCTACTGCAAAGAGACCTAACACTGAAAGCGTGATGCGGTGCAAAAGTAAACTAGTATGAGCGATAGATTCTATATATCCAGCAAAAGCTGATACGGAGAACAAGAAAATATGCAGCTGCCACGTAACAAATCTGGGAGTACTACAGGAAGTATATTGCAATGCAAAAGTTTAAAAAACATAAAAAGAAATGCACCATTCAAACACTGGTGCATCTTCCATTGTATTAAAAAAACAAATGTGTTAGATTCTAAATGTGCTGCATCATAAAATAATTTGGAAAACAAAAGGGCAAAATATGCACACAAACACACACAAATTAAAGTACTGAAAAATCAGTCTGGGAGTGTTACACACATGTGGAGTATATCAGAAGGGAACAGGAAATAATATATACAATGATATCCAGGGGAACTTGGCGTTAAACAATATTAAATGGTCTCACAGAAACGACAATGAGCGCCAAAGTTAGACAATGATGTTATATGTGGAAAGTATAAAGAAGAAACAGAAAACCAGGTACATCAATAGATATGCAAGCAAGAGTGGAGGCATCAGCGTGAGATGACGGCGAAGTGTACAACATGAAAATGACAAAGGGGATGCAGAGGGGGACGAGAGAGAGGTGGAAAGGGTAGGACTGGCGGCAGCAAAATGTTGCTACGTACCATCTGGGCTATGCCCCGGTTAGTCATAATGTATCGTGCGTGTATAAGGCCGTACAGCATCTCGGCTGCCTGCTCTATCAGGTCGCTCTGATTGGGGTTGTCCTCCAGCTCATCATCTACAGCAAACACACAACAACAACAACAACACTGTCACTGCAACACCTCTACCACTGTGCACCACCGCTCCCGCATCCTCGCACAGGTGCGGGTTGACCTATTTCCAGAGTCTGTATCAACCCAATATTGGACACTGAAACGTGAACCTGAGGGATCCTTTTGGACTGCATCCTCATCAACAGGCAGGGTTAGGCTACATATACACCCTGAACAGCCTTCTCAGGCTCTATTCAATGCTGAATTGTAACCAGCAGAGTAAACCTGCACTCTGGGCAGCCTACTACTTACTAGACATCGAAGACTGAATACTAAAGCAAGACTCCAGCGGATGTCCTAGGCTAACCTTGTTCACGGAACAGTCTACTGGAACTTATTCAAACCGCTGAACACATACACCTTGCCAGATCCAATTCCAATCACAATTTGCACTGAATGCTGATCAGGATCAAACTACCATGGGAAAAAACCCAACCAACTCATGAAACTATTGGACTCAAAATATTGCAAGCGATCGGACAGATCCAATTGCAATGTTGACTGAATGCTGCGGCAAAACAAACTACATGTACCACCAAACATTTTGCTATGCCAAACAAACTACCAGACACTAGGGCACTGGACTAGATGCTGACCAATTTATTATACTATGCCATTTTACCAGATGCTGACCAATGTCTAAATAGTAAACTAGGGCACTTTACCAGATGCTGACCAATGTCTAAAACTATGCCACTTTATGAGATGCAATTCCAATTTCTGACTCAAGTCTGCCAAAAAAATTAATAAAATAAAGAACAAATGTGAAATGATCACAGTTCCCATTCTAGTTTAATCAGACATTCTTCCAGTTCTAATCCAATCTGCTACTGCTAACACACAATCTCAGTTCTGAAGTTCATCCACCCAAAACAAAGTCAGAAAATACAGTATCCATTGTTTGTTTTTCCAATTCTGCTTTTCAGTCTCAGGCTGGCAATATTCAACACTCAAATTATTGAAATAACTGGAGAATGATAATGAAAATATGGTCTCGGCTTTTTTAAATTTGAAACACACATGACCATAAAAAAAAAAGCAAGTTCTAGTAATCCAACGTGGGCTAGCAGATGCACAATCACTGGTAACAGAAAACTGGCATTATTGACACTGACACTCAATAACATTAAACTATAGCACAAGTATATCAACTAACAAGTTAGTATCTCCCTTCTATGTCTCTGTCGACGTGTGCGAATACAACCGGTTGCTTCCCTTTACATGCACTGCGCTCCATAGAGTGTCGACGGCCTAAAATAATTTTTTTAGAAACTTCAAAACCCAGGGGAATTATGGGTAGGGAAATCCTTTTCTGAAATGACGTCGGCAGGTCTCTTCGCGATTGGTGCATGGCACACGAGACACACGCAAAATGGCGTCACAAGAAGATTGGTTAGATCTGAATTCGTCTAATTTGACCTCGCATGCTGCTGGATAACAATGCAATTTGAATTTGCTTTCAAAAATCAAAAGAGAGCGAGACCAAAACAAAGTACAACGAGCCAAGGCGACGCAAACACTCAAGGCCGACAGAAAAAAAAGCACACAAACTACAAAAGGTAAGTACCCGTGACCATACACAATAAAGTAGGCCTAACCACCATTGCAAAATAGGATTGATCATCACCATGATTGAATTTTTCCACCCCACCTTCCAATCGGTACGGAATCGAACATATGCTCAAATCATCATATCTTTGACAGAACTTGCATGTGCATTATACAGTGTGATTCAAGCGATAAATGAACCATCACATCGAACGATCTGAGCAGCTGAATCAATGACAATGGCGAACAGTCGTTCACTGAGACTCACGATCGCCTGCACTGAGCTCACATACATGTGTGCATGTTTCTATAAATCCATCGTGTTCTCCTTCGATAATTGAGCAAAGCCTTTGTTCTTACCAGAAATATGCAGTTCCTCTCACAACTTTCGTTTAATTTCAGCCAGCACATCTTCACGAGAAATGGCGACCATGACTGCAACCATAGCTAGTTACCAGTTACTTCCCTTGAACAGATTTCCCAGAATTCTCTAGGTTTGGGATACTCCCGTCTCAGCTTGTGGCTAAAACCAAGGGCAACGGGACCACCGCACGTCGACTGGGGGCAATACAAGATACTAACTTGTTAGTTAATATACTTGTGACTATAGTGATAATAATTGTGGCTACTCAACCCAAGAAGATTTAGCCACACCATTCTGCTTCAATGGTACAGATTGCAAATAAACAAAGCGTCAAGCTAAAACAACAGTCAGAGATCACCTTATTCCTTAGCCCTTTTCTGCATCCAGCTTGTTGAGGTTAACCACTATGTGCAACAGACAAGTGTTGAGCACAAAAATCAAAGTTAAGCACACGCAGGAAACCAACATGGAGATTAACACAGAAGAAACCAACATCCACTGATCACACTTCCAAGATTAACAATGGCAGTAATAAACATCAATGACCAAAGGCCTTGAGATTAACAACATGGAAGGAGCTGATGAGATTGATGTGTGAGCAGCCATCAAAGGTTTACAACTAGCAGCGGCAAGCACTAGCCTCAGCTATCAAAGGTTGTGTCAACACACGGCATGCCATTAGCACGCTCAAACTACCACACGTCTCCCTACCACCAAACAGCCTGCTCACAAACAGGCGGTGCTTTCGGTGGTGCAGTGACAGACAAGATTAGCCAAACACTAACGAAAAACAAAGTGAAAACGAAAGAAGAACCAACTCTATGCTGAATCAGGCTCCATGCTCAATGGACAGCAAGCCCGACTATCTTCGTCGAGCCAGACTAAGGGAGGGAGTTTGGGGGAAGGGAATCAGTCATAGGAGATTTTGGGGGATTGAGGAAAGGGTGAAGGTAACTATGTACATCAGGTGTACCTACCATCTTACAAATGCCTGCATTTGTAAGAATGAATCTAGAGTGAATGAGGCCGTACAGCATCTCGGCGGCCTGCTCTATCAGGTCAGAGCTGGGGTTGTCCTCCAATTCTTCCTCTATACACACACCAGCCACAAACTCTACATGCACCTCATTATTCATCATCAGTGATATATCAAAATAAACTTGACCATCAAACGTAACTCCCCCCCCCCCCCCTATCCCGCCTCCCCCTATCCCCCCAAAAAAAAATATTCATGTAATAAATTAATTAATAAACTGTGTACATTAGGCCTTTTGTTTTTTGTACACAATAATACTCTTATTCTTTGTCGCCATTTGAGCATCAATCTCTTGTGCCTCTCTAAAGAGAAAAGGCAAATGTCTACAGAGCAGAAAATTATCATGAAGGTAAACTCTCACTACCATTATAATGTTTTAACACTTACAAATAATCTGAACACAAATTTCTGTGATCCAATCAGTTAATGCATTTGCAAAATACACATAAAAAGACGTCTTTTTTAAAATTAAAAAAAATTTAACATCTGATGGTTGGGGTGAGAGGGGGAAGAGATGGGGGGATTCGGAAAGGAGAAGAAATAAAAGATAACTGATGTTCCTTTCAAAATGTAGTCCGTAACAACATTATTTCACACTTGACATGAAACAAAATTGCAGCAAATGTAACAAAAATAAAGCAGGGTCAATATAACCACAACAAAACTCAAAAGATAATGTACCAGGTTCCAGGTCCAGGATCATGTCCAAAGCCTGTCTGTAGTGTGGCACTTGCTCATTCAGTCCTGTCAAGTTGAACTTGTCCTGAATGTAGTCTTCATCAACCTGATAATAAATACATCAATAAATACATTTACTAGAAGGGCAAAGCCCGTATGTCTCACATGCTCCTTATAGAACTCGCAATATTTAACATGGAAATGAGTACCCTGGGCCAAAGGCAAAGCCCGTATGTCTCACATGCTCCTTATGGAACTCGCAATATTTAACATGGAAATGAGTGCCCAGAAAAAAATTAAAAAATGAAAAGGTGGCATTAATATGCAAAGTAATACCAACTTTGATCGCTCTATGCTCTTGACCTTGAGACGATATTGACCTGTGCCTGTGGCTCCAATACGCTCATCAAATAAACTACAGCAAAAGTTGTATTATGCCCAAGAAAACAGTAACCTTAGGATGAACTTGATCTTTAGTGACCTTGACCTTCACCTGACCTCTCATGCACGTATGATCAAATAACCTATTGCTGTAGCATAATATGAGTTCAATATACAGCCACTCTACTGTACGATGACTGTTTTTTTTTTTAAAGTTTTTGCCAAGCCTAAAATGACCTTGACCTTCAAGATAAACCAAAACCAGAAAATATATGAAAGATCACTCTATGATCTCTAAATACAACAAGTTTTGACTGTATAGAATAAAGGAGGAGGTGGCCAGCCAATTAAGATGGGAAGAATTTGTGCCCACATTAAAGGGCAACAACTTACCTCACAGAAGAACTCATTGCCCCTGAGGCCACAGAACCAGGATATCCATGATACTTCCTCCGAACTGCTCATTTTCACAATCTGCCAAACTGCTACTCACCACAAAATGCTATTCACCTGGAATACATAAATCATACATCAAATTTCAAAGAAACATGTCAGGACTTTGGGTGATATTTACAAACAAGTACAGACAGATGCATTTAATTTTCACTGATTTCAGACGAAGATCTCAAACTAAAAATTCTGTTCACGATTTAAAGTTCGTTTCATTAAAGACCTGGCTTATTGCAATGAGCACTCGCTATTGTGTCGCAAGTTAAGCACCGTCCAGTGCGGTTAGCACTTGGATGGATGACCGCAAAGCGTGAAGCGACAAATAACAATGCCCCCAGTTGACTCAACTACAGGTGACTGAGTACCTACTCTCTTAAGGGTGGGGAAGGTAAAGCAGCGAGGGAGAGAGATGGGCATAACCCTCATTACGCTGGCCCAAGATAAGTGTGATCTCCAACATCACGCTCCCCTACGGCCACAAGGCTATGGGACTACCTTTACCTTTTTTTTTATACCTTATTGCAATGAATGAACATCATTGCCTAGTCTCTGAAATTGAAAGAATTAACAGACTAGTCTTATATTCTGCACTCGTCTGTTAACTTATAGTTATACTTTTATAGTGTTTACTTAATCTTTACTATTTAATTTAATGTAGTCTTTACAGTAAATGTACAGAATCACCCAGTATGAGTATGTATATTCGTATATGTTTTTCTACTCTTCAACAACCCAGAGTTTAACTTTTAGTCACAGTGCAGAGAAAGATAGTCATTGTTTACAGGGTCCAGCGGACTGTACAGAGCAGAATCTGGACCACAACCTGATCCGTTTAAAAGATCTGCTGAAAGAACCCTATTACTTAGTAAGTTAGTATTAGGCTATTAATATTATATAATTATTATTGAGGGAGCAAAATCCGATTTTACACCAGTGGAATCCGGGGTCCCCCTAGGCTCAGTCCTAGGACCGAGCCTATTCCTCCTGTATAAATGATTTACCGACAGGCATCAAGTCCAAAGTTAGGCTATTCGCCGATGACACGATGTGCAGCAACACCACCAAAACCGAAGCTGACCAAAGAGTACTGTAGGAGGACCTCAACACCCTTGCATCCTGGGAAGAACAGTGGTCCATGCAGTTCCACCCAGAAAAGTGCTCCACCTTAAGCGTCACTAGAAAGAGGAAGAAGATCACCCCGGCATACAAACTGCATGGCCACACACTCGAAAATGTCAGCTCTACCAGGTACCTTGGCATCAACATCCAGGACGACATGAAGTGGGGAAACCATGTAAACAACATCACTAATAAAGTAAATAAGACACTAGGCTTCCTCCGTCGCAACCTCAGGATTGGCAACAAGAAGGCAAAGGAAACTGCGTACAACTACAAGGCCTTTGTCCGTCCAATCCTCGAATACTCAGCAACAGTATCATGAGTATGGGACCCCCACACAGTCACCGAGACTCTAGCCATCGAAAAAGTACAATGCAGAGCAGTGAGATGGGTCTCAGATCGACATCGGCGTTCATCTTGTGTAGACACCATCATGGAATCCCTCAACTGGCCCTCTCTTCAAGAACGACGACACAGAGCCCGCCTAGAGATGATGTACAAATATCACTATGGCCTAGTATCCATCAACTCCAACTACTTGCCCAAACCATCAGAAAACAGGCTGAGTACCAGGAAGAATAACAGCTGCTGCTACGACATCCCCCACTGCAGAACTCACTCTCAGTATAGGCAGATGTCTTTTTCCCAAGAACAATACCTGACTGGAACAATCTGCCTGACGAAGTCGTCACTGCAGAGTCCCTGGACACCTTTAAGTCCAGGTTGACCTCCTGCCTGTAACATGATGCTCCTCCCCACCCTCCATGCACCCTCTCACCCCCTATCCTCACTCCCCACCTATCCCCCTCTCCTGACCCACCCCAACCCCCCAGCCACTGATTCCCCCTCCCCCGATCACCCCTGCACCCTTCCCTTCTCCTATTATTATCTAAGTAAAAATGCATAGCCTCCAGTGTCCTTAAAGTACACCCGACCCAAAATACAAAGCGCGTCTTAGCATCCAAAAAGCGACAAAATCATCAAAATACTGATGTTGGTCGTCTAAAGGAAGAAGAAGAAGAAGTATGGTAACACTGAAGGCACTCCACATTTGACACATAAAAATTGGGCCATTATTTATGAAAGACGTGTAAATATTTAAATATTTTGATTGTGTATAGACAACACATAAGCTTTCTTCATTAAAAAATTAAAATGTTAAACAATTCAACATAAAATATCCGGTTTACCTTCGACACTCCAGTTAGCACCAGCGACTTCTCTCCAAATTCATGCGAGGCGCATGCGCGTACACACGGGTACTATAAAAAAAGAACCTCATAATTTAAAAGGCAAAATATTAGGGAAAAATATAATAAAATTGATTATTTGCAGTCAAATAATGTTATTGTTAAATCAAATAATTGATTTATTTTTAATTGATTTTATGCATAAGTAGAGTCATTTTATAAACATAAGGCAAGTAGATCTGAATTTTTGCACACCACGCGCCAAAATGGTTGACAACACTTACAGTTGAAAGGAAAGACTACAGCCACACCACAATCAGTGAGTATATTACTGTTTTAATTCTGGAGAATATTTAAATAATTGCTTCTGCGTATGTTTATTTAATTCAAATGGCTGCAGGGATTTACAGTAAAGGTTCCTGACCTTCGGTACTATTTTTTTTTTTTTTTTTTTTTTGGAGTGGGGGGTAGCCGGTAGGGGGCACGGGCACGCACAGCCACAGGCACTGAAATCTTTTCTTTCGTCTTTGTAAACTCGTAAGCCTCGTACATACGTATGTAATTGAGGCCTACCTAAAACGAGAATTTACAACCTGTCAGGATTATGCTATGATTAAAAAAGTATTTATTTAATCAATCATCAATCAATAATTTTATTATTTAATCAATCTTATATAGCGCTTTTCCAGCTCAAAAGCTGGTCAATCAAAAAAAACAACTCAGACACCCAGACAACTAAGCACAACCCTGGAAAACCTGGGATGTGGAAAAGGGGCCTAGACTAGAGCATGCTGGTTATATTTGTGTAGCTGGCACTCACCCCTCTAGGACATGAGTCATGAGTGTCAGGATCTTAAAAGTCCATGCAATAGAATGCGAGCGTGCACAGACTAGACCATGGTGTATACCTTACCTTTGATTCCAACACTCCACCCATATCCTAGCCCAGCACTACCGACTCCTTCCTTCTGGCTGCCGTTTTAGAGTGCCAATGGTTTCCACAGTTAAAGCTAGAAAAAGTTTTGTCCCCAAATCAGTACAAATTCTTAAAAAGTGTTGACTGAAAGCTGGGTTATTATTGAAGTCATCGTAAGCCTGTATGACACGGCTACCACCAGTGCAGTCCTCCACAACAGCACCATCAAGAACTGGTGCAGATCAACAATCGGCGTGCCTCAAGGATGCCTCTCTCCAACACTCTTCAACATCTTCCTAGAGCGCATCATGTCAGATGCCATTGCAGATAACGAAGGCACAGTCAGCCTAAGGGGTAGAACAATCTACCACCTCCATTTTGCTGATGACATTGATGGATTGGTTGGAGAGCAACAAGAACTTGAACAGCTGGTTCAGAGGCTTGAAACCACCTCAAGAGCCTATGGAATGGAAATAAGTGCAGAGAAGACCAAAATGTTGACCAGCAACACCAATGACATTAACATGGACATCAAAGTCCAAGGCCAATCCCTCAACTCAGTGCATAGCTTCAAATATTTAGGAGCCATTGTATTAGACAGTGGATCCAGACAGGAAGTCCACTCCAGGATCGCACAAACAACTGCGGCTCTGACAAGGTTAAGCCCATTTGGAAAGACAAGACCATCAGTCTACATTCCAAGGTAAATCTGCTGCGCTCCCTTGTCATCTTCGTCTTCCTATATCGTATATGCTTGCGAAACATGGACTTTAACAGCAGATCTACAAAGAAGGATACAAAGCATGGAGATGAGGTGTGTTACACTCCGTTTGATGTTGGTATTTTCTATCAGTGTTGATTCAGCCCCAATGCTAAAGTACTGATGAGTGTAGCTCAGATTCGTTTATCCACGCAACCCGTCCAAACAGCATACAAGTCACAGAGTCGACGTATGAAGTTTTCCACTTTTATTCAGCACACATCAACAACTGCATACAATCGCTCAATCACCTTTCCACTCTCAAATTTACTTTCCAACTAACAACAACTTCAACTATCTTATTTTTGAAACAGCGCGGCACTTAAATAGTCTCTTGATACTCCCGAATAACCTGGATCAATCTCGTTTGACGCAATTTAACCAATCGCTTCTAACTTCGTCATTATTGTCTTACGTCATACATAATTATTTCCCGTCCCAGAATATTCGCCATTATCTACATCCATCAAGAAACTTCGATCGATAATAAACAAGCGGGTCCAGAGAATTCTACAACAATATCGACCAACAAAAATTATCAACGTTATACAAAGCCTCTCCTAACAACAATGCAAACTCAAATCAAAGGTAAATAAACTCCATCATTGAATACTTTGCACAACGAAACGATTAGATCTATCGTGCACGCTTCCGACGTACTACCATTCGCGTTTCAACGTAACATAACCCCCCACTCAAGAAGAAATTTACCCAATTTCTTTCAACAACGTCGAAACGTAATGCACAAACAAAGTTCAGAATTAAAACTTATTTCAGACCGTCTAACACTGTCAATGTTCTCAGTTCATTCACACAGAGTCAATGGTTTTCATCTTCAAATCTGTCTGGATATTGTCAATGTTCACAGTTTATTCACACAGAGTCAATGTTTCTCAGTTTATATACACAGTCAATGTTTTTTCATCCGCAAGGAAACGACGCCCTCGTCAGTTGCGGTCGTCATCGGCCCAGGGTCAAAGACGGTGATCTCGTGGGCTTTCCTGGAGTCAGTGCGTCCTCCGTTGTCTTCTTCTTCCGTCGGATGTCCGACGCAGTCGACGTTGTCAGCTCCCAGAATGCATTAGCTGGGTCTCACGGTCAGGTTGGTTTCTGCGAGACGGTGGAACAGCTCCCTCAAGGTCTGCAGATGCTCCTTCCAGGTCTGGGTGTGGACTTCATGTTCGACCAAAGTCGTAGAGCCTGGGACACCATTGAAGTTAGGGGGAAACTCGCCCATAAGGTCCTTGAGCTCCATCTTTTGACCTTCCGTCAAGCTTGGTCCTAGCTTAACATCATCGATGCCTTCTTTGCTGTGGAAGTCTCCCAGTTCCAACAGTTCTTCGCTGTCAAAGCTGTTGTCGGTCACAGCTGCTGTGGCTGCGTGCACAGTCTCTGATGGCCTTTCCACGTACAGCTTAAGGAGGTTGGCGTGGTATATCTTGGAATGCTGACCGACCTTCACCTTGTAGTCGTTGATCCCCACCACGGTCTACACTTCGTACGGGCCTTTCCACTGCATCAGCAACTTATTATGATCGGTAGGTAGCAGCACCAGCACTTTGTTGCCAGGTTTGAACTTCCTGTTCACAGCCCTACGATCGTAGTAGTGCTTTCCACAGTCTTGGGACTTCTTCAGGTTTTCTCTGGCTATCTCGAGAGTCTGCTCCAGCTTCTCTCGTAGCTCAAACACGTACTGGTAGCTGTTCTTCACCTCTGGGGTGTCTACTTCTTTCATCCACAGTTCTTTTAGGATGTGCATCGGCCCTCGGATGGTTCTTCCGTACAGCAGCTCGAACGGAGAAAAGCCGGTGGACTCCTGCGGTACTTCTCTGTAGGCGAAAAGTAAGGCGTTGATATAGCGATGCCATTGTCTGGGCTGCTCGCTGCACAGTTTCTTCAGGGTGGACTTCAGCGTGGCATTGAACTTCTCGACAAGCCCGTTGCACATCGGATGGTAGGGTGTCGTAGTCAAATGCCGGATGCTCAGCAGTCTGTTGACCTCCTTCATGCAGTCAGAGACGAACTGCGTCCCGAGGTCTGTCAGGATCTCTTCAGGCACTCCAAGTCTACTGAACATGTCCACTAGCGCCTCTGCAACAGTTTCAGTGTCAATCTTCTTCAGAGGCACTGCTTCTGGGTACCGAGTCGCATAGTCCTCTAAAGTCAGTACCCACCGATGACCTTCTTCACTCGGAGGTCTTATTTCGCCGATTGAGTCTAAGGCCACCCTCTTGAAAGGTCGGTCGATCAGAGGCATCCTCTGCATAGGCACTTTCGGGACCTTTCCTCGAGGTATGGTCTTCTGGCAAATGTCACATGATCGGCAGAAACGGCTGACGTCCGCATGAAGTCCTGGCCAGTAGAACACCGCCTGGATTCTATCCGACGTCTTCTTGATACCCAGGTGACCTCCCATGATTGAGTCATGCGCTACTTCCATCACTTGGCGCCTTAGGGGTAACGGTACCAAAACTTGACGTAGTGGTTTACCTCCGTTGACCCTCGGGTGCTGGAAGATTCGATACAGGATCTTGGCCTTCACCTCAAAATAGACCGTGCCACTGCCCTTGGTCACGTGGTCTTGGCGGTTCCTGTACTTGTTTAAAGTGCTATCAGCTTCCTGGAGCTGGATCAGCTTATCTCTGTCCACGATGGCAGCTTTGGAGTTGTCGGCGACCTTCAGTGGCGTAGACATCTTGTCTCTCTTGGCCTGGGCCCTGGTAGTAACAGCACTGACGATCTCTGGTCGGCAGGGCTGAGCCGGAGTAACCACATTGTCCCGTAGCAGCTCTGTAAGGTCTCCATCGGGAAACGGCAATGGATCCTCCTCCACAACTTCGACGTGTTGGGTTGAGGCAGGACTCCATTCTGGATCGGGGTCGTCGGGTCGTCTCGCGCCGTCGATGTTCCCGATCATCAAATCATACAGCGGCTTCTTCAGGCAAACCGCTTCGACTTCGCCTATGTAGAAAGGTGTGCTGACTTGAATTTTTGCAACTGGCGCTTTCACACATTTGCTGTCGGCCATAAGTGTCCATTTTGAATCGCCAGTGAACTGTTCTTTAGCGATTAGGTCTTCTTTGACGATGACCCCACTGCAGCCAGAGTCTCTTAGAACAGTCACTTCATGATTTCCGACGCGTCCCTTTGAAACAGGCATGTTCTGGACGGTCACAGCTGCGCTGGCGACGACGGGGATGGATTTTCCGTTGGCAAGGAGAAGTTGGCCATCGGTCATGCACTCTTGCACGTCCGCAGGAGTAGCTGTGCGCTTGGTCTCACTCGGAAGAATGACGCTCCCGCCGCACACTTGATGGTCAGATCTACTGTTTTGCCGTTGATTGGAGCAACGTCTCTGTCGGTTGCCCACCGCTGCATTGTCCGTACTGCCCCGCTGTCCGCTACTTTTGTTTTGAGGACAGTTAGCCGCTGTGTGGTCTGTAGCGTTGCAGGTGAAACAGCCTCTTGAATGCCCTTCCCTGGGAGGTGGCGTGGAGTCCGACTGTCTCTGGCTCGTCTGGCTCCCTTGGATCTGGTTCCCATGGTTTGCAGTCTTCTGAAAATGTTTCGTCGCGCTGGGTGGCCCCAGGGTTTTCCCATGAGTGATAAGATATCTTTCAGCAGCCTCAGTCACATCTTTAAGCGTCTGCAGCTTTTGTTCTTCTAAGTGGGTCGCTAGGTCCTTGTGACAGGCATTGAGAAATTGTTCCTTCACGATCAGGTCATGGAGACTGTCGTAAGACTTCCTTTCGCCTGATAACTCCACCCACTTGTGTAGATATGACGACAGGCGCTCCACAAACTGCTTTGGCGTCTCGTCTGACTTAGGCCGGCATTCACGGAAGCGTTTACGGTAGCCCTTCTCTGTAAAGTTGTAGCACTGCAACAGGGCCTCTTTCAAGACGTCCAAGTTTTTGGCGTCATCGTTCGACAGTCTGGCGTAAACTTCGAGAGCTTGCCCCGTCAGAAGTGCACTGAGTCGAATCGCCCAGTCTCGAGGTTGCCAGTTAGAGCTTTCAGCGAACCTTTCGAATCTCGCCAGATAACTGTCAATCTGGTCCTTCCCGTCGACGAAAGCTGGCAATTTTGGAGCCGTATGGTCGTTGGTGATTTGTGGCGCATGCTGATTGTTTTGGATACGCGGCAACTCTAGCTGGTACTGACGCTCTCTTTCTTGCTGCTGCTGTTCAATTTCCAGACGCTTCAGTTCAAATTCTCTTTCTTCACGGCGTCGCTGCTCCTCTGATTCTCTGTCTTCACGACGTCGCTGCTCCTCTATTTCTCTTTCTTGTATTCTCTCCTGAGACTTGACGTACTCCGTCAGCTGTTTGCCTTTTAGATTCAGTTGCATCCCTTTCTGCCAGAAGTCAGCCATCTTGATGCTTCTGGAAAGTTCTTTTCTGGAAAGTTCTTTTTCTAGAAAGTTCTTGACTATAGAGTTCTTTTTTTTCTGGAAAGTTCTTGACTGTGCTGTACCTTTCTAGACTGTTCTAGAACAGCACGCTTTCTGCAGTAGCGCTGATGCTTGTCACTAGTCGCCTTCGTTGACGCAGGCCCCGCTGTCCTCGTCGTATGCGACGCTGCACCACGCTGGTGTTGATGTATACGCTCCTGTGCTGAAGTAGACGCGACGTCCGCTCGCCGCTCTCTGTAACACTGGCGATGTAGCTCCGAGACTGTCCCTCGACGTAGTCTTACGGCAGCCACGTAGTCCCGATCTGTTGTTCGCTCACGAAGCAACTCTTCAGCGACTACACGCCCTTGCAGTCAACCCGAATCTATCGGATGTAGTCCCAGTATGTTGGCCCCTCTCGACGCAACTCGTTGGCGGCTACCCTCGATGACTGCCTCTCGTAACGTTGACTCGCTTGTTGTAGCAGTTGAACCCTTGGCTATGGCGTGAATCGCGGCTTGACCCCCAAAATGTTACACTCCGTTTGATGTTGGTATTTTCTATCAGTGTTGATTCAGCCCCAATGCTGAAGTACTGATGAGTGTAGCTCAGATTCGTTTATCCACGCAACCCGTCCAAACAGCATACAAGTCACAGAGTCGACGTATGAAGTTTTCCACTTTTATTCAGCACACATCAACAACTGCATACAATCGCTCAATCGCCTTTCCACTCTCAAATTTACTTTCCAACTAACAACAACTTCAACTATCTTATTTTTGAAACAGCGCGGCACTTAAATAGTCTCTTGATACTCCCGAATAACCTGGATCCATCTCGTTTGACGCAATTTAACCAATCGCTTCTAACTTCGTCATTACTGTCTTACGTCATACATAATTATTTCCCATCCCAGAATATTCGCCATTATCTACGTCCATCAAGAAACTTCGATCGATAATAAACAAGCGGGTCCAGAGAATTCTACAACAATATCGACCAACAAAAATTATCAACGTTATACAAAGCCTCTCCTAACAACAATGCAAACTCAAATCAAAGGTAAATAAACTCCATCATTGAATACTTTGCAAAACGAAACGATTAGATAACTCCATCATTGAATACTTTGCAAAACGAAACGATTAGATCTATCGTGCGCGCTTCCGACGTACTACCATTCGCGTTTCAACGTAACATGGACTTTCACAGCAGATCTACAAAGAAGGATACAAAGCATGGAGATGAGGTGCTACAGAGGACTTCTGGGCATTTCCTATACCCAGTACATTACCAACAACGAAGTCCAACAGACCATCACACCAGCCATTGGACAACACGATGACATGCGTACAGTGGTGAAGAAACAGAAACTCCGATGGTATGGCTACGTCACCATAGCATCAGGCCTTGCAAAGACCATCCTGCAAGGCATGGTGCAAGGAGGCAAAAGAAGAGGGAGACAGAAAAAGAGATGAAAGGTCAATTCAAGAATGGACTGGGTTGACACTGAGCGAAGCCATGAGGGTTGCTGAAGACAGAAAAAGATCGAGTACGCTGATTAAACAATCATTTGTGGTGCCCCAACGACCTTTGAGTTATGGGATCGGATAGGATAGGAAAGTTGAGTGTGTGTTGGTGTATGTATATGTGGCGTATGGGTGGACTATATTGGAGTTTTATAATTTATAATGCAACAATTTTACCACTATCCAGTATTCCGTGACTTTGTGTAATACTTAATTGAAGCATAATTTCTAATAGTAATAGCAAACGTGTGATTTGGCATTGAGTGTGTGGGTGTGTGTGTATGTGTTTCTGATGTTGAAGTGTAATGAGGGTAATGTTTAGTTTCCAAATATTGTGGGATATATGCATGTAAGGATACAGTGTGTCTGTAGTGTAATGTTCATGTTAATGTACATTTGTGTGAGTGAATGCATGAGGTATCTTTGTAAATGTTTTTTTAATATTATTCATTTATTGTCACCTTTTTAATTGCTTTTTACTAACAGCAATTGCATGTTATAATTTTTTGTGTGAGATAATAAAGTTACCTGAATCTGATACTCTCATCATAAGTAGTAGGGACAAAGAGTTTCTTTATAACCAGTTTCAGTTTGCTGCATCTGACTGTTACAATCTAAACTGAGGCATTTGAGATTACTGAATATTCATGTAGATTGTGTAATGTAATGTCTTTGCTACATTACAATTCTGTGTTTACTTTGTCATTTAATGCTTTTCATCAATTCATGACATGGTTTTATTATGGTTCCAGATTGTGTTCGACATTAGACCACTCTGATCATCATTACCAGTTTAAATGGCGGAACGACCGGAAGATTTGAATTTACCAAACGCCGTTGTGGGCAGGATTATCAAAGAAGCGGCAAGTGTATTTTGGGTCTTTTATAATTATATACACATTTATTATAAATCATGAGACTGACACTGTGCCAGTTTCAAGTTGATTAATTATCAGTTTTTCTAGCCTATTTTTCCAGAAAAAACAAAATTTTCAAAGGAAACACTGATTTTTAGCAAAATAGTTTTGTTTAAATCTCATTGCGCCTAAATTCCCCCAACACCCTCTTTGGTTTATTAAAGTGTAACAGGGTGAGAGAGTAGAGGTGATGAAGCAGAAGGATGTATTAAACACCTTCAACAATGTGTCATCATTTTAAAAAAAAGAAGTAATTCTTCAAGTCAGAGGACAGTAAAACAGCATACAAGTAACAAGCATAAGCAGTACACACAGTTTAAGCAGCACTCCAGGTAAGCAAGTTCAGTGCAGTCACTCCAAGTCAAATCCTCGTCCACCCTTCCAAGCGGACTTAGGTGTGATTAAAACTAATATAAAAATTCAAACACACTTAAACTTGTTTCTATCACAGCTTGACTTTTATCACAACTCGACCTCCTCTCTGCAGTTCTGCAGTTAGGTGAGTGAATGATCTAGGTACTTCGCGCCAGCAGTAAGGTGGTTGGTTTATATATATAAAAACTAGAATTTTGTTCCAACTTTATTAAATTATTATTATTTGTTACTACTGTTATTGTCAATACCATTATCATTATTATTATCCTTATTATTATTAATTATTTAGATGTACCATTATTTATTAGATCAGTCTAAATTCAATATCTATTATTAAATATAGTTCCAAAAATTTTATTTACCACAGATATGTATAACCACGTGATTCGCAGAACCACAGGCGCATGCTACTATCCTATCCTATCCTATCCCTTAACTCTGAGGTTGTAGGGGCACCACAGATGATCGTTTAACCAGCGTACTCCATCTTTCCCTGTCCTCAGTGTTACACTCGATTGATGTTGGTGTTTTTCTATCAGTAGTAGATTCAGCCCCAATGCGTGTATTCTCCTGATGAGTGTAAGTTCGGATTCGATTATCCACGCAACCCGTTCAATCAGCATACAAGTCACTGAGTCTTCGTGTGAAGTTTTCCACTTTTATTCAGCACACATCAACAACTGCATACAATCGCTTTTTCCACTCTCAACTATCAACACACCCCTATTTTGAAACAGTGCGGCACTTATATAGTCTCTACATACTCGGGAACAAACGAGAATATCCTGCATGAAACACCACAACCAATCAAAATTAATTTCATCATCACTGTCTCACGTCATACAACCCTATTTGGCATGGAAGCTTCCATGGTTACAACTAGAACTATCCATACGCTTCGATCGATAGTAAACAACCAATTCTCGAAAATTCTCAAAGAATATCGAGCAACTAAAATCATTAACGTTATACAAAGCCTCTACTAATAACAACGCAAAATCAAATCAAAGATAAACACACTCTATTACTGCACGCGTTGCAAAATAAAACGAACAGATCTATCGCGCGCAAGCCTACCATTGCACGCGCTTCACACATAATATCGTGCGCATCTCACACGCACCATCATGCGCGTCTCAACGCAACACTCAGCAACCCTGATTGTTTCGCTCAGTGTCAAACCAGTCCATTCTCGAATGTTGTTCTCCCACCTCTTTTTCGGTCTCTCTCTTCTTCTACCTCCTTGCACTGTGCCTTGCAGGATGGTCTTTGCAAGACCTGATGATCTGGTGACGTGGCCATACCATCGGAGTTTCCGTTTTCCGCATGCTACTACTAAAAAAAAAATCGGAACTATCCTACAATAGTAGTAATAGTAATAATATTTGGCTTACTTTTACTATTTGTTTCCTTTGTGCAGATTCCTGAAGGAGTGAATGTATCTAAAGAAGCACGTCTTGCCATTTCCAAAGCTGCCAGCGTGTTCGTGCTGTACGCCACATCATGGTGTGTACAGTTTTCAGGATTCAGTCAGTTGTATTGTACCAAACAGATTGGATCCTTTCAAGCAGTTTAGGTTTACCTAATATATGTGCAATCTTTGCTTTTGAATTTTATTTTTGAAGGAGGTACAGCATGGCCTGGTTAGAGCACCTTTGAGAGCAGGATAATTACCTTTCTTGGTATCTATATATATACACTATTACTTCCATACAAAACACATGGATCCACCAAAGGCTGAGTATGTATGCACTGTTTTGCAATTTGTACAATCCTCAATATATATTGGAGGATATGAATATATATATGTCACTGGATACATAATAGCACGGCTATATTCATTCATGGTTTCAGTTCTAACAACTATGCCCTAAAAGCCAAAAGAAAGACGATTGGTGCACAGGACGTTTTGCAAGCCATGGAAGAGATGGAGTTTGAACAGTTTGTTGACCCTCTGACTGAGGCGCTGGAACGTAAGTTATTTCAAACATTTGTTTTGTTTAGGCTATGATTTTTGGGAGGAGGTGAAAGGGTTTGATTTCAATGAATTTTAGCTTCTTCTTTTTTCTGCCCATTGTTCTTCTACTTTTTCATACTCCCATCTTTCTCTGTCCTCAGCAACCCTCATGGCTTCGCTCAGTGTCAGGCCAGTTTATTCTCGAATGTTGTCATCCCACCTCTTTTTCTGTCCCCCTCTTCTTCTGCCTCCTTGCACCGTGGCTTGCAGGAAAGATACATAGAGAGATAGTATTTACAGAAACCACATTTTCTCTAATTGAAGAGGAAAAACCACGACTCTTGTCTGTATTTTTCCTGCCTTTAAGTTTTAGTTGTCAGATTTTCGCTTATTCAAGCTTCTTCAGGAAGAAATGACAGAACTCCCATATATATATGTGTTGCCGCATGACAAAACCCGGCTAAAGACGCCAGGATCGATTCGTTGCTACAGCCGTAGAACACTAAAAATAGGCTACCCCATCAATTTTAAGATTGTTGCCTCTTTGTCTTTATTTAAGACTATTCTTTAATATCCCAAACGGATTTTGTTCAAAAATTACTAAAACATTGTTTATTTTGTTGATTTTGATAAGGGTGTTGATCACACCTTGCTAAAACAATGGCACTAATTGATCTCCGATACCCCAACTTTTCTTGTCCGACTATGAAGGGAAATCCCCAATGTGGATTGATATATAACGTCTGGGGAGTGAAAAGTCACTATTAGTACTACTTTTTGGTACATAAAAGTGTGTGGCGTGTGAATTTTTCATGAAATTCCTTGTTCCGAAGCTTGCTTGTGACACAGGTTGTGTTCGAATGCCTGGGTCGTGAAAAACTGAAGTGTTTCCTATAGATTTTCGACGATTTTTAGTTCAAAGTGAATTTTTTAATGTAGATAAACTCATCATACATCTATTTCAAGTGTTTTCTTGCAATATTTATGTTGCATTTGTTAGAAACAATTTGTCAAAGTAAGTGACCGATTCTTTTTCGAAACCGGAAGTGATGGCTTCGTCTCCAGCGTCAGTAGATGTGTCGTCTGCTAGAGTAGCTAGGGACTTGAATCGACCCGGTTTTGCTTCTGAAGAGCTCCAAGACCTGCTTTCAGACTATTTTTATGATGGTGCCAGTGGGAACTGTGATGAGGATTATGATTCTGACGAGCAGAAGCTTGATCCCGTTATTAAACGATACTGTTTGTTTTCATTCAATGATTCATGTTTCGTAGGCCTCTTCGCTATTGGCATGTCTTTAATAATCAGTCATTCTACTTGCATAGATTTAGGTAAAGGTTGAAAAGGCGATATCAATGAAAGAATTATAGTAGGAGTGTGGAAAATATTTCAGTAGTATATTTTGTTGGGTGGGGGTGGTGTGGGGGGGGGGAGGGTTGAAAAGGTAAGTAGTCTGGCCTGCATTCAATATTACTAGCATGACAAGTTGACTATGTTCTCAGTATTTATTATTGTTGGTTTGTCTGTTTTAGGAAATGAACATGAGGACTCTTTAACAAATTACTAGTAAATTAGTATTTGCTTTGATATTTGTGTTTATTTAAACTTTATAGTGCAAAATGACATGTTATTTTGATTTACACCTGTGACGCGACAGATTTATTCGACGTGCGGAAGGGAGTTGAGAATCGGGGAATTATTAAAGCTTGATTATTAGGACTGAAATCTACCTAATGAAACTTTTGTTTTAGGTTTGTAATCTTTGTTTGACTATTTGAACTGAGCTGATGTAGCTGCTTGCAATTAAACAAAAGATTACTTGACAAACGAGGGATTTAAGAGGGGGGGGGGGAGGGGGCATTATTATAGGGTTTATTTTAGAAAAATGATTGATTCAGGCCATGTAAGCTTGATATATTATTATGTGTTTGAGTTATTATAGACTTGCTAAACACTTGTTTTATTTCTAATATGTTTAAAACACTATGCATTATGGATGGGTACAGAATAAAATTGTGCGTACTGTGTTAATTTGTTTATGTTCAGTATTGTGTGGATGGTGTATAATGTGAATTTTCTCATCTTATCTCAACTCACTGCCATATTGCTGCCATCTTCCTGATTGTTTTGATACCAAATACATGCATGGGAAAATTCTGGTTGTGAAGTAATGATAATTTTACAATTCAAAACTTTGAAGGCAATTTCTGGAAATTAGCCCCCGAGAAAATAAAATATTAAAAAAAATCATAAAACATCAACCAATAAAGATAAAACAATTCTGTTTTTTGCATTTTGAAGATTATTTTTAGTACTTTATTAATAAATAAATAAGTAATTTTTCATATTTTGACACTTTAGCCTGGTTTTCTCATGCTGCAACACATATATATATTTTTTTTTTCACTGTAACGTTAAGTTTGGTACTTCCTTTACATGGTCTTTAAAGAGGGTCCACGAATGGGTTATTTTTGTTTGTGAAAAAACGAAACCAACTGCCGTTGTAGTTATTTTATTGGATTGTCTCCCTTGTCACAGAATTCCGGAGCCAGATGCAAGGCAAGAAAGCAGAGAAGAGGAAAGAAAAAGAATCGGCCAGTGCGTCAGTAGATCACGACACCACCCCGACCAGCCACAACCCACCTATTGAGGAAGGGGAGGAGGAGGAAGAGGACGATGTGACCTACCAGGGGGAAGAAAAAGATGGCTACGTTATTACCGTCAACGAGGATGAGGAAATGGAAGACGATCAGCACTAGACGTCAGTGGGGGAGTGATTGGAGTTGGAGTGACTGATTGATTTGAATGTAATGATAGATTGCAGTGAGTGATTGAATGGATGAGGTATAGTGAGTGTGTGATTCAAGGAGGTTCTCACCTGACACATCTTCGTCTTTGAAATGTGGTTCAGTGAACATGCACTGATTGTGTTTAAGTTCTAAGGATAAGATGAGTTTCTCACCCCGACATTCTATAGCTTCATCGTCTTTGAAATGTGGTTCAATGAATGTGCACTGATTGTAAGTTCAAAGGATGAGCGATTTATTGTGATGCAGTTGTTCAATGAATAGCTCAGTCATTGATGGCTTGAGTTGACTGAGTGACACTTTTGGGCTGTAAATGTTTTTGGTTTTGTTTAAAGAAAACAGGTGCCCATTTGGAAATTAACTGGTTTGTTGAGTGGGGTGTATGGATCAAAGTGTTCATGTAAAATGTATCAAAATGTTTGTAATAAAATTGTTGCTTTGTTTTCTTTCTTTCTGTTCCTTCTTTCTATTCTTTCTCATTGTTGTTGTCATTCTCCATTGTTCTTTCTCATTTCTACTCTGTTATATCAATCTACTATCCTCTTTGCTAGATCAGTCATCCTCTTCACTAGATCAGTCAGTTAAAAAAAAATTATTTTTGGTGGGGGTGAATACATCCTATCCTATCCTATCCTGTCCCATAACCCGAAGGTCGTAGGGGCACCACAGATGATCGCTTAACCAGCATACTCCATCTTTCTCTGTCCTCAGCAGCCCTCATGGCTTCGCTCAGTGTCAAACCAGTCCATTCTCGAATGTTGTCCTCCCACCTCTTTTTCGGTCTCCCCCTTCTTCTACCTCCTTGCACTGTGCCTTGCAGAATGGTCTTTGCAAGGCCTGATGATCTGGTGACGTGGCCATACCATCGGAGTTTCAGTTTCTTCACCACTGTGAGCAGGTCATCGTGTTGTCCAATGGCTTGTGTGATAGTCTGTCGGACTTCAACGTTGGTGATGTGTTGGGTATAGGAAATGCACAGAAGTCTTCTGTAGCACCTCATCTCCATGCTTTGTATTCTTCGTTGGAGATCTGCTGTGAGGGTCCATGCTTCGCAAGCATATAGGAAGATGGAGATGACCAGAGAGCGCAGCAGTCTTACTTTGGAATGTAGACTGATGGTGAATACATATACTCGCATATATGTGAGTTAAAAAAAAAAAACATTTATAAAGACCACATCTATTGCACTGACTCACGCGTTTATGTACATACTAACATGAACATTGTAGACACATTATATCCTTTTAAAGCATGTTTAAAAATATTTGGGGAACTAAACATCAGCCTCATTGCACTACGGAAACACACAGATTAAACATATTGCATTAAATATTATGAAACATATTTTAAACTATTAAAACATAATAAATTCGGGAGAAAAAAACAATAATTCACAGTACATCATTTTAATATTCAATGTCAAATCACAGCTTTGCTATTAGAGGTGCTTCAGTTAAGTATTGCACAGTCAAGGAATACTGGTTAGCTGTAAAATTGCTCCATTATAAATTATTGAATTCTAGTTTAGTGCAGCCATACACCACACGCATACAAACAAACAAACACGCTCTCAGCTTTCAGTCAACACTTATTAAGCATCTGTACTGATTTGGGTACGAAACTGTTTCTAGCTCGAGCTGTGGAAACCTTTGGCACTCTAAAACGGCGTCCAGAAGAAAGGAACTTGGTGCTGAGTTAGGATGTGATTGGAGTCTCTTGCAACCACGCTCGCTTTCTTTCTTGTTTGACTTTCGTACAACACACATAAGTCCTCCTGCCTTTCACCCAACACTCTCCCACATACATTAACAATTCGATTCAACGCATTTTTATTTATTGAATTTAACGTCTATTCACATCTGTGATATTAGACAACATATTAAATTAGAAACAAATTAACTTAAAATTAAGTTTTATTATGAACAAAAATTAATATAACGATATAATTATATAAAAGAAATCTATTATGATTGCTTGTTTATGATGTATGAATGGATAAGAAAGCAAGATGACAACATATATGCTTATTTCTATCATCGCGGAGAATGACCTTACTGTCTAAACTTTGTAATTTTTTCAAGTACGTTTTACGTGGAGAAAAGAATGCTTCTTGACCAAAGGATAGTTGAGATCTCACAAGCGTAGAAGCTAAATTAATTAACATTTTTTTATCTTGACCCCATGATTTTTTACTTATTACTCTAATAAGATAAAAACTTTTCATCTCCTTTTGTATTAAATAATTGATGTGTCTTTTCCAATTAAATTTTCGTGTGAAATATACACCTAAATTTTTTTTTACTTCTTCTACATATTTCAGTTCTTGTGTTTCAATATAAAATTTAGGAAATATTTTTGGATTTTTGACCATTATTAAACAGTAACATGTTTGTCTTTTCACTAGATGTTTCAAGGCCATTATTATTCATAAAAAGGCAAATGTTATTTAGTTCTAATTGATATACATTTTGTATGTGTTTAATTTAATATAAAGAATATCTTTTCCTCAAAGATACGTTAGTCCATATTGCGATATCATCTGCATACCGAACAATGTGTATATCTTTACTTACATTTTTTGGTAGATCATGAATAAGCAGATTAAATAATATAGGTGATATAATCGAGCCTTGTGGAATTCCCATATTTATAAAATGTTTGTTTGAATAAGAATTTCCAACTTTTACAATCATGTTTCTTCCTGTAAGGAATGTTTTAATATATTGATATATGTGGCATGATAGTCCAATGTTTCTAAGCTTATACAATAATCGTTTGTGCCATACTCGATCGTATGCTTTTCGTATATCAAAAAAGGTTGCTAGTAAACTCTTTCTTTTAGCAAATTGCTTCTTAATATGTGTAGAGAGTTTAACAATGTGATCTAGTACAGATCTGCCTTTTTGAAAACCTGCCTGATTAATAGGTATGACAGGGGCGTCGCACACGGGGGGGCAGGGGGGGCACCTGCCCCCCCAATAATTTGGCCAAAAAAAAGTGATGAGGCATTTCACCTTTTTTGGGAGAAAACCTGCCGCCAAGCAAAAGTCTCACAGGTGAACGATCCATGTTTACCAAGACAACAAAGAAGACCGGCAAGGTTAGAGGAAGGATGCAGTGCTCCAGAATTCCCAAGCACTGTTGAAGACCACTACCGGGGAATTTATTTTGAGGCCCTGGACAGTCTTACAACGTGCCTGACTGATCGTTTTGATCAACAGGATTTTGAAACTTACTCCAAATATGAACAGCTCCTTTTGAATGCAGTGAACGGCCAGGACTATGACAAGCAGCTACAAGATGTCTGCGACTTCTATGGGCAAGACCTTGACCAGTCAAGGCTCTCAGTTCAGCTTCAGATTCTTGCACAAGAAATGTCTGGTGGAAACAAGAAATTGTCAGCCGTTGTTCAGCATTTCAAGTCACTGTCTGTCTCAAAGCTAGCTCTCATGTCTGAGATTGGGCTTTTACTGAAGCTCATTTTGGTCATGCCTGCCACCAATGCCGTGAGCGAAAGAACTTTCAGTGCCATGAGGAGGGTCAAGAACTACCTCAGGTCAAGCTCAACAGAAGAGCGTCTGAACCACTTGATGCTGCTCCACGTCCACAAACAAAGGACGGATTCCTTGGATTTGGTTAAGCTTGCCAATACTTTTGCATCTTCTCAGCACCGCAGAGAAGTGTTTGGAACTTTCAGCGTCCTGGACAACTGCAAGCTGGGTGTGATCACCAAGACAAAAGGCACTCAGGCAGACAGTATTTTGCTTTAGAGAAACTGCAAGTAATATACGCCTTAGTAAAACAAATTGATCAATTGACTGATTTTCTGAAACTGGTAGTGGAAGTGTTTGGTCATTATATGTATGCAATATGCAAAACGAGTTGTGATTTATAGAGAAGACACAATTTCAACCTAGATGATCTTGCGGCAGGTAATTAATGTTCGTGTTTCCTGGTTTTAATCATTATCACATATCGCTAATCATGTATTTGTAGTTTCTGGAAATGAATCTTGTATTTTCAGTAAAGAAGAACATAAATAATTAAATGTTTTTACTCTCAGTCTTTCAGTTGGATGAAGGTACGAGGATATATTACAGGGTGCGTCCCGCTTGTCAGCCCACCCCCCCCCCACCTCCCCGTCGACAGGGTTGCCCCCCCAATATTTTGGACCGTGCGACGCCCCTGTATGACATTGTTTTATTGCAGTAATATGACAGCCCATTGAGAATAATCTTTTCCATTAATTTACTAACATGCGAAGAAAGAGCTATAGGTTTATAATTTGCTGAGTCTCTCCGTGATTTTCCATTTTTTAATATAGATATAATTATAGATGTTTTTCAAATATTTGGCAGATTACCTGTTTCCCAGCATTTTTATATGATTTTATGTAAATAGTTTAACCACATGTCTGGAAGATGTTGTAAAAGTGTATAAGAAATCCCGTCACATCCTACAGCAGATTTTTTATTTCCCAAAATTTGTAGCGCTTCTTTAATTTCTGTGAGAGAAATGTCTGCATTAATTACATTGTTATTGAGTTGATCTTCAGGATCTTTATAGAGATCTAAATTTTCAGCTGTTTCTCTAAATTTAATATTTTTATCTGTTAAATTATGACTTTTACTCTCATTTGAAAACATTTTAACAAACACTTCAGCTTTACCTTTGCATAAAATGAATTCTTTGTGTTCAACTTTAATTGGACATTGGAAAAGCTGAAAGCCGTTTTTCATATGTGAAATTTTTTTCCAGATTTTTAAAATGCTATTATTTTCTGTTAATTCATATTGCAAAATTTTGTTTAGTATTGTTTTTTTTCTAATGCAATAATTTTATTGCAAGCTATTTTAGCCTTTTTCATAATTTGAAAATCTATTTCTGATTTACTTTTACACCATTTTTTATATGTGCTTTTTTTTTAAATTTTGTACTGCCTTTTCACATTCTTGGTTACACCGAAGATTTCCTTTATGTTTATTATTTTTATGTTTCTTGATTATAGGAATTGACCCTTTTGCTGCAGAGATGATTGTTTCATTAAATTTTGTAAACATTTTTTCAATATCATTCTCTTTCATGAAATAATTTTCAGAATTTAATAAAAGTTATTGAAATGTTTCCCAGTCTGCACGACCGTATGAAAATTTAGGAATATCATCTTCATTCTCATCCACTTCAGGTGTTTCGTTCAAAGTTATTATTACTGGTAAATGATCACTATCCAGCGAGTCTTGACCTGGATCCTGCCTATATCCCAAATACAGTCATCTGCCAATTCAGGTGAAATTAATGATAAATCAATAGCATAAGATTTTTTATTAAAACAGTCAGGAATCCTAGTTGGTCTTCCATCATTTAAAAGAACAAGATTAGAATTTATAATATTGTCTGTAAATTTTATATTAGTATTATTCACAGTCTGAGTCCCACACTGGAGAATGAGAGTTGAAGTCTCCTGTAATTATCCATCGTTCATTAATGTTAATATTGGTTAACCAGTCACAATTGGTTTCCTTTGGTCCTCTGGGGATGTATGCACACACGATGTTGGTATGAAGAGTATTATTAATTAAAGTGTTTGTCATAGAAGAAAAAGTATCTTTGCCATCATTTGACTCAACTGGAGGTTTGCACGATGTGTATTCTAAATCATTTCGTACATATATTGCCGTTTGTATTTTCATATTATTTTTTTACAAATGGTGTGACTGGAGGAAAATAATATCCATCTATCTTTGGTAATTTATTTCTATTTACTTTTAATGATTGTAATGATAAAACGTGATAGGAATGTAGAATCAAATGCTGACAAACATACATCATGTTTGCATGAATTGATCGGCAATTCCATTGCAAGACACTGAATCCACTTTTCATTTCAGAATATCTAACCAAGTGAAAAAGTACTGTGATAATATTCATTTCAACAATTTAGCGGACAGCCCACAGTCAATGTTTTACTGGAGAATATTCAGTAGACATTTGGACAAAACATCCAATCCTTTCGCATTTGGATGTATACAATCTCGGTACAATGATCTTATTGCTGCTCAGGATTTAGTGAGGAAACCTGAATCATTATCAAGGAATTCCGCACCGCACTTTTTACAAGCCATACTCAGTGCGTCATTTGATGCATCAACCTTTCTTCTTAGAGGACCTCTAGGAGGGATGCTTGCAGAGCAGTGAATGACTGCCTTGGGAAATGTCGTTTTAACATTTTGAATCAATTTCATCCAATTTTTCATTGTAATGTTTTTGGTTTTGCAGTTCTTGATTCCGACATGAATAATGCATCGTTCTATAATCTCATTTCGTTCCATAGTGTGAATCCAACTGCTTAATTACATCTTCCAGTGTGATACACGGAACATAGATAATTTGAGTGTTCTTGTTTTTGTCTGTTATTTTCTCTTGTTTCAGTCCCTTGATTGTCGAGTCGCCTATGACCAGATTTAGCGAGTCATTTGCAATCTTGCAGGTTTGTAGTTGTTGAGATGGTGTATGGTTTGTTGTTTCCCCTATATCTGGAATGGGAATGTTTTCGATGTGGCAGTTCAACTTTAATGTTTCATCGAATTTGTTCTTTTTTAGGACTCTAGGAAGTTCAAAGACTGCTCGTATTTGCTCTCTGGTTTCATCTTTTAAGATTGGATTTTTTGTACCTGTGAGCCTATGTATGTCATTCTGTATATGTCCTCCAAATTTTGTTTCAGGTCTCCTTGACTATTGCTGTTGATGATAGGAATCACGGTCGTTCGAACAAAGTTATCAAAAGTTGGTGGTTGGAAAGGAACCTGCGATGCAATGCTTGCATACGTTTTTTTTGGCATACTTCATGATTCTTTGTTTTTGTAACTTTGTTGATGGAATCTTGAAGACTCACGTACTTTTTTTTATCTTTCTTTTTGAGCATTTTTCAACAGTACTTTTTTTTATCACAACCGTGATAAGCAGCCGAGTGTGGGCCACCGCAGTTAATACAATGCGTGGCACTGGTTGAGCATGATTTTCTATCATGATTTTCACCGCACCTGCAGCATCTCGGTTTGGCAAAGCAGTTTTTCCGAGACCGATTCAAACGTTGACATCTGATGCATCTGATGACAGGAGAACAATAAGGAAAAATCTTGTACTTCCTGTTTCTTGTTCTCAGAATCGATGGCAATGGTGGCGAAAACAATTCTAATAATCTTTTGTTTTGATTTCTTGGTTTTGAAAAAAGTGAACTTTATTATATCTTTGTTGTTTTTCAAATCTTGTGGCTCAATGTGATGAAACACAATTCCTTCAGTTTTCACAGTTGGGATATAACATTGTACATTTGCGCCTTCTAGATTCGTTAATGATAGAAGTTTGTTTTGTTGATTTTGGGAAACGCACTCCACAAACAAGTCAAACAGATTGTAATATATTGACGTTTAACACACTTCCTACTACCCCGATAAAAGGGAATGTTGTTGTTGGTTTTAATTTACGTAACAAAACATCACCAGTTTTTTGGTCTTTGATGATCACTTGATGTTTTTCTAGTGCTTTTTTATATTTTAGACTTATTTCTTTTTCTGGTGGTTGTAACAATGTAATCTTTATCCGTTTCTCTTATGTGGTATTTCGAGTCAATATTGTAATTTCCATGTAGTGCCTGAATGTTGTGGAATAACTTGTGTCATCTTCATTATTAAAAATAAATAAATAAATAAATACATTTTTAAAAGAAATGTTTTTAGCGTCTGTGTTAGTCATAAAAGCAGTGACAATAATTTTGCACAAATGACGTATTTCCCCTATTTTTTTTTTAATTATTTTTTTCCCTTGGGTGATGTCAGTAGTAGACTATCATCACGTGTTCATGTTCTAGAGGACAATAATAATTAAAAAAAATTATTCAATCGAAGACTCAAGACATAATACATCAACACAAATGTAAGTAATAGTAGAAAGCTTAAAACATCATAGTAAATGTAAAAGACAAATCATCCGGTTGGAAATTACACATGTGAAACTCATTTTTGCACATTCCTCGTGTTCTAGAACACTATAACTGGTCTTGAATTTTATGAGCACGCCCAACAGCCTGCATCGCTGAAGGGATTGATTCGATCCTCCACCGAATCGGGTGCCCGTATTTGGCCCTTTGCTGAGTCACATGATTCGTTTAGACGATGTTTCTCTAACCTTAAGTCTGTTTCCTACTACATCAAAACAGAAAATCGCACCTTCTTCAGGAGACCAGGTTAGGATTTTGAATCTGTTTCCATGACCGGAAGTGACTCCCGATTCAACACATTCTTATTCTGAGACCTCCAAACTATAACAATAAAACCAATGTTATTTTTGTTAGCATTATTTTTTATTGCTGTATCCAAAGCATAATACAATTTGTGATCAAACACTTTGCTTAATAACATGGTGTGAAATTGTAAACCATTTCTCTAACAGAGCCCGTTGTTCAATTAGAAAGACGACAGCATCGTCTGAACGAGCTTCGGCTGAGAACCTTTGAACGTCCCTTCTCTTCTGCAAATTGTTTTTGGATCTATATAAAATAGACCGGCAATTTACTCACCATGGCATTAATGGAAGGTTTTAAAACACTGCCTGTTAAACGGACGAGTGTCAACAGGCGAAGCAGCTACTATAAGTACAGCAACCGTGAGAGTGTACAACATCAGCCCTAAAACGATTGAAGTCATCAAAAGCCTGTATGACAAGGCTACCATACAGTGCAGTCCTCCACAACAGCGCCATCGGGATCTGGTTCAGAACAATAATCGGTGTGCATCAAGGATGCTTACTCTCTCCAACACTATACAACATCTTCCTAGAGCGCATCATGTCAGATGCCCTTGCAGATCACGAAGGCCCTGTCAGCATAGGGGGAATAGCAATCTCAAACCTCCGTTTTGCGGATGACATTGATGGATTGGCTGGAGAGGAACAAGAACTTGAACAGCTGATACAGAGGCTTGACACCACCTCCAGAGCCTATGGAATGGAAATAAGTGCAGAGA
The DNA here is from genome assembly GCA_036898135.1 of Oncomelania hupensis. Lineage (NCBI taxonomy): Eukaryota > Metazoa > Mollusca > Gastropoda > Littorinimorpha > Pomatiopsidae > Oncomelania > Oncomelania hupensis. Next base: position 35,579,279 of record CM072527.1, on the reverse strand, counting down.
AGACCAAAATGATGACAAATAACACCAAAGGCATCAACACGAACATCAAAGTCCAAGGCCAATCCTTCAACACAGTGCATAGCTTCAAATATTTAGGAGCCATTGTATCAGACAATGGGTCCCGACAGGAAGTCCTCTCCAGGATCGCACAAATAACTGCTGCCACAACATGGTTGAAGCCCTTTTGAAAAGACAAGACCATCAGTTTACATTCCAAGGCAAGGATGCTTCGCTCCCTTGTCATCTCCATCTTCCTATACGCTTGCGAAACATGGACCCTCACAGCAGATCTACAACGAAGGATACAAAGCATGGACATGAGGTGCTACAGAAGACTTTTGGGCATTTCCTATACCTAGCACGTCACCAACGACGAAGTCCAACAGATCACAAGCAATTGGACAACACGGTGACATGCTCACAGAGGTGAAGAAACGGAAACTCCGATGGTGTGGCCACGTAACCAGAGCATCAGGCCTTGCAAAAACTATCCTGCAAGGTACGATGTAAGGAGGCAAAAGAAGAGTGAGAAAGAAAAAGAGGTGGGAGGACAACATTCGAGAATGGACTGGTTTGACACTGAACGAAGCCATGAGGGTTACTGAGAATAGAGAAAGATGGAGTACGCTGGTTAAACGATCATCTGTGCAGTGCCCCAACAACCTTTGAGTTACAGGATAGGATAGGTCAGGTCTGGTACATGGCAGGCATGGATGACATACTTCTGTCATCTTTAAACCAGTCTTCTGACTCTGAGTGCTGCAGCTCTGATGGGTCACTAGCCTCATCGTCTTTGTTTTCCGCTTTTTCCGGAACAAAACCCGCATTTCCTCCTTTGGGTTCGGCACGAAACATGAGCGTTGGAAGACTGGTAGTGGTGTGCAGAATGCCCGGGGACTTAGACACCGCCTCAACGCTGCTGATGCACGAATCACCAGTACCAGAGTCCTCCTGTTTCAAGGTGGTGACAGCAAATGCAGGCGATTCATCTGGCTTCATCGATGTACCTTTTTTATCTGTAACTTTATCTTTCTCTTCCATTTCATGACGTGTATAGGAAGAATCATCTTCAATGCCTACCGAAGAAGAATCCTGGGACAAACGTAAACGAAAATCTGTAGTTTGAACTTTTACTTCGTCCCTGGGCTTGAGGCAAACTAGCTGAACTTGAGCCTTCTCGGAAGTGACAGAAGGGAGATTGTCCAGCGTGATGATGTCTTTGGTGGGGACCTTCCTCTCTCTAATCAGACGAGGCAAAACGCTGATGATGTGCTGGAGGTCGCTGTCAAAGTAGGCAAGGATGAAGGAGTCGGTGCACGAGTTGACAAAGGCCGCTGCCATCAGCCACCTCATCTTCTGCTCTTCCTCATGGCTCCCTGTCATAAAAACCAAACCGTTCCATCAGTTTCTCTTTAGCTTTCCATCAAAATCCTTCCTCTTTCTCTTCTCCTCTTATTAATAGTATTAAATCGTTCCATTTTCTGTTCTTTTTCTCTATATCTATTCAATCCTGTCTCTGCATACATTTACATATTACATTCCCGGTATTCGTTACTTGCTTGCATTTAGATCTTATTTGTCCAAACAAGCAACGCTATTTTTTTTTTTTTAATGTTTGGATTTTGATGCTTTTTTTTTTTTTATTGGTCAAAGAGAAGATAAATGTGTTTCGGCACTGCGATGAAACTTTCCAGGTCTTTGCTGCTGAGCTGACCGTTCTTCTGGGTGGATGCGAGAGCTGGACCTTGCTGGCATGGTTGGACAAATGTACGAAGACTAACGAACCGGATGCTCATGTCATAGATGGGAGAGTGCCATCTACATAAACACACCCAGTAACCCAGGCGCCCATATCTCTCTGAATAGCGTCCCTCTATCTTCTAAGTAATATAAGTATGTAGGCAACACTCCACTCTGCTCACAACCCGACACGGGTGCCTCTGCAAAGTAAGTATTAGGTACCTTTTTCTCCCCAGCCCTGGTCGTCCAGGGTGGTTTGTGCTCAATTCTGAAGTGTCAAACAGTGCACCGAAGGCAGCAAGTGGGTGCACCGGGCGGCTTGAGTTAGATGCTGTATTGGCCAGCGCTCTGAGCAATTCCTGAGCTGAAAAAGTGATATTATAAGAACGGTAAATTAAATAGCCCCCACAAGGCTACTGCGACACACTCACACACACACACACACACACACACACACAGGTACACCCCTACATTGAGCTGACCTTTGATGGCAGGAAATAGGAAGAACGGCGCGCAGGAAGTTATCATGCAGAGGTTAGCCAATACGAAGACGATCAAGTAGTGGTTTTCCTCCACAACCCTTTTCTGCATCCTCTGCATTTTGGAGGATCTGGTGAGGGATATGGCCGGGGCCCGTTTCTTGCCTGGCTGGGTCCACGACACGACCCTACTGATTCTCCTGCTGAGCCTCCTCTGGGAATGCTCCAGCTCCATCTGTAGCGAAGCCTTGGTCTGCCTGTCAGCAGAAACGTCTGTTTGGTAAGGACCCTACTGCATTCACCTCTGTTCGGTAACGCTTCTATTACTACTCCTACTACTATTATTACATTGTTAATAATACAACTTTTAATTGTAAGAACTTTGTTTAATAATGCTATTAATAATACAGGTAGTACAGTTGATAGGGTTATCACCTCTATATGCAGGAGGTCGCGGGTTCAAAACCCGCATGGGACAAATTTGCATAGTATGTGAATCTTACTGATTTTTATCAGGCCTAAAAGAATCATAAGTTCAATATTAATAACTTGCGAAAAAAGTGAAACTTCGAAAAATTGTTATTTTTGGACTAACATTTGTTGACCCTGTGAGCTTGACCTTCAAATGAAATCTTTCATTCGCTGATCATTTTTCAGGTCTCAGTGATATACACCATCTTACCAAGTTTGATTGCGACACATAAAATAGGTTCCGAGTACTTAGCCAGTTTAAAGTTTTGCACATACAGGAGGTAGAAGAAGAGGGAGACCGAAAAAGAGGTGGGAGGACAACATTCGAGAATGGACTGGTTTGACACTGAGCGAAACAATCAGGGTTGCTGAGGACAGGGAAAGATGGAGTACGCTGGTTAAACGATCATCTGAGTTATGGGATAGGATAGGATAGGATAGGACAGACAGACGAGAAACACAGAGACGGACCGACACAACTAATTTGTGGCTAAGTAAGCTGCGATGATGTCATTGCCTACTGGGCTATCGTCACGCTATACAACTGTATTACACTGACTAAACAAGGCAAAAGCTTAGGGCTGTGTTTAAACCTATGCTCTTGTTACACCCACCCACCCACCCCTCCCCATCCCTTTGCCTTTCTTCCCCTGCTCCCTTGTTAATTCATATTACATATCCTTAGAACAATAAAATCAATACGCAAAACGAGCAAATAAAAGGCTGTAGAATATGAACTATAATATACTCCGTTTTCTCAGCCAGTCACAGTTAACAGTCTCACACTGCCAGATACTGTGAGTGGAAGGCGACAGTGTTCCTGGACTACTTTGCTCCACTCTATAGATATAGGACGACCAACGTTGACGGGAATGTTAAAAACACTCAGTGTTCTCAATTTGAGAACACTGAGTGTTTAGTTCCATTTTCTACATCATCATCCTGTGTTCCGAAACACACATACACACACACACACACACACACACACACACACTCTCTCTCTCTCTCTCTCTCTCTCTCTCTCTCTCTCTCTCTCTCTCTCTCTCTCTCTCTCTCTCTCTCTCTCTCTCTCTCTCTCTCAATGCAATTGTAAGCTGTGTGCGATATTGGTTAAAGTTAACACGCATGGAACCTCATCGTCTCCCTAGAAAGGCGTATGTAATGTTGAGGACGTTAGATGAGAGGGGAGCAAATACATGGGCAACAAATGTGTGATCATGTCTTTTTATGTATGAATATGGTTTTGTATGGTTAAATCAAGGTGTGCAAGAGATCAAATGTTTTTTAAAAGAAAATTTAAACAGCGACTTGTGGATTGCAGATGGCAAGATTGGCATAATCATGTACAAAACAGTGACAGGTATAAAATGTACTGTTTATTTGGGGGCAGTAATCATTGTGTTAAAGCTTATTTGGAATTAAGTCTTGACAGGCATTTAGTTTTTATAATGACAAAATTTCGATTTGGTGTGTCAGATATTGGTGTTCATTATCACAGATATCGAAATGACACACAAGCAGCTGTAAAATGCCCACTTTGCATGGAAAAAGAAGAAGATGAAGTCCACTTTGTGTTATGTTGTCCAGTCTTACATAACTTAAGAGTGCAATTTATTGCTGAAAAATATTATAGAAATCCACGTGCATCTAGACTGTGTGTTTTGATGGCGTCTAGTAACCCGAATATAATTAGGAAACTAAGTATATACCTGTACAAAGCCTTTAAGCTAAGAGAAATTGCTCTATCGTGATTTAATCAGAATGAACATGTATATTTTTTTATATGTATAATGTTATGATGTACACACCCTTTATGAAGGGGCGATGCCTAAATGAATAAATAATCTCTCTCTCTCTCTCTCTCTCTCTCTCTCTCTCTCTCTCTCTCTCTCTCTCTCTCTCTCTCTCCAAATAAAATAGTGTAAAAGCAACGCCCACGATTTCATCATGCGAGAGTGTTGGATGATCAGCACGAATATGCGACCGTAGACCATGGCGTTGACGATCAGGCAGAGGAGGAAGGCCACGCCCAACAGGTGCACCAGGTACCAGTACGGCACAACGCGCATCAGGCACCCTCCCACTCTGTTTGACACAAACAAGACCAACATGGAGGACAAAAGGTCAACTCTGTTTGATACAGCGCACTGTCAAAGTCACACCTGACCTCCCGCCCGCAAACTTGTTTTTTCCAACCTAGTTCCAGTCATTCGCCCAAAAAGGCAATCACTGAAGTCGAACGAAGCTCTCCGATGTGTTACGAAATGATGCTTGCATGACTACGACTAGTTGACATTAACAATGATCGCTGTTGCTTCTAATTATTTACACAGATTAGCATTTCGCAACGGTATACTGTGTTATTATTGACCATATTTAATAGTTGCGTTCCTTGATTTGCATTTTGTTAGTTCTCAGCAGTAGGCTAATAATAGCATTCCCCATTTCCTGCCTAGAACCAAGTAGACACTGTTATACAGTATACATAGGCTTAATCTATATTATATATTATAAGTCAGTCTTCGTGCAGCGAAGAAGCTCACTAGCTGAATATAATTATTAGACCTGTATTGTTTGTTTTATACGTAAACAAATGTATAAACTATATATATTCTAATTAATAATATTTAGGCCTATACTTTATAATATTTGAATCTTTAAATTTCCGGAGAAGGACGAGTAGGTTAAGCGAATTTTTTTTAAATAACGCTAGATCAGAGTTAAATTAATAGTTAGTTAGTTAGTTATTCATTGCTTACAGGGTCCAGCGGACTGCAAAGAGCCGAATCAGGACCACGAAATCAAGACAACTCGAGATCAGAGTTAAATTAATAGCTAATTAGTTATTCATTGCTTACAGGGTCCAGCGGACTGCAAAGAGCCGAATCAGGACCGCAAAATCAAGACCACAACTTCGCTAGTAGCAGCAGCAGTAGTAGTAGTAGTAGTAGTAGTAGTAGTAGTAGTAGTAGTAGTAGTAGTAGTAGTATAGTTATTTAGTTAAATCTTTAATTTATTTTTTTGTTTTGTTTGGTTGTTGTTATTATTATTATTATTATTATTATTATTATTATTATTATTATTATTATTATTATTATTATTATTATTATTCCTGCTTTAAAAAAAAAAAAGAAAGAATAGTGTACTGCTGTGCGTGCTTAATGGTGTAAATATGGTCAGTGACGTTTTGTTAGTTTTTGCTGAAGTTGAATGTAACCCGAAATATTCAGATGGTGTTACTGGTTATTTTTTCTTATAGATTTACCAAAGTTTTCAGATGATTTATGGAAATTTCCGCCTGCCACGCAATTTTTTTTTTTTTTAAAAACGTGTTTCTCATTAAAATACATATCATTGAAATACATATAACAAATTTACTGTATCAGTTAAAAAGAATAATATTAGTTAAATAAATAATTGCTTTGGTGCTTGCAATAAAAATGTCACTGTTTTTTGAGACCATTATAAACTTGCTTTGCCTTGTTGTGCTGAAGGGACATCAGCGTATCCATAGCGCTTTGAAGTTTTGTCATGGTTTTATTGTTGATATAGATGTAAAATCGTTGTATGTGTGCATTATGTGTTATGTATTACTTTTACTCTTCATTACTAATTGTGTCAGTATATTAATCATCATAAAATAATAATAATACTAACTGTTTCAAAATGCGAATCTCGACTTGACTTACAGCTTGAAGCTGTGCAGATCGAAATAGAATTAGATCTAGAAGCAACAGCGGCTATTTTTATGCACGGATGTTTCACCACAGGCTCTGAAGTCTTTTCTTTCGTCTTTGTAAACTCGTGGGCCTCCTACATACGTACGTAGTATAGTTTGTAATTGAGGCCTACGAAAGACGAGACTTTCCAGCCTGTGGTTTCACGTAGTCCTGCCAGCATTCGTTCGTAAAACATCGGATAGCTTCGCTCGACTCGGAGAGCTTCGTTCGACTTCGGTAATTGCCTTTTTCGGCCAATGACTGGAACTAGGTTGGAAAAAACAAGTTCGCCTCCCGCAACCATTTTGACGCAATGACTGGGTTCGTTTTCCTGTCGCTGCGGGACACGGGTGGGGGGGGGGGGAGGGGGAGAGATTAACTACGGTATAGCCTCGTGCGCAAGGGGGAAGAAGAAGAGGGAGGCAGATAAAGAGGTGGGAGGACAACATTCGAGAATGGACTGGCTTGACACTGAGCGAAGCCATGAGCGTTGCTAAGACAGAGACAGATGAAGTACGCTGGTTAAACGGTCATCTGTGGTTCCCCAACGACTTCCGAGTTACGGGATAGGATAGGATAGGATATCCTAGTGAAATTGTGGTAGGGTTCAAATAGTACATTCGTACACCCACTCTTCCATCCAACGAGTACTCTTCTTCCTTCCCTCCGTCCATCCCCAAAGTTCCAACTTACTCTTGATACTTGTTGAGAAAAAACAGAAGTGCGCCTAGTTGGATAGCCAAGATCCACAACATCAGTATTAAGATTCCGATGGTTCTGGTCTTCGCCAACCTGCCAATAAATCAAATCAACCAATCCATCAATTAATCAAGCAACCAAACAAATTACCTTTAAATAAATAACATTAAATACATTTTAATTTCAAAACCGATTTAAAAACAAGGTGGTAAGCCATTCAAATGTATTTCCAGACAATAGCACGCACAAATTGTTTAAAAAAAAAAGAAAAAAAAAAAAAGAGTCCTTTTCGAAAGTGTTAAACTTTTTTGGCGGTATTGTGAATGGACTATATCCTAACGAAGCGAAAGGAAAGCATGGAATGACAGGCCACTACTTGAACTATCTGCAAGCAACAAAAATTATTCAATCGGCTCAGCCCATTGTGAGATAGAGCGCAAAACATGTTTTTTTTTTTTTAAAATAGCGAAGCATAATGACATGGACCTTAAATTTAAAAAAAAAAAAAAGTACAACTACGAATGATCTATCACATTTAGCAGTTCTATGTAGCAGTTCTAGTTAAAAGTAGCCGCAGAGTAAACAAGATGAAGTTTGGTTCAGTCATTCTTGAGATAAGGCCAAACGTGTTTGTCGATACTCCGTAATACAAATAGGCCTTATTCGGAAATGGGAGGTAACTTGTCTTTTTGTTTTGTTTTTAGTTACCTAGAGTTATCCGGGCGTACATCTCGTCTCAGAACTTTATGACAGTTACCCGAGATCCGGGGGTTTCAGTATAAATAGTATCCCCACTTTCTGGAAATGTAGTGCTTTAAATTCCCACTGTCGCTGTCTTTCTTATTTGCTCTTTCTCATTCCTGCTCTGTTCTATCAATCATAATACTATCGTCTTCTTCGCTAGACATGTCTCCTACCTTTTTTCTTGAAAACTCTCCCGGGACAAGACTCCTTGTTTGTGTATGAGGTCTGTTGGATCAGCTTGGGAATATTGGACGCTTTCTGCCAGGTGGTCACTAGGGCTTCCTAAGATGTTATTATTTAGCAATGTAAGCATTTTATATGTATGTGTTTTGTTGATAATTTATAATGATGTTTGTATTCTATTTTTTTTTGTTTTTGTAAACGGGGGTTCGATAAGTTGGGGTGAAGCCTCAGCCGTCCCCTGCGTGGGATGTCTTTATTGTAAAGTGACTGGCTGGTGGAGAGCTTTCGGTTTTACCACTAGGGTTGTTTCAGCAGATCTTTTATGCGGATCGGGGGTTGTCCGGTCCTGATTTGGCTCGGAAGAGTCCGCTGGACCTAAAGCAATAATAATGTAATGTAATGTTACCCGAGATGCTAATTTTTTTTTTTTTTTTTGGGGGGGGGGGGGAAGGAAAGTGGTGGTTGCAGTCAGTTCAATGCCGAACTACCGGAGCTAGTCAGGATAGCAATTGAAATCAACCTTTCAGGTGATCCGCTAGGTTTTGATGGAGGACAGAGCAGAAATGATTGGCGAGAAACTGTATTCGTTTGCAAGGAATGTCCGCCTAACGTAGGACAACTCTGGGCGCAGCATGAGGGCAAGCCGGCCAAATTTTTTTCCCCTCGTATTTCAGAGCATTGTCTATTCGTATTTATTTATTTATTTAGTATCATATCCTATGCCGTAACTCAAAGGTCGTTGGGGCACCACAGATGATCGTTTAACCAGCGTACTCCATCTTTCTCTGTTCTCAGCAACACTCGTGGCTTCGCTCAATGTCAAGCCAGTCCATTCTCGAATGTTGTCCTCCCACCTCTGTTTCTGTCTCCCTCTTCTTCTGCCTCCTTGCACCGTGCCTTGCAGGATGGTCTTTGCAAGGCCTGATGATCTGGTGACCTGGCCATACCATCGGAGTTTCCGTTTCTTCACCACTGTGACCATGTCATTGTGTTGTCCAATGGCTTATATGATGGTCCTATTTATTATAGATTTTCACATTTGAAGAAAGAGAAGGTGAACGAAGGGGGGCGTACTGGAAAGAGTATCTCAGCGCCAGTAACAACAAACAACTACAACAATAACATCATCCTCATCACCATCATCATAATCACCATCATCATCATCATTACCAACAACAACAATAACATCATCATCATCATTACCAACAACAACAATAACATCATCATCATCATCATCATCATCACCAACAACAACATCAAGAAAGGTAACAAGGCCAACAGCAATTACAAGAACAAAAACAATCACAGTCACCAATAAACAACAAAAACAATCACAGTCACCAATAAACAACAAAAACAATCACAGTCACCAATAAACAACAAAAGACAACAACAACAACAACATCACCACCCCTACCTTCACCACCAAAATAGCTACCAAAGACAACACCAACGACATCACCACCAACCACACACACCATTCGGCACCATTTCCAACAATAGCAACAACCGCAGCACCAACCACCAACTGCAAAATCAACAGCGACAAGGCCGTAGAAAAGTAGAACGACAACCTCCGATGGTCGGCGGGATGAAAGACCAACATGTAGTGTTCGATGGCGATGACGATGGTGTTCAGCAGAGTCAGAAAGAAACCTGTGTACCACACTGCGGCCACCAACAGGCAAAACATCTACAACAACAACAACATCATCATCATCATCATTAGGGGAAATAACTAGTACACCTTAAAAAATACAGAAGGCATCTCATACAAAACTCTTAAAACGCACGATAAAAAATATGAAATATAAGAAATAATAAATAAGAAGAAGTATAATATTATCTATGTCGCATGTAATTGTCACTGCTCTATAGTGCGTAGATGCACTGACCTATAATGTAGTGTCCATGCGTAGATGTGTATTCGTTGTTTAGCTGTGAGTCTTCCCTTTGTGCGTGTTTGTGTGTGTGCGTGTGTGTATGAGCGATAATTACAATGGATGATGATGATGATGATGATGATGATGATGATGATGATGATGATGATGATGATGAGAGCGAAGAAATTAAGATCAGCCTGCAAAAGTAACTTGGCCACGGACTGCTCTGGACATACGTATGAGTAGTAGTAGACGCGGAAGATGCTCTTGTTGGCGTAAACAGAGGCAAGGACTAACTGCTGCAAGCCTCGCATGATGTTGGCCGTGGACAGCGACACCAGCAGCAGTTTGAATGGGTTGAAACGCTTGCCTCGCGCCTCAAGAACGATTGCAATGATGACTACGCTGTTCAAGAACAGCGCGATCACCCCTATGATGGCAGACAGAGCTGCCAACATACTGTTGGGACCTTCGAGCTCTCTATACTGGGAATGATTGCCTCCAGAGGTCTCATCGAAATCCACGCTCTTTGGGAGCAGATAATACAAGCTATCGTTCAGGTTCAGCAAGGACTTCAAGTCTACTGTGGTTGTAACCTCCATCGTTGCTCGTCGTCAGGTTAGTCAATAAACAATAATACTAGGATATGGCGTGATTGGTACGTTCTATTTAGAGCTCCGTTTGAGATTGTTGTAAGGTCGAAACAAACAACAAGCACTTTCTGAACGAGCCTAGAGTGCTTGGATTTGGTCAAGGAATAGCGAAGAAGCCATGCCCATTATGACAACAGTCTTTGTCCCGGGAAGGTCACTGGCACTGAGATGATCTGTGGCAGTGTAGACTGAAATATAAAATATTTCAAATACGTTGAACATACGATTCTACGATCTAAATCCTATAAATGAATTACACTCTGCTTCGTGTTCGACGAAAAGACAACCGTCTCAACAAGAACCTTTGGTGCATATATTTACTTTCCTGAATCGACTGAAAACGCTATAGATTTAACAAATGATGTCACAAAAGATAGAACATTTCTAGCTCTAAAGGCGTACTGGTTACGTCATCAATTCTACAAGCGGCAGCTAATACGTCACTTCTTGGAAACTTAGGGAGAAAAAGAATAAATATTTTTAAAAAAATAATAATAAAGGAAGCCTTGAAGACTAAATCATGCCCGATTGTGTATTTTCTAAGATTATATGTCATGAATTTAGCAATGTTGGTAATTTGGCGCGGTTTCGTGGTGGATAAACTGACTGTAGTTTTATGGCTTTTCCTACCACGCTTTACTCAATTCCTTCCTCCCTCCATCCCACACCCTGCCACCCACCCCCAATCTGATCGTAAAATGGAGGGATTGCTCTAGATAAATTTTAGCCAGAGGGATGAGGTGGGAGCTGGGCGGATAGAGTTGGGAAACGAATCTTTACCCATCACAGGCACCCTTATCTGAATGTGAGAGTTGTCACCCATATAAAGTCTCAAGGTTGAACTACAGAAAGGGTGGGTGACGGCGCCTGTGGTGAACATATAAAGTCTCAAGGTTGAACTACAGAAAGGGTGGGTGAGGGCGGCGGTGGAAAGGGGTGGGGATAAGGTGGGTTGTTTGGGTTGGACAGACAGATCACACAGGCATTAACCAAGAGGAATGGACCCTGGGCAAGAATTCGTAGTCTACTTGATCAGGGTCCATTCCTCTTAGTTAATGCACCTGTGGGTAGATACAGAAAACCTGTGTCCTTAGTAATCAACAAGTTTTAGATCTGTGAGCGTTAGCAGCATCCTATTCTATCCTATACTATCCTATCCAATCCCGTAACTCGAAGGTTGTTGGGGCACCACAGATAATCGTTTAACCAGCGTAATCCATCTTTCTCTGTCCTCAGCAACCCTGATGACTTCGCTCAGTGTCACGCCAGTCCATTCTCGAATGAGTAGCATCAACGTATGCCTTCTCCTTGTCCCACCGGTCCCGAGGGAGCGGCCATGACGAGCAGGGGACGGCGAGATGATGAATAGGCCTTCGCTTTCAACGCACAGTTTTCTGCGGCCATGACGAGGGTATCGAAGACTTGGTTTTTTTGCAACACAAGAGTGGGCCTATGCTGGTGCTGGGTATGTGACATCGCGAGCTCCATCTTATCGGATGCCCAAAAACATCTAAAATAGGATCATCTTTATTAGGCTATATGAATGGGTATTGTGTTTATGACAGTTCACAGTACTGTTGGAGTAGCCCCACACAATTATAAGGCATCAATGTGTTCCAAGATGGGATGGTTCGTCGCACAGGCGCTTGTATCTCGACACGCGAGCGCCTATGCCTGTGAAGCCTCTCCCTTAGGCGCTTGCATCTGGACACGCGATCGAGCGCCTATGCCTATGACGCGTCTCACTTTGATAAAAGCGCCCATGGTTCGTCGTTTCCTCCCATACGCTAAGTAGCGCCTTTAAGGTAATAGTAGTCAACCTGGAATATTACTATATATAACACCACCAAATTAATCTGAACTATGGCCTAGTGGAGTTCCTCGATGATTCATGGTGTTCAACAGTGCACAGGTTTGCTGCAAGTGTGCCTTTACTATAGTGCACGGCAAGCATATCGGCTTCTAACCAGCGACCTCAAATACTCTGTATGAGCTAACTCTTCTAGTTGATCACATCGCGATCCCTCAACTCTCGCGAGACGCTCGCTCTTTCCTGCCCCGTATATCCCGTGAGTCCTGGGCTGCCGGAAGCCGCGAGGAACGTATAGGGAGTGGATGTGAGTTTTGCAACATTGCGGGCAGGCCACTGTGGCCGTTTGTTATCTGAAGTTAATGGCTTCGTACTCTATCATTTTGTTGTACTGCTTGGCTTATCTTGTGGCGCGTGCAGTTCTCTCTCTCTCTCTCTCTCTCTCTCTCTCTCTCTCTCTCTCTCTCTCTCTCTCTCTCTCTCTCTCTCTCTCTTTCTACCTCTCTCTCTCTCTCTCTCTCTCTCTCTCTCTCTCTCTCTCACTCTCTCTCCTGATTATTTGATATACATTGGGATGTGTGTTATGTATTGTGTAATTGCAACACCAATATCTTTTTTAAGCTGTTTAACAGTTCTTATTCCCCGTTAGGGTGCCGGGGGTTTCAGTATAAATAGTATCCCCACTTTCTGGAAATGTAGTGCTTTAAATTCCCACTGTCGCTGTCTTTCTCCTTTGCTCTTTCTCATTCCTGCTCTGTTCCATCAATCTGCTATACTATCTTCTTCTTCGCTAGACCAGTGACCTACCTTTTTTTCTTGAAAACTCTTCCGGGACAAGACTCCTTATTTGTGTATGAGGTCTGTTGGATCAGCTTAGGAATATTGGACGCTTTCTGCCAGGTGGTCACTATGGCTTCCTATGATGTTATTATTTAGCAATGTAGGCATTTTATATGTATGTGTTTTGTTGATAATTTATAATGAGGTTTGTATTCTATTTTGTTTTTGTAAACGGGGGTTCGATAAATTAGAGTACAGCCTCAGCGTCCCCTTGCGTGGGATGTCTTTATTGTAAAGTGACTGGCTGGTGGAGAGCTTTCTGTTTTACCACTAGGGTTGTTTCAGCAGATCTTTTATGCGGATCAGGGGTTTTCCGGTCCTGAATTGGCTCGGAAGAGTCCGCTGGACCTAAAGCAATAGTCATGTAATGTAATGTAACAGTTCTTATAGTTATTTGTTTTGTCTTTTAATTATAGTTATTTGTCTTGTCGTTGGCATATGTAACCTTTGGGTATGAGTTATGGAAAATAGTGGTGGGTTTAATGAATCTTCACAGTGCTGATTGCAAGTGGGGAGATAATTAGCTGGTAGCACGTGTTGTAAAATTAACGATGGTCAGAGGGCATTGTCCAGTTGATTCGCTTCGGAGCTCATGCTGGGAATACATTAATGCGGATGAATGATAAGTAGCGTTTAGGCAGCAGTTACTCTTTTGTATAGTAGTAGCAAGCTGGCGTTTTGTGACTAAAGAGATTGATTACGAACCTAAGGTCTGATCAATGGTGTGAATACTTTTGGAGATTATAGTCCACGAGACTCTCGCATGTGGGTGCCAGCTGGACCGATTTATGATGGTACAACGGGATAGTTGTAGGTTGAGGGAAAGAATGGTGTGAATCGCACGATTGACCAATCCGGGACTCGAACCAACGACAGTGCGTTGCTAGCCTGCCCCTTTATGCTGAGGAATCAGCACATTACCTTTTATGGATAGGATAATGATTTGCCTATGCTTAAGGATTGGTTAAAGAGAATTAAGCTTAGGATGGGTAAAAGAGAAATATTAGGATTAGGTGTATAAAATATTCAGACAGTAGTTGTAAGAGGACAGAAAGGAGACAGACACGAGAGCTCGAGGGAAGAAGAAAGAACACGAGTGAACGAGGGGGCGACACTCCGGCCCTGATGTTCTGTTAGGACTTAGAGTGAAAAGTAGATATTTCCAAGGAGAGGAAAAGTGTGGTGACAGAACATTGAGAATGGGGTAAGGACCAAACAGACTTGTTTTACTTTCCTTGTATTGTTGGTTATAATGTATGTGCATGCGAGTTTGATGTTTATTGATTGTCATGTATTAAGTTAGATTATTAAAAAGGTATATAAAAGGGAAACAAGCTGTAGTTTATTGTGATTTATTTGAGCGCATGGCAAACCCTCTTGAATGGCAGTGAGACTGATTCTATTTTGTATGTCTTGATTATAATTTGGTTTGTCATGCCCGATTCCCCGTACAAATTAGTTAGTTAGTTAGTAACCTCTCACAAGATAACGCAAATAGGGATGCGTTACATTGGTGGACCAAAGGCGGGGTAATTTTTAATAATAAGTTGTAAGGGTAAATTTTAAGAGTAAAATTTTGTTTGAATTATTTCATTTTAAGAGAGCAAATTTTTAGTGTATATGATGGGAGACGAATGGGATTTTTCACCGAGAGACACTACAATTCCTTGTCCATCAGACAATAGAATTTTTTTTGAACATTTGAGTTCTCAAGCTTTGTGGGAAGAGTATATAGTTAACGAGGAGGAGGAGGACATAACGGCCATCAAAAGCATTCTGTTGGATAGACTTTTCGATCCCTCCGAAAACACGCTGGTGGTCATGGACGAGGTGGCGGGGGATATCTATGACAGTTTTCATCATGAGGAGTCCTTCTATGAAAAGTTTGCTTATCTCCCAGCTCGAGCTTGGTACACGATAGGTTACATAGAAGAACTCCACAGACTATGTGTGAGAGAGGTTAGAAAGAATTGTTGTTAAAACAACAACAAAAACAACAACAACAACAACAAAAACAACAACAAGCCGATTTTAGTACATGGGTATAGATTTTTTTTTGTAGATGGGTATAGGAGAAGAATAGTAGGGAGAGGGAAAGTTGTTTAAAGTATTAATAATGTTCAATAAAGTTAACAATGTCCAAGGCTCGAAAAGCTAATCTTCAGGTGCCTGTCACTTTTCAACGGCCAAGTAACGCTGACAATAGTTCAATAGAATCCTTAGATTTGGCACACACTTATCACTTGCGGTCAAGGTTGGTCCCTCGGGTGGTTGAATCCTTAGCACAAGTAAATCAGAATGTTTTAGACACTACTGCACAGATAAGAGACATAGAAAACAGACTGTCTGAACTGCAAGAAGAAGAGGATGATCTGCGACATAGTGTGTTGGATGGAGGGCTAGATCAACAGAATTTAGAAACTACATTTAGAATAGGTAGTGTCTCTGGTCCGACATCCGAGTTGCAAGACCAGGATAACACTTATTTACAAGGTCAACGGGAGTTAACCACGCCGACCCGAAGCATGGAGGGTGACGATAGTTTTCATAGGGCTGGTTACCACACTCAAGACTCTCCCCGGCGGCGATATCTTCATGCACCATTAGACGCGCCTATGGAGCTGCCAAATAGTTTGAGCCCGGAGGCCTTCTTAGGGAGTGAAAGTGAGGATGCTATGCTGTGGTTAAAAAGATTTGAACTTTATGTGGAGTTGAAACAGTGGGATAGGCATCGCGTGGTTAGGGCTTTTCCTCTTTTTCTGAGAGACAATGCTGCAGTTTGGTACGATAGTCTGGCCTCAGAACATACCGCTACGTTCGCGGCCTTGAAAGACGCTTTTGTTGAGCGATATTTTCCTCATGAAACACTTCGTTGGGTGCGTTTGGACGAGTTCAACACTCGTGCTCAAAAATCGGAAGAGTCTGTGGTGGTGTATGGACAATTCATGATGAGGTTAGGGCGTGAATTGAAAAAGACAGACAAAGACATAATGGAGGCGATAGTTAGAGGACTTAGGCCTTCCTTGAAGTCATTTGTGTTGCAGAGAGAGCCTGCTACTTTGGAAGATGTGCTCCGTTATGCAAAAGTAGCAGAGGCTTTCAAGACAGATAATACCAATGACAAAAACATACAAGAATTAACTTCTCAAATCAGTAAAATTAATTCTGAAATGGTGAACTTGCGCAAAGCTACTATAGCGTCGCTGGACCAGTCATCGGCCACAGTGGCTCAAGTAATGCACAATAATTATCAACCTTACTCACAAGCCACTAACACCGCTGGTTATCAGTCGTACAGAGAGCATGTACCTAGACAACAGCTGCGGTATATTGATCGTGACGTACGCGCACGGATGCCTGGACCACAGCCCAGGTTAGGCAGTGCATACCGGACAAATCGATCCCCACCACCCTTTACAGGGCGGCAAACAGCTACAGCACAGGGAGTTAGACCTCCTTATCCATCGCGCGTTTTTCAGTGTTATGGTTGTGGAGCAGCGGATCATAGAAAGTCGCAATGCCCCTACCAGAACACAAGATGTAACAATTGCCGTAAGGTGGGACATTTGCACATTGTGTGCAGGTCGCCACGATATCAGCCACCACAATAGGAATTCCTCCGGTCACGGCGTCATAACGTCCGGAAATTGAGGCATTGGCCGGAGCGAAAACATACCATCGGTATTATCAACAATGATATGTCAAATAGGGTAATATTACAAATACAGAACATACCTACGTATGCGTTAGTGGATACAGGAGCCTCTCTCTCTTGCATGAGTTTAGAACTTTATGACAAGTTGTGTTTAGCAGAGGAATTTCCGATGCAACCTCCTTCTATCACTCATGTGCAAGGATTAGCCAATGCACAGGTTAAAATTAAAGGTCAGGTGACCATCCCTTTTGTAATGGCAGATATAGAATTGGTTCAAACTTTTGCAGTAATGGAAAATATTAATATTTCACTCATATTGGGGTTAGATTTTATGATTCAACATCAAGTAGTGGTGGATTTAGTAAAGGCACAGGTCATTCTGTATAATGGTCTAACGGCAACTTCCCTCTTCAAAGAAGAAACACGGGATGAAGCAATTATAGATACTTTGACGAAGATTCCTCCACAGTCAGAAATGATAGTATCTCTCAGTGTCAACAAGAGGTTGTCTGGCAAGACGTTCGTGTTCGAACCCCGCCAGTCGTTTGCTAAAGCATGGGGGGTAATGCCGGCACGAACAGTTACTAAAGTACAAAAAGGAAGGGTTACAGGAAAATTGTTAAATTTTACTAATGCAACTGTGATAGTTGTACCAGGTACAGTAATTGGATATCTCGAAGAAGTAAGTGAGGTTATTGCACAATCTCCCAGACCTTTGGTGGCGCCTGTTACTTTAACACCTGAGAATTTACCTAAAGTAAAGTTAAATTTGCAAGAGTTAGGTATTGATCTTTCTAATTCTGACCTTTCAGAAGAACAGCAACAGCAAATGGCTGAATTTCTTTTATCAAACAGAGATGTGTTTGCCATTAATATCTCAGAGTTAGGGCTCACTCATTTGCAAGAAATGCATATTGACACAGTGGATAACCCGCCCGTAAAACAACGTCCATATCGAGTGTCTCCTCATATCAAGAATGAGATCGATAAGCAAGTAAGTGACATGCTCCAGCATCAAATCATTAGACCAAGCACAAGTGCTTACTCTTCTCCCGTGGTGATGGTCAGAAAGAAGAATGGTGATTATCGATTTGCAATTGATTATCGTAAATTGAATGCCATAACCACTACAATTAATTATCCTCTCCCGCAGTTTGAGGATTGCATTGACTTATTAAGTGGTTCCACCATATTTTCAGTGATGGACCTTATGTCCGGGTTTTGGCAAATTCCGGTGGCAGAGGATTCAAAGGCAAAAACAGCGTTCATTTGTCATTCTGGACTTTATGAATTTGAACGTGTTCCTTTTGGGTTAAAGAACTCTCCTGTGATTTTCCAAAGTGTCATGGAAACCGCTTTACGCGGATTGAACTATAAAATGGCACTGGTTTATGTTGATGACATCATTGTGTTTTCAAAAGACTTCCAAACACATTTAGACAATTTGAGTGATGTTTTCAATCATCTGAGAGCAGCTAATCTCAAGATGAAACCTGCTAAGTGTCAATTTGCGGTCAAGGAAGTGGTGTACCTTGGTCATGTTATCTCTAAACATGGTGTTTCCGCTGACCCAAATAAAATTGCATTGGTAAAGAATTTCCCTGTGCCTAGCTCACAGCGCGATTTACGCTCATTCTTAGGACTCGCTAATTACTACAGAAAGTTTGTGCAGGGATTTTCTTCAATAGCGAACCCTCTTAATAGGTTGCTCGCCACGAATGTTTCATTTCAATGGAGCACTGAGTGCCAGGTTTCTTTTGACAAACTCAAAGAAGCGCTATCCACAGCGCCTGTATTGTCTTTTCCAGACTTTAACAAAATTTTCATTCTTTATACAGACGCCTCGTCTACCGCCATTAGTTACATTCTAGGACAGGTGGATGAGAGTGGGCGTGAAAGAGTGATTAATTACGGTGGTCGCGCACTGAGGGAGTCAGAGCGAAAATGGTCTATCTCTGAACGGGAATGTTTAGCGGTAGTAGAAGGAATTAAGCAATACCGTGTGTATTTAGCCAATCGTAAATTTACAGTTAAGACTGATCATTCTGCCATCCAGTTTTTAAAAAAAACTAAGGATCCCACTGGTCGATTAGGACGGTGGATGATTTTTCTTCAGGCCTATGATTTTGACATTGAATACAAACCGGGAAAAGCTCATGGTAATGCTGACTCACTTACTCGACGTACATATCCTGATATACCTGGGGAAGAAAGTCAGGAAGCAGGTGATTTACCACAGCTTTTTCCTGTACAACACCTTAAGCCCAGTATCAATACAGACACTACCACAGCTTCTGACAGTACTGATTGTTGGGCACAAGAACGTGTGTATATTATTGATACCACTGAGCCTAAAATCATCCAACGTTTACAACAACAAGACGCTCAGTCTTCCCCCATACTTGAATATATGACTGAAGGCATACTACCCGATGATCAACGTGTGGGTCGTCGTATTGTGTTGGACGCACAAGATCACGTCTTAGAGGAAGGTATTCTATATCATTTATGGTACCCAAAAGGGCCTGGTCATCGACAGGACCGGATAGTTAAACAGTTAGTAGTGCCACATTCGTTGAGAAATGATGTATTGTTAGCATATCATGACTCTCTCATGGCAGGAGCTCACCAAGGTGTTGAAAGAACTTATCAGTCTATACGACTCAAATATTTTTGGCCTAGTATGTACGGTGATATTTCAGATTATGTGAAAAGCTGTTTAGATTGTCAACAGAGTAAACGGGATTATGCAGGAAAGAGACCATCTTTATGTCCTTTACCAGTACAAGGATTGTTTCAAAGATTACACATTGACTTTTTAGGACCGTTAGAGACCACTACTGAAGGGTATAAATATATTCTTCTTATTGTTGATGCGTATTCCAAGTGGCCTGAAGCCTTTCCCTTAGTTACGTCTGAAGCTACAGAAGTGGCTTGGGTTTTGTACCGAGAAATATTCTGTCGATATGGAGCACCTGATTCGTTGTTATCTGACAGAGGTCAGAATTTCTTATCCAAACTGGTTAGTGAACTTTGTGCAATTTTTCAAGTCACACGTTTGCGAACAAGTGCTTATCATCCACAGACTAATGCTCAGTGTGAACGTTTCAACAGTTTTATGGTTACTTCTCTACGTACATTGTGTGCACAAAACACCAAGGAATGGGCAAAACATTTGCCAGCGGTTCTCTCAGCTTATCGTGTGACACCCGCTACAGAATCTACTCAATTCACGCCATATTTCTTGTTATTCAAGAAAGAGTGCAGACTTCCCCTTGATGTAGCTTTAATACCTACCTCAAAACTTCCCGCACCCGCTCAACAGTGTATGCAGGATATTTTAGAAGGTTTTCAACTTACTCAACAAATAGTGACAACAAATATCAAAAGTGCTCAAGAAAAGTATTCTCGTCAATACGACAAGACGTCTCGACCACACAAATTCGTTGTCGGACAAAAAGTTTGGTTATATACGCCAAAGATTAAAGTTGGAGTGTCAAGGAAATTAGCTCGACAATGGACTGGTCCTTACTATATTTGTCTTGAGCTCCCCAATAATGTTTTCATTATCAGACGAAGTTCTGACAACAAACAGATGTCCTCACCTGTTCATGCTATGCGTTTAAAGCCATTCTTTGACCCTCACGATCGTCCTACTAATGTTCTTCCAGATCTCGATGATCAAGAAACAGAAAGTGAAACTGATCTTGAACCTTCTAATGCTACTTCTAGTGATGAGGAAATTCAGAGTGACAGTGATACTCAAATTGTGAAACTACATGATGTTAATGAAACCCCGGGTGTGCAAACGGAACAAAGTGATGAAACTCAACTTGTAAAACTTAAGAAGACTACACAACAGAAAGATGAAACTCGTGATGCTCGATCCGAGGAGAAGGGTCGAACTTTACAGATGAATGTACCTTCTACACGTATTTCTCAAAATGAGTCCCAAGTATCGAGCACAACTCAGTCTCAAAGTGATACTGTAGTGTCATCGTCAAATACAGATCTCGATGGGCCAGTGTATGAAGTAGAAAAACTGCTTGCAACTCGAATGAGAAATGGACAGAGACAATATAGGGTTAAATGGAAAGGTTACTCTCAAACTTCGTGGGAACCAGCCTCGAACGTATCTGAAAAATTAATTCAGCAATTTCATGTCAATAAGACGTTACAGGGGCGCGCACGGCGTCGCCTTCGCAAACGGAAACTATGTGTTTGATGTGTGTTCGTACCCGGACTAAGTCACACTGATTACACTAATGATTGTATAAAGTATACATAGTTTGTTTTTTTTTGCTGTGGTTCATATTGTAATACTTTGTCTTGCATGACAGACTATATAAGTCATTGATGGTCTTAATTCGTAGACCACACCCCGTTGTTGGTGTAACTGATAATGTTTATTATGTATTTAATTCATTACGAAAAAGATGAGACAAATGAATGCAATGCTTAAGCACTCAATTGACCGATGATGATGTTGATGATGATGATGATGTTGATGTTGATGATGATGATGATGATGATGATGATGATGATGATGATGACGATGATGATGTTGATGTGTAATGGTGTAGAATTTCACGATGGTGAAAAAAAAATCACGGTACGTGATGAAGTACGTATAGTAATGAGGATCTTCATGCTGCGATGTGATGTTAACGTACGTAATGTAGTACGCAAATAAAAGTACACCGGGGGTACGAAGTATACTATAAATGATGATTTCTGATGACATGACTCACTACACACGTGCTGTACTGATTGATGGTACCTTATGTTGTACCTTGTGTGAAAAAGGGGTTGACTCTGCAATACTTGCATTGAGTTTTAATTTATCCAGGCTTGTCGGAAGCTTGGCAAATGATAAGATGGTATACGTTTCAAATAATGATGTGGTGAATTTCAGTTGTTGTAGAACTTAATGACCTTTCAGCTTTAAACATTTAGGGGATGTAGTTGATTGATATACATCATACTTGGTGTGTATGATGATGTGTCTAATCTTTTATTCAGTTTTTAAGTTGCAGAACCGATGTTGATGATACCTTCCTCTCCGTTTCATGCAAGGGTTTGGCGGCCGACAAGCTTTTCGTCACTTCGTGACGTTAGTCATGATACGGATTGATAAGTATCGTTCCATCATTTTATTTATGGGTTCAATTCTTTTGTGATGTGACAGAATTCCGTTCTAAGTTGAAGAATAAATTAGTACGTATGACAGAAGACATACTTGGGGTACATTTCCAGTTTGATTAGTACGGACTGCTACTTTTTATATTAGTACTTTTATAATTTGCCAGATTGTATTAAATTGTTTAACAGTTTTTTTTTCAGATCACCAGCTTCACCTTCGTCTAATGTGCGTATTTATAATGTATTTTTACACTTTTTCTTACAGAAACCAGCATCTTCCTTTGGCCTACCTTCTTCATCTCACGTTAGAGATGTCACTTGTTTTCGTTTTCTGATTGTGAATAGGTTATTTCACATGGTCACTGTTCTTTATTTGTTTCAGTCGCTTCTTCGTTCCCTCCCTTCTTCTACTTACTTTCATCACTGGGGTAGTGACAACTCATGAAGCTCGTCTGAATTATGGCATCTTCTTCAAAGATCTTGGTCTTCTGGTAACAACTATCCAGCATTGGCAACATACCTATATCATCATGGTACCTAAAGTAACAGTCATGCCAATACCTAGCCTTCGTTGTATTCAACATTCAGGTAACATGAGCACGATATGTGTAGCTCATGAAGTAATTTTAACATTGTTCATTTTCATCCTACAATTTATTATGAACAATAGAATGCATAGTATGCTTTTCAAGGTGATGACTTGTATTTAACCATTAAAATGCTCATTTCTTTCAGGACAGCTTTGTTTCAAATTTTTCAGGTTCTCACGCCTCCAGTTCCCTTCAATCACACAATGACTCATGCCACTCGATTAGTCACATCCCAGACTACTTGGCTATCTTGACTGGTCACTCTACTCTTTTTGCTGTCAGATCCTAGTCTTTATCTCTGTCATTGTTCTCATTCTCTACCGTCGTTTCAAGAATTTATGTCTGATGGTTGCTCTCTTAACCTCTAATAAGCCTTTGGCTGTTGACGCGAATTCTATTTCATTTCCATCGGGTCCAGTACCTACTGTTCCCCAGGTACTTTCACCTCCACCTCTTCCGTTCTCCTCGTTACCTTCGCCTTACTGCTTATTGTTCTTATTCGTTCTACTAGTTTCTTGTTGAAGACTACAATTTTATCGTACGGAAGTTATCTTAGAACTTTCTAATGGCCAGCGCTTAGTAAATATTTATTTTGTCACACTCCCAGCTTGTCCTAGTCAATATTATTTTACTATTCATAAATGATTCCGTTGTCTTCGCGGAGGTTTCCATGCGTTACACCTCCTGATCTCGATATTACATGGCTTGAGTTACATATTACGATAACCAAACGGAAGAAATCGTGCATCTTCCCCGCGTGCGGCGCATTCTTGTCTCACAGTATGAGACGTGAAAATAAATTCGGTACTCAATCATCCTCTACCCAGGATGTTCGCTCTCATGATTCGCCACGGAAAAAGGCGACGGCTTCGGTTTCTCCGTCACTAATTCAAAGGAAATCCGAAATGGATGAAATTGATTAATGCGTCCATAAATAGTAATTTTCATTTTTATCTCCGGTTATATAGTGATCAGATATTTTGAGTATCGATCATCCATCTCGGAGTTTCTAAGCATGTTAAGCATGTCATTTTGCATGATTGTGTTCAGTATTGTATGGTACACTTTTATCGCAGCAGTTGGCAACGGTTTTGTCAATTGTTGAGATTAAAAACATTATATTAACCTTTTGTAATTGGTGTTGGAACTTATATTCATACGAATACGCGATGCTGCTCTATCGTTTGTATTCATTCTCTGTGCTTTATTGTTCCCGGCGTGCTTATGTTGTTGGCGGCATCGTTGTTGCCTCATTCTATTGCAACTTTATGATAAGCCTAAATGTGTGTGTCGAATTCTTTCATTACTTGCTCTAAACAAGCACCATTACTACTGTTCTTATTTTTGAATACAAGTATTTATTTTCATTTATAATTTCTAGATGTGTTCATTTTTTTTGGCCGTTTCTTGTAGTGTGTATCAAGTTTTTATGTCGGTTTCATACACTTTTTAGAGGTGCTACGCATACTTCTATACTATTTGTCTTCGGATCATTGCCAGGTATTCACTTTGCATGACAATAGACTTTGTCATCGTTTTTATTCCATTTTGTGTAAACGTTATTTTACAGACACTCATACTCTTTGTAACCTTACGATCTGTGTGCAATAACGTTACTGTACTGTGTGTAATCACTTTGATGTTGTATTAACAATAATATTTATGTTGTGTCCGCTTCGCTAACACACCTTAAACTTATTCCTTTTATGTGTTTACAATTAGTACACTGAGTCTGGTAGACAAGAGTCTCACAGATGCTTGACATCATGTGCACTCAACTTTATATGTTTTCGTTGGTATTGTGGTTTTTTTATATTGACCACTGCACATTGCTCGTATTTCGAGTATCTTGTTTCAATTATTGCTCTCTATTTACATTATCTTATGTGTGTGTGTTTTTTTTTGTTCTCATTGTTCAATGATGGTTTATATTTCGTTGTACTCAACGTTTTATGCTCATGTTAACTTTTTCTCTCAATGACATATTTAAGACTTTTATTTTATAATGATTTCTTTTGTAGTAGACATCTCTTTTCCGTCTTACTTATTTTTACCCCTTTATTTTATTGCTGATGACGTTCCTTATAGTACCGTCCCGTCCTGTATAACATTCCTTCCCTACACACGATTGGAATTTACGCTTCATTCATGAGACCTTTTCACCCTTTAGTACCAAGTCTGGTCGATATTAACGTCGCACACGCGCAGCCCCTTTTCGTCTCTTAGTTTTGTGGTAGTCCATCGCTCGCCCACGCGCTGCCCCTTCTTTTCGTTCTCCACATGCACCTTACAGCTCTCTCTCTTCCTCTTCTTCTTTTCTCTTTCTTCTCTAAGTTATCTGTTTATTTCAGTGTTCCTCCTATATGTTATTTCGGCCTACATTTTGTTGTTTCACACGTGTTCGTTCTAGCGTCACTGTCATCAATTTGCCTTCTAAAGTACCTTGCAATAACATAGTGTTTGTTCATGTTTTCATAACTTCTTCTACAACTTGTTCAATTATTTGTTTTGCATTTTAACGGCATTGTTAGTATCTCATGTTTCTTGAATCCTGTGCTCAAATTCTCCCATGATGATTTTATTGTTTTTCTTTGTTCCCATTTTTGAGTGATGTGGTATAATGAATTATGGTATATAATGTATTAGTCTTTGCCGTTTTCACCAAGTTTATAGACCGTTTGCTTTTCTATTTTTCTTATGTTTATTCCGGTTATTGTGATAGTTTGGTTACTTAGTTTTATCTTGGTGTTGGTAGAATATTAGTCGCGGTGTAGCCATGTCCAATATTTCGTTGTGTCGTAATTAATATTTATATTCAGTGCCTCGGACGCTTTGCTGTGGTTGTGCCATTTATACTATACAAAAATAACACAAAACAAAACAAAAACTTTATCCCTAGACTTTGTGCTACACTGATCAACGTATAGCGCTGCCTTTTGTACTGTTTTCACCTTCTTATTATGTGCGCTACTCCAAGCTTCTACCTCCTTCTTCTTCAATGTCTTCGTCCTTGACGACCGTCAACGTCGCCCAGTGACGTCACCTTCACACCATGCACTTCCTCCACTACTTCAGCCATTGTCTTACCCTTCATTGGCCTTGTCGGACCTTTCTTCACGTCAACCTTCCGCCAGTCTCCGACCGCATGATATCCGTGGTCTTCCTTCTAAAGAAACTACAACACATACAAGAAAAAGTCATCAATGTTCGCCTTTCGTCTGACGCCTCCACAAATTGGATTCCCAAACTTCACCCAACTGGACTGTTGTCCGTCCCCACACTCGTCCCCTTCCTTCAGATGCAGAGAGCATCTCCGAAAAGCCATCGTACCACTTTCTCACGGAAGTGTGGTCATCTCCCAGATTCCCATATTACAGACAGGGGAGAGCAAAGGCTTTCGCTAAACGAGGTTGGAGCTCTCTTCCCTTCTACTATTCTGTAATTCACGTTTCCATCCCCTTCGTGTGCTCACCCTCAATGCACACTTCCATCCCCCCTTCGCTTGCTGCGTCCTCCTGGGTGCCTCGTCATGTGGGCTTGTCATGGTCGTTCAGACGCCACGTCTTTCTCCATGGTCTTCATTCCACTAATGGCTGACAGGTTCAACACGCCACACCGGAGGGTTGCATGGGGCGGTGACGTCACAATCTTCCATTGGCTACACTTACCCCTTCTTCGTCGTCGTTTCGTCACCTCCAGGTCTACACGTCGATTCTTCAAAAATTGTTGCGCTGGCTCTAGTGCAACCGTCTTACGGTGCTGGTTGGTTTCTCATTGACAACTATCCTCATAACTGTTGTGGCGCTCCGGTCGCTGCGTCAAGAGTCTTCAATTATATCTTTATTTCTAACTTTTAGTGGCACATGGCACTTGGACATGGTTATTTATTGGACATTTTATATTGTGTTTTTGAATTATTTGTGGTTAGTTATGTAGTCATGTGCATGCAATTCTCTTTCGCAATTTTTGTCTATTTCTCAATCTTACCTCATCTTCGCCGGTCCACTTCCTCAAGTCGCTTTAGTTTCAGTCGCTTAATTTCATTGATCTATTTTGGTTTGGGGTGGTCACATTTTTAAGGAGCGAGGACGCTCCTTCGCGGACCAGCGGCAATTGTAACCTTTGGGTATGAGTTATGGAAAATAGTGGTGGGTTTAATGAATCTTCACAGTGCTGATTGCAAGTGGGGAGATAATTAGCTGGTAGCACGTGTTGTAAAATTAACGATGGTCAGAGGGCATTGTCCAGTTGATTCGCTTCGGAGCTCATGCTGGGAATACATTAATGCGGATGAATGATAAGTAGCGTTTAGGCAGCAGTTACTCTTTTGTATAGTAGTAGCAAGCTGGCGTTTTGTGACTAAAGAGATTGATTACGAACCTAAGGTCTGATCAATGGTGTGAATACTTTTGGAGATTATAGTCCACGAGACTCTCGCATGTGGGTGCCAGCTGGACCGATTTATGATGGTACAACGGGATAGTTGTAGGTTGAGGGAAAGAATGGTGTGAATCGCACGATTGACCAATCCGGGACTCGAACCAACGACAGTGCGTTGCTAGCCTGCCCCTTTATGCTGAGGAATCAGCACATTACCTTTTATGGATAGGATAATGATTTGCCTATGCTTAAGGATTGGTTAAAGAGAATTAAGCTTAGGATGGGTAAAAGAGAAATATTAGGATTAGGTGTATAAAATATTCAGACAGTAGTTGTAAGAGGACAGAAAGGAGACAGACACGAGAGCTCGAGGGAAGAAGAAAGAACACGAGTGAACGAGGGGGCGACACTCCGGCCCTGATGTTCTGTTAGGACTTAGAGTGAAAAGTAGATATTTCCAAGGAGAGGAAAAGTGTGGTGACAGAAC
Organism: Oncomelania hupensis; assembly: GCA_036898135.1. NCBI lineage: Eukaryota > Metazoa > Mollusca > Gastropoda > Littorinimorpha > Pomatiopsidae > Oncomelania > Oncomelania hupensis. The sequence continues at coordinate 35,551,804 of CM072527.1, read as the reverse complement.
ATTGAGAATGGGGTAAGGACCAAACAGACTTGTTTTACTTTCCTTGTATTGTTGGTTATAATGTATGTGCATGCGAGTTTGATGTTTATTGATTGTCATGTATTAAGTTAGATTATTAAAAAGGTATATAAAAGGGAAACAAGCTGTAGTTTATTGTGATTTATTTGAGCGCATGGCAAACCCTCTTGAATGGCAGTGAGACTGATTCTATTTTGTATGTCTTGATTATAATTTGGTTTGTCATGCCCGATTCCCCGTACAAATTAGTTAGTTAGTTAGTAACCTCTCACAAGATAACGCAAATAGGGATGCGTTACACATATATGACTGAAATCACAGAATGTGAGTGTAAACGATACGAGGAACCACTGTATGATTATGTCCCCGCCTAAAATCTGTATCATTGTTGTGAATAAAATGACTGAGTCTGAGTCTCTCTCTGTCTGTCTGTCTGTCTGTCTGTCTGTCTCTCTCTCTCTCTCTCTCTCTCTCTCTCTCTCTCTCTCTCTCTCTCTCTCTCTCTCCTCCCCCATCTCCCTGTGCCGTCCTCCAGCCACCTTATAACACACAGGAGTCCTTATCAGACCTTTATACAGTGTTGGAAGTATCTCACTTACCCCATCCCATCTTCTCGTCGCCTTACAGGCACGTCAAAGAACCCAGTCTTAGGTCAGTCGAGTCGTACGATTGACAGGCTAAAATAAATCATCGTACACACATTTTAGGAGTCAAAGCCAATGGTCCAGTTAGGGAGTCAAGCCATGGGGGTCAAGCACAGAGGTTGCAGATAACAAGTCGGTAGCCAGGTAAGGGCGATTACAGAGTGGGAGTAGGATGTGGGGAGGTGTGTGGGGGTTAGTTGAATGAATGAGCATTGAAGTTTAACGTCTACAGCCACCATTGGCGATACGGCAGACAGGGATAACCATCCCATGGAAGAGGGGCTAAGGACCTAAATGAACACTGAACCACCAACGCAAGCAAACTGCTAAGATGGACAGTGGAAAAGGGCCACTTTTTAGGCTGCCCACCACAGGATTCAAACCTGGGTCATCGACGTGCAGGCAAACGCTCTACCACTGAGCTACGACCATGGGGGGACATGCAGTGGGTTTTTACTCTACACTGTGCACCAACCTTCACCTCCACCTCCCCACTATTCTCACATTTTGTTTGTTGTTGTTTGTAGATTATAGTCACACGACACTTTCGCATATAGGTGACTACTGGACCGATTTATACTGACACCAGCGGGCCAGTTGTTGGCGACCTTTCGGTTACTAGCAAGACGCTCTTACCAACTGAGCTACCCGGCCCCTAAATCTCACATTTTAAGAGATCTTAAACATGGAGAAGTTCTAATAGTCTTTACACTTGTGTTAAAATCACAACACGTTGTAATCGATGTGTCCCAGACCGTTCTTTATTTTATGATTTTTACATAGCGTTTTTCTTCAGCTCAGGAACTACTTAAGGCGTTTCCATTGTTTGAGCTATATAGGCGTCGCATTGCAGGTTGTAAGCCTAATACCGTATTAGATAAGTATTTTTCTTCTTATGAACCACCCCCCACCCCCCTCCACACACATACAACTTAATCATTGATTTCGTGTCTACTTTTGGATGTTGGCACATTGCCCAAATAGGGTTCGTCGTTGGAAAGATGGAAGGGATGGAACTAGAGTTCATTGTCAGCATCCTGGATGTAACACTTATTAAATGCTGTCCTCCGGTGGAATGAGAGAATTAGCCTACAGGAAATATCTATCTACCATTCTCTGCTGCCAGTGATTTGTAAACCTGTGTGAATATCTGCCATAGGTAGGCCTACAGATAGCTATGTCGCTATGTTCTCGGCTCGTCAGTGTACAAGCTTGCTGAAGCTCTTTGGAACGCGGAAGGCGTCAAATGCGCGTGCAATTGCACGCCCATCTAGTAGCTGATTGGCCAAAAACTGTCACGCCAAACTGCGCAACCGCAAATGCACACGCAATTGCACCCGCATTTAGTCGCTGATTGGTCAAAACTTACACGCCAAACTGCGAAAGCGCCAAACTGCACATCGGATGTTAATTAAGAGGAATTCCAAAGCATGGAACGGGAAAAAAACATCAGAAAACGCGTTTAGATACCGTAAGCTTTGCACTGCCGCCATATTGAAGACCGTGGTGCGCGCGATGCGAGATAATTCTCAGATTATTTACAAAACCAAAGTAAATTATTAGAACATTTTAAAATAATTTGGGGGGAGGGGGTAGAGAGGATGTAGGCAGGGGAGGTCTTGGGAGGCGAGGGTTACATTGTAAATTAGTTGTCAATTTGCATTACATTATTTTGGTACAAAGAACGTATTTCTGGACATTTCCCATTCCTAGTTTTAATGTGACTCGTAGGTAAATGCGTGGGCAATTGCGTGTGCATTTGCACTTGCCCAGTTTGGCTTTACAGTTTTATGCCAATCAGCTACTAGATGGGCGTGCAATTGTGTGTGCAGTTTCGCGTGCAATTGCATGCGCATTTGGCTTTCCGCGTTCAAATGCACAGCAAATCTACAACGAAAAATACAAAGAAAGGAGATGAGGTGCTACAGAAGACTTCTGGGCATTTCCTATACCCAGCACATCACCAACGACGAAGTCCGACAGACAATCACACAAGCCATTGGACAATACGATGACCTGCTCACAATGGTAAAGAAACGGAAACTCCGATGGTATGGCCACGTCACCAGATCATCAGGCCTTGCAAAAACCATCCTGCAAAGCACGGTGCATGGAGGCAGAAGAAGAGGGAGACAGAAAAAGAGGTGGGAGGACAACATTCGAGAATGGACTGTCTTGACACTGAAGAAGCCATGAGGGTTGCTGAGAACAGAGAAAGATTGAGTACGCTGGTTAAATGATCATTTGTGGTGCCCCAACGACCTTTGAGTTACGGGATAGGATAGGATAGGATAGGATACAATCAAGTGAGTGATTTTCCAAAACATAAGAAGAAGCCTGAATTAAGTTCTCAGAAAAAAACACAACATCTTCAATGCACAAAAAGTACCCATAATTTGGCCGGTTGGCAACCGAGATGATAGAGGTGCTTGAATGTAGCCAGTCAATCAATCAGTCAATCACTAAATCATTCAGTCGTAGGCGCCATGAATCGCCATGTTTTGGCTGGTTTGGCTCGGAAGAGTCCGCTGGACCTAAAGCAACAATCAATCAATCAATCAATCGCCATGTACCATATGGGTTATATAAGCCTAAATAGTTGTATGATGATGATGATGTGATGGTGGTGATTATTGAGATGATGATGATGATGATGATGATGACGACTACCACTACTACTACTATTACTACTACTACTACTACTACTACTACTACTACTACTACTACTACTACTACTACTACTTCTACTACTACTACTACTATTATTATTATAATAAAGGCGTAATAAATAAAATCTGGCGGCATTTTGAGGACCAAAAATGAAAGCCAAATAATTCAGAAACGCAGCACATAACTATACGCCTATTCTTTGAAACACGGTCTCAGAAGAATTGCGACATTCAACGAAAAATCGTGCAGTCTGTTGCAGGAGAGGTTGCGTACTGAGGTTGGAATACAAGGCAGGACATAAGACTCATCTCTTTTCTTTTTTTTTTCTTCTTTTTTTCCTCTGTTTTACAATTTATTTATTTATTTATTTATTTGCTGCAGAAACTATTTTTCGTTTTCAGCATGTCTTTACCACATGAAGTAGGCCTAATTGTGAACTGTATAATTAAGCTTGCCCATTGGTCGTATAGGAACTGAATACTATCATCGGTGTCTCTGCCAGACTTCGTTCTCCTATGTTCGGTCGCATGGGCCTGTTTTTAAGTTACATTGGCCCTTCTAGTTTCACTCATCCTCATTTTATTATGGCTGCAGCCTTCCACGTTCATCCTCTTATGGTATCTTACTAACTACACCACCACCCATCTCCCCAACCCCGCACACACCATTATTCCCTTCCACCACCACCCCCCCACCCTCGCCCACACACACACAGTGCCGGGGGTAGGTTTGCAGAGGAGGGAGAACAAGAGAGAAATTTGAAGACGAAAGCCGATTACCTCCAGTCCTGTCGTCTGTCCGATAGCCACTTCGCCCCGACCTCCAATATTGACTCCGGCGATCACAGCGTCCTTGAAATCGTTCCTACCTAATCATTCATGTCCTGCAGCACGGTAAAAAAAAAATCCATGGTGAAAAAACCCCAAGATGTAAGTTAGGCCTACTTTTTGTTCTAACTGCACATTTCAGTTCAACCCTAGTGTTAAAAGAAGCACTATTTTCCCAGCTTTATGAGAGGGCTGGCCGTTACAGAAGAATGTCGCCTGCGCCAGGACTTTACCTCGATCAACCCCCTCCCCCCCCCCCCCATGGCCTGTCGGTCGGAAGGAAAGTTTTTTTTTAATTATTATTTTTTTTTAGTAACTCCTCAGTAGCGGTAGAGCGAATCGTGGTAGTTTGTTTTTTTTTTAAAACAGGGCCATAGATGTGACGGTGCCAGACGCAGAAGGATGCACAGCGATCAGAACGACTTGCGAATCTTCGTCGTAGTAATAGCAACAACAGCAGAAGCAGTAGAAGTAGTAGTAGTATAAATAATAATAGTAGTAGTAAGTGACAGCAACAGTAGTAGTAATAGAAGCAGCAGCAGCGATAGTAGTAATAGGAGCATCAGTAGTAGTAGTAGTAGTAGTAGTAGTAGTAGTAGTAGTAGTAGTAGTAGTAACAGAAGCAGCAGCGGTAGGAGGAGGAGAAGAAGCAGCAGCAGCAGTAGTTGTAGTAGGAGCAGTAGTAGCAGTGGTGGAGCTGTGTTGTTGTTGCTGTACTTTCATTGTCGTACTTCTTTGAGAACCATGAAGAAACCAACGCCTTCAGAATCTCTATGAGCAGGTAAATGCTTTATATAAGAACAGTTACTTTGCTGGTATTGAGTTCATAACATCTGACTGTTTAGCAAAGTCTCATAAATGATCTTTCCCTATGATAAAATCCAGGATTGCGACCGATTGAGGCAAACGTTACCCAAAAACGTTTTAAAATAGGAATGGAATGGTTTCCAACAGCTTTTTTTTTTTTTTTTTTAAATAGGAAAGACTCCTAGCGGAACTCAGTGGAACACTAAGATAAACAAGATGGCAAGCCAGTCAAACTTACTCTCAGACACGAACATCCCATTTGAATCAAATACTTAACAATTAAACTGTGTCTTCTTCACACTAAAAACTAAATGACAGACCACTCTTTGAACTAGTTACATCTCGCTAAACGCGTTCTAAATCGGTGTTTCCAAATTAGAGATGAAGCGCAAAATACGTTTAGATAATGATTGACCCCAGCGGCCTTGACTTTAGAGAAAGAGCAAATGCGATTTCATGAAATGCAAAGCAACAGTTAAAGTGTCTGCATTGTAGAATTCATCAAGAACGGCCCAGTTCATAATGGTTGACGCCTGCGGCCTTGACTTTAGAGAAAGAGCAAATGCGATTTCATGAAACGCAAAGCAACAGTTAAAGTGTCTGCATTGTAGAATTCATCAAGAACCGCCCAGTTCATAATGGTTGACGCCTGCGGCCTTGACTTTAGAGAAAGAGCAAATGCGATTTCATGACATGCAAAGCAACAGTTAAAGTGTCTGCATTGTAGGATCCATCAAGAACCGCCCAGTTCATTTGGGAGATTGATTGATTGATTGATTGATTGTTGCTTTAGGTCCAGCGGACTCTTCCGAGCCAAATCAGGACCGGACAACCCCCGATCCGCATAAAAGATCTGCTGAAACAACCCTAGTGGGAAAACTGAATGCCCTCCACCGGCCAGCCACTTTCTTTACAATAAAGACATCCCACGCAGGGGACGGCTGAGGCTTTACCCCAACTAATCGAACCCCCGGTTACAAAAACAAAATAGAATACAAACATCATTATAAATTATCAACAAAACATATACATATAAAATGCCTATATTGCTAAATAATAACATCATAGGAAGCCCTAGTGACCACCCGGCAGAAAGCGTCCAACACTCCCAAGCTGATCCAACAGACCTCATACACAAACAAGGAGTCTTGTCCAGGAAGAGTTTTCAAGAAAAAAGGTAGGTCATTGATCTAGCGAAGAAGAAGATAGTATAGCAGAGTGATAGGACAGAGCAGGAATGGGAAAGAGTAAATGAGGAAGACAGCGACAGTGGGAATTTAAAGCACTAAATTTTCAGAAAGTGGGGAAACTATTTATACTGAAACCCCCGGCACCCCAACGGGGGTACTGTTGCCGCAGTGATTTGGGAGATGAAACAAAGAGATTGTCTGAAACAGAAAACTGACAAACCAACTGACCGATCGACAGACAGACAGAAACACTGACCAACGGAGTGTCATATTAAGACGGGATACGAACTCAGGCATCGGCATACCAAAAAAATATACAAAATCGGTTTGGCGGTCTTTGAAAGTTTGAGAAAAACGTGTTTATAAGTTTTAAAAAAAATTTTGACCCCAGCGACATAGACCTTTAGAAATGGCTAATGCAATTATACTAGAGCCTGGCTACTAAATGTGGTGATGTTCCCACATTTTGGACCAAATCTACTCAGTGGGTCTTGAGATATGGTGTGCAAAGGAACGACTGACAGACTGACCATCAGTCCGACATTTGGCTCGTTCTGACTCCTTACTTCATCAAAATGTTTACTTACAATTCTGAGAATATCAAATGGAAAAAAGAGACAGTTTTTAAATTAAGTGTTCTCTGATTACAGCTCACGCATCGACTACTAGTACAATGAAATAAACTGCCAGAGGGAGGTGCATTTCAATCATACACGTCATATTACAAGACTTCGTAACGAGAGTGCCGTTTTATAATACAAACTTAGGAAGCATACTTCTGGCTAACTTAACCACAGCTACCACAAACTACAAAATAGTTTAATCTGAATACAAGAGAAAACTATACCTAAAAGCTAAAACGGGATAAGATTCAGCCGAACACAACAGTCTACCTCGAAAACGAAACCCAAGAAGATTCCAACCAAACGTAAGTCATAACCACAGGACTGCTACCCTATCCTATCCTATCCTATCCTATCCTATCCTGTCCCCGTAACTCAAAGGTCGTTGGGGCACCACAGAGGATCATTTAACCAGCGTACTCCATCTTTCTCTGTCCTCAACCACCCTCATGACTTCGTTCAGTGTAAAACCAGTCCATTCTCGAATGTTGTCCTCCCACCTTTTTTTCTGTCTCCCTCTTCTTCTGCCTCCTTGCACCGTGCCTTGCAGGATAGTTTTTGCAAGGCCTGATGATCTGGTGACGTGGCCATATACCATCGGAGTTTCCGTTTCTTCACCACTGTGAGCATGTCATCATGTTGTCCAATGGCTTGTGTGATGGTCTGTCGGACTTCGTTGTTGGTGATGTGCTGGGTATAGGAAATGCCCAGAAGTCTTCTGTAGCACCTCATCTCCGAACCCACAGGACTGCTAAGTTTGTAATAGAGAGAGATTTGGAAGTTCACCGGTAACGTTGTTACTGCCATTAGACAGCAGGGCGGTTTATTGTTTGTAGCAGCGAGATGTCGCTGTACATGGTTAGCAGTAGTAGGACCTGATGGTGTGGGCAAAAACGCCTTGATCACGCAGCTGGTCTTACCACACGACGCCCCTTACGCTGGAAGAGTGTCGCAGGATGCAAGTGGTCATCGACAACGAGATGTGCATGCTGGACATACTGGATACCGCGGGCGTGGAAGACTACAGCAACATAGGTGACCAGTCCATGCCGGTCGGTGTTACGTTGAAACGCGAACGATAGCATGTCTGAAACGCGCACGATAGATCTAATTGTTTCGATTTGCAAAGTATTCAATAATAGAGTTTATTTACCTTTGATTTGAGTTTGTGTTGTGGTTAGAGGAAGCTTTGTATAACGTTGATAATTTTAGTTGGTCGATATTATTGGAGAATTCTCTAGATTTGCCTGTTTACTGTCAATAGAAGCTTCGCGAGAAGGCGTAGAAATTTTGAGAACATGCTTGGACAGAAAGGAAAGATGTATGACGTAAGACAGTGATGACGAAGTTAGAAGCGATTGGTTAAATTGCGTCATACTCGATTGATCCAGGGTGTTCGGGAGAAGAGAGAGGCTATATATGTGCCGCACTGTTTTGAGAGATTGGTGTGTTGTGTTGTTGTAAAAGTGAAAAGGCGATTGTATGCCTATGTTGATGTGTGCTGAATAAAAGTGGAAAACTTCATACGAAGACTTAGTGACTTGTATGCTGATTGAACGGGTTGCGTGGATAATCGAATCCGAACTTACACTCATCAGGAGAATTCACGCATTGGGGCTGAATCTACTACTGATAGAAAACACCACCATCAAACGGAGTGTAACAGTCGGCAAGGGCTTCGTGTGCGTGTACGCTGTCGACCGGCCTGAACCCTTCTCCCACCTCACCCCTTACAGAGATAGGATCCACGGGCGAAGGAATATGAGGACGTCCCCATGGTGTTGGTAGGCAACAAGGTCGACGTACACTAACCGGCAGGTGGAGCAGCAACAGGGTTTAAGACTTAGTAGAACTGTTCCGCGTGCCCTACGTGGAAACTTCCTCCAGAACGGGGAACGGAGTCCGCGAAGCATTCTACGTTCTGGTCCTAGAAATCCGAGAGCACAGGAACCCAAAGGTTAAGCTTGATCAGGCGGAGGAGCTATAAAGGAGAAACCGGGCAGCACTGATAAGAAATGCTGTGAGGTTTTATAATATCCATAACAAGCATCGAACCTCCCTCTTCTCACCCCCAGTTTAAAAGGTACAAACCATGGAAAACTACCTATAGTTTACTGCTTGTAATTGTTGTTTACCAATCCTAATATTATTCACCATGTGTTGCTTGTTAATCACTATTGAACGTTCCATGACATTCACAATCAATGAGTATGAATGATTAATTGCAGGATCGGCTCTTCGTTACATTAAAAAGGGAACATTAATTTACTTGCTCCATTTTACAAGCTGTAGCGCAGCATTAATTTGTAGGAATACAAAAAGATCTTAACTTGGCTTTGACGGTAGAAGATTTACAACTTGTTCTTAAAATGTACCCGGAATTTAAAATTCATTGTATGATTTTCTCTTCTTTTTTTCTTTCTCTCGGGTATAGTTCGTATTCTAATGTAAAGATTTTTTAACTTAAGGTTTTGCTAACCATAAATTATGTGGACATTAATAGTAGGAATTGCTATTTGTTCCCTTTTTTAACCAGTCACAAAGCGGACTGTCATAAATGGCCAAGTATTTTAGAACTGTAATCTCCATTGGACAAATCTATTTTAAGAATGACGGACTCCCTGTTTTCTATCATTTCAGCATAGACTATACTACGAGTGGGTCTCCACTTAATCTTTGTTTCAAACTGTATCTTGTTAGGGTCCAACGGTTTTTTTCCAGATAGAAATGTTACGTGAGTGTTTAGGTTTACTTTACGCTTAATTTATCACCTAAAGTAAATATATAATTCAAGAACTTTCATGTGGCAAATCATTAAGAGTTTTACCACATGAAGTGAGTGATTTGTTTAGGTTTATCTAACGCTAGTATACCTACTTGTTAGAAGATAGGAAACTTAGTTGATTTTATTTTTAGGTTTACAGTTGATTTAAATCGTTTAAACATGGTTAAATCTGTAAATAATCATTGCTCAGGCTTTTATTCAAGGATCACGCTTACAATAGTGATAGAAAAAGTTGGTGATTTTCTTAGGTTTATAGTTTATTTAAATCGTTTAAACCGGGTTAAAAGTTTTAAATGATTATCGGTCTTTTTTTTCAAGGCTGACGCATACGATAGAATAGAAATGTTGGTGATTTTTTTCACTTCTCATTTTGGGGTTCGTTAAAAACTTATACTTGTGATAGGATTAAAAGAAAAGGTTGAGGTGATTTTATATAGATATATTTAGGTTGATTTAAATACTTAAACCAAGAGTAGCCACTTTACATGATTATTGCTCAGGCTTTTATTGAGGAACGACGCTTGTGATATGATAAAACTGTTTGGTGATTTTTGTTTTGATTTCATTTAAATAAGAAAAGGTGATAGGATATACCTATTTGGTGGTATGGGGTTTGGTGAAATTAAAACCTGATAGTGGAGATGGTTAAAACGAACAACAACACAACTTTGGAGGATTTTATTTTTAGGTTGCGGCTGATTTAAATCTGTAAAATAGGATTACGAAATAAATCATTGTTGGTTAAGTTTTACTTAAAACTGATATGTATGACAAAGAAATTCATTTTGATGATTTTTATTTTGGTTTCATTTTTAATAAGGGAGTGTAGAATGACGTTCGCGGTCGCTATTGTTTTGTATAAAAACTGACGCTTGTGATAAAATAGAAACTTTGGAATATTTGTTTGGAAGTTTCGGTTGATTTAAATCCTTAAACCAGGAAAAAACATCTTTATTTTGTCAATACTCGTGATAGGATAGAAAAATTGGTGAATTTTGTATTGGTTTCATTTAATAAAAGATAGTAAAAGGATAGGAATATTGGTGACTTTAAAAAACATAAGAAAGAGTGCTAGGAACGCTTGTCGCGATATTCGTCAATGTTTGATGTACAGTACAAAAGCAAATAGTTCCATTGTCTTTCGGAGGATGGCGTAGGGCGGATTGAGTTAGATCATGGCCAACGCCTTGAGCAGTTCTTGAGCTGCAAAATCGCGCGATGTAAGAACGATTAATAAATCTAATAAGGATTGTGTTCAAGATACTGTTACTAACTCCAGCTCCCCTCCCTTGTTTTGTTTAGCGAAACTATCTACGGCTACTAACTGCTTGCGTTGTAAACAAAAAGTCTACCTTAATTGAATTTAAGAAGACGAGCATTATGTATATAAGTAAGAAAACAATTAATTAGTGAAAAAAAAACTTTATTTAATGCAAACGTTCGTTCGTTTCGTGTTTTTTGCTTTGCCATGCAAATTTCCAGGTAAAATGTCCTATAGTTTGGACTTAATTTAGTGAATGACATTAACAAATTAGTATGCTTACATCTTATATTTCATCATGTACACTTGCATGTCAATAATTTTAGGGCTTGTACATGCTGTAGCAACAGCAGTAGCAGCAGCAGCAGCACCATCTTCGTCCTTGTTTGATTTTGGTTTTAATGGTGGTTTATAAAAAAATCACGAATTACTGTAAAGCTGTTCCTAGAATATGAATTAATCATTCTAGTTTGGACTGGACAGTGTTTCACAGAAAGTGTTTTAGATGAGGTGTTTTAGATTATAAGTTTTATATAAGATGTTTTAGATTATAACTTTTAGATAAGATGTTTTAAATGATTCGGAAACGACTAATATCAAACAAATATTTTATAACAACATAATTTTCCTTTGCCATCTAAAAGTGCGTAAATTATTTTGATCTTAAACTTAGCTTTGGGTAATGAGTTTTGCTTGTAGAAAACAACGTTATAGATGATTATATAAACCAGTGATAACAAATTCATACAGTCTGTTGATTGCTATTCCCTAGGCCTAAGTTACATCCCTGTGGTTTGGAGCTCGAGGTGATAAGAGAATGCGTGTAATATATACATACAACTTTGGCAAGAACATCACCAATTCAGTTTGGACATGTTTCGTAACTGACTTCACATTTTCAAATCGAAGTAAATAATGTAACAGCAGTTCTGATTTCAATGTGTTTTGTTTTATTTGCAATATTACGTGACGTTCTTGTGTGGGAAACTGAATTTGGTGCGTACACTCTTTCAATTTAAGCTTATTTTGACTGTCTCTCTGTCTCTTTGTCTGTCTTCCTCTGTGTGTGTATGCGCGCGCGTGTATGTGTGTGTGTGTGTGCGTGTGTGTGTAGGTGCGTGTGAAAACTATACATTTATTTTCGTTCAGTGAACTTCTGAACCCACCCCTACCCCCTTCTCTCTTATACACCCCTTTCTCCTTTCCATCTCCCCCGATAACTTTGGACAGATAATGCATGCTGCACTGTTTGTTGAGAGCCACTCAAAAACATAAGGTTTTCATTTTTATTTCCTTTGGTCTGGCTTTTGAAATTGAAAACTTTGAAGTTAACTTTGAAGATAACCACATTTACTCCCCTTCCTCATCCTCCCCTTTCCCGCCACACACACACAGTCTTTCCCCATTCCCTCTGTCGCCACTTCCCCATCGGCCAGCTAGCCGTCACCTCCGTTCAACCTCTGTTCAGCCATTTTCCAGACACCCTTCTAACATCCACCCTCTCCATCATCTCTCTCTCTGTCTACGTCTGCCTGTCTGTCTGTCTGTCTGTCTGTCTGTCTGTCTGTCTCTCTCTCTCTCTCTCTCTCTCTCTCTCTCTCTCTCTCTCTCTCTCTCTCTCTCTGTTGTTCGCATCTTGTATCTTTATTATAACTACCTTCCTTGTCATGTTCTTATTCCTCCTCCATCTTCTCCTTCCTCTCCTTCTCTGTCTCCCTTCTTCTTCCTGTTATTGATCTTCTTCTTCTTCTCCTCCTCCTCCTCATCTTCTTCTTCTTCTTCTTCTTCTTCTTCTTCTCAAACATTCTCCTCCTACTCTTCCTCCTCCCGCCTCATTCTTTTTCTCTTAATCCTTTCTTTTTTTGTCCTTCTGCTTCTCCTTCTTTTCTTCTTCTTATTCTTCTTCTCAAACATTCTCCTCCTACTCTTCCTCCTCCCGCCTCCTCCTCCTTCTTTTTCTCTTAATCCTTTCTTTCTTTTGTCCTTCTGCTTCTCTTTCTTTTCTTCTTATTCATCTTTTTCTTCTTCTTCTTCTTCTTCTTCTTCTTCTTCTTCTTCTTCTTCTTCTTCTTCTTCTTCTTCTCCTTCTTCTTCTTCTTCTTCTTCTTCTTCTTCTTCTTCTTCTTCTTCTTCTTCTTCTTCTTCTTCTTCTTCTTCTTCTCCTCCTCCTCCTCCTCCTCCTACTTTGTCTTCTTCTTTTTCTTCTTCTTTTTATTCTTCTTCCTCTCCTTCTTCTTCTTTTTTCTTCTCCTTCTTCTTCTCAATTTTCCTCCTCCTACTCGACTCTTCCTCCTCTCGCCTCCTCCTCCTCCTTCTTCTTCTTCCTTCTTTCGCATAGCCGCTGTTATCAACCCACCGTCCCCAACTCACCCCTCTCCCCTACTCCCCACTGACACTGATCGCGACTCTCTCTTCCTTGTCCACCACCACCTACACCTCATCCCTTACCCCGATGTTTTGTACGTGCACCTAATAACTTTCTCCATGAACAGTATCAGCTGTCGGTGTGTCGTGCCTCTCCTTCACGTTAAAGAAAATATTTATTTTAAAAAAATCCAACAAAATCCAGCCAGCGGTGAAAATAACGTTTTCCGATCACAGAGAGTGGCTGGAATCGATACTGCCAAGAATCAATGGGCAGTTCATCCTTGATCGCCCAAAATCACGCATGTTTCCCTGACCGTGCCCTATACGATTTCAAGACCGGATTGCCACAGACTGGTACAGCTACACCAGTGTCGCCTACACAAATACACCCAGCGCGCACTAGGTCCCTTCTCCCCAATCACCGGGCGCCCAGGATTGTGCTCAATCGTCTGGGCGTCAGACTATGCGCCCAAAAGTTGCAAGTGGGCACTTCGGGCAGCTTAATTTAGATCCTGTATCGGTCAGTACTTTGAGCGGCTCTTGAGTACGAAAAGCGCTATATAAAAGTGATTAAATAAATGCATAATAAAATAAATATTTAACAAAATAAATACATATATACATAAAAATATAATAAAATTTAAACTAAATTTCCACACAATGTGGGGATACGATTTTATACAAAAACCCTCGGCACCCCAACGGCGGGGGGGGGGGGGGGGGGGGGGGACATAATACTGCGCCCTATAGAATTTCAAGACAGGATTGCAAAATGCTGGTTCTCATTAACCAGTAAGACGCATCTTAATTAATTTGTAAAAATCCAACAAAGATTCCTATAAGGTTTCAGGACAAGGTTCGCAACATTCTGGTACCCCTCGGCCAGAAATAAGCATCTTATTGACAAACTAAAAACTGAAATTGAAACAATGCGGTATCCAATAATTTCATTGCAAAACTCCGATGCCCATCATCATCATCATCATCATCATCATCATCATCATCATCATCATCATCATCATCATCATCATCATCATCATCATCAGCAGCAGCAGCAGCAGCATCATCATCATCATCATCATCATCATCATCATCATCATCATCATCATCATCATCATCATCATCATCAAGCAGTCTTTTTATGTTGTTGTTTCTTTTTAATCGGTCAATAAAGTTTTGTTGTATTGTATTGTATTGTGTTGTGATGTGTTGTATCTGGGCATTTCCTATACCCAGCACACCACTAACGACGAAGTCCGTGTCACGTCACCCGAATGGGATTAGTGACTTCAGCTCAAACAGCGAATGAAGGGATAAAAACTAAAAGAAAACTAACACAAATGCCAGATGAACATTTACACTCTTTTATTCAACGCACAGACATACAGAAGAATGGGAAAGCTAGCCCTACTCCAACCCTTATCCGGACCCACAACCCCAACAATTAACAAACAATTACCTCCCTTGCCTAATCCGTGACCCCTTGACGCTGGACACAAGATGCCAACACAAACAAGATATAACAATATGAAAATAAAGCGGAAGTAATACAACTGATGGCTTAAGTGTACAGTCACCAAGACTTGAAGATATGTATTTAATTATTAGCAGACTCTCTATACACAGTATAACAGTTCGTTTTTCAATACGAACTTAATTAAATTGGCTGAAATTGATATTTCAAGTGTTCATTGTCTCTTCACACTGATTTCCAGAAAATCACCAAACTGATATAACTATCACAAAATATAATAAAGAGACACTGCTTGAAAATTCACTGGATATTTAGTATGTTTTATTTGCGCGTAATGTATGTATATATGACTGTGAAAGTGTATAATCCTGCGACTGTAGAACCCAATGGGTAGGTTCCTGGACGTAAGGGTCTTGTAGCGCCCAGGTGGCGATGGTCGCGCGACGTTTTAACTCGGCACCAACGACACTGGCATGGGGCAACAGCAGCCAATCACCAGACAGCAACTGTAGGCTGTTCAGTAAGCGTAGCCGCTGTCAGCAGTTTTCTAGCTTTACCTACTGAACGAAGCGCTTTCCCTCAGCCGCTGGCAGCCACTGGCAGCATAGTGGGGAGGTTACTAACTAGCAAAGCAAAATGGCGGACGTGGTATGGCTTTCGTTTTATTGACGGATCAACAGAATTACGCACCTCACTGCTCCATATGACTTCTATTATTGCTGCAATTGTTGATGTGATTCTTTGTACAACAGTAATCGCAATTTATAAGTCATCGTCAGTAAATGGACAAAATGAATCAAGGGTAGCCATCTTGATTACACAGTGTGCGTCAGAATTCGTTCAGTGGACCGAGCATTCGCTGAGTAAGCGGCAGAGCGAGCGGCTGTCGGTACTGTACACGCTACAGTACAACACGAACAATAGTAGTAGTAGGCCCAATCTGGTCAACAAAATAAACCATCTTACTAGGCCGTCTCTACATTGTAAACAATACATGGGAAATAACACCTTCCGCCGTCCGCCATCTTGACCTGTTTATGTATGCATTACAACAATTCACAATTCTTCTATAATTTATATAACTTCTTATGAACATGATTATTTATACAAATACAAATGCATTATTCATCCATTTCTGATCAACAATCCTGATTCATCCTCTCTCTCATCTTCATCACCCCTCTAGCATACTATAATACATCGTCACCCCTCTCATATATTCATCCCCCCTTTCACATATTATAATATATACTACATCGTCACCCTTGACCTCATTTTTCATCATCCCTCTCTCATCTCTATCACTCCTCTGGCATACTATAAAACATAATCGCCCTTGACCTCATTTTGGCAACAACGTCAACAACATTATCCCATTTTACATCTTCATCAAGAAAATAATATAAAATTGCTATTTATCAATATATCCCTTTCCCCCTCATCCTTCACCATTCATTCACGTATGCATGCTCAGAGTATATAGCCACTAAAGAACTAGAATACTGGGCACCCACTCACCTTCAGTTCCTCAGCCTGTGAGGTTACAAACACACACAACACCACAATACAACACAACACAATGCAGTCTGTATAGAGTAGATGGTTCGTTCGTTCGTAACTGGTCCCAGGGCACCCTAGCACTGGAGGAATGCATAGGTCTTGGGCGGTCTCTAAAATAAGAATACACACCCTTAGGAACACACCCTTCACCTATCACAAAGAAGTGGCGGCAGTGATATTCCTCCTAACTGTGGAAAAAGTACTTTATTTCTACAGCTTTGACAGTACACTGGTAATTCTTGCCCTTACTAAAGAAACAAGACCTTGGGTGGTTCCAAACACAAAACACAACCCTCTGATAATGGCAATCACAATCTATCCAGTCACGTCAGACCTCAACGAATATCGGCTCGACTCTCCCCTTTTCGCCGCTTCCAGCCCACAGTTCAAGGCACAGAACTTCGTTCAGCTCCTAAAAGCCATTGAGCTATGCGTATCGCACGTGAAAAACCTAAATTTCTAACTTACACTACGCAATACAAAATGCTGATTCAAACTTCGCACATCGCACTCTCAGAGATATGAAACTATACACTATATACATCCTGACACAGCATATTTTTAGCGTGAGTCAGAACTCGTGTCGTCACAGTCCGACAGACCAATACACAAGCCATTAATTGGACAGCACAGTGACATGCTCACAGTGGTGAAAAAACAGAAACTCCGATGGTATGGCCACGTCACCAGAGCACCAGACCTTGCAAAGACCATCCTGCAAGGCACGGTGCAATGAAGCAGAAGAAGAGGGAGACATAAAAAGAGGTGGGAGGACGCTATTTGAGAAAAAAGAAAAAGAATTAACTGGCTTGACAGTTGACACTGAGTGAAGCCGTAAGGGTTGTTGAGGACAGAGAAAGATGGAGTATGCTGGTTAAACGATCATCTGTGGTGCCCCAACCACTTTCGAGTTACGAGATAGGATAGGATAGTGTTGTTTTTTGTTGTGTTGTATTGTACTGTGTTATGTAGTGTTGTGTTGTAATGTATTGTATTATGATCTCGCCGTCATCATTTAATATTCCGTAGCAGACCGATGAGTTAACTTCAAAAGCAAATCAAATTTAGTAAAACCCAAGTTATATGTGGTTATATTATGTGCCCCTTCCTCTCTCCCTCCCACACGTAAAGAGTCTTTTTTTAAAAATGAAATGGTTTCAATTTACCTTGTGATTTTGTAAATCGAATAACATGTTGTCTTGTTTTGCTTTCTATTTCCATTTTTACTTTGATGGAGGTATATACTCTCATAAATATTGGAGTATTGGAACAAAGAAAATGTTTATGGCACATTACGTTTAGACGGATTCCAGTAGTGTGTAAAGATCTCATACAAACCGCCCTGGAAACCAACTTGCGGGGGCTTCAAGGACCACTCTTTGCCATCGTGAAGGCAAGGCCTTGTGATTTTTGTAAATCCAATGACATGTTGTCTTGTTTCCGCTTTCTATTTCCATTTTTACTTTAATGGAGGTATATACTCTCATAACTATTGGAGTATTGATACAAAGAAAATGTTTATGGCACATTACGTGTATACGGATTCCGACAGTGTGTAAAGACAAACCGCCCTGGAAACCAACTTGCGGGGGCTTCAAGGACCACTCTTTGCCATCGTGAAGGGAAAAAAATTGGCGTGGTTTGGTTACATAACGCACGAAATCTTAACAAAAATCATTATGCAAGGAACAATTAATGGACGGATGCAGACGCAGAGGAAGGCAAAGAAAGATCTGGACAGATGATGTCAAAACTTGAACGGCGCCGGGCATTTCACGCCTCTTGACAACAGCAACAGACTGGCTGAAGTGGCGAAATCTTTCTACGACAGCATCCCACATGCTTTTCCAAAGGCGCTCGACAGGCTGAGGAATTTGAAATATAAATAGAAACCAACTTGTACCGTCAAGTGCGCCCTCTTCTTCTTCTTCTTCTTCTTCTTCTTCTTTGCTTCCTTCCTTCCTGTTTTCCTTTCTTTCTTCCTTCCTTCTTCTTCTTCTTACTTTTTTTTGTTGGGGGGGGGGGGGGGGAGGAGAGGGGATTATTATTATTATTATTATTATTATTATTATTATTATTATTATTATTATTATTATTATTAGTAGTAGTAGTAGTAGTAGTAGTATTAGTAGTAGTAGTAGTAGTAGTAGTAGTAGTAGTAGTAGTATTCGTTCTTATATATCGCTTTTCCAGCTGAAAAGCTGCTCAAGGCATTGGCCGATGCAAGGTCTACCAAAGAGCGTATTATAGAAAGAGAGGGAACTTGGAACAGAACCGCGAGACGGAAGATACGAGTTACGCTCCCTTGTCGACATGCTAAAAATGGCTCGTGGCAGAAAGACAAAAGGCGACTGAGTAAAACAGGGCGGTGACTTTTGCACAGCCATCAATTGCCGTAATGCCAGATGCAAGAAAATTGTGATGGCAAGTTTTTTTTAAGTTTCCAAGAGACAAAGAAAGGTAAATTGCAATCGAAAAACTTCTTTTTTGTGTGTTTATATAGGCCTAAACCAAGACCGCTGCAGTGTTGTTAAAACAATCGGGGAGAGGCTTCAGTGATTCATGTTATATCTATTCTATGTGCTAAAACAAAAACTGTTTGCTTGCTGACAGTTTACGTTCAAAAGGTCGCTTACTGTTTACGTTGTTTCTAGGTTGTTTGACTATTATATTTGTGCTTACATTTCAAACGTAGATGTTGTCAGATTGGCAGTTTGGCTTCGTCAAACTGCTTATGTTAACAAGTTAAATTAGACTAAGTCTGTTTTCTCCTCGTGATCAAATACTGTGCAAGATAACCCCTTACCTAGGCACAAAAATGGTCCTTGATCTGTTGTAATCCCTTTTCGTTTGAGTGTAAACGGGGAAAAAATGTAATGTAGAAACTCAGTCCTTGTTCTGATCTGTGAATTTCTGCGCATTAGATCCATATTGCGTGGAATGTTGTAATCTAGGTTCTGATTGTTCTGTCTGATTAATTAATTATTTTCCATGAAGTGACTGATGTTATTAAGCCAGTGATGTGGGAGGTGGGAGGGTTGGGGGGTAGGGGGACACCTGATATAAATTAAATTCACACTATTAGTGAAACATTTTGTTATTGTGCTTTATTGTGATTAATTGATTAAATGACAGAGCTCTCTCTTCCCCCAACCCCACCCTCTCTCTCTCTCTCTCTCTCTCTCTCTCTCTCTCTCTCTCTCTCTCACGATTATGGATTTACACAGTTTCGGATAAATGAAACAGTCTGTCATGCATATTTTAATTTTAAAATATCTGTCGTTGATTAAAAAATAATAAATTCCAGGGCAGAAAACGAACCTATGACATACACACATAAGCAGCATAAAAGCACCTAATAAATGTCAATAAGTAAACAACAACCAAAAAAAAAAGATAGCAGTAGCGGAATGTTAATAATAATGATGGTTAAAAGTTTGGTTTTTGCAAACGTTGCCATAAAGATGTTCTTTTGCAATGGCATAGGCTCAATAAGTTACCACGCACAGATCATTCATATAGCAGATGATGAAATATAGCCAGCCCAAGCAAAGGGAAATAATCCGTGAGAGCGTCTCGCATTTTTGTATAGGACATAATGGAATTTCTCCCTCTTTCCGTAATAAGCTCTTTGGGTCTACCTGAAGCCGCCCAGACAATCCTGCGCGACCGGATTTAGGGGAGAAGGGACATACCGCTTGTTGGGTGTATTTGTGTACCCGGCACTCACCCGTTGAGGACATGAGCGTCAGAGTCTTTAAAGTCCGTGCGGTGAAATTTGTGCGTGTAAGCAAGTATTGTTCTGAATATTGTAGCAATTTCATTGAGACTAATCCAAGAAGACTTCCGCAAAGTTTTGCGAAGTTCAATTCGTTGCCCGTGACATGTTTAGGCAGGAGAGGCTTACACGACTTCAGTGTACGTTTTAATTGTATTTCATCAGCTTCACGAACATAGCAGAATTTCAACACAGGCCCCAGAAGCGGATTGTGATCACAGTCTATTCTAATGCGGGCGCCTGTGACTTTCACCAGCGTGGGGAAAGCCAGCAAGGAGATTTTATGGACAGAAGCTGTCTCGGGCAGTTGTTGCAGAAACTTGCGGTGCCCCCTCCATCAACCCTGCCCCCTCCCTTCTCCTCTTCCTCCTCCCCTAATCCTCGCCCTCTCCTCCACACCCTCCTCATCTGCGTGTGACAAGGCCATCCTTCTACTGCCCTGCTCGCTTGTTTGTGTGCACCGCAGTGATGGAAAAAGAAGGCTGGGAGAATTAATCACTCTCCACTCTCCACTCTCCCATTATATTGACACCCTCCATCCCTCTCTCCATCCCTCTCTCCATCCCTCTCTACATCCCTCTCTACATCCCTCCTCCCTCCCCAACGCCCTTTCCTCATTCGCATACAAATAACCTCTCTTTGTCTCGTTGTCTTTCTCTGTCTCACTCTCCCTCCGGTGGTCCTGATTCGGTTCTCGGCTGTCCGCTGGACTCTATAAGTATTGAGTATCTATCTATCTATCTATCTATCTCTCTCCCTCTCTCTCTCTTTCTTTCTTTCTCTCACTCTCTCTGTCCCTCTCTGAGTGTCTGTCTGTGTCTCCCCCTCTCTCTTTCTCTATCACATACACGCACACAAACACACACGCATACACACACACACAAGTACACACCCTCTCAAAGAAATGGTGAATCATTCTTCAAGTTATCCCTTCTCTTGTGTCTCCGTCTCCGTTTGTGCATCTGTCTGTCCGTCTCTGTTTATGCGTCTGTCTGTCCGTCTTTGTTTGTCTGCCTTTCTCTTTCTTGGTCCTTCCCTAAATCTCACTCACTTTCTTTCCTCTCCGCACTTATACCCTACTTACTCCGATTCATAATAAACAAAACAATCTCCCCTGGTTCTTGCCTCTTGCAAACGCATTTCACATCCTATCCTATCCTATCCTATCCTATCCCGTAACTCAAAGGTCGTAGGGGCACCACAGATGATCGTTTAACCAACGTACTCCATCTTTCTCTGTCCTCAGCAACTCTCATGGCTTCGCTCAGTGTCAAGCCAGTCCATTATCGAATGTTGTCCTCCCAACTCTTTTTCAGTCTCCCTCTTCTTTTGCCTCCTTGCACCGTGCCTTGCAGGATGGTCTTTGCAAGGCCTGGTGCTCTGGTGATTTGGCCATACCATCGGAGTTTCCGTTTCTTCACCACTGTGAGCATGTCATCGTGTTGTCCAATGGCTTGTGTGAGGGTCTGCAATTGTTCACTGTCCATTTTAGCAGTATCGTTGCTCTGGTGGTTCAGTGTTGCTTTAGGCCGATCCCTACCCTTTATTTCTTGAGACGCTTTGCCCCGTTTGCCATATTGCCAATGGTGGGGTGTAGACGTTACACCTCAATGTTCATTCATTCGTCTTGATCTGTCTTTATTTCGCGTGAAAGTGTGTGTGTGTGTGTGTGGGGGGGGGAGTGTATAGGTGTGTGTGTGTGTGTGTGTGTGTGTTGCATACGTGTGCGGGTGACGAGGCTGGACGCGGGGGGTAGGTGATAGAGCGGTGGAGTTGGGAGTAATATACCGGAGGATGTAAAATGATGATGATGAGACCAGACCAAGACGAATTACATAAGAAATAAGGGGTAGGGACCTAAAGCAACACTGAACAACCAGAGCAATGATACTGCTAAAATGGACAGTGAAAAATGGCCACTTTTTATTTCGCCCACCACGGGACTCGAACATGGGTCATCGGTTGCCAGACTACAATTCAAGACAAGAAATAATGCAAAATGCAAAGAATTCGAAGAAAATGAATCAAGGAAGGGGAACAAAATAAAAAAAAAAGAAGAAAGAGAAATAGAAATAGAAGAAAACTAAGAAGAAGAAGAAAAGGAAAGTAAGAAGAAGAAGAAGAAAAGAAAGAAAGAAAGAAAGAAAGAAAGAAAGAAAGAAAGAAAGAAAGAAAGAAAGAAAGAAAGAAAGAAAGAAAGAGAACAAAAATCATAATTCTCATAGCCTCGCTCGTGAGTTAGATAAAAAAAGAAAGAAAAAAATCGGTTATTAGATATAGAAACACAGAAAGAAAGAAAAAAAGAGAAAGAAAAGAAAAGAATGAACGAAATAAAAGAAAGAAAGAAAGAATGACAGAAAGAAAGAACGAAATGAAAGAAAAAAGAAATGAAAGAAAGAAAGATAGAAAACAAGAAACAAAGAAATGAAAGAAAGAAAGATAGAAAGAAAGAAGAAATAGAAAGAAAGAAAGAAAGAACGAAATGAAAGAAAGAAAGAAAGAAAGAAAGAAAGAAAGAAAGAAAGAAAGAAAGAGAACAAAAATCATAGTTCTCCAGGTCTCGCTGGGGAATTAGATAAAGAAAGAAAGAACAAATTCGGGAATCAGAGATATAAATAACAGAAATAAAGAATGAAAAAGGAGAAAGAAAAGAAAGAATTGGCAACGTAAAAGAAAGAAAGAAGAGAGAGAAAGATATTAAAGAAAGACAGATAGAAAGAAAGAAAAAAGAAAAAAGAAAAAAAAAAGAAAGAATAAACGAAATGAAAGAAATAAAGCTATAAAGAAAGAAAGAAAGAAGGAAAGAACGAAATGAAAGAAATAAAGAAATGAAAGAAAGAAAGACAGAAAACAAGAAAGAAAGAAATGAAAGAAAGAAAGATAGAACGAAAGAAAAAAAGATAAAGAAAGAGAGAACGAAAAGAAAGAAAGAAAGAGAACAAAAATCATAGTTCTCCAGACCTCGCTCGGAAATCAGATAAATAAAGAAAAAAAAAAGAAGAAAGAAATAGAAAAACAAGAAAGAAAGAAAGAAAATATGAAAGAAAGATAGAAAAAGAGAAAAAATAGAAAGAAACAACAAAAAGAAATAACCGGTCCTGATTTGGCTCGGAAGAGTCCGCTGGACCTAAAGCAACAATCAATCAATCAATAAAGATAGAAAACAAGAAATAAATAAATAACGA
This sequence comes from Oncomelania hupensis, assembly GCA_036898135.1. NCBI lineage: Eukaryota > Metazoa > Mollusca > Gastropoda > Littorinimorpha > Pomatiopsidae > Oncomelania > Oncomelania hupensis. The sequence continues at coordinate 35,528,615 of CM072527.1, read as the reverse complement.
AAGAAAGAAATGAAAGAAAGAAAGATAGAAAACATGAAAGATAGAAAGATAGAAAACAAAAAAGAAAGAAAGAAAAAAGAGAAAGAAAGAAAGATAGAAAGCAAGAAAGAAAGAAAGATAGAAAACAAAATAGAAAGAAAGAAAGATAGAAAACAAAAAAGAAAAAAAGAGAACAAAAATCATGGTTCTACTGGTCTCGCTGGGGAAATATATAAAGAAAGAAAAAAAAAAATTTCGAGAATTAGATAGAAAGAAAGAATGAAAAAGAAAGAAAAGAAAGAAATAATTAACGAAATGCAAGAAATAAAGAAATGAAAGAATGAAAGAAAGAAAGAACGAATTGAAAGAAATGAAAGAAAGAAATGAAAGAAAGAAAGATACAAAAAGAAAGAAAGAAAGAAAGAAAGAAATGAAAGAAAAAAGATAGAAAGAAAGAAATAAAGAACGAAATATAAGAAATGGAAGAACGAAAGATAAAAAGAAAGAGATAGAAAAAAAGAAAGAACGAACGAATAAAAAGAAAGAAAGAAAGAAAGAAAGAAAGAAAGAAAGGAAAGAAAGAGAACACACACAAAAGTAGTTCCCCAGCTCGCGCTCGGGAATGAATGAAAAAAGAAAGGAAAGAATGAAAGAAAGAAAGAAAGAAAAGAAAGAAAGAAAAGAAGGAAAGGAAGAAAGAAAGAAAGGAAAGAAAGAGAACACACAAAAAAGTAGTTCCTCAACTCGCGCTTGGGAATTAATGAAAAAAGAAAGGAAAGAAAGAAAGGAAAGAATTATAGAAGGTAAAGAAAGATAAAGAAATGAAAGAAACAAATTTAAAAAAAAAAACAAAGAAAGAAAGAGAACAAAAACAACAGTTTCCCAGGTTTCGCTCGGGAATGAAGGAAGAGATAAAGATAGAAAGAAAGGAAAAGAAAGAAAAATCGAAGGAAAGCCCCTTACCCAATAAATAAAGAATAGAAAGGAACTGCTAACACATGTTGTACAGAACAGGTAATCATTTGAACACACTCAGCCCGTGTACAGAATGAAGTTGTTACTTATTTTCATCGCTTGCTTTCTTTAAATTATTTTTAAAGTGTTTGACGCGTTCAGAATAGCTTTCCAATAACACTTGAAAACGCTTTTGACATTTTCAAATTATATCAACAACCTGGGATTGTTCCGCCAAGCGGAGTTTTTGGAGTAAAAATGTTATTGATTTCACGACAAGTTCTTTAAATATCGTCTTCGAGGTTGTCGTCGCCGTTACAGTCATCATCATCATCATCATCATCATCATCATCATCATCATCATCATCATCATCATCATCATCATCATCATCATCATCATCATCATTCTCCACTTTGCCATTGTCGTCGTCGTAGTCGTGGATGATGATGATGATGATGGAGTTGGTAAATCAAGTGACGCTGATGATATTGTTGTTGTTGTTGATGATGATGATGATGATGATGATGAAGATGTTGATGATGATGATGATGATGGATTAGTAAGCTGATGGAGGTAGTAGTTTGGTGGTGTGGTGTTTGTGAAAGTAAATGATGATGAAGATGGTGGTGGTGGCTTCGCTGCTGCTGCTGATGCTGTTGATGGCGACGACGGCGCAATATCAAATTGTGTGCACGTGTACCGGTCTGTCCTATCCTATCTTATTATATCCTATCCCGTAACTCAGAGGTCGTAGGGGCACCACAGATGATTGTTTAACCAGCGTACTCCATATTTCCCTGTCCTCAGCAACCCTGATTGTTTCGCTCAGTGTCAAACCAGTCCATTCTCGAATGTTGTCCTCCCACTTCTTTTTCGGTCTCCCTCTTCTTCTACCTCCTTGCACTTTGCCTTGCAGGATGGTCTTGGCAAGACCTGATGATCTGGTGGCGTGGCCATACCATACTGGTCTGTCAGTTACCTTTAAATTACTTGGCGCCTAAACATTTCAAAGCAAAACAAAACTGAAAGGAACATCTTGCCTCAGCAGTTCGCATTATATTTTTGCGTGGTTTTATCGACGTCTCGTACTGAATTTGCCGTTCCTCACTCCCGCTAAAGAAAAGTTAAAAGTTTTATTTTTAAAAGGAAAACAAACGATTGCTGTCTCCATCCATTCAAGCCCACAGAATCGCCTAGTGGAAAAGGAGGTGAAGAAAGGGGGGGGGGGGAGGGGAAATGAGAGGAAGGGAGGGAGGGGAGGGGGGGGGTGAAGCGCGTGGAAGTCGCGCGCAGTCAACAAGAGGTTATTGCCGACAGCACGCGCGCGCGTGAGGTCATTTACTGCAGCTCGCAGCGAGAGTAGCAGACGACTTCCTGCCACTGGCGTCCTGGAGTTCATTCAGAGTTTATGATTTGGAGAAAACTGGAGCAAAACGGTCAAGTTTCAGAAGAGAAACGTTAGAGTTTGTGGAATTTTCTGAGACGTCTTGCTGTGAACAAAATGCGGAAAGTGAATTTGTTTCTGTGTTTTTCTGTCTTCGTCGCCGTTGAGCTGTACGGTGAGTACAACCATTTTGCAAACTTTGTCGTCGTCCTGTCTTTTATTGTTCGAAGTGTTTCGTCTGCGACCGCGTGGTATACAGTAGGCTGCATCACAGGCTTACATAATTATGTAATTGAGGCCTACGAGACTTCACAGCCTGTGGCTACATTGGTTTTGGGCTTCGTTTTGTTTGTTTTGTTTTCAATCTCAATGAAAAAGTACACCGAGATGTGACGATGGTTTTGTTCCGTATGCATTTGGTTTTCATCGATAAATAATAGGCCTAACAATCGGGAGAATTAATTCAGAATTAATATAACTAAATCGACTGCTTTCTCTCTCCCTTTCTAGTCCCTTTCATTGACATTTCCTCGTATCGATAGCTGGTTGGATCACTTTGTATGTTTAAAATCTTGTTTTTAATAAAAAGAATGCTGAAATGTTGCCGTCTGCATTTGCCGCAATTTTGTTTAGGGTTTGCGTGTTTATTGTTTTGCTTTCACTGGGGGAAGTAAACATGCTTTTATTATTTTCGTACAAATACAACACATCAGCAATACAATACAACGCAACTTTACTGTTCGATAAAAAAACAACAACAGAAATTCTCCTGTGGCAGGCAGTCCATGCATGCAGCAACATCGGTCAGGTTAAAAAGAAATTTCTTAAAATGAATTCTTAAAAAGAAAATAGAGAAATACTCTGGAATGCTAGTGAACTTTTCCGTTTGACAATATTTGGTTGGATGTGCATGTGCATGTGTTGTTTGTTTTTTTTCATTGACGTTGAGTTGTTGACCATTATATTTACCGATATTTGGTTTAGTGTGGGTTCATATTTTCCCTTGAAAAATAACGACCTAAATTGGCTTGTTGAATTTTCCATTAAAAAAAGAAAGAAAAAGATACCAACAACATGTGTAGTTAGTCCTGGGTACCGTTTATTTACTTCCATTGCTAAAATTACCCATTTGCCGAGATTAGGTGGTCCCCCCCCAAAAAAAAAAAAAAAACCCACCAGAAAACACGGGACCAATGAAAATGACTTTATAGATATTCAATTCAATAATGAAAGTCGGGTATCGGGATCTGTATTGCTTACTTAGGCGGACATTTAGCATTGGTTTTCCTTGAGAACGAGTTTTGAATAAGCTGTAAGTGTAAAGCTTCTTGGTTGTTATCTGAAAACTCCTTAGGTCGTTTTTATTATATATTCCCTGTTATTTTTTTAATTTTTTTTTTAACCTTGATGAATTTGTAAAGTCTGACGAAGATGTCATTTTGTCGACATTGGGTTCGACATTCTTCTTTCACTGAGCAAATGAATGTTACATACATTTGCCAATATTTTAAAAATTATTTTTACTTTTTTATTATATTGTAGTGTATTGCATTTATAAAAAGAATGTTGTTATCTATTTATTTTTAAAAAATTTTTTGTGGGTGGTGGATCTGTTTTATGTGCAGAAGCACATAAGTGCCATCTACAATATATATACATGCTACATAACAATGCAAAGACCCTACCTCATGTGATAAGGTTAATTTTATGACCTCGTTTTCAACGCATGGAATATGGCGCTGTGCTGTCCTGGTAGCCTAGGACCTTTAGCTATGCTGTCACGGTAGCCTAGGACCTTTAGCTATGCTGTCCTGGTAGCCTAAGACCTTTAGCTATGCTGTCACGGTAGCCTAGGACCTTTAGCTGTGATGTTTTGGTAGCCTAGGACCTTTAGCTATGCTGTCTTGGTAGCCTAGGACCTTTAGCTATGCTGTCCTTGGTAGCCTAGGACCTTTAGCTATGCTGTCTTGGTAGCCTAGGACCTTTAGCTATGCTGTCTTGGTAGCCTAGGACCTTTAGCTATGCTGTCTTGGTAGCCTAGGACCTTTAGCTATGCTGTCTTGGTAGCCTAGGACCTTTAGCTATGCTGTCCTGGTAGCATAGGACCTTTAGCTATGCTGTCTGGTAGCCTAGGACCTTTAGCTATGCTGTCACTGGTAGCCTAGGACCTTTAGCTATGCTGTCACGGTAGCCTAGGACCTTTAGCTATGCTGTCCTGGTAGCCTAGGACCTTTAGCTATGCTGTCCTGGTAGCCTAGGACCTTTAGCTGTGCTGTCTTGGTAGCCTAGGACCTTTAGCTGTGCTGTCCTGGTAGCCTAGGACCTTTAGCTATGTTGTTCTGGTAGCCGAGGACCTTTAACTGTGCGTATTAGCTCGATCCACCAAGTCAAAGAAAACGAACAGTTAATAATGTCTGATCAATCGATACTGCGGAGTGCTGGTATAGATTTGAGTAATGAGGATCAAAAGAATTTGTTCTTGATCCAGGGATAAAATACATTAACCGAGTTTTGTGAGTGTATGGGGTGGTTAGCATGCAGTCTCAAATATACGCAGTTGATATCAATATATAAACTCCCCCCCCCCCCCCCCCCCTCTCTCTCTCCCTCTGTATCTCTCTCTCCCTCTGTATCACTCTGTCTCTCTGTCTCTCTGTCTCTCTCTGTCTCTCTCTCTCTCTCTCTCTCTCTCTCTCTCTCTCTCTCTCTCTCTCTCATAAAGGCTATCTTGGATGACTTGCATTAATGTAATTTGATTGTATTTAATTTTTTGCTAATTGTTAGTGGTTGTTTTTTGCGTTAATTAAATATTTGTTGTTGTGGACATCTTGTAAGACTAGGATTTTAAGCCTAAAACCGTTACCCTATTAAACGTTCCAATGTTTAGGGTTTACTCTTTCTTTTTGGTCTTCCCTTAATTTATTTCCCCTCTTCCCGCCCTTCCTTTTTCAACTACTTGACGTCCATTCATGAGACATGGTGTCAGACATTACCGCTGTCTTATAAACAAACATGTATGCACAACACAGACACCGAAACTTGGTCTTATAGGCTCTAAACACACGCGTCAACGATGGGGCGTTGAAAGTATCAGTTGTCGTACGAAATAGGGTGAGCCACGTTGTTCAGTCTCTTTACCGCTGCTGAAACTTATTTTGGGAAAATAGAACGCTGGTGTGTATATATAAAAGTAGTGGGTGTTCTTCGGTTCTTTTTTTCAAGTTGAATAATTCGGCATCCCTCGATTGAGGATAGGTATTGGTGTATGTCGGCCTTAATAGAGTAGAAATGTTATCAGCCATGTGTTGAGTGTGGTGCAGAATCGCTGACAGAAAAATATGGACTGGACCTCTCTCTTTTTCCTTACTTTGCGTTCTTTGCAACTTTAAGGTTTTTACCCGTGTAGATATATCGGCATAATGGACTGCTTACGATGTTCGTATTTGTATGTGTGGAAAGCATATTGAAATACCGACACCTTAGGCCTGCTTGCCCGGGGCAAGTTTTTTCTGAGATGTTATCAAATCGACAGTAGTTGTCGTGAGCTTTAGAGTCGGTGGTTTGAATCTGAACTTGGCCAAAGAATGTCTTAGTGCATAACATGGTATATTAATTAGTACACCAACCAGAAAATCATGCAGTGCAATTAAAATTTGCTTTTATTTGCCTGTTTGGTCGAGTAAGGGAAAATATAAAATGTAGAGTAACACGAAGTTATTTCTAAATCAATTGGTATCACTTGCCCCAAACTCTTTCTTAAAATACGCTGTTTATAACTTAGCCACAAACTGGATTAGAAATGTGAAGGTTGCGGCCTCTTCGCATCGAGCGAGAGGTTTCCTCCGTGTATGTGTACCTTATTGTGCATCATCTGTGCATACAGACGCCAACATATGTTTTGCTGCTTCTGCGTTTCAAGTGTTTGGCAACAACACATCAACACCTCAGACTTAACATGTACCGGATACCTGTCTTCGCGTATTAGGGCCAGAGCTTATCTGCTGCCACCGTTTAAGCAGATTCTGTGCACCGATAAGTCTTTTTTATTTCGCTGTTAAATCACATAGCAGCCAGTAAAGGTTTACGACCGGTGCCTGCTCGCATACAAACGGTTAAGGTGTCAGGGTCGGGTATATCAGGGCCATCTCTTCTCCTTCGCTGATTTACCTTTCCTGATTTAACAACAGTCACCTGGGTGGACTGGCTGTGTTATGCATTGTTTCGTCCTTTCTGCCTTTCCATCCAAGTACTAGCTGGTCCCATCCAAGTTGGTGATTGCGTTGTATGATGCTTCATAATCATCAAACTAAAACTAACCTGTGCTCTAGCCATTGCACTATTGGCCACTCATTGTTCGTGTATGCCCACATTAATGTTCAAAGTTCAAAAATGAGTTGACGGAAGCATAAAGGACAAACACAACCGTCAAATGCACCGAGGATGAACTTTGTGAGTGAAACATTATTGGGACAAAACTTAAACAGTGACGGTACTCCAGTCAAATGATGCTTAGCGATAATCAGGGCAGTGCTCTTTTTTTGTTGTTGTTGCTTGACGTTTTGTTACGCTCTTTCTTGCCCGTAAATCATCGAACCTGTGTTGAATATCGTGCATGTGCGCGCAATTTTGTTAATAATGTTGGTCTTGTTAGAAGACTGGCAGCGGTTCAAATTCCGAAGTTTCCTTCCAAGTTCCACTCTGAGTGTCATTGACTGCTGAAGCGCAGCACTATGCTTGATGATGCCTTCTCATCATGTTGTTCTCATCTTCCTTGTAGACTACTTGACAGTGATGTTCTGTCCATTGTCATTGAGTTCTACGTTTGGTTGTTACTTTCCATCTGCTTGATTATTAATCATTGTCATCGTTACCATTTGTGGAGGGGGGAGGGGACTTTCTTTGCGTATGTTTGTACGTACTTGCGTGTGTATAATTGTATATTTATTGTACAAACCTAGAGCGGTTAAGATTAGGCGTAAAATAAATTAAAAATAAATAAATAAATAAATAATATAAATAATAATAATAATAATAATAATAATAATAATAATAATAATAATAATAATAATAATAATAATAATAATAATAATAATAATAATAATAATAATAATAATTTTAAAAAAAAAAGAAGAAGAAGAAAAAGAAGAAGAAGAAGAAGAAGAAGAAGAAGATGATGAAGAAGAAGAAGAAGAAGAAGAAGAAAAAGAGGATGAAGAAGAAGATGAAAAAAAAAGACCACTGACATTTGTTTTATTTTAATTTTTTATTTTAATTTTTATTTGAAAGAAGTGTCCACTTGTCCTTAAATGCCTTTTGAACGCCAGGCTCCCTCGTACACCCTTTCCACCTCTTTATGTCTAATCGTGGCACTTGTGTCGTGCAAGAGCGCTCAATTTTATTTATGGTGAGGTCTTGTCAAACTATTCGCTAAGCTTCAAAACCTCTGACGTTTCCAGCGTTGAGGTTCTCACGCTTTAGTTTTGTAAACCAAGAACTGTGCCTTTTGAACTTGGACATAAAGATGATTGAATTTATCAAGTTTTCGCAGCTTTGACTTGTTGTTTAAAATGTGGGCGCCTCGTGGGTTTGACTTAGTATTGCCTGGGTATTGGCCAGCGCCTTGAGCAGTTCTTGAGCTGGAAAAGCGCTATATAAGAACGATCTTATTTTAAAGCGTGACTAAAGAATATTCCTTATAAACCACAGTGATGATAATTCGATGACTGGCAAGACAGGAGAAACCGGTTGTATGCTAAAGTACATTTTTATACTTTTTGGTTCTTTTTCTGTCAAGAATTTATTTAACCTTATCTCACTATCCAAGTCTACACACTATCGCCAGTTCCCAAATGCTTAATTAAAACCTAACTCTTGCGAAGGAGTTTTGGGTGGAATACAAGTTGTGCCTGTAAGTCAGGATGCTGGCTGTGTCGTACTTGTCATTGTCCGGGACAGAGCAGCACCGCCGATCCAACTCTTTTGTTCATATGTGATCCGAACTTCACGAACGAGCAAATTTTGTTCAAAACTGAACAGGTAGGCCTCTTTTGAAAACCAAAAAAATCAAACTAAAATAGAAGACGTAAGACGCGGAGGCCAGAAGACAGTTAGCACTATCAGTGTAATTGATTCTTGTTCTTTCGTTGCTAACCAAGTCTTCTAATTGTATCGTCATTCTTGGAAAACAGGAAAGTGAAGGGGGGAGGCGGATGAAGAGGGAAGGAAGGGGTGGGGTGGGGGTGGAAACCAGCAGGACATTAGCGTTAAAATATTGGCAATGTTAATTTCCTATCTCGCCTGCCTATCTCGCCTGCCTTAAATTGAATTACGACCTCTGTGGACGCAACATTTTAAGTGGTGCGCTTTGAACTGATCTGTCGTTAGGAGAAAAAAAAAACGCTCTATAAATACCCTAATATTAATAATAATAATAATAATAATAATAATAATAATAATAATAATAAAAATAATAATAATAATAATAATAACAATAATTAAAATAATTATAATAATTATAATAATAATAAACTGCTAAGATTGCCGCGTGTCTGGCGGAGGATGTAAGGTGCTCTTAACCCATTTGCACCCAAATTTTATTTTTTGATGAAAGTTATGTGAATGTGTAGCATTTAGCATACACACAACATATCTGATAGTTATTTTGAGGAAATATGTTAAAAAAGTGGTTTTATGAGAGTGTTTGTGGCGATCCCAAATATGGGATCGTGGGAGCGAGAGGGTAGGGGTTTTCACTTATGGGCACATCAAGAAGGCACGCAAACAGATGTATTTATTTGAACTTTATTTTTATCTGTTTCAAACATCACAAGTCCTCTGTGAAAGAAAAAGGTTTTGACATAATAAAAAGTTAAAAATTACAAAAGACTAAATACCGAAATCTCCCAGAAATAGTGCAAAAGTAAGCCAGTGCAGCCTCAAATGAATCATTTTCAAAGAAATATTCCAACGTGGTACACAAACAGCTACAACCTAGATAAATACAGATAATTTTACAAAAGAAAAAAAAGCATGTGTGATAGAAGTAAAAAAAAACTGTCACAAAGTGCCAGCACAGTGAAGTGCCATCATCAAAGAAATCTGAAACAAATACTGAAAGTCTACTAAATGCAATCTAAACATTTGTAAAAGGAACATAGATTATTCCAAACACGATGGTTTGTATGAAGAGACAACATGCAATAACATCAAAGTAGAATGTATTTCAGTCCTGTCATCAGCATCATTGTGTCATTTCACTGAGAATGAAACCTGGCAAAGCATCTGTCATGTACACCGACATTTCATGCATATGTGCTTCGTCTTCATGCCACAATAGGCACACTTGAGCTGGGTCGGTGAGGGCTGCACCAGGTGGTCAAGTCGGTCCAATCGGATGTTGTCTGGGACACGCTATCAAGCTTGGGGAACCCTCTGGGGCGTCCTTGAGTAAAAGCAGGAGCGCTGGTTCCGGCAAGGAGTGATCGAGCAATCGAACAACGAGTGGCCAGGAGGTCGTTGGTCCTGTTCACTACATCACTCGACAGCCTCCGGAGGTACCAGGCTTGTTGGACACACAGGTCCACACAGTATGCATATATTGGTCACCACCACTTCTTTGATCTGATCGTCGTCCGCTATTTCTCAAAATTCTGATCCATGAGATCTATTCCAGCCATGGTGCGGTTGTAGTGCCTTATGATGTTAGGCGGCCAATGTTGACACGTCTCCCATCTGCTCTTGACCAACGCTTTGCTGACTGTATTGGTTTACACCAACGAAGTTGGAGACGGCATTGACAACATTGTTGTAATTCCAACTGACAACCACAGTTCCATTTTTGATGTCAGTAGAATAGTCGAAGGTGCCTCTCCGGGTTTTCTCCATCTCCTTCATAGTCTTGAGAGGACAATCTCCAGTGCGGTTTGAGCGAAGTGTTCCAGTGCACGCGATCTTCTTGGTCAGGCATTCGACAAGGGGCAGGGAGGTAAATAAGTTGTCAAACGTGAGGTGGTAGGAGTAGCTGCCTTCTTCTTGAAGCTCTGAAATGAGGTCTACCACCACGGAACCCCCATTTCAAGTTCAGGATACTCAGTTTGTCGTCCTCGAGCTCCTTGGTAGGGATCAAACTGGACCACATAGCCCAGTGGTTTAGCCAAGACCCACATCTTGAAGCCAAAACGAATAGGTTTGCCTCTGATGAATTGTTTAGCTCCATGCTTGCCGAAGTATGGGATCATTGACTCATCAATACTCAAGTTCTGGGTCTTCATGAATGTGAAGAACTTCAGAAAATTCTCGTTGAGCAAGCTGACGAGAATTTGGACTTTGCTGAACTTGTCACCAGCGTCTAGGTTGGCATTATCACTGAGATAAAGACATCTCATGAGCTCATCAAATCGATTTCTAGACATTGCAGCGGAAATAGCTTCATTGTGGACATCGGGGCCAAGATGGACAAAACTTCATGTACGTCCTGTAAAAACACACAGGACAAATATTACGGTAAATTTTGGTAAAAAGACAACAGCAGAGAATGTTTTAGAATGTTGCTTATGTTCCCTAGCATTGTAAGAACCTGTAAATAACATTAGAGCTAACTTTGAGCCACGCACTTATGAGTACATGAGAGATAACATACATAGAACACTAGAGTACTAAAAGTGAAAAACCCCTACCCTCTTGCTCCCGCGATCCCATATTTGGGATCGAACTTTGACCTTTAGCTACTTCAAAACTAAAAGCTTTACAGAAAAAATTGAGAGACTTGATTTTAGATAATAGGCAGAACTGTAACTTTGCTTCATATGGTGTTACAAAAATCCTAACTGGTAACATGCTATTATAGCTTACCTTTTCTGTGTTGTCATGCTGCTGTTGAAATCTGGGGGGTGTCAATTTCAAAGGGACAGAAAGTCAAGTGTTAAAGGCCAGTCACTTCCTATTTACATTAGAACTTATCTGCTAGTCTCCCTTCAGCTGTCAAAACAATTATGAACAGGAAAACCCAAACATAGTGATGACAGCACATTGGATTCACGTGATCCCATATATGGGATCGTGGTAGCAAATGGGTTAAAGATGGTCTTAATAATAATAATAATAATAATAATAATAATAATAATAATAATAATAACAATAACAATAATAATAATAATAATAATAATAATAATAATAATAATAATAATAATAATAATAATAATTATTATTATTAGTATTATTATTAATATTATTATTATTATTATTATTACGACCATCTTTAAGAGCACATGACATCCCCCGCCAGACACGCGGCAATCTTAACAATTAATTCTGTTCACCTACCGTGAAGACGCAATCAGATTTAAGGGATCATCGCTCACGCTGCGCACAACTTTAAGAAAACATTGATTTGCCGCCATTGTGCTGGTTTTCTTTGCTGGCTGTCTTCCTTCTCCTCCGTTTCCCTCTCCCAGCTCCCCCTTCCTCCTCCTGCTTCGAGTTCTCTTTCTTGTCGTCCTTCTCCTTGCTCATGTTCTACTTATTATGGTTGTTGTTTTTTTTTGTTTTTTTTTTGGGTAACGCTTTATTGTTTTTTTTAATCTGGAAATTCTGGGCCGCCTCCCATGGGGAAGGCGTAGTCGCAGCCTGTGGCGCGCCCAAACCCAACCTATCTAATATTAGTTGTGTGTTTTTAAAATTTTGCTGGTGGAGAAAACCGGAGTACCCGGAGAAAAAACCCGAGGTGTTGACCGAGTCGAAAGTAAATAATATTTGGAGAAACATTAACGCCCCAATGCTGGATCGATCCCACACCTGTCAGGCGCCATTGGTTTCTGACCTGTGGACAAAGCAAGTTAGTTCCGCCTTAGCCCACTTGGCCACAACGCTCGTTGTTGTTGTTGTTGTTGTTGTTGTTGTTGTTGTTGTTGTTGTTGTTGTTGTTGTTCTTCTTCTTCTTCTTCTTCTTCTTCTTCTTCTTCTTCTTCTTCTTCTTTTTCTTCTTCTTCTTATTCTTCTGCTTCTTCTTCTTCTTCTTCTTGACGAGAAAGGATACTCAATTTGTTACAGACGACGAGTTTGTAATAAAAGCATTTTATGAGCGTTTCAACCAGAGAATTCGATTTTTGCTGTCTGGAACACTTTTCGTTTATTTCAAAGGTAAGATGCGACCGTGCGTGCTTGTAGATGTGTACGAGAGAGAGTTGGGAGGGAGGAGGGAAGTTTGTGTGTGTGTGTTTTGTGTGTAAGCGCGCGTGCGTGCGTGCGCATGCGCTCTTATGTGTGTAAGCGCGCGCGCGCGTGTGTGTGTGTACGCGCTTGTGTGCGTTCAGAAGTGTGTTCAAGCAGCATAAGCCGATCTCTTTTATCGGCAAATGCGCTGTACAAAATGTGCAATCTGTCTTGAAGTTTGCTGTCCTGATTGGATCAGTGTAAATCCATCGATTATATTTCAGATTGAATCAGTGTCAATACAGCATAGTTCTGTTACACTTCCAGTTCACTTTAAAAAAAAAATCATTTTACGATATCTAGCGAGCTGTCAGCTGAGTATTTTAAAGGATTTTTTTTTTGGGGGGGGGGGGGGGGAGAGGAGGGAAGGAGGTGTTGTTGGGTAGGGGAGGAAGGATGGTGGGAATGAGAAGGGGGGAGGGGGGGGCAGCAAACTTTTCTCCAATATATTGACAATGCAATGCAAATCTGTTAAACTTAATTTCAATTCTATTCAATACAGTCTTGTTCACTGAAAATATATCTGTTTTATATTATATCGCGAAGTTTTCTTGGACATAACAATTTATTTATTTATTTTATTTTATATACTTTAAAATTTTTTTTATTTCTTTGCTCAAGGCGCTGGACGATATAGGATCTAAACTCCAGCCGCCGGAAGCGCCCACATGCAGCCTTTGGGCGCATAGTCTGACACGCAGATGACTGAGCCCAATTTAGGTTCCGCCTTCCCATCCCACCCCCCAAAAATAAAAAAAATAAATAAGTGTGTTTACGGTATCCCGACCGACCCCTAATTTTTGGCCCGACCCTAAACTTTTTTTTGGGATCGTCTTGAAAAAAAAAGAAGTAAAAAGCCCAAAAAATCGCATCCAAGGGAAAAAAAAAAGGTTCATAAGAAAAAGGAAGCCTCCCTACCTATACCAACCGACCCTATTTTTTTCCTATGTTACCGTAAACAGACATTTTTTGGGGTCTTATCAAGTATGAACGAATGAATGTCAACTTATTCAACACATACAAACTTCCACACAACGGAGGCGTACTCACAACGCTTGTAGGTTCCTGTTAGGTAATGAATTCTTTGAGTTCAAAGAGCTGATCAAGGCGCTGGCCGTAATCAGGGTTTGAATTATCCCCCTTGCAGTTAGCGTTCATCCTTTTTTATATAAACAACCACACAGGATTTGATTACATCATTACATTACATGATTATTGCTTTAGGTCCAGCGGACTCTTCCGAGCCAAATCAGGACCGGAAAACCCCTGATCCGCATAAAAGATCTGCTGAAACAACCCTAGTTGAAAGCTCTCCACCAGCCAGTCACTTTACAATAAAGACATCCCACGCAGGGGACACTGAGACTGTACTCTAATTTATTGAACCCCCGTTTACAAAAACAAAATAGAATACAAACCTCATTATATATTATCAACAAAACACATACATTGCTAAATAATAACATCATAGGAAGCCCTAGTGACCACCTAGCTGAAAGCGTCCAATATTCCCAAGCTGATCCAATAGACCTCATACACAAATAAGGAGTCTTGTCCCGGAAGAGTTTTTAAGAAAAAAGGTAGGTGACTGATCAAGCGAAGAAGAAGATAGTATAGCAGATTGATAGAACAAAGCAGGAATGAGAAAGAGCAAATGAGAAAGACAGCGACAGTGGGAATTTAAAGCACTAAATTTCCAGAAAGTGGGGATACTATTTATACTGAAACCCCCCGCACCCCAACGGGGGTAGGATTTGATTTACGGGGTAATTAAAATAAACGCATTACCAATTAACATGTCGGTTATTTTAGAAGGTCAGGTTCAGCTGCAAGGATAGTCTTGAGCATTACGCTAAGCTGCAGCGTTACCGGACGGTGGAGGGACAAATTGGCTAGACAGGAAACCAGGAAACGTAGGTCCCTCGAACATTTAGCTGCATCTCCGAGAATATGTATTTCCGTGAGCGGGGTCTTCAGTAATATGTGCTTCCATTTGGAGATCAGGATTCCTCCTGTCCTTGAAGGAATATATAACATCAACACAACCGTCTTTATCTCCTGACCTTATTCCTTTTTAACTAGAGACGGAATAATAACGCCAGTTAACGCACAGTTAAGTTGGACATCGACATCATCATCGTCGTCATCATCATCATCATCATCATCATCATCATCATCATCATCATCATCATCATCATCATCATCATCATCATCATCATCATCTTCTTCTTCTTCTTCTTCTTCTTCTTCTTCTTCTTCTTCTTCATCATCATCATCATCTTGCTTTTTTTCTTCTTGGCCTTTATTTCTCCTGCTCTTGTTCTTGTTCTTCCTTGATTTTTATCTTAATAATAATAACAACAGTTAAACCACTTTAAACATTTAATAAAAAATACTACAATACCAGTACATACAAATAACAGTAGTAATCAGCAAAACCAAACAGAACCAAAATGACAAGATCACGGCCATTATATTAAAAACAACATACAGATCAGATGAGCACAGAGTACAAATTAGCATAGACAAAAAACCCCCACAAACATACACATACAAAGATACCCACTAAACCGCAAAATAATATACGTAAACAAAATAATAACGGCATATTAAGACAATACCTGGTATACAAATTTCGTATTTTAAACAAGTCCTTAAAAGCAATACGAGGGTTTACAAAAAAAAAAGAAGAAAAAAAAAGAAAATAGTATAAACATTTAAGAAAACAAAACAAGGTCCCTCGTTCAGTTATAAACAATATATTGTACAAACTTACCCCATTCATCATCAGTGACCTCCACTTTTCTTTCTTTCTTTGTTTTTAAACATAAGTGTCACTAAACAGGAAAATTACGGCCTGCTTTTATTAAGAAAAGTGCGGCAGCCGCAAGGAAGCGTCACCGGGTAACGAGATAAGGCGCACCAAACCCTCCTAACGGAAACTTCCACCTGACTCCTCCTACCCACTCATCATCGTTACTGCTGAAGACAAGAGGTGTACGTACAGACTCGCCGCCAGCTTACGAAGAAGTCGCAGTAATGCAAGATTAATTCCATTCGATATTGTCGTTGTCCTAGGGTTTCAGGAAACGTCAACAAACAAACATACTTAAGCATTGATTATTCTTGTGTGTGTGTGTGTGTGTGTGTGTGTGTGGGTGTGTGTGTGAGAGAGAGAGAGAGGAAGGGAAGGAAAGAAGTGGTGAGTGGCGGACATTAGTTTTGTGTTGTTTGGATGCGATGTATTTTTGATGTCCGTCATTCTGTGTATCCTGTTCTCTCTCTCTCTCTCTCTCTCTCTCTCTCTCTCTCTCTCTCTTGCTACAGGAGCACGACGTTAAATGCGCGAAAGACGAATGTATATAATAACTGTTTGTTGTCTTAAGCGAGGCTGCTAACGTCCACACTACCATATTACTTACTAAGGAGTGAAAGGTGCACCGATGCTGGTTTGATAAATAATTGATTGTCGGATAATTTGATTTGGCATCCCTACACATTAACCATGTTCCTCAAACTGATTGATGACGAGGTTTTCAAATGTGTTAAGACATTAACAATGCACAAGGCTCTCTCTGCTTTCATTTGGCGTCCCGTCGACAGACAGTAATAGCTTGGTACAGTTTGAGCTCCGCGCGACCTAAACGGAACTGCTACATTCATGTTATCATTGGGAGGACAGAAGGAATTGTATCCTCCTTACGTCCGACAGTAGCTTTCGCCACAACCCTGGCCAAGCCTATTTGTTTTACGCCGCGGCAATCTAAGTTTATCGGCAAGTTTGAGTAGGGAAGTTTGTGCCGTTAAAAAGAGAATAGATTGAATAACTTGTTGTGGCTTGAAATCTGCTCAGCGATGCCTAAACTGAGACACCAAGATATATTGGACTAAAACTTGAGACGAACCCATCGCTTACAGCGTGTTTTCAAACAGGGCAAGGCAATTGGTATTGTTGGCTGGGACAATTGTTTAGAACAGGCTCCCTGCCCTAGCTCTCTAGAGATGTAACCAAGATAGTGCCTACTGATGTGTGTGTGTGGTTGTGGGTGTGTGTATCTGTGTGTGCATGTTTGCAGAAAAGATTTTAACACAAAGTAGAAAGAACTAGTAAACATAATCATTCAAATCCTGCATTGTTTAATACGGTCACTATCATCGGAAATAGGAACATAAGATCTATTTGAAAAGTGTCAAGGCATTAGCACGGATCCCAGCCCTCTCTTCGATCATTTGGCGTCCCGCTGACAGTAGTCGCTTGGGTGCCCAAGTTCAAGTTTAAAGGTGTTTGAAAAAAATGCCAGCCATGTGTAATGATGTGTCTGCCGAGGGGTTTCGGGCGATCAGTCATTCCAATCCGTTTTTGTGTTCTTTTAGAAACGCATCAGCACTTCAGATTAGCCACGTTATGAGATCTGAAGTGTATTCGCTATTTCGTTGCACTTGTTTTTAGCTGGTGTGTGTGCTTGTGTGTGTGCGTGCGTGCGTGAGTGTGCTGTCTTACTGTGGGTTTCAATGATTTGTGTGTGTGTGCGTGCGTGAGTGAGTGTGCTGTCTTACTGTGGGTTTCAGTGATTTGTGTGTGTGTGCGTGTGTGTGCGCACGCGCACCAGAAAAAACAAACAAATGTTATTTTATAGCTTTATTTATTATGTGTGTGTGTTTCTCACTTTGTATCAGTGTGTATGGGTGCGTGCGTGTGTACTGTGTACATATGTGCATGTGTGATGTGAGTGTGTGCATGTGTATTGTGTATATATGTGCGTGTGTGTATGTTGATGTGAGAGAGAGAAAGAGAGAGAGTGTGTGTGTGTGCGTGCGTGTGCCTGTGTATGTGTGTGTTATTGGATCCCATTATACTTAAGCCAGCAGAAAGGGCAATCGCTTTTCTGGGAAGGAATATCGCAGCTTATGAATAATTTGCAATAAAATGCGATGAGATACTCGCAGCTTCTTTTTTGACCCTTATGATTGTCAGCTTTCTTTTGTGTTTTGTCTTTTTATTTGTTAAATAGTTTTGTCGGTATGTGTGTGTGCGCGTGTGCATGTGTGTGCGTGTGTGTGTGAGAGGAGAGAGAGGGGTTGACAGACATATGCTTTATTTATACTGTTTTGTTTTTCCAATTTTATTTAGATTAATATTTTGCTTTTTAGTTTCAAATCTAGTTTCATCGCAGTTCGCGTATGCGCGTGTGTTCTGTCTTTTGTTTGTCCGTCTGTCTTTGTGTTTGTCCAACTGTCTGTGTGTTTGTCTATCTTTGTGTTTGTCCATCTGTGTGTTAGTCCGTCTTTTTGTACCTGAGTGATGGCGAGTATGCGGGTGTCTAATAATGTCCATTATTAGCATGAAGGTATGCACAAACAACTGCTGCCCTGACAAGGTTGAAGCCCCCATTTGGAAAGGCAGGACCATCAGTCTACATTCCAAAGTAAGACTGCTGCGCTCCATTGTCATCTCCATCTTTATATATTCTTGCGAAGCACGGACATTCACAGCAGATCTCCAACGAAGAATACAAAGCATGGAGATGAGGTGCTACAGAAGACTTCTGGGCATTTCCTTTACCCAACACATCACCCACGACGAAGTCCGACAGACCATCACACAAGCCATTGGACAACTCGGTGACCTGCTCACAGTGGTGAAGAAACGGAAACTCCGATGGTATGGCCACGTCACCAGATCATCAGGCCTTGCAAAGACTATTCTGCAAGGCACAGTGCAAGGAGGTAGAAGAAGAGGGAGGCCGAAAAAGAGGTGGGAGGACAAC
This sequence comes from Oncomelania hupensis, assembly GCA_036898135.1. NCBI lineage: Eukaryota > Metazoa > Mollusca > Gastropoda > Littorinimorpha > Pomatiopsidae > Oncomelania > Oncomelania hupensis. The sequence goes on along the minus strand of CM072527.1, from coordinate 35,510,320 downwards.
ATTCGAGAATGGACTGGTTTGACACTGAGCGAAGCCATCAGGGCTGCTGAGGACAGACAAAGATGGAATATGCTGGTTAAACGATCATCTGTGGTGCCCCTACGACCTCCGGGTTACGGGGACAGGATACGATAGGATGCATGAAATAAAACAACGTGACTGAACTGAATTGAGAACGACTTTCCACACGGCACGTGCTTACGTAACGATGACCGAAGTCCGGCCAGCTGATTACCCTCAATGCCATTGGGTCGGTCAACACAATCGATGCCCATTAGCAAGCACCTTGCCTCGTCAACGTATCTGACCATTTGCAGCTTTCTAATGCCGTAGATCGTTGTAAACACTATGATGCCAAATGTATTATTAGATATATAATAAAAAGAAACTGCGAAACTCACTGTTCCATTCATGTCAGATCAAAGCAAGTCAGGTCAACACAGTTTTTTGGTTTTTTTAAATTCCAGATTGTAAATTGTTATAGCCAGCGCACACACACTTTTTAGAAGACAAATTATTGACAAGGATCGGTAAATGTCGGCAAAAATATTGTTTTTAATTTTCAAACTATATTATATTCATTGATTTAGTCGGTGAGGCAGAACGAGGCGCATGTGGATTTGTCGTTGGGTCGGTCTGTCTTTCTATAGTACGTCATATCTCAAGACCCACTAAATAGATTTTGTCCAAAGTTCTCAGCAGCGTTACTTTACATAAATGATTAAAATAAGCTATCACAGAATCATTCTTCGCCGACAGATATGGATGTAATATGGTGCTACATTAACTGATTCAATCTCTGAACAGATCTGTGGAATTTAATAGTTTCCCAGCGGTTACGACAAAGCCACTTGTCTTCCAGAGTAGCGAATACGCGTATGTGTGTACATGGCAGCACTGTGTGTGCGTGTGTGGGCATGCGTTTCACGGCGCTTGTGTGTGTGTGTGTGTGCGTGCGTGTGTGTGTGTGTGTGTGTGTGTGTGTGTGGGTGTGTGTGTGTGTGTGTGTGTGTGTGTGTAAAGGTACTAGGGTAGGAGATTAGGAGTGGAAGAGGGAGGCTCTACAGTGCTGAAAAGACATTAACTAGAATCGTTTTGGCAGAATTGCTGTCTCTCAGCGTTATGGTTATTTTAGGAAATGTTAGCTTTTTTTCCGGACATGCGAATTGCGAAAGACCCAATCTGAATTAATGACAGGAAACACGTTCCGTGTGTGCAGTAAACAACCTTATATCCTTAGTTATGTTTGTGTTTGTCAGTTGTTTTATGGCTGTTGTTTTTGTTTGTTTTCAACGGAATGCGCAAAGTGTGTGTAAGAGAGGACGGGAAGAAGGGTGTTGGGGCGGGGAGAGCAGGCCGGTGTGTGGGGGTGTGCGAAGAGGTTGGAGGGTGGTTGAGGGTTGGGGCCAAAATCTTCAGTAGAAATAAAATTGAGATTTTGTGAACTGTATGGGTGTAGCAGGTTCAGCAGTAACATGGAAACTTACACAACACGTTTGTACCGAACTGGCGTTGTGTTACGACTATTCATCGAGATAGCATTGGCTATAGGTGTTGCTAACAACCTATATTGGTCTGCTTAAGATATCATTGGCTATAGGTGTTGCTAACAAAATATATTGGTTTGGATAAGATATCATTGGCTGTGAGTAGTGTCACGGACATATATTGTGTATAAATCATAACGGTAATTTATGAACTCTCGTTGCCATTAACCTTTCATTTTCATGGCCATGGCCCATTGTTGCTGACACCATGTCAGGTTCTGTTTTCCCTCAATTAAGAATTATAACGGCGTGGTGCATCTTTTTATGTGTCAATTATCTGAGGATCTAGGATCCTTCTTGACACTTTTTTTTCATTATCTAAGGTGATAAATTGCTTAAAAATTATGTCGGGGGCAATTCGTCGGTGTATCAGATTTCGTTATTGTCGTCACAAGGATCGCCCTGTTGTTTCTCTTAGCAATTGATTAATATGGAATGGTTTGAGAATGTTAAAACTCTTTCGGCGTCGGGGGTGGGGGAGGGGGGGAGGGGAGAATAATAATAATAATAATAATAATAATAATAATAATAATAATAACAACAACACAAATAATTATGATGATGATCATCATCATCATCATCATCGTATCATCATCATCATTATTATTACTATTATTATAATCATCCTATCTTATCCTATCCCGTAACTCGGAGGTCGTAGGGGCACCACAGACGATCTTGTTTATCTCCAGCCAATCCATCAATGTCATCCGCAAAACGAAGGTTGGAGATTGCTCTACCCTCTATGCTGACTGTGCCTTCGTGATCTGCAATGGCATCTGACATGATGCGCTCTAGGAAGATGTTGAAGAGTGTTGGAGAGAGTAGCGCATCCCTGACGCACACCGATTGTTGTTCTGAACCATCATCATCATCATCATCGTTATAATTATTATTGTTATAATAATAATAATAATAATAATAATAATAATAATAATAATAATAATAATAATAATAATAATTATTATTATTATTATTATTATTAAATGAATAAATAGAGACTCTTCCAGATTGGAACCAGCTGTCTGGCCAAGAAGGCTAACAAATACGATCGAGACATATTTTGGAAATCATTGCGTTATTGAATGAGGGGCACAGTGAAAGTGATGGTTCATAATGGTAGTGTGCTGCTGCAGAAAATCCTCACCTACACTACAGTTGCTCTGCCCTAAAACCTTAGTAAACGTTGAGATCTATCGGGTAACACTTAAACAACTCTTGTTCTCCCTTCACACTTTTTACTATTACTACTACTACCATCACTACTACTACTACTACTACTACTACTACTACTACTACTACTACTACTACTACTACTACTACTGCTACTACTACTACTACTACTACTACTACTACTACTACTACTACTACTACTACTACTACTATAATGGTTGAAATATCAAGGTTCCTATAAAATGATGAATGTGGGGACTGAAATCGTATTATTTTACCCGTTATCATTTGAGGTATCGCTATTACAATCGCTGTCCATGAATGTGTTAAAAGCAGCTTCAATTTTCCTAAAGTCGGTCACACTTCTATCCTGTCCTATCCCGTAACTCGAAAGTCTTTGGGGCACTACAGATGATCGTTTAACCAGCGTACTCCTTCTTTCTCTGTCCTCAGCAACCCTCATGGCTTTGCACAGTGTCAAGCTAGCCCATTCTCGAATGTTGTCCTCCCACCACTTTTTCTGTGTCCCTCTTCTTCAGCCTCTTTGCACCGTCCCTTGCAGATGGTCTTTGCAAGGCCTGATGCTCTGGTGACTTGTCCATACATACATACATACATACATACATACATACATACATACATACATACATACATACATACATACATACATACATACATACATACATCAGGGTGGGGAACTCTCCTCGGATCCGCTGATTTCAGAGGAAATCGGCAGCCATTTCAGAGGAAAAAAAAAAGAGTTCAGAGGAAAAAAAATTTGTCCGTTTCCGAATCCATTAGACCTATTATTACAAGTACCCATCAGTGTCCACCTTTTACTTTCTCATTGCTAGAACGGGCCCGCTAGAACTGAATGCGTGCAACATCTCCCCGCCCGCTCTTGTTGATTCTTACGACCACATAAACGCGACTTGCTTAGAGCGGGCGAAATGGTGTTGAACGCGTTTTCGGCTGTTATCATAACGTGTGTGTCCAGAATAGTTCAGCGCGGCGATATTTTTGAAGAGGGGACCATTGCCAATAAATGGAAGTGGGAGTGGATTAACAAAACAACAAAAATTGAGGACGAGGACCAGCGAATCGGTGACTGCTTTCGGAAAATAGATAGGAGTGGCACAGCTCGATGCATCTTTTGCAACAAGGAGCTGAGCTACGCAAATCGTGGTTTGTCGACACTGGTCGAGCACATGCTGACCAAAATGCATCAGCACGCAATGAAAGCCACAAAACAGCAGGGCCGACTTCCAGGTAGGCTTTTATTTTTAATTTATACACATACCTTTTTCCTTACGGTTGTTGAATAATTTATTATGCACGGGATGTTGATGGGAGTAAGAAACGATTGGCAGGGGAAGGGTCAAGGGGAGGTAGTAGGTTAGTAGAATAGGCCTCTATTATAGGACTTCTAGATCTAGCAGGCATAGAACGACTTCCCTGTTTTAAAATGGGATTACATAGATCGGAAGAAGGATAAGATTGGGAGGGGAAGGGCTAATTTAAGTAGGTTAAAAGAAGCATAATGAGAATACGAAATTTTATTGTCATAAAACACTGTGTGTGTGTGCTCCTGTGTTTGTTCAAGCTTTTTCTAATAATTATTACTTTTCTTTCATATTTGGTTGGTTCAGTTCACTATACATTTACTGCACTGTTACTATGCCACTCTTGGTATGGCTTAAAAACATGCACATTTTCCGGTGGGCTTTGCCCCCCTGGACCCCCTAAAAGGGCCCTGCCCCTTGACCCCGCTGGGGCCTAGGCGGCCCCTGGACCACGGCCTTTTCAGAGTTTTTCTCAATGAGTTGTTCTCCACCCTGATACATACATATATACATACACACACATACATACATACATACTATTGGTACCAGTATGCTATCGAAGATCCATTCTACTTTATTAATGCCCTTGTGGGTGGTTGATGGTTTCAGTACAGCTAAGGCACATGTATCAACAATCAGACATTGACAATCTTTCAATGGGTGTGAAATGATGAAGGGTGGGTGCTTTCAATGGAAAGATATGGAAAGGAAGCAATCCTAGGAAATTCTGCAAATTTCCCAGCAAACTGACAACTTTTGGGCTAAATGTTTGAAACCAACTCTCTCTCTCTCTCTCTCTCTCTCTCTCTCTCTCTCTCTCTCTCTCTCTCTCTCTCTCTCTCTCCTGCCCCCCCCCCCCACCTCCATTTGTAACATAATAGATGTTACCGTATATTTAGGCTGATTTTAAAGCATAATCTCTCTCTCTGTTTGTCTGTCTGTCTCTCTCCCTCTCTCTCCTTCCCTCCCTGATTTGGACCACCTGAATATTTAGTATAAAACCACGGCACAATGCTTTGTACAATGGAATTGCTACAACACTCGCTCAGCACACCCTGATCCCCACACTGTGTAGCAGAGATCGTTTTGGTGGAGAGGTGACCAGTTTCAGCTAAGCAGTGTCCAGGAGTATGTAAGAATAAGATATCTTTGCGTTATAAATCAATGTCTCAACATTATTAGTATTGTTGTTGTTGTTGTAGTTGTTTACTTATTATTATTACTTATTATTATTATTATTATTAGATTATTATTATTATTATTATTATTATTATTATTATTATTTGTACTTTCTAGAATTGATTACTGTAATTCCCTCCTCCCTGGCTCTCTGGCTACCTCATTCAGAAAATTCAAAAGGTCCAAAATCATACTGCCCGGTTAATATTTCGCTCAAGTAAATTTGACCATGTTATTCCTCTTCTTCTGTTCCTTCACTGACTTCCTGTGGAGCGGCGTCCATCATAAAGTTTCGTTCCTTTGTTTTAGTTTCCTCAACTCCACTGCCCCTCAATATATTCTTCCTTCTTAACATTTATGTAACTTCCTGACAACTTCACTATTCCTCTGACACTCAACTGCTTACATACTAAATCATATGGCCAATGTGCTTTCTCCTATTAATGCCGTAGTATTTAGAACAAACTGCCTGTTTTTCTTAAAAATTCATCTTCAATGCAGTCATTTAAATCCTCTCTTAAAACTCGTTATTTTCCTTCCTCGCAATGACATGAATGAAACAAAATTTGTAAAGTCATAGTTTGCGCGCGTGTTTGTGTGTGTGTGTGTGTGTGTGTGTGTGTGTGTTTCTTTGTGTGAGTTTTTGTGTGTGTGTGTATGTGTTTCTTTGTGTGTGTGTTTGTGTGTGTGAGAGAGAGACATTAGTGTTTATATAAAAAGCTTACTGTTAATAGTTAATGAGTTTTCCTTTGCTCTGTTTTATAGTTTAAAGTTGCTCTGTATTCATGTAAGCGCCTACAGCTAAGTCACGATTAGGAGCATAAATAATAATAATAATAATAATAATAATAATAATAATAATAATAATAATAATAATAATAAGCTTTATGATACCAGACCTGTGCTTTAATAACTGCGACTCCAACCTGTCGCAGCTCTTCTTAAATCGCACCATCCACACAGCCCAAGAACTAGTTTTACTCAGTCCTATATATATTTTAGTCACGTCAGTTGCAGAAGAGGAACTAACAACTCAAGTGTTCCCAATGACGATTTCTCGTCAGTTATGGCAGTGTCACACCGCATTATACTTTGAAAGTCATTGTGCAATGCTTTCCTCCACTTTGTATAGGAATATTCTAGAAAGACTGTCACCTTACCTTCAAAGCCTAAGGCAGTGTGATACTGCCAACTTTTCACGGGAAATGTTAATTGGGAAAATTGAGTTTGTTAGTTCCTCCACTTGATTATCCATTTGTTCGGAGGCTTTGACGTAATTGTATAAAACTTAAGGTAGGCTAATTGCTTTATTTAAAGTCTTTTCATTTATTATAATGATTGTTGGACCTTATCATCAAGAGACCCAGGATTTTTCTCCTCATTTATCTTCAAATAGTAATTATAAAAATAAAAATAGATATTATTATTATTATTATTATTATTATTATTATTATTATTATTATTATTATTATTATTGTTGTTGTTGTTGTTAATAATAATAATACATTGAATTTATACAGCGCATTTTTCATTAGAATAACAACTCAATGCGCTTACACACATCATTCATACGCATCATCACAACATTCGCACTACATCATGTCAAGCATCATTAAGAAAGTATTATTAATGTTCTTGCTAAAAACGCCTTGCGGAATAAGTGCGTTTTTAAGCCGCTCTTGAAGGAAACAAGGTCTGTACAATGTCTTAAACCAGCAGGCAACGCATTCCAAACCTTGGGTGCTTGAAAACTAAAAGACCGCTCGCCAATTGTTTTAAGCCGACGTTAGGGCGTTTTGCAAAGAACGAGTTGTAGTGTAGGTAGTGAGTACCTCATACAGATATGATGAAGTGACTGGTCAAAGTGGCGGAAAGCTAGGACAGCAATTTTGTATTCAATGCGGAACTTAACAGAGAGCCAGTGAAGCTCCTTTAAAAGAGGTGTGACATGATCACGCTTCCGTTTTTTAAGCACAAGCCAAGCAGCACAGTTCTGTACACGCTGCAGTCGGCTAACTTCATCAATGGAGAGACCAGCTAGAACTGAATTATAATAATCAAGTCTAGATGCCACATAAGCGCTGACCAAATGTGTGCATGCATCATCCCTCGAAAGAAACTGCCTCGAGGACGCAATACGCCGAAGCTCAAGAAAAGACAAACGACAGATGGTACTGATGTGGTCATGCATGGACAAATTACTATCTAGCTTGACACCCAAATAGCGAACAATTTTACTAAATGGGATGGTGCTGCCGCCAATGTTTGCAGAATCGCTGCCGACCAGCCTAAGACGGGAAGGTGCGCCATATTATTATTATTATTATTATTATTATTATTATTATTATTATTATTATTATTATTATTATTATTATTATTATTATTATTACCTTTTAGTCAGGCTGTTAATTCTACTCCGGGATCCAATGATTACGAGTCCACACCTTGGAAGAATACTTCAGTGTATAAAGATTCTAAATTCCTTTGCCTGTTTCTCTCTCTCTCTCTCTCTCTCTCTCTCTCTCTCTCTCTCTCTCTTCTCTCTCTCTCTCTCTCTCTCTCTCTCTCTTCTCTCTCTCCCCCCCTCCCCCATTTCTGTTGTCCAACTTTCCCGTCCTCTGTAGCGCTTCCACTAAGCCTGTCCATACGTACTGGGAGGCAGCTCGCGCGCCATCTAATTTCTTTGCACGTGCGCTCGTGCGTGAAACTCTTATTTTCCCTGCAGAGAAGTCTCCGGCGCTGAAGGCCGCACAGAGGGTCATTGGCGCCGTTAAGTTCGATCACCGACCTACATTACTGGATCCCCGACTCAGCGTCCTTTTATCTTCTGTTCCTCGCCAGTTTACTCTTTTGCGCTTCTGTGACTAGACATACTCGGGCGAGCCAGTCTTCCGTACGTTATGGCGTGGGGGCTGTTGTCAGTGGCTATTTTTCTCAATGTCATCTGTCACGTGCACACACATACACAGTAAAACAAATATCGATGCTGGTCATTGGAAGTCTAATTTCTGAATTGATTGATTGATTGATTTATTGTTGCTTTAGGTCCAGCGGACTCTTCCGAGCCAAATCAGGACCGGACAACCCCCGATCCGCATAAAAGATCTGCCGAAACAACCCTAGTGGGAAAATTGAATGCCCTCCACCGGCCAGTCACTTTACAATAAAGACATCCCACGCGGGGGACGGCTGAGGGTTGACCTCAACTACGCGAACACCCCGGTTACAAAAACAAAATAGAATACAACCATCATTATAAATTATCAAAAAAACACATACATATAAAATGCCTATAGTGCGAAATAATACAATCACAGGAAGCCCTAGTGACCACCCGGCAGAAAGCGTCCAACACTCCCAAGCTAATCCAACAGACCTCATACACAAACAAGGAGTCTTGTCCAGGAAGAGTTTTCAAGAAAAAAGGTAGGTCATTGATCTAGCGAAGAAGAAGAAAGTATAGCAGAGTGATAGGACAGTTCAGGAATGGGAAAGAGCAAATGATGAAGACAGCGACAGTGGGAATTTAAAGCACTAAATTTCCAGAAAGTGGGGATACTATTTATACTGAAACCCCGGCACTCCAACGGGGGGAACTGTTGCCGCAGTGAATTAGTCATGCCTACAAAGGCAAGACAGGTTTTCAACTGGGGCTTTCACTGTTCCCTTTATAGGTTAGAACAATCTACAGTGACAAGATTGCTCATGACCCCAAGGGGGTAATTTCTGAATAAGAACGAAGGACGCATGTTAGGTTTGTTGATCTTCTGATGGCGGTTTTCTTAAGACTCAATCTAACGACGTCATGCATTGTCACGTACGTCATGATGTGACGTCAAATATTAGATGGGTCTAAATAAGGATAGGATATTCACTCTCCCTCCTCCCTCCTATTCTACCACCCTAACGCCCTGGACAGGCAAGGGACCACGCTGAGAGAAGACGAGGCGTTTAGGCATTCAGTATCGTAATTTGCGTTGGCCTCACACAGCGGCCTTACTATTGCTAACATTTAGTATTTGTTTATACTTCAAACGGAAGCCCCGTGTCTCAAGAATCGCGTTGCCAAAGGGAAGGGAGAGAGAGACAAAGACCGAGATTCGGACTCAGATTCAATATTTTATTACGAGAAGGAAAACGATTTTAGCATTAATTTGGTAATCTTACGATCAGTCCTTCTTTTAGTCACTCACACATTTAGTTTAATCATGCACTCGCATTCATGTGTAGACAAACATCCTATCCTATCCTAACCCGTAACTCGGAGGTCGTAGGGACACCACAGATGATCGTTTAACCAGCGTACTCCATCTTTCCATGTCCTCAGCAACACTGATGGTTTCGCTCAGTGTCAAACCAGACTATTCTCGAATGTTGTCCTCCCACCTCTTTTTCTATAACAACATTTATATCATGTGTTCATAGACTTCAAGAAGGCGTTTGACCGAGTCTGGCATGCAGCTCTGTGGGAAACCATGAGTGTACAACTGTCATGAATTGGCTAGTTTAACTCTGCTCATTGACTATTTAGCCATGTGTAGTAATGGTAACATTAGAGAGAGTCAGTATATTACACAGCAGCAATTAAATTACACAGCAGACCACACACCGCGAGCCCGACCCACATCGCAGTGAGTCAGCACTTGAGCTTTGAATCGGACCGTTTTAACCAATCAGAGCAGGCTCAGTGGGTAGAGCAGTTTGACTGTGTCAGAGCCTAACACAGTTTGAATCAGTCGTGTGTGAGACGAGGTAGAGTCAACATCTCCACAGCTAGAGAAATCTCTACACTCATAGACCAGGAAGCAGGACTTTGAAATCTTAGAATTCTCTCAAGTCACAACGGGCCTGAACTTGTCAAACAGGTAAATGAACACCCTTCTGTTTCATCGTGATATATTTGTATTATTGTTGAAATTATGTTTGTGGAATTTGCTATGCATAAATGTGAATTATTAATCCGAATTTGCCGTACCACGTGGAAGAGCCGACCACGAGCCGAAACACGACCGGTTGCGCCGCCATGTTGTATACCATACGGAACCACTGTTGTTTAACTTATATGTATGTTTGCAGACCAGTGGCTGTACCACTGAATGTTTATATTATTATTAATTCTGTATGTGTATAGTTAGACACGATTGATATTTATGTATGTATAGGAATTTAGAGTTGAGATTCCAGTGGAACCCGGAAGTAGCAGAATGTTCGTCGCTTATGTATAGAGATGTGGAGCTATCACTGAGGGCTACTTGGCTTTCAGTGAGACGCTCTGCACAAACCGATTATTCAGGGTTGTGCAGAATTTCGTCTCTTATATTACAGACGAGCAGGCGAGCTATCCCGAGCTATCCCACTCCACAGAAACGACTAGTTGGCGGAGTATCCTCTACCGCACAAGACGGAAAGAGCTACCCGGAAAACTCCCTGTCAGACCCCACAGCGTGGCAAGGGAACCCAACTACACAACGACAAAGGTGTACCAGAAGCTACCTCACAGAAGGACTTCGACCGCACCATCTAGCAGTTAAGTGTAATCTCCGAAAGTGCACTTAAACTGATCATAACAGGACCACAGTAGTCCAACTCTTCAGAAACTGTAAAACGGACCACAGTAGTCCAAATCTACATGAGATATTATAGCAAGTGCCCGAGGAAGATATAACAGCTGCCTAGACTATCAGCGATCGAACTATTAGCAGTGACTGAGACTTTTTAAGTTAGATTAGTACTTAGAGAACCTTGTATAGAGTAGAAGAAATAAATGTGTGATTTTAACTGTTATCAAGTGGCTGGACTACATATGATTCATAGCCGTGTGAAAGCTAGTGTGACAGTAATCTTTTACCATTTTTCTATCTATTTCTGTACCCCAACCTTAACACAGAACGAGCTAAACAAATAAATTTATTAAAGTAATTCATAGGGTGACTTACTAGCAGTTCCCACCGAATAAACGTGAGGGTCCATAATTCCTTTGTGCAGAGCCCATAAACCCCACGTATCAGCCCTAAAATTATTGAAGTCGTCAAAAGCCTTTATGACAAGGCTACCAGTGCAGTTCTCCACAACAGCGCCATCGGAAACTGGTCAGAACAACAATCGGTGTGCGTCAGGGTTGCCTACTCTCTCCAACACTCTTTTACATCTTCTTAGAGCGCGTCATTTCAGATGCACTTGCAGATCACGAAGGTACAGTCACCATAGGGGGAAGAGCAATCTCCAACCTTCGTTTTGCGGATGACTTTGATGGATTGGCTGGAGAGGAACAAGAACTTGAACAGCTGGTACAGAGGCTTGACACCACCTCCAGAGCCTATGGAATGGAAATAAGTGCAAAGAAGACCAAACTGATGACCAACAACACCAATGGCATCAACACGGACATAAAGTCCAAGGCCAATCCCTCAACAAAGTGCATAGCTTCAAATATTTAGGATCCATTGTATCAGACAATGGGTCCCGACTGGAAGTCCTCTCCAGGATCGCACAAACAACTGCTGCCCTGGCGAGGTTGAAGACAGGACCATCAGCCTACATTCCAAGGTAAGACTGCTACACTCCCTTGTCATGTCATCTTCCTATACGCTTGCGAAACATGGACCCTCACAGCAGATCTACAACGAAGAATACAAAGCATGGAGAGGAGGTGCTACAGAACTAGAAGACTTCTGGGCATTTCCTATACCCAACACATCACCCACGACGAAGTCCGACAGACCATCACACAAGCCATTAGACAACACGATTACCTGCTCACAGTGGTGGAAAAACGGAAACTCCGATGGTATGGCCACGTCACCATATCATCAGGTCTTGCAAAGACCATCCTGCAAGGCACTGTGCAAGAAAGTAGAAGAAGAGGGAGACCGAGAAAAACATAGATTTCAAATTAAAGGACAAAAACAACAACTAACTTCGCGACAAGGAAACTAACCATATTTAATACAATACCTTTTAATTTAATAAAAGAGAGAGAGAGAGAGGAGAGAGAGAGAGAGAGAGGGGGGGGGGCGGTTGATGGACTGGGGGCGAAAGAAGAAGGCCAATTGATGCATGTTAAGCCTATAATGTAAAAGAGAAAGAGAGAGAGAGAGAGAGAGAGAGAGAGAGAGAGAGAGAGAGAGAGAGAGAGAGAGAGAGAGAGAGAGAAAATAGTGGGTGGGGAAGGGGGAGTGTAAACTATACTATACAAGGGAGATAAAAAATACTTTAGGTTGTGATTGTCGACGCATATCTCGCCTATGAAAGGGGGGACCAGAAGTAAATGATAGGATCCTGGACATAAGCCTCATTGGAAGCTATCCTGCTGGGTTAAAGGTGAAAATAGGAAAGACTTTTCTCCCCTTCGCTGCTGCCAGAGGTGTATGTTTTTGGAATTGTGCCATTCTCTCCTGTGGTCGCCCTTCAGTATAACCCTTTACTATACTTGTTCGCAGAAGGAGCGTAGCGCAGAAGGCGAGTTGTGAATTTTGGGTATGTAGGTCTCTAGCTCGATACTGTCTCTCTTCTCTCCCCCAACCACCCATAATTTGGTGATAGATCGTCGCTGCTGTTATTTATTCTTTAATTATTTACGCCTGGAAGACGTGAACAGTTGAGGGGATGGGGTGGTGGTGGGTGGGTGGGGGGAATGGCGTTGGAAATGGCGGTAATGTGGGGGAGAGGTGAGGGTAGTGGGGATAAGAGATGATGGGGAATATGAAGTGAGGTCGAAAGACGAGATGAATGTTCTAGTTCCAATAGTGTTGACAACAACGACTACAACAACAAAATTAATTTTAAAAAATATTAATTTCATAATTATATTGTAATAATGACAATAATAATGATTTGTCATTTCCATATTCCTATACTCTAGCGAAACATGGGCCCTCACAGCAGACCTACAACGAAGAATACATGAGGTGTTACAAAAGACTTCTGGATATCTCCTATACCCAGCACAATGCCAACAATGAAGTCCGACAAAGCATCACATAAGCCATTGGACAACACGATGACTTGCTCAAAGTGGTGGAGAAACGGAAACTCCGATGGTATGGCCACATCACCAGAGCATCAGGCCTTGCAAGTGAAGGTGCAAGGAGGCTTAAGAAGAAGGAGACAGAAAAAGAGGTGGGAAGCAACATTCGAGAATGGACTGACTTGACGTTGTGTGAAGCCATGAGGTTTGCCGAGGACAGAGAAAGATGGAGTACGCTGGTTAAATGGTCATCTGTAGTGACCCGACGACTTTTTTTTTTTGCTGCAGTTTACAGATAATTCTGAGTTGAAAAATCTGTTCAGCTGGTACTAATCGCCCTGCACTGAACCGTGCTTGTTCTTCACTATGGAATTGTTCAGCTTGAGTTTTCAACCTGTGAGTATTATTTCAGGAGGACCTTGCTGGATGGATGATGAGGCTGATGGTGCGGTAATTTTCACACTCCTGAAGGTGACCCTTTTTTGGGAAGAGTGAGACAAGCGACTGGTCCATGTGTAGGCCACTCACCACTCTGGCCAGAAATCTTTTACAGAACATTGGCAAGGACACGCACTTTTTCCAGGACAGACATCGTAAGTGACACAGATCTCTCGTGATCGATGTCTTTCCGGCTCCACTTGAAGAGGAGTAAATACAGCAAAGTGCACTAGACTGGAGTTCGACCTGGACAAACGGCAAGACTCGAGGCCTATCCTATCCTATCCTGTCCCATAACCCGAAGGTCGTAGGGGCACCACAGATGATCGCTTAACCAGCATACTCCATCTTTCTCTGTCCTCAGCAGCCCTCATGGCTTCGCTCAGTGTCAAACCAGTCCATTCTCGAATGTTGTCCTCCCACCTCTTTTTCGGTCTCCCCTTCTTCTACCTCCTTGCACTGTGCCTTGCAGAATGGTCTTTGCAAGGCCTGATGATCTGGTGACGTGGCCATACCATCGGAGTTTCCGTTTCTTCACACTGTGAGCAGGTCATCGTGTTGTCCAATGGCTTGTGTGATGGTCTGTCGGACTTCAACGTTGGTGATGTGTTGGGTATAGGAAATGCACAGAAGTCTTCTGTAGCACCTCATCTCCATGCTTTGTATTCTTCGTTGGAGATCTGCTGTGAGGGTCCATGCTTCGCAAGCATATAGGAAGATGGAGATGACCAGAGATCGCAGCAGTCTTACTTTGGAATGTAGACTGATGGTTCTGTCTTTCCAAATGGGCTTCAACCTTGTCAGGGCAGCAGTTGTTTGTGCGATCCTGGAGAGGACTTCCTGTCGAGACCCATTGTCTGACACAATGGCTCCTAAATATTTGAAGCTGTGCACTGTGTTGAGGGATTGGCCTTGTACTTTGATGTCCGTGTTGATGCCATTGGTGTTGTTGGTCATCATTTTGGTCTTCTCTGCACTTATTTCCATTCCATAAGCTCTGGAGGTGGTGTCAAGCCTCTGTACAAGCTGTTCAAGTTCTTGTTCCTCTCCAGCCAATCCATCAATATCATCCGCAAAACGAAGATTGGAGATTGCTCTGCCCCCTATGCTGACTGTGCCTTCGTGATCTGCAAGAGCATCTGACATGATGCGCTCTAGGAAGATGTTGAAGAGTGTTGGAGAGAGTAGGCATCCTTGACGCACACCGATTGTTGTTCTGAACCAGTTCCGATGACGCTGTTATGGAGGACTGCACTGGTAGCCTTGTCATACAGGCTTTTGATGACTTCTATGATTTTAGGGCTGATGTTGTACACTTTCATGGTTGCCATAGAGCTGCATGCCAGACTCGGTCAAATGCCTTCTTGAAGTCTATGAACACATGATATAGATGTTGTTGGTGCTGTAGGTATTTCTCACAGATTATTCTGAGGTTGAAAATCTGTTCAGTGGTACTTCGCCTGCCATGAATCCTGCTTGTTCTTCAGCTATGATTTGTTCAGCTTGTGGTTTCAACCTGTTGAGTATTATTTTCAGGAGGACCTTGCTGGGATGGCTGATGAGGCTGATGGTGCGGTAATTTTCACACTCCTGAAGGTTACCTTTTTTAGGAAGAGTGATGACAAGCGACTGGGTCCATGGTGTAGGCCATTCCCCACTCTGCCAGATCTTGTTACAGATAGTGGTGAGAGCATCAGTCATCGCTTCTCCTCCTGCTTGTAGCAGTTCCGCTGGTATGTTGTCCACTCCCGCTGACTTCCCTTTCTTCAGCGATTGCACTGCTGCCTCAACTTCTTCCCGGAGAATTGGGAGGATTTCTTCTTCTTCTCTGCTCTCGGGACATGCTAGAACTGATGGGTCTCCATTTGGTGTATGGTTGTAAAGGTCAGAGCAGTACTCTGTCCATCTGTCCAAGACTTCTTGTTCTTCTGTAAGGCAAATGCCAGACTTGCTTTGGATAGTGGAGACTTTGGGCTGTTTAACACTTGTCAGCCGCTTCACAGTTGGTAGGCCTTCTTGCTGTTGTTCTTGTTCAGATTGTTCTCTATTTCCTGGCATTGATCTTCTATCCAGTTCTCCTTTGCTGTGCGCATGCCTTTTCGGATGTCATTGTTGATTTTTCGGTAGACATCAGCTCCCTGTGAGGTGTTCTTTTTCTTTTTTAACTCTCTTCGTTTATCACACAGATCCAAAAGTTCAGGTGTGATCCACGGCTTCTTCTTTGGTCGGTGCTTGCCAAGGATCTCAGTGGCGGCATCTGTTACAGCTGAGTTGAAGGTATTGGTCATGGTGTTGACATCTACTTCGCCTGCCCCCAAAATAAGCAGTGGTGCAAATTTCCCTCCAATTGTGGCCTGAAATATTTTTGCCACCTCCGGGTCTTGCAGTTTGTCCAGGTCGAACTTCAGCCTAGTGCACTTTGCTGTATTTACTCTCTTCAAATGGAGCCGGAAAGACATCATCACGAGATCGTGGTCACTTCCAATGTCTGCTCCTGGAAAAGTGCGTGTCCTGCCAATGTTGATGCTTGATCTGAAGCGTTTCTTGACCATGATGTAGTCGATCTGGTTGTGATGTTCCCCGCCGGGACTGTGCCATGTCCATCGTCTGGATTTTTTGTGGAGACCAAGCGTGTTTGCCAGTACCAGATTGTTGTATCTGGCAAACTCCAATAGCCTCAGACCCTGTCATTTGTCTCGTTGTTGCAGTGGGGTCCGCATGTGTCTCCCAGTTGCGGTGCGCATCTTGGCCAACCTTGGCATTCCAGTCGCCTTGCACTATGACTTTGTCCTTCTTCGGCACTTGGTCAAGGACGCCTGAATTTTTTATATTTTCTCGCTGTTTTGAAACTCGTCTTATAGTCTGATGTGGGCATAACTCGTGGATGATGGTAATGTTGAAGGGGTTGCTCTCAGAAGGTTGGTAATGAGTCTACTGGAGAACTGGGCTGGCTTACTTCCATGACAGGTGTTGTCGAGAATGTTGTTGGTTCAACCAGCAACAATAAAAATCATCGTAGGCTAGATCACGATGTCTTCAATCAACTCAATAGAGCAGATCTGAAATGGGCTCTCTATTGTGTACACGTAGAGAGAAACAGGAAAGCAGGACCCTATGTTTTTGTTTCACCTAGGCCTTTCCAGATTGACTGCATGCAATAACATTAGTGAAGGGGAGCCGGAGGGAGGAAACCGGAACAATGTCGTACCAAAGTCACAGAAGTTTGTCCCACGCGGGATTGCAACCCGCGACCTTTTGATATAGGAAACCAGCTCAGTGTCCACTGTGCTTCCAGGCCACCAAAATGTTGCAACTTGTGCGATTGTTTGCACGTACCTTGTTATGCATACATGTCTGCATGCGGGCGTGCGAGCACTGGCGAATGCTTGCATGGCGGATACTTGCAGGTCCGTGTGTGCGAGCTCGCGCGCAGGTTCAATCAATTCTGCGTGGAATCGCTTATCTATCTATCTATCTATCTATCTATCTATCTATCTATCTATCTATCTATCTATCTATCTATCTATCTATCTATCTATCTATCTATCTATCTATCTATCTATCTATCTATCTATCTATCTATCTATCTATCTATCTATCTATCTATCTATCTATCTATCTATCTATCTATCTATCTATCTATCTATCTATCTATCTATCTATCTATCTATCTATCTATCTATCTATCTATCTATCTATCTATCTATCTATCTATCTATCTATCTATCTATCTATCTATCTATCTATCTATCTATCTATCTATCTATCTATCTATCTATCTATCTATCTATCTATCTATCTATCTATCTATCTATCTATCTATCTATCTATCTATCTATCTATCTATCTATCTATCTATCTATCTATCTATCTATCTATCTATCTATCTATCTATCTATCTATCTATCTATCTATCTGCCTGCCTGCCTGCCTGCCTGTCTGTCTGTCTGTCTGTCTGTCTGTCTGTCTGTCTGTCTGTCTGTCTGTCTGTCTGTCCGTCCGTCCGTCCATCTATTTATCTGTCTTTCTGTCTATTTACCTATCTACCTATATAATATATAAAAAGTCTGCTTTCCTTTGTTTGCAGCAGAAATAAACAGCCCCGAGAGAGTAAAGAGATATCTGGTTAAAGGGAAATTAAATTAAGATGTGCCAGAATGGGGGAGGGGGAGAAGGGGGAAGGGAGGGGGTTTGGGAATGGCATCTGGTGCATCTGGGAGAACTACCGTGAGAGCAGAATCCAGGGAAGTGGACTGGACTGGATCCGTAACTCGCTCTCTACAAAAGTGATGTTTCTCATTAAAATCATCTTGTACGCAAAAGGCCATCACCATTGCCATCGAATCGCTCTCCATTTACCTACACAAACAATATGCAACTAGTCAGTGGTCTTGGACCTATGTAGTCTATCATTGTCTATAGGTACCGAAAGCGTAAGGCATACAAATCGAAGCAGAGAGATGTTGAAGCCAAGTGAAGGATCCAGGACTCTTTAAGTCCGTGGCAGAATCAATTCGGTGCATTTGCAAAATGATTCCGGTATCCAGCAGATATATGGAGAGGATTTTAAAAACATATCTAATGTGCGTAGAAGAATAAATGTAGCATAATGAAATGCTTGAGAACAATTACTAGAAATATGAATATTGCTCTAATCTTCCTTGATCTTTAGATGCTATAAATACTGTACTACAAGAAAGGTTTACCTTCCAGTTTTCTCTTCGCTTGTTAGGAATGAAGTGGCTAATATACAAATTTGGGATAATAATTTTGATGCTGACAATTGTGACAATATTTTGCTGTTTACATTCTGTTCCTTTGGACATGATGTTATTCTTAACGCCAAACAGTTGCTTCGTTGAAATTGTAGCTTTGTTGTTGCTCTTGAAACATGCATGTGCATGTGCGATGCGTGCGACAGCGTAATGATTAGCTAAAAAGTTCAAAGATCAATTACTGCCCTTTTCGCCCCTTGAAAAATGTAAATGTTGTAATCTGAGTCTATAACTGATACAGATTTTGTCTTTAAATGTAACATTAAGCAGCAATCTTGTGATAACGCCTTACAGGTACATCACCTCTCTCTCATTGAAATTGTAATGGTAAAGAGATGTGACAATAACCAAGGGTCTATCTCCTGTCAGAATTGGCCGACGGGTGTTTGGCACTGTGGGGCGGGCAGGTGGGGCCCTTTTTACCTCCTTGATACTTTCGCTTTTCGCTTCAAGGAGGTGAATGTCGGGGCCGCCCGCGTGCACTTGCCATACAACCTAGGCTTATACTCGGACACTTGCTTTGTCCCGTTGGGCAGCTGAGGGGAGATAAGCCTACGTTGTACCGTTAGACTTGTGCAGAAACGCAAAGCGAGTACGGGGTTAGCTTAAAGAAATGCCGCTCTTGGTAACATGCACCGTTATTGTTCAATTGGGCAAAAATAGGCAAAAGGGGGGAAGATGGCGGTGCATGGACTTGGAATACTTACTTGATACATTTCAGTTTCACTGTCGATAGACGATGTTTACAGGACTGATGTTGTAAACTTTGTTCGTTACTTATAAGTCTAGTTTTGTTATGCTTGGGCCTGCAGTGAGTGCAGCCGTTCACGATATCCATGACTGTAGATATTTTCCGTTTTTATAATTCTCTCTCTCTCTCTCTCTCTCTCTCTCTCTCTCTCTCTCTCTCTCTCTCTCTCTCTCTCTCTCTCTCTCTCTCTCTCTCTCTCTCTCTTTCTCTCTCTCTCTCTCTCTCTTTCTCTCCTCTCTCTTTCTCTCTCTCTCTCTCTTTCTCTCTCTATTTCCTTCCCTATCTCTCTTTCTTTTCCCCCTCCCTCTCCCTCCCTCTCTTTCTCTCTCTCCCTCCCTCCCCCCTCCCGTCCCCTCCTTCCCACTCCTTCCCCGTGCCGTGGTTGGCGATATTACAGATTCAGAAAACCATGTACCTACGAATGGCGAAGCCAATTATGTGTGTCTATTTATACTTGATTTGTTTTCAAGCATGTGTTGCTTTGTTGTTTATAAATGCCTGTCAATGATGGAATGTTCATGTATGCTACGTTGCCTCCTGTACTATTTACTGTATTGATATTATGTATTCTCATATATATATATATATACAACTGAGAGTTTGATGGGAGGAGAAACGTATACAACGCCTGATTTGTTTTCCTTAGTCGGTATGAACATTGTTCAAGTTTATGTATAAATACCTTTATCGGAATGTTTCTTTTGATATCATCAATATATTTTGAACACACGTAATGGCTAGAAACGAAGAACTCAGAATTGTAACTTTGAACGTTAATGGTCTTGGAGACTTTCGAAAACGTAAGGACGTGTTCGACTTTTTAAGGAATCAGGCTTGCAATATTGTTTTTCTCCAGGAAACACATTGGAAAACTGACCAAGAGAATTTTATAAGGTCCCAGTGGGGGTTTGAGTGCGTGGTCGCAGGCAACAGTAGCGATAGTCGAGGCGTTGCTATCATGTTTAAAAATAACTTTCAATATAAACTTCATGCTGTTAAGAAAGACAATGAAGGTAGATATATACTACTGGACATTGAATTTTTGAATAAGCGTATGACTGTCGCTAATGTGTATGCGCCAAGTAGCGGAGATAATCCGGCATTTTTCACTAATTTGTTCTTGGAGATTGCTTTGATGGATAACAGCACTATGGTTGTTGGAGGCGACTGGAACCTCGCGCTCAACCCCTCACTGGACACTAACCAGCCCACTAGGATCTATAGGCCAAGAAGTAGACAGGTGGTCAAAAATTGTATGCAGGAATATGATTTAATTGATATTTTTAGAGTACTTAATCCTGATAAAAGAAAGTATTCTTGGAAGAGATTTAATAGCAGCGTGCAACGTAGTAGAATTGATTGGTTTTTAGTTAGCTCTGACCTTGGACCTTGTGTTGGCAGTAGTGATATTGCTCCAGGATACTTATCAGATCACTCAATAGTTTATTTTGGGTTAAAAACGGAGATTTCAGGTAAAGCCAGGGCATACTGGAAATTCAATAATTCCCTTTTGCGTGACCAAACTTTTGTAGATCTTGTCAAGTCCACTATTTTGGAACTTAAGAAACAATATGCCGTTCTTGTTTATGACCGAGACAATTTACATCTTATTGACGACGACGACATAACCTTTATGATCGACGATCAGTTATTTTTCGAAATGATTTTACTTGAGTTGCGTGGTAAATGTATCCCATACTCGGCTCGTAAGAAAAAAGAAGAGTCTCGAGAAGAGGCAGAACTTTTGGACGAAATAAAAGATTTAGAGGCTAATCTTTCTGACACAAACATACACATCCTGGAAGAAAAAAACAGTCTTTGTACGCACTGCGTAAAAAGAAAATAGACGGTATGATTATACGTTCGCGTATGAAGTGGAGATATGAAGGAGAACGGAATAGTAAATACTTTTGTAATTTAGAAAAAAGGAATTATGTACAGAAATCTATGGCATTTTTACAGAAAGAGGACGGTAGTATTGTTCATGATGGGGAGGAGTTAGTGAAAGAAACAAAGGTTTTTTATGAATGTTTGTACACTGCTAGAGCAGATGATGCTAGTGATCATACTATCGATGACCTTAATCTCCCCAAGCTTACGGAAGAGAAGAAGAATAGCATTGAAGGACGCATTACTCGTGACGAGGCCTTGTACACTTTAAAGAATATGAAGAACGACAAGAGTCCAGGGTCGGATGGCTACACTGCAGAGTTCTTTAAGTTTTTCTTTGTTGATTTAGGTAAGCTATTAGTTAGGTCTGTAAATAGGGGCTTTGAAAAAGGAGAAATGTCAATAACGCAAAGGGAGGGGGGTAATAACTTGCATTCCAAAAGAGGGAAGAGATAAAAGATTTTTAAAAAACTGGAGGCCTATAACTTTGTTGAATACGGTTTATAAGATAGCATGTGCGTGTATAGCGAATAGGCTTAAACCAGTGCTTCCTGACATAATCAATGAAAACCAAACAGGATTTCTTAAAGGGAGGTACATTGGGGAAAATATTAGATTACTGTATGATACCATGTTGTTCTTGGAGAAAGATAGTAGAGTGGGATTGCTCCTTATGATCGACTTTGAAAAAGCATTTGATTCTATCTCGTGGTCGTTCCTAGATAACTGCCTTAAAGCGTTTAATTTTGGTCTAGACATACAAAAGTGGGTGCGGACGTTTTATGCTAACATCAAGTCGTGTGTTTCAGTGAACGGGCAGCTGTCTCAGTGGTTTAATGTAAGTCGGGGAACACGTCAGGGAGATCCCTTATCTTGTTATTTATACCTTATTTGTGCAGAGGTATTAGCTCAAATGATTCTTCAGAATAAGGACGTTAAGGGAATAAAGATAGGAGAAAAGGAAACCGTTATTTCTCAATTTGCAGACGACACAACTTTCTTCTTAGATGGCACTAGAGAGTCCTTCCAGGCTTGTGTTGACACTCTGAAAACGTTTGCTCGTATCTCTGGTCTTAATATAAACTATGATAAGTCCCGCTGTTGTGTGGATAGGCTCGGCTAAAAACTCAAACGCGAGATACATGACTGAAATTAATTTTGTCTGGAATCCTCTTGTGTTTAAGGTATTAGGGATTGTCTTTTCAGTTAATATAAAAAATATTGTAAGATTAAATTTTGAAAACAAGTTAACAGAAATTGAAAGAATTATTGCGATATGGTCAAAAAGAAATTTAACTCCGTTTGGTAAGATTGCTGTAATAAAAAGTCAAATACTCTCAAAATTAACATATTTATTTACTAATATTCCAGACCCAAGCGAAAGTTTTTTAAGTGAACTAGCAAAGTTGTTATATTCTTTTTTTTCTGTGGAACGGTAAAACAGATAAAATAAAAAGGAAAATTGCGAGTCAAGCGTACGAGAGTGGTGGTTTGAAAATGACAGATGTAAGAGCTTTCCTTTGTGCCCTAAAAGTTTCTTGGCTTAAAAGAATTTTGCTCTCGGAGGGGAAAATAAGTCACATTTTGCTTATGCAATGTCCATTGTTGAAACATTGTCTTCATTTTGGTAGTAATTTTTTTGAAGTTGCGATGCAACATATAAAAAATCCTTTCTGGATGGATGTTTTCAAACATTGTAAAAATGTTGTGATAAAATGTGCTCCTGTCACAGAAAAGGATTTTGTTAATGAACCATTGTTTTTTAACATAAATATTCGTAGAGAAAGTAAAACAGTGTTTCTACAAAATTGGCTTGCTGCAGGAGTGACACAAGTCGGTCATCTCATATTGTCAAATAGATTTATGACACACGAAGAATTTATCACAAAATACAATAGTGAGTGTAATTTTTTACTGTATCTCAAGGTGTGGTTCATGCAGTGAAAGAATACCAGCGTAAGATGAATTTTACAGACTTAGAAAATGTTGTAACGTCTAAGCCAGTGTGGTGGAACACTTGTGTAAAGGGTGTGAAGTCTGTTTATTCTTGTATTATTAGTTACACTGAAATATCAAAAAGTATTGTTAAATGGAGCAGATTTTTTGATACTGAGATAAATGTCAAGAAATTGTTTTATAAACTTAAAAAGACAACAAATGATACCACACTGCGTTGGTTCCAGTATAAAATCCTTTACAGGATTCTGCCGACAGGAAGATTTTTATACATGCGTAAGCTAGTTGATTGTTCAGTGTGTTGTTTTTGTAACAGTGCTGAAGAAACACTGCCACATCTTTTTTGGGAATGTAACATAATAAGAGATTTTTGGTTTGATGTACAAGTGTGGCTGCAGTCAAAGTTTCAGCATTGTAGTAATGTACGATTCGACTTGGAATTGGTCATCTTCGGCTGTAAGGATCATTTGTATACTGATAGAATATTTGATCTGATTTTGCTCCTTGCCAAGTACCATATTTTTGTTTGTAAACTTAAGGGCACAAAACCAAATATCAATGCATTGAAGAGTATTGTAAAAGATTCGTATGTTGTTGATAAATATTATGCTACTGTTAATGGTGGTCGCTGGATTGACGACTGGCAACAATATGCTCCATATCTGTAAATCCTTTTTAATACTATCATTAATATTGGTATTTTTTATGCAAGATACTGGAAACTGTAATAGAATTTGCCAACCCAACTCACTCCTTCCCCTCTCCTTCCCCTTCGCTCAGCCCTTTTTGATTTCTTTCTGCTTAGCATCTGTCTCTTTGTGTGTGTGCGTGTGCGTGTAAGCGTGCATGCGTGTATATATGCATACTATATCATAAAAAAACTAAAAAGAGAACACCATTGTTGATTACTTTCTATGTTAACTATACAATGACTGTACTATGAATGTGGACAAACTACATTTGTGGAAAATATTAAGCTCCTTGGTTGTTATTACTATGCATAAGATAATGTGGATTTACTGTGCATTGTATGGTTTAATGAAAAGAAGGATGAGCGTGCTCTCCCTAAAAGAAAAAAAAAAATATCTAATGTGCGTGTGTGACGCGCGCGCGCGTTATTTTTGTGAGTGTGAAATGGCGTGCCTTTGTGCGTCTACTGCATGTGTGTGTTTGATCCAGCATACAGTATATACAGCGCCTAATACAGTATTTTGTTGTTGTTGTGAAAACTTTGCATTGTGACTTTTTATGTGTCTGGAGATGTGTGTATGTGTGCGTGCGTGCGTGCGTGCGTGTGTGTGTGCATGTGTGTGGGTGTTAATTTTTCAAACAGTCCTCCTTTGTGATTTGTCTAAGCTTGTGGTGATCATGTCTGTGCATGGGTTGCATGTGTTTGTACGCCTGTGGTTGGTGTTTTTGCGTGATGGCGTTGGTTTGTGATGGTGTGTATGGGTGTATGCGGTAGTGTAGGTCGCAAGTATGTTTTGGGGAGTGGGATAGTACTTGTTTTATTATATTTTATGTGTTGAACTATTTGTTTGTTTTGGGGCGTGGGATAGTACTTGTTTTATTATACTTTATGTGTTGCACTAGTTATTTTTTGTTTGTACATGTCATTGTTTTAAAGATATTCAAATTTTTACGTTTACTACGTTTGTGTAAATTTCATAGGCGAATAAAGTCTCGGTCTCAATGTCTCAATCGCAGTGAAATTACACATCTCCAGGTGGTTTGCCTTTCGGGAATGCTCACATCTTCTTCTTCTTCTTCTTCTTCTTCTTCTTCTTCTCTTACTTACTTATTTGTTATAAAAAAAAGTTCAGAACTGTCAATACGAATAGACCTACTTGATTATCTCAACAGATAACAGAATTATGACATTGTGTTCTCTCTCTCTCTCTCTCTCTCTCTCTCTCTCTCTCTCTCTCACACACACGCACACACAGAATTATCAATACTTAGGCTACCAACTCGAGCACCGAAAGCTCTAGACGACTGACTAGTATGGATCTCACCACTGTCAGAATCACGTCTGTCTTTACGCTCTTAAAGCGATAGTTGCTCGCAGTAACGCAGAAAATGTCATATTATACGAGAGTGAAACAGAACGACAAATACTGAGACATTTTTCGCTTACTGTTGTTGTTGTTGTTGTTGTTGTTGTTGTTGTTGTTGTTGTTGTTGTTGTTCTTCTTCTTCTTCTTCTTCTTCTTCTTCTTCTTCTTCTTCTTCTTCTTCTTCTTCTTCTTCTTCACCAGATTTTTGTCGTAATATACTACTCAAAATAATACAAGGGCCACTGGGACATATCAGTCAATCGTCGCCTTAGAAAAGCAGCAAAAGCGCTGCCATTTATACCCAGAAAAAAGCGCCGATTGTTGAACTGAACTCAGAAAATGCAAGCCTTTCGCGTGCAAATCACTTTTTAATGTTGAAAATTTTGCTTTATTAGCAAGACAACAGTAAATTAGGGTCATTTTTTGGTAAAAATTGGGTTTGTTTTTCAACTCGGTGCAGAAAGTTCAAAACTCACACATGTGATTACTTGTCAGAATAAGATTGTCTTGAATGTTACTGTACAGGATAAGTTTTGAAATAAGCATTATAAGCGATATTATTAATAGCAGCAAAAAATAATTAAACTAAATGAAACATGAGAGTGGCCTTTCAATTATTTTGAGTAGTATAGTTGTTGTTGTTCTTCTTTTTCTTCTTCTTTTTCTTCTTCAGCGGATTGTTGTCGTAATACTTGTTGTAACAGAATACAGAATCCTTCATTGTCCCTACAAACACCTGAAAGGAAATTCTTGGTGCAGTGTCCATCTGCATATAATATCTCAAAGCAATAAAACCGTAACATCAACACAAAACGGGAAAAAAACTGTAAAGTTGTTGTTGTTAGTGTTGTTCTTCTTCTTCTTTCGTTTTTTTTCTTCAGTTTTTGGTTTGTCCCATTCTCTGTCTATCTGCCTGTCTGTCTCTGTTGCCTCAATGATGCTTGTGTGTCTGTCTGAATGTTTGTCTTATTTTTGTGAATAAAATTTCTGAGTCTGCCTGTCGTCCAATCTGTCTGCTTGTTCGTTAAGTATGTAGGTATATTTATCTGTCCTTGTATCTGATCTACGAGAAAGCGTGATTCTATCGCTATAAATGTAAAGCTATAATCACACCACTAACAATTCTACAACAGTGATTCCACAATATCGTTTCGAAACTGGATTTCCAAAGTGGCTTAACAACGTACGTAGTCACATGGTAAAGTAAATATCAGTAACATCTGCGCGAGAACAACTCGCAGTCCGCAATCTTCCGAGAGTAGCATTCTCTTTGCTACTGCTGTTCGACTGCGCATCAACGAATGCGCATTTAGTTCTGCGCGTGGCGAAATGTGTGCATTTTGATTGGTTATTACAGTTTTTTGGCGACATAGATTTAGAGCAAGTTCTTTATTACGAAATATTTGTAAAACAGTTGGAAATGGTCACGCGTGAAATACAGTCAAAACACGAAATAAAAATTGCGCGCGTTTGACAAATGTTTTGTGTTTTGTGTTGGTCGTGTGTCTTCAGCTTTAGATGGTGTCAAAACATGTTTAGGTACGTAACTGATAGTATGGATCACATGGTGCAACGTCCTCGTCGAAGGTTAGTAGGTTATCAACGGTAATAAATACGGTTTAAAAAGAAGAGGATGAACTTGAAGATGAAGTAGATTTATGATCGTAGTAAATACGGCTTAAGACAATGAAGATGAACACTAAGATTACAAAGATGAAGATTATGATAAGGAAGAAGAATAAGAGGAAGAGAAGAGAAAATAAGAGGTTGAAGAAGAAGAAGATGTGATGATGATGGTGATGATAATGATGATGATGATGATGATGATGATGATGATGATGATGATGATGATGATGATGATGATGATGATGATGATGATGCTGCTGCTGCTGCTGATGATGATGATGATAAAGGTGATGGTGATGATACTGTCTTGCGTTTAATTTTATATTAAGTGGGAGGACTTGCTTGATACTGAGCGAAGCCATGAGGGTTGCTGAGAACATAGAAAGATGAAGTTGCCTATGCTTGTTAAACGATCATCTGTGGTTCCCCTACGACCTTCGAGTTACGGGATAGGGTAAGAAAGGATAGGTAATTAACACGTTTTGTGTTTAATTCAGAGAGATACCCGTAGTTCACAGTGTTAATTACTACTTTTTAGTTTGGGCCATGCATTAGAAGCGCCAAAGCATAAGGTTTGCTGTGAACAGTGCATGCGCATCACGCATTGGACCGCGCATGCGCATCAGCACTAAATTTAAAGCGATGGCTGAAGCACTAGAACAATTTTTGAATCGTGCGAACGTAATAATGGACGGCATTCGAAAAAACTTGACTAACGATGCTCAAAGCGATTTCAGTGTGGATCATCGTAATTTTCAGGAAGGCGTGGCAAATACTGATATTTATCAATGAACACTGATGACCGGTATCTATGTAAATTACCCAGAAAAAGTGTTAATTTCAAGTATCTGGTAATACTGCTAACTCTGGGTGTTGGCGCATGTAGGCCAGCATAATACGAGTCCATAGAACAGCCAACAACAATAATGTCTGAACTGAATTAGTGAATGAAGCTACCTTATTATTAACACTCTCTGTCTCATTTCTCTTTCCACTCTGTCTGTCTGTCTCTCTCTTTCTCTTCGGGAGAAAATGAATGATAGATGTGATAAAACTAAAAGGACATTTGTGTGTCACTGTGTGTGTGTGTGTGGTATACATTGTGTGTTAACTTAATGGAAGAGATGTTTTTACTGGTTTGTCTTAATCACATTTAAATCATGGACTGATTTTAGGGACGCGTACTTTTGTGTTTGTACATGTATGAGGCGTTTCAGCGTTGCGTTTTAATGTGGCCTGTGGCCTTGAAATGAACAATGTATTGTTTATTCAATAAAACGTCTCTCTCTCTCTCTCTCTCTCTCTCTCTCTCTCTCTCTCTCTCTCTCTCTCTCTCTCTCTCTCTCTCTCTCTCTGGGTGATAAATTATGACAGTTTGTTAGACTAGGCTTCCGAGCCTAAAACATTTATCCTGTTAAACGGTTTAATGCTCTCTCTCTCTCTCTCTCTCTCTCTCTCTCTCTCTCTCTTTCTCTCAAGAGAGAGGGTAAAATACAGAGATGTGTTGCACTGTCTTGAACAGGAAATTGGGTGGCGGGTGGGCCTTAATTAGTTTCTGTGTACATCACACACAGACTTCTTTACATTGAAACTGATCACAAAGAACCATGCGGTCAAGGGACAAGAGAGAGAGAGGGAGGGAGGGAGACAGATAGACAGACAGACACTATGATCACACGCAGAAATCTTCACTTTGAAACTGATCAGGGACAACCATCAAAGGGCAGAGACAGAGAGACAAGGAAACTGTAATTAAGCTACACACGGAATTCGTTACTTTGAAACTGACCACAAAGAACCATCAAAGCGAAGAGAGAGAGAGATAGAGATAGACAGTGAAAGAGCGAGAGAGAGAGAAAGAGAGAGACAGAGACAGACAGACAGACAGACAAACAAACAGAAAGACGGACTTTAATTACACATTGATCTCTTCAGTTTAAAACTTATCATAAAGAACTATCAAAGTGAATAGAGAGAGAGAGGAAGGAAGGGAGAGAGAGAGAAAGAGGGAGGGAGAGAGAGGGAAGAAGGTAGAGAGAGAGAAGGGGCTTGGGCGGAGAAACAGTCAAAGAGAGACGGCGGGAAAGGAAATAGTGCAATTGCACGAAGACTGGCTGACTTTGAAACTGACCGCAAAGAACCATCAGGAAGAAGCGGATCCCCCTATAATTCCCAGAGAGAGAGAGAGAGAGAGAGAGAGAGAGAGAGAGAGAGAGAGAGAGAGAGAAGGGAGAGGTGTAGAAAGAAGATAGATAAAGAGGGAGAAGGTGAACTGCAACTAAATTATTTTCTTTTCTTAATTATTGAAGTTGTTGCCGAGACACCTTTTTCATAATCCACAATCATTGGTGTAGAAAAAAAGAAAATAGCTAGCTCCCTTCCTTTACACCTCATGTTTGAGTGATATGTGTGTGTTCGTTGAGTCGGTGAGAGTGTGTTAAACATGTGAGCATGTATGTTGGTACAGATCTCCGCGCTTTGAGCCTGGCTGGTGATTTTTGTAGCACCTATTATTATTATTATTATTATTATTATTATTATTATTATTATTATTATTATTATTATTATTATTATTAACTATAACTTAATGATCCCAGATGCGAAGATGGCAACAACATAATCATTATTTTGTTTTGGTCGATTGATGGGTTGAGCCGCAAGTTATTAAGCCCAGAGATTTCGTGTGTGCATCGTTTGTGATATTGATAAAACCCCTGTTAGTCCTAATGGGACAATTTTGTCATTACATTCCTTATGATGACTCACGCATTGGCAAATGATTTAAGGGGGAGGTGATACCACGATGAAGCAGAAATAGTGGAAGAGTAAAGAGTACGTGGGATGATGATGATGATGATGATGATGATGATGATGATGATGATGATGATGACGATGACGATGATGATGGCGATGGTGACGACGATGATGATGATGATGATGGTGGGGGTTGTGGTGATGATGATGATGATGATGATGATGATGATGATGATGATGATGATGATGGTGATGATGATGATGATGGTGATAATGATATAATAAAGGAGATAGTTAAATGAAACAGAAGAGGGGGGAGGACAGTATTCAAGAAAGGTTGAACTAGAGGAAGAGATGAAGAAGCAAAAAAGAGAAGGACGGGTGTAGGAGGAGGAGGAAGTGAGGAAGAAAATTACATGAAAACGGTGAGGGGAGGAGGTAGGACGATGTAAAGATTGAAGAGGATAGAAAAGGGATTCGGCGAAAAAAAAAGAAGACATAAGAAAAGGAAAATAAGTACAGGTCGCACAAAAGACGAAATAGGAGGAGGAGGAGAGGACGTACAAGAAGAAGAAGAAGACGGCGACGAAGAAGACGAAGTCGAAGAAGAACAAGAAGAAGAAGACGGCGACGGCGACGAAGAAGACGAAGTCGAAGAAAAACAAGAAGAAAAAGACGGCGACGACGAAGTCGAAGAAGAACAAGGAAAAGAAGAATAATTCTGAAGTAGAAAACAAAATGTTTAAACCAACTATATTAGTAGTAAACGGGAAGAAAATACAAAATAAAGTAAAAGAAGACTGACCATAATTATGATCTGAGTAGTTTGAATGTGTTTGAATTGTTGCAAGAGACTCCATTACGAGACGGAATGCTTAAACTCTTTGCTTACGTATAAAGTATTGATCGGATGACTCCACCAGTCAAACCCTCGGGGGCTTTAAATCGACTATATTACCCTTTACTTTTTTTAAGGCATATTACCGCCACCGGAATAACAGAATATTTTTCACTGTTAGTACTGAAAATAGTTTTCAAGTTTTCGTTTAAAGACTTAGATGTTACCTTTAACGAGAGTGTTGGCGTGGGGACTAGACGAAACCATCCCTGTATATATGTAAAATCTAAACCTAATCGATGATAACTAATTGTGTATTACCGTTCGCATTTATAAGTCGTAGTACGCCATAGGAATAACAGAATATTTGTCACTGTTAGTACCGGAGATTTTTTCACGTTTATCGTTTGAAGATGTGCGTACCATCTCTTTGAAGCGTACCCATGTGTTACGTTGAAACGCGAACGATAGTATGTTGAAAGGCGCACGATAGTTCGTGTGTGACGCGCACGATAGATCTAATCGTTTCGCTTTACAAAGTATGCAGTAATAGAGTGTATTTACCTTTGATTTGAGTTTGCATTGTTGTTAGAAGAAGCTTTGTATAACGTTGGTAATTTTAGTTGTTCGATATTATTGGAGAATTCTCTAGATTTGCTTGTTTACTATCGATCGAAGCTTCGCGTTAGGTGTAGATATTTGAGAGCATTCTTGGACCGAAAAGAATGTTGTATGACGTAAGACAGTGATGACGAAATTTAGTTTGATTGGTTGTAAAGCGTCATCGGAAACATTCTGACGTTATCTCGAGTTGAGAGAAAAACTATATATTGGATGCTCTGTGTAAAGTGAGGGGAAGAAACGTGAAAAGGCGATTGTATACAGTTGTTGATGTACGCTGAATAAAATTTGAAAACTTCATACGACTCCGTGCCTTGTTGCTGATTGAACGGGTTGCGTGGATAAACGAATCCGAGTTACACTTATCAGGACTTCAGCATTGGGGCTGAATCAACTACTGTTAGAAAAACACCAAACAAGTGTAACACCATGCCTAAGTCTAGATCGACCATAACATTGAGTACTCTTTACTTTATGTTCCGAGTTATGATGGGCCATAATTATCAAGAACGGCGTACTTGTCAGCTAATGGCCAAGTTTTCATGTAAACGTTTCCTTGACCCCCAACCATTCTTTTTAAATTAACCAAGTTCTAAATCTATATCGACAATTTTATTACTACTTTTACGTTTTTAAGCCATAGTTAGTCCCAGGAATAACGACTCTCTCTCTGTCTCTCTTTCTTTCTCTCTCTGTTTGTCTCTCTCTCTGTTTGTCTCTCTCTCTCTCTCTCTCTCTCTCTCTCTCTCTCTCTCTCTCTCTCTCTGTCTTCCCCGCTACTTTTATTATTGGAGATTTATAAATGTCTTCGTTTAAAGACTACTAGACTATTCACAATGATTCCTTCCAAATAGACATTCTTATTTACTCAAGAAAAATGTCTGTAAGTGTAAATCGATCACATTACCGTTTACCCAGGTGCAATGAAAAATGGGCATACAGTCTTTAATTGTAATGTGAAATTAGCTCATTTTCAATATTATTCGTTATTAGAGCACCACTTTACTGATATAATACTTAAAGTAAATATTGTTATTTGTTCCTAAACTATTCCTACGCTTGAATTCATGATGTACAAAATATTTGAAAAATATTACATGTATATTTTCTGGGACTATTTCCTTACAACATATATTATTTGATTGTACTGTTTTAACAGCACTGTACAAAGAAATTTGATTTCTCTTATCTGCATAAGACAATATTAAAACCAGGTTACAGACTGTCGTGCGTTTGGGAATTTATTACAGGACGTCGCGCCTGTAATTGTAGGAACAGATTTATTTTAAGTTACTATAAAACAGATTCTGTTTCTTTCTTTATTTGTTATGGTTGTCTAAATTCTTATTGCTGTGAAAAGAGGTTAAATTAAAATATTGAAATTGTTTCTAAGATTATTACCATTATACACAGAAAAATAGATCTGGCAGAGTGGGGAGTGGCCTACACCATGGACCCAGTCGTTTGTCATTACTCTTCCCAAAAAGGGTAGCCTTCAGGAGTGTGAAAATTACCGCGCCTGCAGCCTTGTCAACCATGCCAGCAAAGTCCTCCTGAAAGTAATACTCAACAGATTGAAACCCCAAGCTGAACCAATCATAGCTAAAGAACAAGCATGATTCAGGGCAGGGCGAATTACTACTGAGCAGATTTTCAACCTCAGAATAATCTGCGAGAAATACCTCCAGCACCAACAACATCTATTTCATGTGTTTGTAGACTTCAAGAAAGCGTTTGACAGAGTCTGGCATGCAGCTCTGAGGGCAACCATGAGAGTGTACAACATCAGTCCAACCCTCCTATAGGATAAGATAGGATAGGATATGACATCTAGAGTATCAATTATAGTTTTCATGCTGTCATACGCTTCTTGAAAAACATTGCTTACAATACTTAAATACTGACATGAGGATTTTTTTTAAACATTGATTGATTGATTGATTGTTGCTTTAGGTCCAGCGGACTCTTCCGAGCCAAATCAGGACCGGACAACCCCGGCCCCCGATCCGCATAAAAGATCTGCTGAAACAACCCTAGTGGGAAAATTGAATGCCCTCCACCGGCCAGTCACTTTACAATAAAGACATCCCACGCAGGGGACGGCTGAGGCTTTACCCCAACTACTCGAACCCCCGGTTACAAAAACAAAATAGAATATCATTATAAATTATCAACAAAACATATACATATAAAATGCCTATATTGCTAAATAATAACATCATAGGAAGCCCTAGTGACCACCCGGCAGAAAGCGTCCAACACTCCCAAGCTGATCCCACAGACCTCATACACAAACAAGGAGTCTTGTCCAGGAAGAGTTTTCAAGAAAAAAGGTAGGTCATTGATCTAGCGAAGAAGAAGATAGTATAGCAGAGTGATAAGGACAGAGCAGGAATGGGAAAGAGTAAATGAGGAAGACAGCGACAGTGGGAATTTAAAGCACTAAATTTCCAGAAAGTGGGGATACCATTTATACTGAAACCCCCGGCACCCCAACGGGGGTACTGTTGCCGCAGTGAATTGGTAATGCCTACAAAGTCAAGACAGGTTTTCAACTGGGGTTTTCACTTTTCCCTTTATAGGTTAGAACAATCTACAGTGGCAAGATTGCTCATGACCCCAAGGGGTTTTTTAAAACATAAGTAGTGACATGTGTGCATATGCGTGTATATGTTTGTGCATGCTTATGTATATGTTTGTAAAAGTCTAAAATCGTGTAATCACTTACAAGACTTTAAATTTTTTTTTTTAAAATGAAACTGAAACTGATTCCAAATTACAGCACGCTACAAACAAAATGAAATTTGGTAAACGTTCAGTTTTAGTGACCTTGTGTAGTAAAAAATCAATCCACTGCACTTAAATTTAAGGCTTCAAGTAGACTATTCTATACGCCCTCTTCGGATCTTTTGGTAATGGCTCTCAAATACAATTATCTTTTATTTATGAGATTCATACTCCCCATTCGTAATCATGACTATTGAAAACAGTAGTATCGCTGCCGCTCAGTGCTACAGCGTTCGCCTGGCCCATTGATGACTCAGGTTTGAATCTCGTGGTGGGTAAGGTAAAAGTACATAATAAAATATCGGGATAATTTCAAAGTTTGAACCATCGTGATCGTCTGTTCCTATAGAACTGCGTTGACCACCAGTAATGTTACAATTTACATACAGTACTAAGTAGGTAGAGTGGTCATTCGTTATAAATATTGAATACAGAAGCTGAAAAAGACTAGTACTGCTGTGACCGCACACATACAAACATACGCATTAAGTAGTAGAGTCGTACATGAACTATGTCTGTTATATACACTGTTGATACATGACTACAGGAACTGCAGTAGTTTATAACCTTAAGAGACTCGCCAAAAGTCAATTTGTATCGATTATGGTGTTTACACTGTAGTAGCAGCGTAACTGAAGTCTATAGGGAAAACGTCATAGAGTCATTGCAACAACATTCTGGAAAGTTAATGCCAAGTTCGAAGCTTTTAACCGATTTCCCAAACGCACGAAAGTCTGTAACCTGGTTTTAAACGTCCACTAATGTGGGTAATTTAATTTTTTTTAAATCGTAGAGCATCGTAGAACATAATAAAATGTTATTGTGACGTCGAGAAGCTAAAGATATGTTTTAGAAAGGTTGTGACGAGGTAAACCGGTTGTAAAGAACTTAAATGGACGAAGGTGTAATATATTTTAATTGTGTAACCTTTTGAGTATAGAACTCTCAGTCATCATTAATTCTAATTGCATTGCATTTGAAACAAATGTGAAGTATAATGTTTTCCGTAGCATTCTAGACGTACGAAAGAAAGGGATTATGGACCTGATAGTTGTTTGAGAGTGAGAGCCAGATTTGATAGTCGAAACCAATCGGTTTTTTTCTCGACGTTTTACTTATTCGGTTCAGAGAAGAGCAAGGCGCTCCTTTC
Source organism: Oncomelania hupensis (assembly GCA_036898135.1). Taxonomy (NCBI): domain Eukaryota; kingdom Metazoa; phylum Mollusca; class Gastropoda; order Littorinimorpha; family Pomatiopsidae; genus Oncomelania; species Oncomelania hupensis. Next base: position 35,475,469 of record CM072527.1, on the reverse strand, counting down.
GGGTGGACTGGGGATGATTATTGCGCGATGTTTGGTTATAACATCACTATTCCAGAGAGGAGGCGGCCGAGAATTTCCCGATAAAAAAGGACAATAAATTGTCCAAAAAACCCACAAACAAACATGGTCCAGTAGACGTTTGTCAGTACTAACCGAGCTCGACGCTGCTTAACTTGTCGAAAAGGAATGCGAAGGAATAAAAGAGGTTTAACGTCTACACCCACCATTGAGGTTTAACGTCTACACCCACCATTGAAGTTTAACGTCTACACCCACCATTGAGGTGTAAGTCTACACCCACCCTGAAAGTGTAACGTCTACACCCACCATTGAAGTGTAACGTCTACACCCACCATTGAAGTGTAACGTCTACACCCACCATTGAAGTGTTACGTCTACATCCACCATTGAAGTGTAACGTCTACAACCACCATCGAAATGTAACGTCTACACCCACCATTGAAGTGTAACGTCTACACCCACCATTGAAGTGTAACGTCTACACCCACCATTGGCGATACGGCACTTTGGGATAACTATCCCAAAAAAGAGGGCATTGGGACCTAAATCAGTACTGAACCACCAGAGCAAACATACTTCTAATACGATGGACAGAGACAAATGGCCACTGTTATCTTGCCCTATCACGGGATTTGAGCCTTGGTCATCGGCGTGCCAGGGAACCACTGATCTACGGCGGTGTGTCAACAATGCTAGTTTTAAACTATGTTAGACACAAACGCTGCGTCGATAGTACAGCAGAGTATAACATTTATGATTTAATCAAACAAACCACACACAAAAATATAACGAAGAGGTAAACTGGTCCCAGTAGTACCGGGTTATATGATTGAAGAAACATACGTTCTGCGCATGCAAATAGCACCACGGGAATTCCGTATCCGTTTTCGCACTGATGCACCAGAAGGGATCTTTAATACGTCGTTACAAACTGCGTAAGTGTAAGTGTTTTGGTGTATGTGTGTGAGGGTGCAGGGGGCGCTAGTGCCCTCCGTCTGTGCGAGTGTGGTTTTTCCTCTCTCTCTCTCTCTCTCTCTCTCTCTCTCTCTCTCTCTCTCTCTCTCTCTCTCTCTCTCTCTCTCTCTCTCTCTCTCTCTCTCTCTCTCTCTCTCTCTCTCTCCATTCTCTCTTCGGTCTTTGAGTTAGGACGCAAGACTCAAATTTTAATTCACTTCAATAGAAGAATACATTTTGCGCAGTGAGATATACAATGGGGTGAAATAAAGTACACGTGCGAACCACCCGCAAATAATGGTAGTTTATATAGCATTCTTTCATAATATTAAAAAGTCAATGTCAATACAACATTATTACACACAAGGCACGCGCGCGGACACCTCCTGTCTCCCCCTCCACACGCCTAATGGGCTCTATGTACAAAGGCGTGGCGGTCACGTGCTGCGGGAATAACACAGCTGCTCGAGTTTGAAAATAGTGAAGTACTGTGCTGCGTTTGGATGATCTAACTCCTACATAAACCTTTATGCAAAGAAAAGAACATTTCCTTTCATCGATTTCCACTGAAAGATGAAATATTGATGAACTCTAAACTGAATGTCAGTGACAAATCGCTCTTTAAAAAAAGCCTGTCTCCTGATAATAATTTGTTTGTGATCATTATTGCACGAATGTGCTATGTTCAAAACATCACAATATCCCAAAATGTCGGTAAATTAAAAAATTTTAAGCAGCATTGGAGTAGACGCGAGCGAGCTAAAAGAAGCCACGACCGCTTTGTTATTCCCGCGCCACGTGACCATGCCACCGACTTGTGCATAGAGCCCATTCCATGGCTTTATTCTACCAGTCCTCGCAGTCAATAGCACACTTTGACAATTACACACACACGCACGCGCGCACTTCACACACGAATCTACATTCACATGTACGTGTACAAAAGGATTGACGTGAAGGACGGAACCAGTTGACTGTAGATAAGAGGTAAATACTATAATAGGAGGGAAGAGGTGGGGTTTGGTAAGGTTAATATAACAGTAGGGATGGGTAATTATGCCTACTGGCGTGATTTCTTGTGATTAAGCTGAGAAGTAATGATTCTCGTGCAGGCGTCCTGTTCCATTCATGGGTTTGTTTTCATTACTTGGCAATGAGATGTTGTGGCTAGTGGAGCAATGAAGTAATTCAATTACGTGTGGAGTGCTGTGGAAGATTTGTCTTCATTCCTGTGTTCTAATACGGAGTGTCCATGAATAGGGAGGCTGGGAACCTGTGACTAACTTTGTGGTAAGATATTTGCGTGGTATATTGTTGTTCCTGTTGCGTTGCTGTGTAAGACTAATTTGAATAATTATTGCATGGGGTGGAGGGTAGGAGGGAGGAAAAATGTCCAACCATTCATAAAATCTATTACAATCATTTATCCACGGAAAGTTATCTAAAGGTTACCTCTGAATAATTAAAAGTCAATAAGTAAGATACTTTGTGCTTAGTATGCATGTTCTCTGGTGTAGGCATTAACTCGGCTTTTTGTTTACTATCAGTGCCTTGACACATTGTTCAGAAGTAGGATTGCGGATGGAATAAATGATATACTCATGATCTGTATCTGCGACCAGATGGTAATGGATTATTCAAGTCAAGTCAATAAAACTGTATTATCCATAATGCAGAATTCATACAGCACACTGCGTCTCAGCCAATAAGAACAGGGAGAACAGAAAGAAAGAACAAAACAAATAGAATAATACAAAAAATCGTTATCACACACGATCTCGTTTAGTTCTTTCTAACTACTAACGCACATGCACTCACATAACAGATTTACAGTTAATTTCATTTGGTTGACAGAACAATTCATATCATGCACAGACAATTAAGATAACTTTCCATTTGAGGGTATGATCATAATATATTATATGTAATAGTATTAAATTACTCTGAGGAAAAGCTACGGAAGGAAGAAATATTTATATACAAAGGTAAGTACATGATAAAATTCTACCACCACGAGCAATCGCATCATAGGCCAGTACTTTTGATCATGGAAAGCATTTATCATAATCAATGGAAGCAATTGTAGTCATAACACAATACTAGTACATATAATAATGACAGTCATATCAATAATAACAATAACAATAATAAAGACATAGTTATAGACTGATTTCATTATTGTGCAACACGCACGCGCGCGCGTACACTAACACACACACACCCACACAAACACCCCCTCCCCACCACCTACCCCCCCTCCCCTCCCACACACACTGCATGGTCAGATGGGATGTATGAAATGAAATGCTCAGCAAGGCAGTTGAATACATAAGCACAAAGACAGTACTAGGAAGAAATTCTGGCATAATTTTCATTCAGCAAGGAGATTGCGGTAGGAATGAAAGTGTTTTTGTACCTCTGTGTTCTGGAGCGAGCACAGCAGAATCTTCGTTTAGAAGGAAGAAGTTCAAACAGACAGGAGAAGGGATGGGTTATGTCACATTGAATACTAACTGATTTGCTGAGGGCTCTGTTTTTGAACAGCTGTTCCAGATAAATCTGCTTCTTGAAAACTATCTTGCTGCATACATGGACAATGCCAGACAGAGTTTCTGATCTTCACACTGAGTGTCCCGTACCAACAGATAAATGAAAATGTTAGGATTGATTCTACAAAAGAATGATAGTGAAGTTCTATCGATGACATTGATGAATTGCCTGGAGAGAAACAGCTGGTACTGTCACGTGGGGTTTATGGGCTCTGCACAATGGAATTATGGACCCTCACGTTTATTCGGTGGGAACTGCTAGTAAGTCACCCTATGAATTACTTTAATAAATTTATTTGTTCAGCTCGTTCTGTGTTAAGGTTGGGGTACAGAAATAGATAGAAAAATGGTAAGAGATTACTGTCACACTAGCTTTCACACGGCTATGAATCATATGTAGTCCAGCCACTTGATAACAGTTAAAATCACACATTTATTTCTTCTACTCTATACAAGATTCTCTAAGTACTAATCTAACTTAAAATGTCTCAGTCACTGCTAATAGTTCGATCGCTGATAGTCTAGGCAGCTGTTATATCTTCCTCGGGCACTTGCTATTATATTTCATGTAGATTTGGACAACTGTGGTCCGTTTTACAGTTTCTGAAGAGTTGGACTACTGTGGTCCGTTTCGATCAGTTTAAGTGCACTTTCGGAGATTACACTTAACTGCTAGATGGTGCGTGCGAAGTCCTTCTGTGAGGTAGCTTCTGGTACACCTTTGTCGTTGTGTAGTTGGGTTCCCTTGCCACGCTGTGGGGTCTGACAGGGTGTTTTTCCGGGTAGCTCTTTCCGACTTGTGCGGTAGGGCTCCTCAACCAACTCGTCGTTTCTGTGGAGTGGGACGCACAGGATAGCTCGCCTGCTCGTCTGTAATATAAGAGACGAAATTCTGCACAACCCTGAATAATTGGTTTGTGCAGAGCGTCTCACTGAAAGCCAAAGTAGCCCTCAGTGATAGCTCCACATCTCTATACATAAGCGACGAACATTCTGCTACTTCCGGGGTCCACTGGAATCTCACTCTAAATTCCTATACATACATAAGTATAAATCGTGGCTAACTATACACATACAGAATTAATAATATTATAAACATTCAGTGGTACAGCCACTGGTCTGCAAACATACATATAAGTTAAACAACAGTGGTTCCGTACGGGATACAACATGGCGGCGCAACCGGTCGTGTTTCGCCACGTGTTCGGCTTTTCCACATGGACACGCAAATTCGGATTAACAATTCACATTTATGCATAGCAAATTCCACAAACATAATTTCCACAATAATATAAATATATCACGATGAAACAGAAGGGTGTTCATTTACCTGTTTGACAAGTTCAGGCCCGTGATGACTTGAGAGAATTCTAAGATTCTAAAGTCCTGCTTCCTGGTCTATGAGTGAAGAGATTCTCTGCTAGCTAAGTAGATGTTACTTCTTCCTCGTCTCACACACGACTGATTCAAACTGTGCTAAGATCTGACACAGTCAGAACTGCTCTACCCGCTTACCTGAGCTCTCATTGGTTAAAACCGGTTAGATTCAAAGTTCAAGTGCTGAGTCACTGCGCAGCGTGGGTCGGGCTCGCGGTGTGTACTTTAATTGCTGCTGTGTACTATACTGACTCTCTACTGTTACAACTACTACACAAGGCGAAATAGTCATAGGCAGAGTTAAAACTAGCCAGTTCATGACAGGTACAGAGGCTTGACACCACCCCCAGAGCCTTTGGAATGGAAATAAGCGCAGAGAAAGACAAAATAATGACCAACCACACCAATGGCATCAACACGGACATCAAAGTCCAAAACCAATCCCTCAACACGGTGCACTGCATCAAATATTTAGGAGCAATTGTATCTACAAATGGTCCCGACAGGAAGTCCTCTCCAGGATTGCATAAACAACTGCTGCCCTGACAAGGTTGAAGCCCATTTGGCAAGACTATCGGTGTAAACTCCAAGGTAAGGTTGCTGCGCTCCTTTGTCATCTCCCTCACAGCAGATCTACAACGAATAATACAAAGCATGGAGATGAGGTGCTACAGAAGACTTCTGGGCATTTCCTATATCCAGCACATCACCAATGACGAAGTCCGACAGACCATCACACAAGCCATTGGACCACACAATGACATGCTCACAGTGGTGAAAAAACGGAAACTTGCAAAGACCATCCTGTAAGGCACGGTGCAAGGAGGCAGAAGAAGAGGGCGACCGAAAAGGAGGTGGGGAGACAACATTCGAAAATGGACTGGCTTGACACTGAGTGAAGCAAATAGGACTGCTGAGGACAGAGAAAGACGGAGTACGCTGGTTAAATTAAACGATCATCTGTGGTTTCCAAACGACTTTCGAGTTACGGGATAGGATAGGATCAAGGACCTTAGCTGGTATAGCATGCACACTCTTTGTTTGCACTTTTTGAAAATCACTTCAGCTATAACATTGCCAAGATACCTGTATTCCTCGACTCTTTCCACAGTCAGACCCTTCAGCTGAAGAGCTACCCCATCTGATCTGTTTTTTTTTGTAGTCTATGATAATTTCTGTAGTTTCCCAATATGAACGTATTTCATCTCTCTCTCTCTCTCTCTCTCTCTCTCTCTCTCTCTCTCTCTCTCTCTCTCTCTCTCTCTCTCTCTCTCTCTCTCTCTCTCTCTCTCTCTCTCTCTCTCTCTCTCTCTCTCTCTCTCTGCTTTTTTCCCCATCATGTCCATAGTTTGAACATCTTGGGAATTCGCTGGACCTTTTGTGTGTGTTGCTATGTATATTTACAAGAAGAAAATTAAGCATTTACATTTATTTTAAGTCGCCCAAATTCAAGTATAGGTCTCCAGATATTTTGAGTTCATTGTGTGGTATTCAATTTGAATTGATTTTTCTTTCACTCTGTCTGTCGTTTGTTTGTCTCTGTCAGCCTGTATGTGGTGTTCTCTTTCTGTCACTTCATTGTCTTCATCTCGGTATCTCTGGGCTGTCGGTCTATTGAATCTGGATGTGTTTGTCTCTGTATCTCTGTCTTTTGTTTGTCTGTCAGTTTGTCTATGCTATTCTCTTTCTGTTACTTGTCTGTTTTCATCTCGGCGTCTGTTGTCTGTCTGTTTCTCTTGTATTCTGCATCTCTTCCTCGTCTGTTTCGGTTTCTTTGTCTGTGCGTATGTGTAAATCCTGCTCTGTCTCTTATCTTTCTGATTCTTATTCCTTGAATTGCGTCTGTATTTTTCTTTCTCTCTGTCTGACTCTCTCTCTCTCTCCTTCCTCCTCCTTCTCACACTCTCTCTCTCTCTCTCTCTCTCTCTCTCTCTCTCTCTCTCTCTCTCTCTCTCTCTCTCTCTCTCTCTCTCTCTCTCTCTCACTCTATCGTCAGCCTTGGAGATGCTATCTAGAGTTGTATGTTCGTTTTCGTTGGCTGAAAAAGACAAGTCCTAATTTGTTTTTGTAGGAGGTTAACACAGAGAGAGAGAGAGAGAGAGAGAGAGAGAGAGAGAGACAGACAGACAGACAGACAGACAGAGAGAGACAGACAGAGAGAGAGTTTTTAATTTGATTTCATTGTGTTGGTCACGGCGGCAAATGATCTGTTTTGTTACTTGCCTGTGCACATTACATACATCATTTAACATTTCGTAGCTGAACGTAGTAATTAAGACAAGAATTAGCGTAACGAAACCGATAGAGGAGAGAGGAGAGAGAGAGAAAAAAAAGAGAGAGAAGTTGAAGAGTAAACTTTAATTGAATAGGCATAGCCAAAATTTACAATCTTTCCTTTAACGCTATGAACATGAACAATAACAGTAAGCTAAATTATAACGTTAATAATTAAAACACGTTCGAAAATTGATCCAGCAAACTATTTGCATTTCACTCCGTCTCGTACACACATCCACGCTGTGAACAAACCGCTTGTATTTGAACTAGATTAGAGAGGGAGAGAAGTGGAGGGAGAGAGAGAGAGAGGAGAGAGAGAGAGAGAGAGAGAGAGTGAGTAAGATGTAGATGAAGGTGTTGAATGAGATTCGCGGACAAACTGGAGGATGAAAGTTGAGACAAAATCGTGTAGTAGTCCTGATCGCGTGATTCTGTTATTTTGTAATCCACAGTCACGGGCATCGATCACTGTACCCTGCTCATTCGTCTTGTCTTCCAATCTCTTGGCATCCACACATTTGATGTTGCATGACGAGTTTTTGTCTGAAGAAGCTGACCCATCAATGAACTGTGATTCTCTTTTTTCCCCCGCTGAAATCACGGTCCGCAAGGTTAATAATCTTATGTTTTTGTCGAAGCACATTTTTCGATCAAGCCAGTTAACCGCGCAATGCAGTTGTGACCATTCTAGCATTTTAGTTGATACTGTGTTGATCAGAGAGGTTCTCGTGGTAAAGACAATGTCAGGTGTTTTGTGTTTTGATCGGAGAAGCTCGCTTGATGTAATCTTGGAGAAGAAGATGGACGTTTGATATCAAGTTTGTCAAGTTTCGGGTTGCTGTTGTCTGTTTTTCATTAATTTGATAGACGTTGCCTGTTGGCCGGAGTTCCGTGTGGATCGGAGTTGCGTGTTGATCGGAGAAGTTCGCTTGATCCAAGCTAGAGGGCGAGGACAGATGGAGGTTTGACATCAATACGTTGTCATGTTCCGTGTGGATGTTGTCTGTTTTCATTCCCTCTCATATCTCTCACGCTAATCGTCTTGAATGACCACAATGATATTATTTCCCGACAAGGGTGACAATGATGATAGGGATAGAGAAAGAGAAAAAAAGAGAGAAGAGAGAGAGAGATAGAGAGAGGGAGAGAGATAGATAGAGAGAGGGAGAGAGAGGGAGAGAGATAGATAGAGAGATAGAGAGAGGGAGAGAGATTGATTGATTTATTGTTGCTTTAGGTCCAGCGGACTCTTCCGAGCCAAATCAGGACCGGACAACCCCCGATCTGCATAAAAGATCTGCTGAAACAACCCCAGTGGGAAAATTGAATGCCCTCCACCGGCCAGTCACTTTACAATAAAGACATCCCACGCGGGGGACGGCTGAGGGTTGACCTCAACTACGCGAACCCCCGGTTACAAAAACAAAATAGAATACAAACATCATTATAAATCATCAACAAAACACATACATATAAAATGCCTATAGTGCTAAATAGTACAATCATAGGAAGCCCTAGTGACCACCCGGCAGAAAGCGTCCAACACTCCCAAGCTGATCCAACAGACCTCATACACAAACAAGGAGTCTTGTCCAGGAAGAGTTTTCAAGAAAAAAGGTAGGTCATTGATCTAGCGAAGAAGAAGATAGTATAGCAGAGTGAAGGACAGAGCAGGAATAGGAAAGAGTAAATGAGGAAGACAGCGACAGTGGGAATTTAAAGCACTAAATTTCCATAAAGTGGGGATACTATTTATACTGAATGTCACGAACTGGCTAGTTTTAACTCTGCTTGTTGACTATTTCGCCATGTGTAGTCTTTGTAACATTAAGAGAGTCAGTAAATTACACAGCAGCAATTAAATTACACAGCAGACCACACACAGCGAGCGAGCCACCCACATCGCAGTGAGTCAGCACTTGAGTTTTGAATCGGACCGTTTTAACCAATCAGAGCAGGCTCAGTGGGTAGAGCAGTTTGACTGTGTCAGATCTTAGCTCAGTTTGAATCAGTCGTGTGTGAGAAGAGGTAGAGTCAACATCTCCACAGCTAGAGAAATCTCTACACTCATAGACCAGGAAGCAGGACTTAGGAATCTTAGAATTCTCTCAAGTCATCACGGGCCTGAACTTGTCAAACAGGTAAATGAACACCCTTCTGTTTCATCGTGATATATTTATATTATTGTTGAAATTATGTTTGTGGAATTTGCTATGCATAAATGTGAATTGTTAATCCGAATTTGCGGGACCACGTGGAAGAGCCTACCACGAGGTGAAACACGACCGGTTGCGCCGCCATGTTGTATCCCGTACGGAACCACTGTTGTTTAACTTATATGTATGTTTGCAGACCAGTGGCTGTACCACTGAATGTTTATATTATTATTAATTCTGTATGTGTATAGTTAGACACGATTTATATTTATGTATGTATAGGAATTTAGAGTGAGATTCCAGTGGAACCCGGAAGTAGCAGAATGTTCGTCGCTTATGTATAGAGATGTGGAGCTATCACTGAGGGCTACTTGGCTTTCAGTGAGACGCTCTGCACAAACCGATTATTCAGGGTTGTGCAGAATTTCGTCTCTTATATTCCAGACGAGCAGGCGAGCTATCCTGTGCACCCCACTCCACAGAAACGACTAGTTGGTCGAGGAGACTCTACCGCACAAGACGGAAAGAGCGACCTTGAAGAAACACCCTGTCAGACCCCACAGCGTGGCAAGGGAACCCAACTACACAACGACAAAGGTGTACCAGAAGCTACCTCACAGAAGGACTTCGAACACCCCACACATGAGTTAAGTGCATAAGGCGAAGGTGCACTTAAACTGATCATAACAGGACCACAGTAGTCCAACTCTTCAGAAACTGTATAACGGACCACAGTAGTCCAAATCTACATGAAATATTATAGCAAGTGCCCGAGGAAGATATAACAGCTGCCTAGACTATCAGCGATCGAACTATTAGCAGTGACTGAGACTTTTTAAGTTAGATTAGTACTTAGAGAACCTTGTATAGAGTAGAAGAAATAAATGTGTGATTTTAACTGTTACCAAGTGGCTGGACTACATATGATTCATAGCCGTGTGAAAGCTAGTGTGACAGTATTCTTTTACCATTTTTCTATCTATTTCTGTACCCCAACCGTAACACAGAACGAGCTAAACAAATAAATTTATTAAAGTAATTCATAGGGTGACTTACTAGCAGTTCCCACCGAATAAACGTGAGGGTCCATAATTCCATTGTGCAGAGCCCATAAACCCCACGTGACACTTTAATTGGCGAGCCTAGCCAGGATCTGTGGATAATAGGAATTGGGTATAACCGGATCTAAGTACAATAAAATTAGATAACAGTAGTAGAGGTAGAATAACTTAGAATAGTTGTAAGGGTATAACACTGATCAGTTGTGGTGCACTATTCTTTACTTAAAAACTTTTTTGCTTCAATTATTTTTGTGCCTGTATGTTGCATTGTTCTTTTGCAGGTTTTGCTTAAATAACTGTTGTATGCCATTTGACTCTTGTTTTATTCTATTATTGATTACGAATTGTATGGTCTTTGCATTGTTGTTATTGACTTGCAATATTGCTAGTGTTTTGGTATTCCACGTGATTCAGAGGTTGTTCATAGACACGGTTGGCAATGTCGGACCCAGTGGCCTTGAGATTGCGCTTCAAGGAATTAGGGGAAGCTTTACACTTAGCAGGGGGAGACCTAATTGCGTATATCAATGCAGAGGTAGAGAAACAGGAAGCTAAGGCAGAGAGAGCAGCAGAGAGAGAACAGAAGAAACTCGAAGCAGAACAGAGAAAAGCAGAACTAGAAGCAGAGCAAAAGAAATTAGAACTAGAAGCAGAGCAGAAGAAACTAGCATTAGAAGCAGAGCAGAAGAAATTAGAAGCAGAGCAGAAGAAATTAGAAGCAGAGCAAAAGAAAGCAGAGTTAGAAGCAGCAAGAGAACAGAAGAAATTAGAATTAGAAGGAGAACAGAAGAAGGCAGCATTAGCAGCAGAGAGAGATGCAGAAGTTAGGAGATGGGAGTATGAGCGGGCAGAAAAAGAAAAAGAGAGGGAAGAAAAGGAAAAAGAAAGACAGCATGAGTTAGAGCTAAGAAGATTGGGATCAGGAGCTTCAAGTTCTTCCTCAACCCCTCCCCACTCAGGTCAGCTAGAGGTAGCAAGCATCCAACCCTGTACAAGGAATGTCATTTCCACTGGGAACATTCAATGAGAGAGAAGAAGGTTTAGATCTCTATCTGACTAGGTTTGAGCGTCTAGCAACAGAGTATAAACTAGATCCCACTCATTGGTCTTTTAAGCTTAGTCAAGGGCTTAGAGGAAAGGCTTATGACATCTACAGTAAGCTACCGACTGACAGAGTGACTGACTATCACAAAGTAAAAGAGGCACTCCTAACGGGATTCGAACTGACAGGAGAATGCTATCGGCAAAAATTCCGCACCAATCGGAGAGTGAAAGGAGAGAGCTATGCGCAGTTCGCGGATAGGTTGTCCACAACGTTGGATAAGTGGATTAGCCAGTCAGCCACGGCTAAGACGTATGATGGACTGACAGAACTGTTAGTATGGGAACAGCTACGGGAAACCATGACCCCCGAGCTGAGAACATTCTCAGTAGAGCAGGGCGCGGAAAGACTGGAAGATCTGGTCAAGGTCGCAGATAGGTACGTGGCCGCACACGGAGAAGCCAAGAGCTTCAGGCGAGACCTAAAGCCTAACGGGAAAGAGGCACAGAAACGAAGCCCTAACCGGGAAGAGCGCACCGCGAATAAGCCGAATAACCCCAGACCTGGGCAAAATAAAGGACCCAACGCGGAATTCGGGAAAAGAGGTCCCGCAGAACAGAGACGGTATTGTTCGTTCTGCAACAGAAACAATCACTCCACCGCAGAATGTTTCAAGTTGGCCGCACAACGTAGGGAAGAGCGCGAAAGCCGGCCAGCGCACAGAGTTCTAACTCAAAGCAGCGGTAACGAGCCACACACAATCGGAGATCACCCATCGGTGACAGACACGGTCAAGGTCAACGGAAAAGAAGCGAACTGTCTGTATGACACAGGTCTATCATACGACGCGATAGGTAGCGAATCTCTTGTATCGCGCGCGGACTTGACAGACAAGACAGTCGACTTACAAGGAGCAGACTTGACGAAACCGACGACTACTTGCCCAATAGCTTGGATAGAAGTAGAGAGTAGGTACGTCACAGGAAGAATCCAAGCAGCTGTTTTACAGAAACCCCTGTATGATCTAGTGCTAGGTTGTAGGTATGTGTTCTTAGGCACGCCCCCTAAAACTGTAGAGATAGCTGCAGTGCAAACCAGGGCCCAAGCTAAAACCCAACCACCCCAGCCCGAGTTCGCTCCGAATCCAGGACTCGAAGAGATCAAAACAGCACAGAAAGAAGACACCTCGATAGCGAAGTGCTTCCAGAAGCTACCCAAGGCGCACACACCCCCGCACAAGGGAGACTTCTACATGGAACAGGGAGTTCTACATCGACAAGGAGATGGAGATCACACCCAACTAGTACTACCAGCCACCCTTCGAGCCCAAGTACTAGAGTTAGGCCACAGCATGCCACTCAGCGGACACATGGGAATTGGAGCCACAGTGCAGAGAATCAGCGCACACTACTATTGGCCAGGAATCACGGAGGATGTCAAGCGCTACGTGAAATCTTGCCACCAATGTCAACGATATTCCCCGCGACATCACACCGTACCAGTTACCTTAGGACCATCGGTAGTAGTCGGCGTGCCATTCCAGCAAGTCTCAGTAGACATAGTTGGACCACTGCCCATGACCAAGAAGCGGAACAGATTTCTACTCACACTCGTCGACGCATGTACGATGTGGTGCGAAGCAGTCCCGTTGCCAGCGATCGACACCAAGAAGATCGCAGATGCACTCATCGCCATCTTTACCAGAGTCGGATTCCCGGACAGCATTAGAACGGACAACGGATCTCAGTTCACCGGCCGCCTGATGCAAGACGTGTTCGAGTTGATACAAGTCCATCACATTCGCACACCACCATACCACCCAGCCAGCAACGGACAAGTAGAAAGACTGAATGGAACCCTTCTCACCATACTCAGGAAAGTCGCCGACGACAATCCAGAAGCGTGGGACACCTACGTGAATGCGGCACTGTTCGCATACCGAGAAACGCCCCATGCAGCCACAGGCTACACCCCGTCAACATTGCTATTCGGCAGACCTCTAGCAGGACCGCTAGAAGCCCTACGCAGAAGTTGGACGGAGGCCAAGATAGACGACACACCAAGAGGTGCCACCAAGTACGTCGCAGACCTGCAGGAAACCCTCAAAGCAACGTGGAAGAAAGCTGGTGAAGCACTGAAGAAGGCAAGAGCCCGTCAGGCGAAGTACTACAACCGCCACGCGAAGGACAGAGAACTGCAAGTCGGCGATCAAGTGCTACTCTTACTTCCAAGTGGAACCAACAAGCTGGACATCGCTTGGAGAGGACCGTACCGGGTGACTGCCAAGAAATCCAAGACAGTCTACCAAGTAGAGGTGAACGGGAGAGCCCGGTACCACCACATCAATCTCCTCAAGAAATACATCGACAGACCAGCGACCCCCAGCACACACACATGGATGGCCATCGCCATCGCGGAAGAAGTTCATCCCCAACTACAACAGCATCGCCGTACCACTGACAAATGGAACCCGGAAGATCGCCCCGGACAAAGTCGTATGGACAGCCGAATGCGAGACAGCATTCCAAACACTCAAGGACAGAATGACATCGGCGCCAGTACTCCACCTACCCGATTTGACTCAGCCATTCGTTCTTCGCACCGACGCAAGCGACTTAGGCCTCGGAGCAGTACTGCTACAGCGCGACCCCAAGAATGCAGAGACGCTATTCCCTGTCGCCTACGCCAGCAGAAAATTGAGACCCGCCGAGACCCACTACGCCACGTCGGAGAAAGAATGCCTTGGACTAGTCTGGGCCATACAGAAATTCCAACTCTACCTGTATGGGACCCACTTCACAGTTCAGGTGGACCACCAACCACTATCGTTCCTGGCAGCCTCCAAGTCTTTGAACTCTCGCCTGATGAGATGGGCACTCACCCTTCAGGCATACTCATTCCAAATCGAGTACATCCCCGGAAAGGAAAACCACGGAGCCGACTACCTCAGTCGCCATCTCGTGGAGGACACAGCAGCTGTCGCCCACCCAACACAACTAAGGGCCACAGCACCAGAATTCGTCCCCGCCCAATAAAACCCTGTCACTAGTGTCCATAGCTACCTGGCACAGCATTGCAGCTCAGGTAGAGCAACTTAATTAGTTTGTAAATAGGACCCTAGGATAGTGCAGCGTTAAACTAGGCTCTGTAGTAGAAAAAGGTCGAATCCAGTAGTCATCGCCTTTTTTCAGTTGAGGGAGCCTGTCACGAACTGGCTAGTTTTAACTCTGCTTGTTGACTATTTCGCCATGTGTAGTCTTTGTAACATTAAGAGAGTCAGTAAATTACACAGCAGCAATTAAATTACACAGCAGACCACACACAGCGAGTGAGCCACCCACATCGCAGTGAGTCAGCACTTGAGTTTTGAATCGGACCGTTTTAACCAATCAGAGCAGGCTCAGTGGGTAGAGCAGTTTGACTGTGTCAGATCTTAGCTCAGTTTGAATCAGTCGTGTGTGAGAAGAGGTAGAGTCAACATCTCCACAGCTAGAGAAATCTCTACACTCATAGACCAGGAAGCAGGACTTAGGAATCTTAGAATTCTCTCAAGTCATCACGGGCCTGAACTTGTCAAACAGGTAAATGAACACCCTTCTGTTTCATCGTGATATATTTATATTATTGTTGAAATTATGTTTGTGGAATTTGCTATGCATAAATGTGAATTGTTAATCCGAATTTGCGGGACCACGTGGAAGAGCCTACCACGAGGTGAAACACGACCGGTTGCGCCGCCATGTTGTATCCCGTACGGAACCACTGTTGTTTAACTTATATGTATGTTTGCAGACCAGTGGCTGTACCACTGAATGTTTATATTATTATTAATTCTGTATGTGTATAGTTAGACACGATTTATATTTATGTATGTATAGGAATTTAGAGTGAGATTCCAGTGGAACCCGGAAGTAGCAGAATGTTCGTCGCTTATGTATAGAGATGTGGAGCTATCACTGAGGGCTACTTGGCTTTCAGTGAGACGCTCTGCACAAACCGATTATTCAGGGTTGTGCAGAATTTCGTCTCTTATATTCCAGACGAGCAGGCGAGCTATCCTGTGCACCCCACTCCACAGAAACGACTAGTTGGTCGAGGAGACTCTACCGCACAAGACGGAAAGAGCGACCTTGAAGAAACACCCTGTCAGACCCCACAGCGTGGCAAGGGAACCCAACTACACAACGACAAAGGTGTACCAGAAGCTACCTCACAGAAGGACTTCGAACACCCCACACATGAGTTAAGTGCATAAGGCGAAGGTGCACTTAAACTGATCATAACAGGACCACAGTAGTCCAACTCTTCAGAAACTGTATAACGGACCACAGTAGTCCAAATCTACATGAAATATTATAGTAAGTGCCCGAGGAAGATATAACAGCTGCCTAGACTATCAGCGATCGAACTATTAGCAGTGACTGAGACTTTTTAAGTTAGATTAGTACTTAGAGAACCTTGTATAGAGTAGAAGAAATAAATGTGTGATTTTAACTGTTACCAAGTGGCTGGACTACATATGATTCATAGCCGTGTGAAAGCTAGTGTGACAGTATTCTTTTACCATTTTTCTATCTATTTCTGTACCCCAACCGTAACACAGAACGAGCTAAACAAATAAATTTATTAAAGTAATTCATAGGGTGACTTACTAGCAGTTCCCACCGAATAAACGTGAGGGTCCATAATTCCATTGTGCAGAGCCCATAAACCCCACGTGACACTGAAAACCCCCGGCACTCCAACGGGGGTACTGTTGCCGCAGTGAATCTGTCTTGCCTATAAAGGAAAGACAGGTTTTCAACTGTGGCTTTCACTTTTCCCTTTATAGGTTTGAACAATCTACAGTGGCAAGATTGCTCATGACCCCAAGGGGTAGGGAGAGAGATAGAGAGAGGGAGAGAGAGAGAGAGAGAGAGAGAGAGAGAGAGAGAGAGAGAGAGAGAGAAGGGAGAAGAAGAATATGATAATGTTTTGTAAGATGGATGCTGTCGATCTACTAATGTTCTAGAATATTAATTACATTCATTTAGTCTTTTGTAATAATCTTCTTATTTTGCCGCGCATTGATTTAGATTAAGGGAAAAGCGCGTGTACAGCCCCCATTATTATTATTATTATTATTATTATTATTATTATTATTAGTAGTAGTAGTAGTAGTAGTAGTAGTAGTAGTAGTAGTAGTAGTAGTAGTAGTAGTGTTGTTATGTGACTAATTTACCGGTATGCCAGAAATGACTGTACCTCGCGGCAAACTGTTTCCTTGTGCATTATACAGTTCATAGTACGTTAGTGGGCAATAAAGAATCTGTAGCAATTTTACCTCGTAAGAAGTACTACACACAATTATTTTGCCTGCAGCTGAATTGTGAAGACGCCCGCAATACTAACTTTGTTGTATGTGTCGCACCCTATGTCCGCGTTTTTGAGCCTCAGCAAATCAGCGTCGAATATAGATATCTCCAATAAAATTCGCATTGCATCAAAGCTAAGCACAAAAGAACTTCAAGGTTGTGACATGGGCGAGACAAACCGAACCTTGTCTCGGCGAACCAAAGGTCAAAATTGCGGTTTTATTCTTAATTGGGTCTTCCCGAGACCAGCCGAGACGAGACAGGAGATCGGGCGTCACGGCGAGCTCTTTCGTTTCTGAACTGGGTCTATTTTTAGCTGCGTCGAAACTGACATACCTGACAAAGTTACGTTAGCAACAATGGCGGCCTTCGATCGTGAATTGAAAACTGCAGAAGATTTTGGCGTTGTTCTAGCGCTCTATGTCCTAAGCGAGAACGAAGGGGCAGCAGAAAGAGAAAGAAAGCAAAAGGCAACACTTCCCTATGTGTTGCAAAGGCACCAGCAAGGTGCATTTCATGCACTGGTGCAAGAGTTGGCTGAACAGCTCAGTGGCTATTCAATGATTTATTAATTTTACTGTTTCAGTATTTTCACTGTTCTCTAGTCTAAATTAAGTTTGGATTTGGTGCACCTACTTATTTTAAGTGTTGTAGTATTTCTTTAGATCAGTTGTCATTGACATTGATAGATTTTTCAGCAAATCAAAATAGTGTCTCGGGCAGGTTTGCTGCGCACGAACGGCAAGACGAAAGGCCGGCCCGCGACACGGCGAGACACGTCTTGATGTTCTCGCCGATCCTGTCTCGGATTGCTCGCCGAGCCTAGTTAAGGGCAAGGATGGTTCGGGTGTCTCGCCGAGACTGTCTCGGGTGTCTCGCCGAGACAAGGTTCGGGTTTGTCTCGCGCAGTTAAGCTAGGGCTTAAGACATTCTCGTGACATGCTTTACTCATTCTATATGGATATTTTGCGAGTTTTCTTTCCACAGTCGGACGGTGCATTCCAGATTACGTCTTGTCGGGCGTGAAATCGTGCATGTTTTTTTTTTGTGTTTTTTTTTTAATTAATGCTGCAAAAATAATGAGCATCCTATGTGTTTTAGATGTAGCAAAAATTAAATTTGAGTTCTTGAGTCCGAATACACTAAAAATCAGTTACTATTGTCATGTAGATTTGATGTACGAATAAGAAAAACCAAAGAAGTAGAAGAAAAAAATATTTTCTTGTATCTCCAGGAGAAAAAAAGCGACGACAACAACAAGAAGAAAATGCCAGGTACCGGCTGGGTGGTTTGGATGCAAGATATTCAAAAAGTATTAAATATTAAATTTGAATTTTCCATCGCAAAATACCTTCCTGAAATTCCTCTTTCTCCCCTGCGTCCCCGCATAGCCCCCCACCTACCCACCCCTCCCGTACCACCCACGCCCCCACCATCACCCTCTCTTCCCAATCGGTAACTCCTTAGTTATTCCTCTGACTTCGGGTTTTTTTCCTTTCTCCCTTCTGTTTGAACTTGGATTACATTTTGTTTCAATCCCTCTGAAATGAAAGCATATCGCCCGACATAGGAGGCACTCCCTTCCCCATCCTCCACCCCCTCCATCACCACCCCCCCTTTTTTTAATAAAACAAAAATCCAATTATATGGCTTTTTTTCCCTTCTGCCTCCGGTCAGCTTTAGTTTTAACTCTCTCGCTGCCTAAGGTGGCAATCTGCACTCAGTTAAGGTTTTTTGGCACAAAGGTACATCAGGATTGACTCGGAGGCACTGAAATGGTCCTTGTTCCGCTCGTTGTAATTAATGCGCATCACCTTCATGCTTACAGTTTGTTGTGCTGTGACTAACGCACACACACACGCGCGCGCACGCACACGCACACCCTATATCACCCAGCATTGTTGTAACTTGTGAATACACCAGGCAGTAGAAGGGTGAACCTATTCAGTGCCTGCTTTGATGTAGCTTTGATCGTGTAAACTGGAGCTGGAGGGCTGGGTCATGTTCCTGGCACCGACATGGTTAATATTCTCTCTCTCTCTCTCTCTCTCTCTCTCTCTCTCTCTCTCTCTCTCTCTCTCTCTCTCTCTCTCTCCATCTCTCTCTCTCTCTCTCTCTCTCTCTCCATCTCTCTCTCTCTCTCTCTCTCTCTCTCTCTCTCTCTCACTCTCTCTGTCGTGAAATATTGTAGAGGTCGGGGATTTTTTTGTTGTTAATCTCTTTTGTTCTCTCTCGTACTTTTCCGTTATTTTCCTTTCCTTCTCCCTGAGGCGGTTGAAGTATGGAGAGACAAAGGGAAAATATTGACCTGTCCTGCTAATCGAAGGTTCCGGCCTTGTAACAACAGTTAGGGACGACTCTACGGACAATATGTGTAGGTGCTGAAGATGCGCAGCCGGTGGAGCGCTGGACTCGTGGTCTTGAGGTCGCAGGTTCGATTCTCGTTTGCGCACTTATTGAAACATTCAAATTAATAGATAACTGTTCGCCTTATAAGCGTTAGTCTGATGCTGTTTGTTTGCCTTAACAACGTTAGTCTGATGTTTGTTCGCATTAACAACGTTAGTCTGATGTTTGTTCGCATTAACAACGTTAGTCTGATGCTGTTTGTTCGCGTTAGTCTGATGCTGTTTGTTTGCCTTAACAATGTCAGTCTGATGTTTGTTCGCCTTAACAGCGTTAGACTGATGCTGTTTGTTTGTCTTAACAACGTTAGTCTGATGCTGTTTGTTTGCCTTAACAACGTTAGTCTGATGCTGTTTGTTCGCCTTCACAGCGTTAGTCTGATGTTTGTTCGCCTTAACAACGTTAGTCTGATGCTGTTTGTTCGCCTTAACAACGTTAGTCTGATGTTTGTTCGCCTTAACAACGTTAGTCTGATGCTATTTGTTCGCCTTAACAACGTTAATCTGATGCTGTTTGTTCGCCTTAACAACGTTAGTCTGATGTTTGTTCGCCTTAACAACGTTAGTCTGATGCTGTTTGTTCGCCTTCACAGCGTTAGTCTGATGTTTGTTCGCCTTAACAACGTTAGTCTGATGTTTGTTCGCCTTAACAACGTTAGTCTGATGCTGTTTGTTCGCCTTAACAACGTTAGTCTGATGCTGTTTGTTCGCCTTAACAACGTTAGTCTGATGTTTGTTCGCCTTAACAACGTTAGTCTGATGATGTTTGTTCGCCTTAACAACGTTAGTCTGATGTTTGTTCGCCTTAACAACGTTAGTCTGATGCTGTTTGTTCGCCTTAACAGCGTTAGTCTGATGCTGTTTGTTCGCATTAACAGCGTTAGTCTGATGCAGTTTTGTTCGCCTTCACAGCGTTAGTCTGATGCTGTTTGTTTGTCTTAACAACGTTAGTCTTATGCTGTTTGTTCGCCTTCACAGCGTTAGTCTGATGTTTGTTCGCCTTAACAACGTTAGTCTGATGTTTGTTCGCCTTAACAAACATTATGATGCTGTTTGTTTGCCTTAACAACGTTAGTCTGATGCTGTTTGTTCGCCTTCACAGCGTTAGTCTGATGTTTGTTCGCCTTAACAACGTTAGTCTGATGCTGTTTGTTCGCCTTAACAACGTTAGTCTGATGTTTGTTCGCCTTAACAACGTTAGTCTGATGTTTGTTCGCCTTAACAACGTTAGTCTGATGCTGTTTGTTCGCCTTAACAACGTTAGTCTGATGTTTGTTCGCCTTAACAACGTTAGTCTGATGCTGTTTGTTCGCCTTAACAGCGTTAGTCTGATGCTGTTTGTTCGCATTAACAGCGTTTGTCTGATGCTGTTTGTTCGCCTTCACAGCGTTAGTCTGATGCTGTTTGTTTGTCTTAACAACGTTAGTCTTATGCTGTTTGTTCGCCTTCACAGCGTTAGTCTGATGCTGTTTGTTTGTCTTAACAACGTTAGTCTGATGCTGGTTTTTTGCCTTCACAGCGTTAGTCTGATGCTGTTTGTTTGCCTTAACAGCGTTAGTCTGATGCTGTTTGTTCGCCTTAACAACGTTAGTCTGATGCTGCTTGTTCGCCTTAACAGCGTTAGTCTGATGCTGTTTGTTCGCCTTAACAGCGTTAGTATGATGCTGTTTATTCGCCTTAACAGCGTTAGTCTGATGCTGCTTGTTCGCCTTAACAGCGTTAGTATGATGCTGTTTATTCGCCTAAACAATATTAGTCCGATGCGTAAGGGAGTGTAGGAATAGTGTATGGAATTGAGTGCAGCAGGTGTGCAGTTTTATTGTTTTTATTATTTTTATTTTTTTTATATTTAGGCTTTTTGCAGTTCAAGAACTGCTCAAGGAGCTGGTCGATACAGAACCTAACTCATTTACGGATTATGGTAGTGGAAACACTTGTTGACTGCATTGCTATAATACTCGCAGAAAGCGAAAGCAGTGGATCATATCCACACAGGTTGCTCCGTCTGCGCGTTTTCTTCTACTGAACAACTCGCCGCGATCTAAAAAAAAATTGCTATTATAGAAAGCGGAAATTTATTATTTTGATTTGATTTCTTTATTTTTAAATTTGTAATATATATTGACTGCATTCAATAACACTTTCTATAGAGAGAGGAGATCGGGGTACCCCGAGGAAATCCTCTGTGACCTGAAAAGTCTCATACATACCTAGATAAAAAAAAAAAAGGTCGATGCTAGCATGAAATAAATAGTACATTTGTAGCGCGCACATCTCTCGCCGTTACAGCGATTCAAGGTCGATGCTAGCATGAAATAAATAGTACATTTGTAACGCGCACATTTCTCGCCGTTACAGCGATTCAAGGTCGATGCTAACATTAAATAAATAGTACATTTGTCACGCGCACATCTCTCGCCGTTACAGCGATTCAAGGTCGATGCTAACATTTAAAAAAAAGTACATATGTCACGCGCACATCTCTCGCCGTTACAGCGATTCAAGGTCGATGCTAACATTAAATAAATAGTACATTTGTAGCCGCGCACATCTCTCGCCGTTACAGCGATTCAAGGTCGATGCTAACATTAAATAAATAGTACATTTGTAGCCGCGCACATCTCTCGCCGTTACAGCGATTCAAGGTCGATGCTAGCATGAAATAAATAGTACATTTGTAGCGCGACATCTCTCGCCGTTACAGCGATTCAAGGTCGATGCTAACATTAAATAAATAGTACATTTGTAGCCGCGCACATCTCTCGCCGTTACAGCGATTCAAGGTCGATGCTAACATTAAATAAATAGTACATTTGTCACGAGCACATCTCTCGCCATTACAGCGATTTAAGGTCGATGCTAACATTTAAAAAAAGTACATATGTCACGCGCACATCTCTCGCCGTTACAGCGATTCAAGGTCGATGCTAGCAGTGTTCGAATCCTCAACATTCGGCATGAGAAACTACGACTCTAATTACCTACTGTGCTACAAAAGACTCCCTTGTCTTCGCAAATACCACTTCTGTCTGTCCGTCTGTCTGTCTTGTCTCTCTCTCTCTCGTTCTCTCTCTATCTCTCTCTCTCTCTCTCTCTCTCTCTCTCTCTCTCTCTCTCTCTCTCTCTCTCTCTGTTCACACACGCACCTTGTTCTCCATCTTCCCTTTCCATTTTCGCAGTCAATTGTCTCCCTTGTGGCCTGCTTAATCCAATCAGCGGGAAGAACAATTCCCCGGGGTGAACTCCTTCAGCCAATCTGGAACAAGCGGACATAACCGGGCGGCAATTCTAGACACTTCCGGTCAAGAGAGACTACTGGGAGCTAATGGCCACTCCGGCCTTCTGGACACGCAGAAGGTTGGTGCTCGACATGGCGGAGGTGGCTGGCCATTGTCCGCCGAAAGTACAAAGTTGCTGAAGAAGATAAAGGAGGAGGTGGAATACAATACAATACATCTGATTCGTTATTGTCCAACGTTCAGGTTGCAGGCCTAGAAGAGAGGGAGGGCAGGGAGAGGGAGCGCACGAAGAAACTACGTTGAAGATACATGTAGGAATATGTATAAAAACAGGGGTGAGGTGAGAAGGGGATATGGATGGAGAATGGTCATAGGGGAAACTACGTGTACATACTGACGACGGGGGAGGGGGAGCACGACATGATTGCGTGAAGCGGTTGGTGGGGATGGGGCAGGGCTTCGGAAGAGAAGAAATATTTTTTTGAAGGAACTTCAACTGTTGTGTGTCTGCCAATATTTAACTCATATTTTGTGAGTTGTTCTTCCGTTCCCATCTTTATTTCAATGTTCTCCACTTTAAAATAGAAAGAAGACTTTGTTTTTATGCTTTTCCCTAATACGGTATCATTATTTTCTTGTTACGTCTCGAGGGTGCTCAATTTTAGCATGTGCTTTTGAAGACGCTAGCACTAACTACTATAGAAAAATAAAGAGTTGCATTATCTGTCCGTCCGTCTGTCTGTCCATCCATCCCTCTCTCATCCCTTAGACTGTAAGGTCGTTGTGGAGACAAACGGATGCTGTCGCGGATAGTTTTTGCCACTTCAGTCTGCCTGTTGCGGCGTGACACGTCCCGCGCCGTCCATGTTTTGACGTCATCTGTCCAGCTCTTTCTTTGCTTTCCACTGCACCTGCATCCTTCCGCCGTTCCTTGCATAATGGTCTTTGGCAAAGGTGTCTGACTGCTTGACGTGACCAAACCACGCCAACTTTCTCATCTTCACGACGGTAAGGAGGGGTGTTCAAGCGACGTAACCAGTTCTCTGACGTACTCGTTGGTCTTGTGTTCGTACCAGGCAATTTGCAGCAGTCTCCGTTAGCACTTCATTTGAAAGGCCTGAATATGTTTACCAGCTCTGCTGTCAAGTCACCAGAAGAGACAGCACCAAAGCCCTGAAGTGTTTTATTTTTGTGCAGAAACGTATTTCCATGCTCTTCCAGACCTTGATCAGTCCTGCCATTGTTGACATAGCCACTGCCAGCCTGGTCTTGACCTATGTAGACGACTTGCCATCTTTTGTTATAATAGAGCTAAGATATCTAAAGGACTCCACCTCTTCCAGCGCCTCTCCATTCATGGTGATGTTGGCGCTAATGTCCCTGTTCACCAGGACCTTGCTCTTTTGTGAGCTTACCTCCATGCCATAGACGCCCGCGCGAACACCAAAGTTTGCCTGTCAGGTCTTGGAGTCCCTGTTCGCTGCCTCACATGTACGTGAGTATCGTCAGCGAAACGCATGTCGCCCAATGATTAAAAAATAGAGTTTACAGTGGCAAAACTAGAGTTACGGTGGCAAAACTCATATTAATATAAAAATTCCTACATAGACCGATAGTAATACAATAATAATACAAAACATTTAGGAAATTGAAATACAATTGCAGCACACACAAACGCACGCACGCACCACACACACACACACACACACACACACACACACATATATATATATATATATATATATATATATATATATATATATATACACACAACGATTCGCGTCGTAGGAATTTGACCTAGGGGAAAAAAAAGGAGAGGTTGTTGGTGGGCAGTGTGAAGAGTGCGGGGGTTGAAGAGGACATGTAGAGATCGAGATTGGGGGAGGATTGGGTTGAGGTAAACTAGAGGGTTGGCGAAATGGTGGGGGAAGAAAGGGTAAAATACAGGAGAGCAAACTATAAAGAAAGCACCAACTTCGTGTTCTGGAAGGTAAAGGGTGTGTGTGTGTTTGGGTGGGGGCTTAGGGGTTGGAGAATGGGAGGGGAGGAGGACTAGCTATACAGACAATCCAGAAAGCAATAAGCTTTAAACGAAATAGCCCATTGCCTCGCGATCGTAAGTCTATAAAGAAACATAAAGAAAACCAACTTCTTCATGTGGCGGAACAGGAGGCCATTGATTCGGGCTTGGGAGAGAAGCTGTCTACCTTACATTTTTTTGGGTAGACTAGCCTTGGGTGGCTCTTGTTTTTGGGTAGACTAGCCTTGGGTGGCTCTTGCTGTGCAGAATTCTTTGGTGTGTGGTTATTGGACTATGCAGGACAAGGCGACACGACATTTGTTCGTCTTCTGATTTTGGTGGTGAGCGGGACTACATTGTCGGCAGACATTTTATGCAGGTCGGTGGCAGCGGCTTGTGTGAAGTGTCGTAGCCGGCAACTAACACCACGCATCACCGCCATGCAGGACAAATATCTTTTTTATATAACAGCTCGGGTTGGGCCGTGTTCTCAAGATAGTGGCTGAGAGACAGGAGTCAAATACTCCGCTCGGCTACATTAAACTAGCGTTTAAGTTTCCATATAAAGCATGGATATGAGGTGCTACAGAGGACTTCTGAGCATTTCCTACACCCAGCACATCACCAACAAAACGACGAAGTCCGACATACCATCACACACGCCATTCACAACGGTGAAGAAACGGAAACTCCGATGGTGTATGGCCACGTCAACAGATCACCAGGCCTTGCAAAGACCATCCTGCAAGACACGGTGCAAAGAGGCAGAAGAAGAAGGAGACAGAAACAGAGGTTAGAGGACAACATTCGATAATGGACTGACTTGACACTGAGCGAAGCAATAGGAATTGCTGAGGACAGAGAAAGATAAATTTTTGTAATAGAAAATTTAAAGTTTTTCTTGCTTTAGTAAAAATATATTCTAGGTGCTTATTCGAACTTAATTTTGATGTTAAAAATATTCCCCAAAATGTCACATATTTTTGATATTGTAAAACATTATTCCCAATTGTAACAGATAAATATTTTCATCAGGATTACTACCATTATTAAATAAAACTATATTCGTTTTTTCAACAGATAATGTCAGCCCATTCTGTATCATATATTCACTAAGTTTATCTAAATCAAATTGATATAATTTCTTTATATAATTAATATTTTTGATAGGATAGGAAAGAACAAACGTACATAGGCACACACACACACACACACACACACACACACATGCACACCCCCCCCCACACACACACCATTGGCAATAAGTCAGACAGGGATAATCATCTCAGGGAAAGGGGGTAGAGGCCCAAATCAACACTGAACCACCATAGCAAACGTACTGTTAAGGTGGACGATCAAAATGGTCATTTTTTCCTCGTCCACCACGGATATCGAACTTGGGTCATCTGTGTAGCAGGCGAAGAACGCCCCGCCACTGAACTACGGCGGTGGGTCTAATAGGTAGGTCCTTTGTCTTCTAAATAGAATAGACCCAACGTTTCCCGGCGTGTCGTAAGAGGCGACTAACAGGGGTGATGTTAGCACGGCATCACTGGGCGAAAGTCTTCTACACAGAAGTCACCGGCCAGGGCGGAGGAACCTCACGTTACTAAAGGTTCAACGACCATGTGCTCAGGGCCAAGGCGAGCCACACTGTATTCGTGGATTTCGGCTGTGGCCAACAGCCTGGAGAGGATTGGGCACCGCCAGGTCTTTTTTGCCCAAGACACACTACATGATGACACAATCCACTAATTCCATACCGGATCGGTCGTCGCCCGGGTCGTCACACGGCACAAGGACCGCGCCTTCCGTTGGCCACCAGGACGGAGGTGTTAAGTATGCTACTGATGGACAATTTAGCAAGATCCGCACGAGAAACAACATCGTCATAGGAACCTGGAATGTCAGGACCCTAACTGCGGAAGGAAAATTAGAAGAACTGGCCCACGAGTTGGACCACTATCGATGGAATGTTCTAGGTATCAGCGAACTGCGCTGGAAAGGCCTAGGTGAAACAACGACCGACAAAGGCCACAAGCTCTATTTCAGCGGTAGGGATGACAGGCACGAACGCGGCGTTGGATTCTTGGTCCACAAGAACATTCTAGCCACTGTCATGGGTTGCCGCCCAGTCTCCAGTAGACTCATTACCATCCGCCTGAGAGCAGCCCCTTTCAACATCACCATCATCCAGGCCTACGCCCCAACATCAGACTATGACGACAGCGAAGTGGAGGATTTTTATGAAAATCTACAGGCGGTCCTTGACCAAGTGCCGAAGAAGGACATAGTCATAGTGCAAGGCGACTGGAATGCCAAGGTTGGCCAAGATGCGCACCACAACTGGGGAGACACATGTGGACCCCACTGCAACAACGAGACAAATGACAGGGGTCTGAGACTCTTGGAGTTTGCCAGATACAACAATCTGGTACTGGCAAACACGCTTGGTCTCCACAAAAACTCCAGACGATGGACATGGCACAGTCCTGGCGGGGAGCATCACAACCAAATAGACTACATCATGGTCAAGAAACGCTTCAGATCAAGCATCAACATTGGCAGGACACGCACTTTTCCAGGAGCAGACATCGGAAGTGACCACGATCTCGTGATGATGTCTTTCCGGCTCCACTTGAAGAGAGTAAATACAGCAAAGTGCACTAGACTGAAGTTCGACCTGGACAAACTGCAAGACCCGGAGGTGGCAGAACTATTTCAGGCCACAATTGGAGGGAAATTTGCACCACTGCTCATTTTGGGGGCTGGTGAAGTAGATGTCAACACCATGACCACCACCTTCAACTCAGCTGTGACAGATGCCGCCACTGAGATCCTTGGCAAGCACCGACCAAAGAAGAAGCTGTGGATCACACCTGAACTTTTGGATCTGTGTGATAAACGAAGAGAGATGAAAAAGAAAAAGAACACCTCACAGGGAGCTGATGTCTACCGAAAAATCAACAATGACATCCGAAAAGGCATGCTCACAGCAAAGGAGAACTGGATAGAAGATCAATGCCAGGAAATAGAGAACAGTCTGAACAAGAACAACAGCAAGAAGGCCTACCAGACTGTGAAGCGGCTGACAAGTGTCAAACAGCCCAAAGTCTCCACTATCCAAAGCAAGTCTGGCATATGCCTTACAGAAGAACAAGAAGTCTTGGACAGATGGACAGAGTACTGCTCTGACCTTTACAACCATACACCAAATGGAGACCCATCAGTTCTAGCATGTCCCGAGAACAGAGAAGAAGAAGAAATCCTCCCAATTCTCCGGGAAGAAGTTGAGGCAGCAGTGCAAGCGCTAAAGAAAGGGAAGTCAGCGGGAGTGGACAACATACCCGCGGAACTGCTACAAGCAGGAGGAGAAGCGATGATTGATGCCCTCACCATTATCTGTAACAAGATCTGGCAGAGTGGGGAGTGGCCTATACCATGGACCCAGTCGCTTGTCATCACTCTTCCCAAAAAAGGTAACCTTCAGGAGTGTGAAAATTACCGGACCATCAGCCTCATCAGCCATCCCAGCAAGGTCCTCCTGAAAATAATACTCAACAGGTTGAAACCCCAAGCTGAACAAATCATAGCTGAAGAACAAGCAGGATTCAGGGCAGGGCGAAGTACCATTGAGCAGATTTTCAACCTCAGAATAATCTGTGAGAAATACCTACAGCACCAACAACATCTATATCATGTGTTCATAGACTTCAAGAAGGCGTTTGACCGAGTCTGGCATGCAGCTCTATGGGCAACAATGAAAGTGTACAACATCAGCCCTAAAATTATTGAAGTCATCAAAAGCCTGTATGACAAGGCTACCAGTGCAGTCCTCCACAACAGAGCCATCGGGAATTGGTTCAGAACAACAATCGGTGTGCGTCAAGGATGCCTACTCTCTCCAACACTCTTCAACATCTTCCTAGAGCGCATCATGTCGGATGCTCTTGCAGACCATGAAGGCACAGTCAGCATAGGGGGTAGAGCAATCTCCAATCTTCGTTTTGCAGATGACATTGATGGATTGGCTGGAGAGGAACAAGAACTTGAACAGCTGGTACAGAGGCTTGACACCACCTCCAAAGCCTATGGAATGGAAATAAGTGCAGAGAAGACCAAAATGATAACCAACAACACCAATGGCATCAATACGGACATCAAAGTCCAAGGCCAATCCCTCGACACAGTGCATAGCTTCAAATATTTAGGAGCCATTGTATCAGACAATGGGTTCCCGACAGGAAGTCCTCTCCAGGATCGCACAAACAACTGCTGCCCTGACAAGGTTGAAGCCCATTTGGAAAGACAGGACCATCAGTCTACATTCCAAAGTAAGACTGCTGCGCTCCCTTGTCATCTCCATCTTCCTATATGCTTGCGAAGCATGGACCCTCACAGCAGATCTCCAACGAAGAATACAAAGCATGGAGTTGAGGTGCTACAGAAGACTTCTGGGCATTTCCTATACCCAACACATCACCAACGACGAAGTCCGACAGACCATCACACAAGCCATTGGACAACACGATGACCTGCTAACAGTGGTGAAGAAACGGAAACTTCGGTGGTATGGCCACGTCACCAGATCATCAGGCCTTGCAAAGACTATTCTGCAAGGCACAGTGCAAGGAGGTAGAAGAAGAGGGAGACCGAAAAAGAGGTGGGAGGACAACATTCGAGAATGGACTGGTTTGACACTGAGCGAAGCCATCAGGGCTGCTGAGGACAGAGAAAGATGGAGTATGCTGGTTAAACGATCATCTGTGGTGCCCCTACGACCTTCGGGTTACGGGACAGGATAGGATAGGATGGAACTTACAAACAGGATAGAAATTACAAACAATTCCAAAGAAAGAGCTACGAGGAGGGTTATAGTGGGCAGGTACAATTGGTAATAGAGTAAAACCACAGGCGGTCAGCCGGTCCTTATTTAAAGGTTTTTCTGCGGATACTAAGTAAGTAGACATGTTCAAAAAACACTAACAGAAAGTAATAGGAGTTTTTCTGCGGATACTAAGTAAGTAGACAGGTTGAAAACAAACTAACAGAAAGTAATAGGAGTTTTTCTGCGGATACAAAGTAAGTAGACACGTTGAAAAAACACTAAGAGAAAGTAATAGGAGTTTTTCTGCGGATACTAAGTAAGTAGACAGGTTGAAAACGAACTAACAGAAAGTAATAGGAGTTTTTCTGCGGATACTAAGTAAGTAGACAGGTTGAAAACAAAGTAATAGAAAGTAATAGGAGTGTTTCTGCGGACACTAAGTAAGTAGATATGTTGAAAAAACACTAACAGAAAGTAATAGTGTCACGTGGGGTTTATGGGCTCTGCACAATGGAATTATGGACCCTCACGTTTATTCGGTGGGGACTGCTAGTAAGTCACCCTATGAATTACTTTAATAAATTTATTTGTTTAGCTCGTTCTGTGTTAAGGTTGGGGTACAGAAATAGATAGAAAAATGGTAAAAGATACTGTCACACTAGCTTTCACACGGCTATGAATCATATGTAGTCCAGCCACTTGATAACAGTTAAAATCACACATTTATTTCTTCTACTCTATACAAGGTTCTCTAAGTACTAATCTAACTTAAAATGTCTCAGTCACTGCTAATAGTTCGATCGCTGATAGTCTAGGCAGCTGTTATTTTCTTCCTCGGGCACTTTGCTAGTATATTTCATGTAGATTTGGACTACTGTGGTCCGTTTTACAGTTTCTGAATAGTTGGACTACTGTGGTCCTGTTATGATCAGTTTAAGTGCACTTCTGGGGGTACACTTAACTTTCTTATGGTGCGGTCGAAGTCCTTCTGTGAGGTAGCTTCTGGTACACCTTTGTAGTTGTGTAGTTGGGTTCCCTTGCCACGCTGTGGGGTCTGACAGGGTGTCTTTCAAGGCAGCTCTTTCCGTCTTGTGCGGTAGAGTCTCCTCAACCAACTGGTCGTTTCTGTGGAGTGGGGATAGCTCGGGATAGCTCGGGATAGCTCGCCTGCTCGTCTGTAATATAAGAGACGAAATTCTGCACAACCCTGAATAATCGGTTTGTGCAGAGCGTCTCACTGAAAGCCAAAGTAGCCCTCAGTGATAGCTCCACATCTCTATAAATAAGCGACGAACATTCTGCTACTTCCGGGTTCCACTGGAATCTCACTCTAAATTCCTATACATACATAAATATCAATCGTGTCTAACTATACACATACAGAATTAATAATAATATAAACATTCAGTGGTACAGCCACTGGTCTGCAAACATACATATAAGTTAAACAACAGTGGTTCCGTACGGGATACAACATGGCGGCGCAACCGGTCGTGTTTCGCCTCGTGCTCGGCTCTTCCACGTGGTACGGCAAATTCGGATTAATAATTCACATTTATGCATAGCAAATTCCACAAACATAATTTCAACAATAATACAAATATATCACGATGAAACAGAAGGGTGTTCATTTACCTGTTTGACAAGTTCAGGCCCGTAATGACTTGAGAGAATTCTAAGATTTCTAAGTCCTGCTTCCTGGTCTATGAGTGAAGAGATTCTCTGCTAGCTAAGTAGTAGATGTTACTTCTTCCTCTTCTCACACACGACTGATTCAAACTGCGCTAAGATCTGACACAGTCAAAACTGCTCTACCCACTGAGCCTGCTCTGATTGGTTAAAACGGCCCGATTCAAAACTCAAGTGTTGAGTCACTGCACGGCGTGGGTGGTTCGCTCGCCGTGTGTGGCCTGCTGTGTAATCTTAATTGCTGCTGTGTTATAGTCTAACTTCTCTACTGTTACAAAGACTACACATGGCTAAATAGTCAACAAGCAGAGTTAAAACTAGCCAATTTATGACAGGCTCCCTCAACTGAAAAAAGGCGATGACTACTGGATTCGACCTTTTTCTACTACAGAGCCTAGTTTAACACTGCACTATCCTAGGGTCCTATTTACAAACTAATTAAGTTGCTCTACCTGAGCTGCAATGCTGTGCCAGGTAGCTATGGACACTAGTGACAGGGTATTACTGGGCGGGGACGAATTCTGGTGCTGTGGCCCTTAGTTGTGTTGGGTGGGCGACAGCTGCTGTGTCCTCCACGAGATGGCGACTGAGGTAGTCGGCTCCGTGGTTCTCCTTGCCGGGGATGTACTCGATCTGGAATGAGTATGCCTGAAGGGTGAGTGCCCATCGCATCAGGCGAGAGTTCAAAGACTTGGAGGCTGCCAGGAACGATAGTGGTTGGTGGTCCACCTGAACTGTGAAGTGGGTCCCATACAGGTAGAGTTGAAACTTCTGTATGGCCCAGACTAGTCCAAGACATTCTTTCTCCGACGTGGCGTAGTGGGTCTCGGCGGGTCTCAATTTTCTGCTGGCGTAGGCGACAGGGAATAGCGTCTCTGCATTCTTGGGGTCGCGCTGTAGCAGTACTGCTCCGAGGCCTAAGTCGCTTGCGTCGGTGCGAAGAACGAATGGCTGAGTCAAATCGGGTAGGTGGAGTACTGGCGCCGATGTCATTCTGTCCTTGAGTGTTTGGAATGCTGTCTCGCATTCCGCTGTCCATACGACTTTGTCCGGGGCGATTTTCCGGGTTCCAATTGTCAGTGGTACGGCGGTGTTGTCGTAGTTGCGGATGAACTTCTTCCGCGATGGCGATGGCCATCCATGTGTGTGTGCCGGGGGTCGCTGGTCGGTCCGTGTATTTCTTGAGGCGATTGATGTGGTGGTATCGGGCTCTCCCGTTCACCTCTACTTGGTAGACTGTCTTGGATTTCTTTGGCAGTCACCCGGTACGGTCCTCTCCAAGCGATGTCCAGCTTGTTGGTTCCACTTGGAAGTAAGAGTAGCACTTGATCGCCGACTTGCAGTTCTCGGTCCTTCGCGTGGCGGTTGTAGTACTTCGCCTGACGGGCTCTTGCCTTCTTCAGTGCTTCACCAGCTTTCTTCCACGTTGCTTTGAGGGTTTCCTGCAGGTCTGCGACGTACTTGGTGGCACCTCTTGGTGTGTCGTCTATCTTGGCTTCCGTCCAACTTCTGCGTAGGGCTTCTAGCGGTCCGGCTAGAGGTCTGCCGAATAGCAATGTTGACGGGGTGTAGCCTGTGGCTGCATGGGGCGTTTCTCTGTATGCGAGCAGTGCCGCATTCACGTAGGTGTCCCACGCTTCTGGATTGTCGTCGGCGACTTTCCTGAGTATGGTGAGAAGGGTTCCATTCAGTCTTTCTACTTGTCCGTTGCTGGCTGGGTGGTATGGTGGTGTGCGAATGTGATGAACTTGTATCAACTCGAACACGTCTTGCATCAGGCGGCCGGTGAACTGAGATCCGTTGTCCGTTCTAATGCTGTCCGGGAATCCGACTCTGGTAAAGATGGCGATGAGTGCATCTGCAATCTTCTTAGTGTCGATCGCTGGCAACGGGACTGCTTCGCACCACATCGTACATGCGTCGACGAGTGTGAGTAGAAATCTGTTCCGCTTCTTGGTCATGGGTAGTGGTCCTACTATGTCTACTGAGACTTGCTGGAATGGCACGCCGACTACTACCGATGGTCCTAAGGTAACTGGTACGGTGTGATGTCGCGGGGAATATCGTTGACATTGGTGGCAAGATTTCACGTAGCGCTTGACATCCTCCGTGATTCCTGGCCAATAGTAGTGTGCGCTGATTCTCTGCACTGTGGCTCCAATTCCCATGTGTCCGCTGAGTGGCATGCTGTGGCCTAGTTCTAGTACTTGGGCTCGAAGGGTGGCTGGTAGTACTAGTTGGGTGTGATCTCCATCTCCTTGTCGATGTAGAACTCCCTCTTCCATGTAGAAGTCTCCCTTGTGCGGGGGTGTGTGCGCCTTGGGTAGCTTCTGGAAGCACTTCGCGATCGAGGTGTCTTCTTTCTGTGCTGTTTTGATCTCTTCGAGTCCTGGATTCGGAGCGAACTCGGGCTGGGGTGGTTGGGTTTTAGCTTGGGCCCTGGTTTGCACTGCAGCTATCTCTACAGTTTTAGGGGGCGTGCCTAAGAACACATACCTACAACCTAGCACTAGATCATACAGGGGTTTCTGTAAAACAGCTGCTTGGATTCGTCCTGTGACGTACCTACTCTCTACTTCGATCCAAGCTATTGGGCAAGTAGTCGTCGGTTTCGTCAAGTCTGCTCCTTGTAAGTCGACTGTCTTGTCTGTCAAGTCCGCGCGCGATACAAGAGATTCGCTAACTATCGCGTCGTATGATAGACCTGTGTCATACAGACAGTTCGCTTCTTTTCCGTTGACCTTGACCGTGTCTGTCACCGATGGGTGATCTCCGATCGTGTGTGGCTTGTTACCGCTATTTTGAGTTAGAACTCTGTGCGCTGGCCGGCTTTCGCGCTCTTCCCTACGTTGTGCGGCCAACTTGAAACATTCTGCGGTGGAGTGATTGTTTCTGTTGCAGAACGAACAATACCGTCTCTGTTCTGCAGGACCTCTTTTCCCGAATTCCGTGTTGGGTCCTTTATTTTGCCCAGGTCTGGGGTTATTCGGCTTATTCGCGGTGCGCTCTTCCCGGTTAGGGCTTCGTTTCTGTGCCTCTTTCCCGTTAGGCTTTAGGTCTCGCCTGAAGCTCTTGGCTTCTCCGTGGGCGGCCACGTACCTATCTGCGACCTTGACCAGATCTTCCAGTCTTTCCGCGCCCTGCTCTACTGAGAATGTCCTCAGCTCGGGGGTCATGGTTTCCCGTAGCTGCTCCCATACTAACAGTTCTGTCAGTCCATCATACGTCTTAGCCGTGGCTGACTGGCTAATCCACTTATCCAGCGTTGTGGACAACCGATCCGCGAACTGCGCATAGCTCTCTCCTTTCACTCTCCGGTTGGTGCGGAATTTTTGCCGGTAGCATTCTCCTGTTAGTTCGAATCCCGTTAGGAGTGCCTCTTTTACTTTGTGATAGTCAGTCACTCTGTCAGTCGGTAGCTTACTGTAGATGTCATAAGCCTTTCCTCTAAGCCCTTGACTAAGCTTAAAAGACCAATGCGTGGGATCTAGTTTGTACTCTGTTGCTAGACGCTCAAACCTAGTCAGATAGAGATCTAGACCTTCTTCTCTCTCATTGAATGTTCCCAGTGGAAATGACATTCCTTGTACAGGGTTGGATGCTACCTCTAGCTGATCTGAGTGGGAAGGGGTTGAGGAAGAACTTGAAGCTCCTGATCCCAATCTTCTTAGCTCTAACTCATGCTGTCTTTCTTTTTCCTTTTCTTCCCTCTCTTTTTCTTTTTCCGCCCTCTCTTTTTCTTTTTCTGCCCTCTCATACTCCCATCTCCTAACTTCTGCATCTCTCTCTGCGGCTAATGCTGCCTTCTTCTGTTCTCCTTCTAATTCTAATTTCTTCTGTTCTCTTGCTGCTTCTAACTCTGCTTTCTTTTGCTCTGCTTCTAACTCTGCTTTTCTCTGTTCTGCTTCGAGCTTCTTCTGTTCTGCTTCTAATGCTAGCTTCTTCTGCTCTGCTTCTAGTTCTGCTTTTTTCTGTTCTCTCTCTGCAGCTCTCTCTGCCGCTTCGAGTTTCTTCGCCTCTCTCTCTGCTGCTCTCTCTGCCTTAGCCTCCTGTTTCTCTACCTCTGCATTTATATACGCAATTAGGTCTCCCCCTGCTAAGTGTAAAGCTTCCCCTAATTCCTTGAAGCGCAATCTCAAGGCCACTGGGTCCGACATTGCCAAACGTGTCTATGAACAACCTCTGAATCACGTGGAATACCAAAACACTAGCAATATTGCAAGTCAATAACAACAATGCAAAGACAATCAAATTCGTAATCGATAATAGAATAAAACAAGAGTCAAATGGCATACAACAGTTACTTAAGCAAAACCTGCAATAGAACAATGCAACATACAGACACAAAAATATTTGAAGCAACAAAGTTTTTAACTAAAGAATAGTGCACCCAACTGATCAGTCCTTGTTACCACTATTCTAAGTTATTCTACTACTCCTACTGTTATCTAATTTTATTGTACTTAGGTCCGGTTATACCCAATTCCTATTATACACAGATCCTAGCTAGGCTCGCCAATTAAAGTGTCACGTGGGGTTTATGGGCTCTGCACAATGGAATTATGGACCCTCACGTTTATTCGGTGGGGACTGCTAGTAAGTCACCCTATGAATTACTTTAATAAATTTATTTGTTTAGCTCGTTCTGTGTTAAGGTTGGGGTAGATAGAAAAATGGTAAAAGATACTGTCACACTAGCTTTCACACGGCTATGAATCATATGTAGTCCAGCCACTTGATAACAGTTAAAATCACACATTTATTTCTTCTACTCTATACAAGGTTCTCTAAGTACTAATCTAACTTAAAATGTCTCAGTCACTGCTAATAGTTCGATCGCTGATAGTCTAGGCAGCTGTTATTTTCTTCCTCGGGCACTTTGCTAGTATATTTCATGTAGATTTGGACTACTGTGGTCCGTTTTACAGTTTCTGAATAGTTGGACTACTATGGTCCTGTTATGATCAGTTTAAGTGCACTTCTGGGGGTACACTTAACTTTCTTATGGTGCGGTCGAAGTCCTTCTGTGAGGTAGCTTCTGGTACACCTTTGTAGTTGTGTAGTTGGGTTCCCTTGCCACGCTGTGGGGTCTGACAGGGTGTCTTTCAAGGCAGCTCTTTCCGTCTTGTGCGGTAGAGTCTCCTCAACCAACTGGTCGTTTCTGTGGAGTGGGGATAGCTCGGGATAGCTCGGGATAGCTCGCCTGCTCGTCTGTAATATAAGAGACGAAATTCTGCACAACCCTGAATAATCGGTTTGTGCAGAGCGTCTCACTGAAAGCCAAAGTAGCCCTCAGTGATAGCTCCACATCTCTATACATAAGCGACGAACATTCTGCTACTTCCGGGTTCCACTGGAATCTCACTCTAAATTCCTATACATACATAAATATCAATCGTGTCTAACTATACACATACAGAATTAATAATAATATAAACATTCAGTGGTACAGCCACTGGTCTGCAAACATACATATAAGTTAAACAACAGTGGTTCCGTACGGGATACAACATGGCGGCGCAACCGGTCGTGTTTCGCCTCGTGCTCGGCTCTTCCACGTGGTACGGCAAATTCGGATTAATAATTCACATTTATGCATAGCAAATTCCACAAACATAATTTCAACAATAATACAAATATATCACGATGAAACAGAAGGGTGTTCATTTACCTGTTTGACAAGTTCAGGCCCGTAATGACTTGAGAGAATTCTAAGATTTCTAAGTCCTGCTTCCTGGTCTATGAGTGAAGAGATTCTCTGCTAGCTAAGTAGTAGATGTTACTTCTTCCTCTTCTCACACACGACTGATTCAAACTGCGCTAAGATCTGACACAGTCAAAACTGCTCTACCCACTGAGCCTGCTCTGATTGGTTAAAACGGTCCGATTCAAAACTCAAGTGTTGAGTCACTGCACGGCGTGGGTGGTTCGCTCGCCGTGTGTGGCCTGCTGTGTAATCTTAATTGCTGCTGTGTTATAGTCTAACTTCTCTACTGTTACAAAGACTACACATGGCTAAATAGTCAACAAGCAGAGTTAAAACTAGCCAATTTATGACAAATAGGAGTGTTTCTGCGGACACTAAGTAAGTAGATATGTTGAAAAAAACACTAACAGAAAGTAATAGGAGAGCAAAAGGTAAGGCATCAGCGTAGTTTTCCGAGGAGAGAGGGGTGGGTATATTGTAAGTACCGTGGGTAATGAAGTGAATACCGGACATGAATGGCCTTTCCCATGCTCTTCGGCAAAGTTATAAACAGAGTTGCAGAAAAAAAAGAATTATTGCAAAATACAAAATACAAAACAAAACAAAACAAAAACTCGTAGCGGAATACAATATAAAGCAACCACCACCTCACTCTGTGTGAAGGGGTGGGGAGGGAATTCTATTAGCGTTTGTGCAATTTGCAATTAAGCGAAGTCGACGATGTTAGGGAGGAGATCCTTTCATGTTTTGAGTAAACAGCCTTGAAGGAAAACACTTCTAGGAGAGCAAAGACGAAACAGCACCGTAAATGTGTGAAGTGAAGGGTAGTTTTGGGCGGGTGTGGGGGAGAGCGTCTTGTAACAGCTTATTTCTGTAGGGATGAGGGTGGTAGGGACGTGGGGGTGGTACAGGAGGACATGGTAGGGAGGAGGAGCTAAAGGTACAATCTATCATTAAAAGAAGGCGACCGTGCACTGCTCACTAGCAGTCTGCCCAACGAACGGGGAGCTATCAACCTGACTCCCCATCACCCTCAAACCCTTCCCCACTCCATTAAACTTCCCCCTCAACAACTTCACCCCTCTTTAAAAAAAAGAAAAGAAATAAAGAACCATATTAGTAAAAGAGAATAATAAACTCTTGAAAACAACAATTCTGTGGGGAAACAACAACTACGTAGTTTTAAACAAATTCACCAGTAGTCTGCCCAACCCCCAAAAAGGTCAAATCTACAAAGCTAAGAAATTGCTGTACAAAAAAAAAAACAGCCCGTGAAAAATCTCAAACTGTATAAAACACTTGTTAGGAACTGCGCAGTTGAAGAAAAGCACCAGCAAGTCTCTCCAACAAACAAGCCAACACGTCTGTAACAAAGAAGACCAAATATTTATTGAAACAAAAACATCAACTGTAGGGAAAAACAAATTGGGAAGGAACTGCGCAGTTTTTATAAATCACCAGCTAGTAAATAATCCCGTCCTTATTTTCTTTACAATGCGGGCCCACAACAAAGAGCAATTTTAAAAAAGGAGAGGATATATATATATATATATATAAAGTAAAGGAATACACAATTGGAAGGTACCGAACTGCACAGTTTTAGAAATCACAAGTTCAGTAAACAATTCGCCCTGTTTTCATTAACAACATAGAGCAATTTAAAAAATAAAAAAGGAGAACAATGTTATTAAAAGACTCAGCTGTAGGGGAAAACTAAATTGGAACTGCGCAGTTTCAGAAATCAGCATCCATCTTATTTTCTTTCCAGTGTGGGACCACAACAGAGAACAAGAGGAAAAGTTTATTGGAAAACTCAGCTGTGTGGTAAAAACAAACTTGGAAGGTACGGAAGTGCGCACCTTTAGAAATCACCTGTTAGTAAACAATCCGCCCCATTTTCGTTACAATACGGGCCCGCAACAAGAGCAATTAAACAAATTCAAAGGAAAAAAAGAGGAAAGGGCTATTGAAAAACTCAGCTGGAGGGGAAAAATAAATTTGGAAGGGAACTGCGCAGTTGTAGGAATCAGTAAGCATCAGCCCCATTTTCATTACAATTGGGACCCACAGCAAAGAGCAATTTAAACTACAGAAAGAGCAAAAGGTTATTGAACAACTCAGCTGTAAGGAAAACAAACTTGGAAGGAACGGAACTGCGCAGTTGTAGAAATCGCCATTTTAGTAAGCAGTCATCCCCATTTCATTACACTACGGGTCCACTACCAAGAGCAAAACAAGGGTCGAGAGCAACAAACGGTCTGGCAGTCAGACTAGATGGATGTGACAGATCGAAGCCTTCAGAGTAACAGTCTGGAGTGATCGATCATTGGGACGAGAAGTGGTCGATAATGAATGGGGATCGGGGCAGAGAGGACACACTCGGATCAGCAAGAGCTCACTTCGTGACCTCTCGAGTCTTCTTCAGGCCAGTCTAGATTTTCAGAAGATCACACACGTTTTCCAGACCTTGTGATGAAGGGTAAGGCTAATAACGGTGGAGGGGAGTACTAAGACCACATAAGGGTAACCTAGATCTGGAGAGCCAAGCTAATTCTGCCGATGGAGCATACACATGTTTGTACTTCGAATGGATTTTATATAATATAGGAGAATGTTTACTAGAAATTAGTGTGGCTGTGAAAAGCTGTCCCCAAAACCTGTGAAAATCTGCTTCCACGAACAGTGTGTCACCAATATTTGGATCATGGTGAAAATACTGAGGTGAAGAAAGAAAGAAAAAGAGAAAGAGAGACAGACAGAGAAACACAATGGGGAGGGGGAGAAGATAAAGAACACAACACGGGATTTAGGGTTTCAAAATCTCAGTAAATGCCTTCCGTTTTCCATTGAGATTAATACAATAATGTCTTTCTCCCCCTTTCCCGCCCTTTTTCATATTTTATGTTCTTGATGTTCTTCTTTTTCCGATCTCCCTTTTCTTCCTTCTTTTTTTCCTTCTTTCTTTGTGCTGGAAAAACAACAGACCGTGCATATCTTTCCTTTCAGGTTCAGACAATTACACACGCCAGCCTCCAGTAGAATTGTTCCATCTTGTGACGGCACGGGCACAGGAAGCGGTGACGGCGACGTTATAACTCTCCTGCTCACGCCGCCAATGTTGTGACGCTTTCTTCGGCTTGAATAGTGTTGTTCACTTGGAGAGGGTTTGGTGTGTGTTACAACCGAGTTGAATCCATAATGTGACACAAATGGCACAGAAAACCAAGTGTTGGCGGCATTAAAACTGTCCTGCTTCCTACTTTCGCCTCAAATGCTCTGACTTTTCTACTGAGCGCTGTTTATTTGGATTCTCTCTCTCTCTCTCTCTCTCTCTCTCTCTCTCTCTCTCTCTCTCTCTCTCTCTCTCTTTCTCTCTCTCTCTCTCTATTTCTCTGTCTGTCTGCCCGTCTCTCTGTCTCACGGCGTGTGTGTGTGTGTTTGTATGAGAGAGAAGAAGAAGAAGAAGAAGAAGAAGAAGAAGAAGAAGGTGTAAAACAGGAAAAATAACAAGAAAGAAGATCTAGATAACCAAAGCTGATAGGATAGAAGAAGTAGAAGAAGAAGAAGAAGCTTCGATATGAATATTCTGGTAGTGTGACGCCGTTGTGTGACTGTATCTTCATCGGGATTGTTTGTTTGTTTTTCTTAACGTCATTTCACTTTGGCAGTATTTTATTTCGGCGAAGGCCGTGTTGAAAATGCTCAGCCAGGTCTTCATGGAAAGATAAGCAGGGTATCAAGATGACTGTGTGGTCAGACTGTAGATCCCCCCTTAGCTCCAGTCTAGACAGAGAGCTCAAGTGTGACTGAGTCCTTACTATGGTCTTTGTAGACTTCGTTATGCACAATGGGATTTTGACCTTACGTGAGTGGTATTCACATCAGTCTGTGTAGAAGGAGATATGTGTTTGTGTGTGTTAGAGGGGAGGGGGAAGCTGGGAATTTCTTGGTAAGCGTGTAGCAGCAAGGGGAGGAGAAGATTTCTCTCTATGTGTGTGTGGCGGCAAGGAGAAGGGAGGGGGTGATATGTGCATATGTACGCGTGCGCACGCGTGTGTGTGTACGTGTGTTTGTGTTTGAGTGTGTTTGTGCGCGTGTGGACATCGGCCAACGTATGTAACCGTGTCTGTGGATACGAGTAATTTTAAGGAAGCACGCGTCCTTATAAACAGTTCAAGAGTAAAAGCAGGCCACATTTGTTTGGACAAAAAGACGGGCGTGGCAGAGTTTCCGTGGAGCCGTCCTTCATTGTCTAGACATAGGGCTGGAAGGGATGAGAGATCAATCTGCCTAATGAGAGACGGAATCGAACCGCTGATGGACAAGGACCCGCGTAAACCGCCATTAATCGCGGACGGCTTTTGCGGTTAAACGGCTTGGCCGTCACGGCACTACTTCTTAAATCGTCACTATCCTTCCGCAGCTCGCGCGAGTCTGGAGAGGAGAAAAGTAGGAGTAATGGAGTCGGGATTGACTTTACCTTTGAGAGCAGCAAAAGGCGGACACTTAAGTACTACGGTGCTGATGACTGGTTGATATTTGTTAAGTGAAAAAAATATTTTATTTAAAATGCAACAAGTTCGGGCCATCAGTTTGAACCACTCTGTCACCGCCACTAGCCAGATTAAAGTTAAAAAATTTATTGTGATAAACAACGGTAAAGGACACAGGCTTGGCTGGAAAAGTATGAGCTGAGCTAGATACAATGTCGAACCACTTTCATTGAACTTTTTAAAAATCTCCAGAAAAGTTTCAGTCTAGAAGAAAGGAAGTACGTGGTAATAGTTATATATATTTAAAAAAACAAACTTTTATGTGTCGATGAATTGTCAGGTGCGGCTTAAGAATGGTGTTTTAACAGCAACATTTGGGGGTACATTTGTAAGAGAAAGAATGATAACTCTTTGTTCCCAAAGAAAGATTTCCCGCCAAAGCTGACACTATAGCAATGCCTTAGACTTTGAAGTTCATTAGGAACGCCGGGTTGTAATTCTTTCTACCACTTGATCATCAAGTGTTCAGTACTGTAAGTAAACCTTTTCTATAACATGAGGGTCATTACATTTTTTTAAATTAAAAAAAAGAAGAGAAAATTGCCAAAATGTGCCACCGAGTCTTTGAAGACGAAAAATATTTTTTAGAAAGAAAGTATAAAATGGCATGGTAATTCAGATAAAAAGATGATATCACATACACATTAGTGTGACTGTATAATTCGTAGTATTTCACAGGTATTTTTCACAAGGGCCGGTCGTAGAGTTATTAGCTATTATCGCAAGATCACGTGATCAAAATAGCGCGTTTCCATTGGTTTCTGTGCTGAATGACTCGCAATCAGTTCGTCGAAATTAGGGCATGTTCTAAACGTGGGAAATCATCGCAAATCACGCTGCGAACTGATTTGACTGGGATGACTGGTTGATAGTCTACTATGATTGCAATCAAAATGTTCGCCGCCAGACCTAGGCTTTAGTCTGCTGAAGAAAAGAAAGGAAGTGAGAAAGGAAGTGAGAGAGAGAGAGGGAGGGAGGGAGAGGGAGAGAGAGAGAGAGAGGTTAACATCATGACGTTAATTAGACGATACGTGTACAGGGAAAAGGTAATTTTGCGCAAGCTTTCATCCTAGCGTCTTCTTTGATTCTGTGTCATAATTAGGTTTCTTCTTTGTGGCGTCATTTGAAGTAGAAGAAGAGCATGTGAAGGAAGAAGGAGGAGAACGAGACAAAGAATAAAGACAAAGAGAGAAAATAAAACAAAGACAAGAACCTGAGGAAGGAAAGAGAAGAACGAAGGCCAAAAAAATGAGGACGAGAAAAGAAGATAATGATGGTGATGATAATGATGATGATAACATTTTTAAGGCGAAAGGAAAACAAAGTAGTAGTTTTAGTACTACATGTAATAGTAATAGCAGCAGCAGTAGTTTTGCATTAGTAGTAGTAATAGCAGAAATAGTAGAATCGAAGCAGCAGCAGCAATAATAGCAGTAATAATAATAATAATAATAATAATAATAATAGCAGCAGCAGCAGCAGAATTAATAGCAGCAGTAGTAATAAACGCAGCAATTAGTAATAATAGCAGCAGCAATAGTAATAGCAGTAGTATAATAGCAGCAGTAGTAGTAATTACATCAGCAGTAGTAGTAATAGCTGCAGTAGTACCGGTAACAGCAGCAGCAATAGTAGAAGAAACTCTGATGCTGATGGGGAAATGGGCTGGTGTGTGGCGGGGTAGAGAGCTACCTAAATGCAGGAAGAAAAAGAAAGAGAAAGAGCAGAAATACATAGGCAAAACTTTTTAATTGTTGCTCTGGCGACGTCTGGGGGTAATTCCAACTCGCACGTTTTATTTCTTGTCCGCACTTTCTTGAACTGGGCAAACGTGGAAGGAACAGAGGGGCTGAACGTTTGGGCACCACAGTGGAAGGAAGAGCGATGTA
This sequence comes from Oncomelania hupensis, assembly GCA_036898135.1. Taxonomy (NCBI): domain Eukaryota; kingdom Metazoa; phylum Mollusca; class Gastropoda; order Littorinimorpha; family Pomatiopsidae; genus Oncomelania; species Oncomelania hupensis. The sequence continues at coordinate 35,432,348 of CM072527.1, read as the reverse complement.
GATGCGCTAGGGGTGTGCGTGTCCGTTCTTAGGCTGTAAGTTTGAGAGGTATAGTTGCAGTGACGACATGGTTTGATGAGAAAGAGGAGCAGAGGGAAGAAAGGGGGTGGGGGGAGAGAGGAGGGAGAGGGGAAGCGAGCGGAGAGGAAGAGGGAGATGGGGTAAACGATGTCTCTTCAGGAAAGAGTGGAGTGCTTGCTAAGGAGTGTTCCTAAACTGAGAGGAAGAGCGGATAGCGTGTGAAGGGATGTCCAACGATTTCCGTGTTTGCGCTGCGCAAAGTCCTTTGCCTGGTTCCCTTTGATTGCAAGATACGCCGTCGCCCACGGAGACAGATGGAGGCAATTTGGCAATATGCATCTTATGGATTCTAACCTCCCCCACCTTAACCTCCTCTCTCCCACGCCCCCAACCCACCTCCATCTCAGTTTTGATACCTAATTCATATCCTGAAGCGCATACTATCACTAAATTTATGTTTGTGTTTTTTGTGCGTTCTTTGTCAAACAAGGTAAGGCTGGTGCGCTCCGTTGTCTTCTCCATCTTCCTATACGCTTGCGAAACATCGACCCTCACAACAGACCTACAACGAAGAATATAAAGCACGGAGATGAGGTGCTACAGAAGACTTCTGGGCATTTCCTATACCCAGCACATCACCCATCACACAAGCCACTGCACAACACTAAAACATACTCGCAGTGGTGAAAAAACGGAAACTCCGATGGTTTAGCCACGTCATTAGAACATCAGGCTTTGCAAAGATCATCCTGCAAGGTACGGTGCAAGGAGGAAGAAGAAGAGGGAGACAAAAAAAGAGGTGGGAGGACAACATTCGAGAATGGACTAGCTTGACACTGAGCGAAGCCGTGACGGTTGTGAGGACAGAGAAAGATAGAGTACGCTGGTTAAGCAATCAGTTATGGTGCCCCAACGACTTTTGAGTTACGGGATAGGATAGGATAGGATTGATTGCTAAGTCAGATACACCGCGACCGACTTCGAGAGAGAGAGAGAGAGAGAGAAAGAGAGAGAGGGAGAGAGAGAGGAGGGAGAGAGAGAGAGAGAGAGAGAGAGAGAGAGAGAGAGAGAGAGAGAGAGAGAGAGAGAGAGGTTGGGGTGTCTGAATGTGTCTGTAAATCAATTAATTAAAAAAACATGCAAAAATAACAGAGTCACATCACATAATTATTCACATCATACTATAGACCAACACACTGGCTGATGACCGTGCTTCAGCTATAGACCAATACACTGGCTGATGACTGTGCTTCAGCTATAGACCAATACACTGGCTGATGACTGTGCTTCAGCTATAGACCAATACACTGGCTGATGACTGTGCTTCAACTACAGACCAATACATTGACTGATGACTGTGCTTCAGCTACAGACCAATACATTGATTGATGACTGTGCTTCAGCTACAGACCAATACATTGATGACTGTGCTTCAGCTACAGACCAATACACTGACTGATTGTGCTTCAGCTATAGACCAATACACTGGCTGATGACTGTGCTTCAGCTATAGACCAATACACTGACTGATGACTGTGCTTCAGCTATAGACCAATACACTGGCTGATGACTGTGCTTCAGCTATAGACCAATACACTGGCTGATAGAATCGTGGGACCAGGGATACATGTTTTGATGCTTGGCGTCAGAAATTGCAGCTTTGTCAACAAAACGTCGATCAATTGCTGTATTAGGTAAAGGGGTCCGTTGCATATTGCTGATTCTGCATTGGGTTTCTTCTTCCTTGTTTGTTTGTTTCTTTCTTTCTTTGTTGTTGTTGCTATTGTTAGTTTTTATCTTTCTTGAAGTTCTCCTTTCTTTCTTTCTGATTTCTTTTACTTGTCTTTTTTTCTTTACTTTTTGTCACGTTTCTTTTTTTCTTATTTGTTCTTTAAGCTTCATTTCTACCTTCCCCTTTTTCATTCTTTCTTCCTTCTTTACTTTCTACTTCTTTCTTTACTGCTCTGTATTTTCTCATTTCTTTTCTCCTATTTTTGTTATTTTTTATCATCCTTCACATACTCCTCTTCCTTCATCATCATCATCATCATCATCATCATCATCATCATCATCATCATCATCATCATCATCATCTTCTTCTTCTTCTTCTTCTTCTTCTTCTTCTTCTTCTTCTTCTTCTTCTTCTTCTTCTTCTTCTTCTTCTTCTTCTTCTTCTTCTTCTTCTTCTTCTCTTTATGTTATCTACTGCTGTGTCACAAACAACTTTTTCATTGATTTTCGTGAAGTTACGGATTTGATTAATTGGAAAATTATTTCCAGATGCTAAGCGAAATAATGTTTACAGGAAGGCAGATTATTGAGGCATTTTAACTCTCGATCTGTGTTCCCCCCCCCTCCTCTCTCTCTCTCTCCCCCTCTCTCTTGTTGTGAGCGCATGCGTGCTTATAAGTTACTTTTATTTAAAGCTTCCTCGAGAGAAGATTGTAGAAGAATGGGAGAGGGAAAGTATGCATTAGAGAATGAGAGAGACAGACAGAGACAGACCGACACAAGACGAGACAGACACAAGACAAGCGGTCTGAATCGCCTTTTCTTCTTTGTTCGACGTATACTTTTAACTAGTTTCTCTGTGAGCAAGCTTTAAAAAAAAAGTTACGTGGACAAGGGAGAACCCCCTGATAAGGTCTTTGAGCGTCACTTTAGACTACAGGCACAGCATTGTTTCTCCTGGCGAAATCCGCAACAACGCAGTAGGGCATGTCGGTTACGTCTCGGTCTGCTGGGTTGGTTTTTACGCGCCTGTGCCTGTAGCCCAAGGGAGCTCGTGTACTTTAACTGCTTATATAAAAACGCTCTATAGAACGCGCGGTCGCGACGTTTAGATTCAAATGTCGCAAAATATCAGTCACACAATAAAGGTTTGGTTTAAAGTGATAGTCGTCTCTTAGCGGAATGGGAGGCGACTGGTGCAAGCTTGGGAGAGAGGTTGTCTACCTTCCATTTTTGGGTTAGACTAGCCTTAGGTGGCTCTTGCTGTGCAGAATTTTCGGAGTGGCCATTGGGTTATGCAGGACAAGGCGACACGACATTTGTTCCTCCAGGCTGACCATTCGTCTTCTGCTTTTGGTGGTGAGCAGGACTACATTGTCGGCAGGCATTTTATGCAAGTCAGTGGCAGTGACTTGTATGGAGTGTCATGACACTAGTAGACGGCAACCCGGTTTACTATCAACACGCTTCACCGCCTTGCAGGGCAACTATTTTTATGTCCCTCTTATGAGGGATAAATAAAAATAACAGTTCGAGTCGGGACGTTTTCTCAACATGGTGGTCGAGAGACGGGAGTCAAATACTCCGCTCGGCTACAAGTGGTGCAAACGACCGGGAACAGGATGAAGCTGGACGGTGGTAACTGTTGAAGACAGTTTTCCCACTGTTAAGTCAGTGACTGGGCGTAGTCAGCGTCGGTCCGGACATACCTGTTGCGAACTTGGAAACCGTGAGTGCATGGTTCGATTTGAGCTGTAAAATCTGTGGCGGAATGGGAGGTTGTCTACGTTTCATTTGTTTAGTTAGACTAGCCTTGAAGGAGGGTAAAGAGATGGTTTTTATGTGGGTACCTAATCACATGGGCATCCTCGGCAATATTGCGGTGGACAAAGCGGCTAAAGAAGCTCTGCATCTAGATTTCCCTTCAGAGATTTTCCAGTTTGTTCCATACTCTGACCTGCGTTGTATGACTGGATCTTATTGTAAACGGCTGTGGCAGTCTAATCAAATCAATAACAAATTATTTCAAATTCTTCCAGATTTGTCTGCTTCTTTGCCTAACTTTGCATCCACCCGCAAAGAAGAAACTGTTTTGACTCGCCTTCATATTGGACATGCTTATGTCACCCATAGTTTCCTTTTAAAAGGAGAAGAACCACCATGGTGCTTTGCATGTGACAAATCCTTTTCCGTTCGCCATTTTATGTCTGAATGTGCTGATCTGTTTGATGAAAGAGAAAAATGTTTTGGTTTAATACCTTTTAATGAGATTATTAAAGTATGAAATAGTCAACACGTTTTTCAGTTTTTACATGATGTTGGTTTGTTTTATCACATTTATGTCATATCATCTTGTTTTGTATTCTTGGTTGGATTTTATTAGTTAGACTAATTTTATTTACATCTTTTATCATATTTAAATGTTAACAGTTTAGTCTGATTTTACTTAATTTTGTGTGGTCTGATTCGCCTCTTGGCAGTCCGCTGGACCCTATAAGCACTGAATATCTATCTATCTGAATGGCTCCTGCTGTGCAGAATCCTTTGGAGTGGCCATTGGGTTATGCAGGACAAGGAGACACTACATTTGTTCTCCCCGGCTGACTATTCGTCTTCTGCTTTTGATGGAGAGCAGGACTACATTGTCGGCAGACATTTTATGCAAGTCAGTGGCAGTGGCTTTTATGGAGTGTCATGGCACTAGTAACCGGCAACCCTGTTTACTATCAACACGCTTCACCGCCTTGCAAGGGCAAATATTTTTATGTCCCTCTTACGAGGGATGATAGAAAATGACAGCTTGGGTTGGGTCGTGTTTTCAAGGTATTTTGATCTGGGTTATCACTTTAAACCATCCTGTTGGAGAGGAATGACATTCGGCATTGTTACGTCAAACATGGTGATAGAGAAGGACCTGCATAGCACACATCGTAGCTAGCTGAGCCTGATTAGGTCCGCTTCTTGTCTCTTGACGCACACGAGAGGGAGTGGTCATTGTCCAGGCTCAGCTACGTTGTGTGTTGTCCGAGATACAGTATGCAGAGAATCGGTGTGAGGTGGAAGCTACAATTTTCGTCACCTCTCAGGCTTCGGCTACTCTGTAGCCGCATCATGAAAGTGACAGGGCGGTGACAGTTTGTATAATGACTCCTTCCGTCATGTGATAACGAGTCTTTTTAACGTCTCTTCTTCTTCTTCTTCTTCTTCTTCTTCTTCTTCTTCTTCTTCTTCTTCTTCTTCTTCTTCTTCTTCTTCTTCTTCTTCTTCTCCTCCTCGTCCTTCTTCTTCTTCTTCTTCTTCTTCTTCTTCTTCTTCTTCTTCTTCTTCTTCTTCTCCTTCTCCTTCTTCTTCTTCTTCTTCTTCTTCTTCTTCTTCTTCTTCTTCTTCTTCTTCTTCTTCTTCTTCTTCTTCTTCTTCTTCTTCCCTCGTCTTCTTCTTCTTCTTCCCTCGTCTTCTTCTTCTAAAAATGTGTAACTGTAGATTATAGTCACACGACACCGAAGCGTATAGGCGACTACTGGTCACATTATTCTGACACAAGCGAACCAGTTGATGGTAAGGGGAAAATAATATGGTCACACATTGGCCAATCCGGGATTCGAACCAGGTACCTTTCGGTTACTAGTAAGACGCTCTACCAACTGAGCTACCCGGCCCCTCTCTTCTTCTTCTGCTTCTCCTCCTCCTTTTTCTTAACCCGGTACACATTGGTCGAAGGCTGCCAGAAGCATGTTTTACTAGTCGCCTCAACAGGCGATAAAGCATGCTCTCATGCTTCATAGCACTGCTTCCTACACGCTTCAAGCGCTATAGTGACGGAAAAAGCGCAATTTCACTGTAAATATATACAGAATGTTGTTCTACAACATTCCGCTCTTTCCGTCTCAAAACCCCAATTGCCTTGTTGGATTCTTAAATTGCATGAAACCAAGTGAGGACTCTATCCGGCGTCAACAAACGGTTCAAAAACATTGTCAAACGGTTCGTAAAAGACAGTTGACCTAGAAACTAATACAGTTTGACCTAATTCGTCCCCTAGAGGAGACGAAACTTACATTTTTCTATTTTCATGAGTTCACTGCAGTGAAATTGCGCTTTTTCCGTGACTATAGAGCTTGAAGCGTATAGAAAGCAGTGCTCTGAAGCATGGGAGCATGCTGTATCGCCTGTTGATGCGACTAATAACGCATATTTCTGGTAGCGTTCGACCAATGTGTATCGGGTGTTTTCTTCTTCTTCTTCTTCTTCTTCTTCTTCTGCTTCTTCTCCTCCTACTTCTTCTCCTCTTTCTCTTTCTCCTCTTCCGGCTTCTTCTTCTTTTTCTCCTTCCTCCTTCCAGCTGCTTCTCTTCCAGCTCCTTCTCTTCCATCTCCTTCTCTTCCATCCTCCTCTTCTTCTTCTTTTTTGAAAAAAGAACTGATATGCAGCGTGATGCCTCCAGTAAAGAATTACTGAAGTCGGTGCGCTTTTTCGTGCCTTTTTGTCTTCATTTCCTTTCTACACTCATTAGTTCTGTGTCAATCTTGGGCGGTTTAATTTGAAAACGTAGCATGCGTGTGGGGTGTAGGGAGGAGGTAGGGGGTAGGGAAATTCCCAGCTACGAAGGGCAAAGCGCCGACCTCGCCACCCTATCCCCCATATATCATATTCCACGCACGTTTACGCTTCCATTTACTTTAGCTTTTCTTCTTCACGGGAAACCAAGGTCGATATATCTCGTCTTTCCACTGAAAACTTTTTTTCTTTTTATTTTAAAAATTTCCTTGGTCATGCAGGAAGAGGTCCTGATTCCTCTTCTTTCCATCCAAAATCTTTGTCGTTGCGCGCAGACTTATGACCGGAATCTCTCGCCTAAACACTGTAATCCATTGGACTCCGCTTCATTAGAGAAAAGAGGGCGAGAGAGGTGATAGGTCTGTCGCTCGGGCCACTGACCAGAGCTTACGAAACCGTTCACTGTTCACAGATAGCGACCACAGAGCGGGTCTCCTTCCACTATTCTGTGTAGGTTGGATAGACCTATTAAAAACAAAACAAAACAGGGTGGTGTTTCCGTTTATTTCATTTAACAAGTTTACATCCAAGACATTTTATACTAATATCTAATAATAAAGGGGGTTGATGTATTGAGATTTTCTTCCTTTGATTCACATAAGCTTAGACATAAGAAGACGTAAGGAATTTTATTCGTCCAAAGGATTACATTGGAAACATTATTTCCCGCAATGCAAAACAGAAAGAATAACAATAAAAAGAATAACTAACGACCAGTAAGTTTACTTTGAATAACAACAACCATGATAATACAAATTAAGATGAAATAAGAATGACCATAACGGCGATGCTGACGATGCGATGACCCCGACGACAATGATGACGATGGTGATCATGATAACCACGACGGCGATGATGATGATGATGACGACATAACATCCTATCCTATCCTGTCCCATAACCCTGAGGTCGTAGGGGCACCACAGATGATCGTTTAACCAGCATACTCCATCTTTCTCTGTCCTCGGCAGCCCTGATGGCTTCGCTCAGTGTCAAACCAGTCCATTCTCGAATGTTGTCCTCCCACCTCTTTTTCGGTCTCCCTCTTCTTCTACCTCCTTGCACTGTGCCTTGCAGAATGGTATTTGCAAGGCCTGGTGAGCTGGTGACGTGGCCATACCATCGGAGTTTCCGTTTCTTCACCACTGTGAGCAGGTCATCGTGTTGTCCAATGGCTTGTGTGATGGTCTGTCGGACTTCGTCGTTGGTGATGTGTTGGGTATAGGAAATGCCCAGAAGTCTTCTGTAGCACCTCATCTCCATGCTTTGTATTCTTCGTTGTAGATCTGCTGTGAGGGTCCATGCTTCGCAAGCATATAGGAAGATGGAGATGACAAGGTAGCGCAGCAGTCTTACTTTAGAATGTAGACTGATGGTGCTGTCTTTCCAAATGGGCTTCAACTTTGTCAGGGCAGCAGTTGTTTGTGCGATCCTGCAGAGGACTTCCTGTCGGGACCCATTGTCTGACACAATGGCTCCCAAATATTTGAAGCTATGCACTGTACGACATAACATATTGATGTTAGTGATTATTATGATGATGATGGCAACGATAACAACGATGATGACGACGACTTTGATGATAGGGAACGAACAAATCGATTATTAAAACAGACACTGTCCGTTGTAGATAATAACGGGAATATTGATGATGAGAAGTTTGAATCCTTTTTTTCTCCACTATCCAAAAAACGCTGCCTCGATCATTGCCTCCTTTGCAGTCTTCTATAGCGTCTCATATTTTTGTGCCGTGTTCTGTTGATACAAAACACGATGCATTGTTTTGTAATGTTCTCGTTTTTGTTTATGTTTTTGCCAGCAAAATAAACCCTTGTCATTTGTGTATAAGTGTGTGTGTGTGTGTTTTAAAAATAACTGATGTGAGTAATGCTGTTTGGTCGTCTGATCGTTATAGAATCGTGTGTGTAAAAATAGAGTGATGGGGGTGCAAGTGTTGCACGCAACGGCTCTAGATCCTATCACTGTTGCCGAAAGCGTTTTGAGGCGACGCCAGTGTAAGATGTGCGCCAGCCAATCAAGAACTGTGCACAGAAAGTACCGGAGAGCTTAGGGTAGAGGTCCGGGTTGGTTTTGCTCGTAGCTCTCGTCTACATTACTCTGTCGGGACTACCTACATGATTTATTTGGACCTATTCAACCGTTAAAAACTAGTGTACACATTTCGATGTATTACAGTTTGTGGAAGTTAATTTTCCGTTGAAAAACATAAGGGTGTGGGTCTGCATGTGCGGTCGATGGTGAGCATTTGTGAGTGTGTGTATACGTCAGTAGTACTTGCTTCGGATGACAATCCAAATTCTAATGACCATTGGTACTAAAATATTGCAATGTAACCTGAAAAAACTACACCAAAAAATACTTCCCCACTGACAAATCTATAACCACAAAAACCCGTCTAGAAAAGGCGAAGTACTTGATCTAGGTTGATCGCGTGCCTACTAGTGGAAGTTGCGTCATCCATCTATCATGATGTAATAATATTCATGTCTCTTTCATCATATCAGTATTGATTATTCCTTGTATAGAATGTGGACTAAAAATACAGAGATCGCTAATATAGAAATATCGTGTTGCAAATCAGAGTAGAAGCCATCAGCTGCGAGCTGACTGCAACGGTGGCCCGATCCTGCGTGTACCCAGAGTAATCAGCGAGCATACAAAACACAGTTTAGACGATGTGAGCGTTCAGTAATTAGTATGTTTACATATTACAGTCTTCTCTCTCTTTGCTTGGCTGTTATCCCTAGGCTTAGTCTGTGAATTCTGCCGAGAGGTGGCGCGCTATACGTGAATTTATTGGTTTAATCCTAGGAGACTGGATTTTAATCATAAGAGTCCTTACTGATTGGAATGTCACGACAATTTCGATGTTCTTTTAACAGAACTAGGCATAGTACATGCTTTATAACACCAAACTAAACACGTCTACCTTCAATCCTGACTGCATGACCTTTCACTTTCTTCGCTGTCAGAATAATTATATGTGCGAACGTCGGTGAAGTACAGCAAACACCGCTTGTGACGTCACGCAAAAATGGTAGCCGTAGATATTTTCAAAACTGTCGAGTATGAAAACCGAAAAGAAAAGGTTGGTACAAAAAAGATTGAAGGTAGAAATGTTTAAAGTTTGGTTAGAAAGCATGCTGAGGCCGTGTTGTGCTGGAAAACATGGAGGTGCCGTGACATTCCATTCCCTATTTCTCCTCCACTCTTTTCTTACACGCTGTTTATCCTTTAATTGATATGGATTTATTCTGAGATTATCCACTATCCTCCAGCACAATACATTAATCTTTCGTCCTCCATGCATGTCATCTTCTTTGAGAACACTTCGCTCTCAATTTAAAGTTTACGATATCCTAACTTCTTTGAATTCAAACTCTTTGACACGCAAGTAGTAAAGGTAACATTTCCCAATTTCTCGCTGAATTTTTCCAGTTTGACCACACCCGGAAAATAAAAACACTCCATTGAGCCGAACTTGTTTAAAGCCAGTTTGAACCATGCTCAAGGTATTTTTTTTAAAAAGAAAGAGAGAAATTGAAAAGTGGGGGAATGAAGAAGAAGAAGAAGAAGAAGAAGAAGAAGAAGAAGAAGAAGAAGAAGAAGAAGAAGAAGAAGAAGAAGAAGAAAGAAAGAGAGAGAGAGAGAGAGAGAGAGAGAGAGAGAGAGAGAGAGAGAGAGAGAGAGAGAGAGAGAGAGATAGAATTCAGCAGGGAAATGGCTGGGAGGGATGAGACGTGATGGGCGGCGATTAAAGCAGAGTGGCTGCCCTTGCCGACAGGCTGACAAAGACGGAAGACGTGATTCACGTGCTGTGGTGACAGTCGTGATGGAGAGACTGAGATTATCTCCCCTCCTCAACTCGATTAGTGCAGAAACACGTCCAACTGCCCGCTACACTATTTCACTATTTTGGTTATTTTTCCTTTTGTTGCCCACCTCTTCCAACATTTCCAATTGCTTTGCCACTTCATGCTTTGTTCGGCTGAGAGACCTAATAGCTGCGTAGCAGCGGCCACAGCACAAGCAGCAGTCACAGCAGAAGCATCAGCCACAGGAGAAGCAGTAGTCACAGCAGAAGCAGCAGCAGCATTAGTAGTAGTAGTTATAATACTTGTAGTAGTAATTGTTGTTCATGCTTTCTTCGGTTAAGGGGCCTAATAGAGAGTAGCATCAGCAGTAGCAGTAGTAGTAGTAGTAGTAGTAGTAGTAGTAGTAGTAGTAGTAGTAGTAGTAGTAAGCAAGCTAAATTCTCCGCCACACTCTTAGTTTTCTTTTTGTTGCACACTCTTCCGACATTTGGAATGGTTTTGCCACTTCATGCTTTATTGGGTTGAGGGGCCCAATAGTTGTCTAGCAGTCATATTAATGGTGGTGGTTGTAGCCGTAGCACTGGCAGTAGAGTAGTAGTAACGGCGACGACAGTAGTAGTAGTAGTAGTAGTAGTAGTAGTAGTAGTAGTAGTAGTAGCAGCAATTACTGTAGTAGTTGTGGCAATAGTAGTAGTTACAGAGGTAGCAGCTGTAGTAGTAGAAGAGGCAGCAGCAGCAGTAGTAGTAGTAGTAGTAGTAGTAGTAGCGGCGGCGACAGTAGTAGTAATAGTAGCGGCAGTAGTAATAGTAGCAGCAGTGGGGTCTGTTGGATCAGCTTGGGAATATTGGACGCTTTCTGCCAGGTGTTCACCAGGGCTTCATATGATGTTATTATTTAGCAATGTAGGCATTTTATATGTATGTGTTTTGTTGATAATTTATAATGATGTTTGTATTCTATTTTGTTTTTGTAAACGGGGGTTCCATAAATTAGAGTACAGCCTTAGCGTCCCCTGCGTGGGATGCCTTTATTGTAAAGTGATTGGCTGGTGGAGAGCTTTCAGTTTCACCACTAGGGTTGTTTCAGCAGATCTTTTATGCGGATCAGGGGTTGTCCGGTCCTGATTTGGCTCGGAAGAGTCCGCTGGACCTAAAGCAATAATGATGTAATGTAATGTAATGTAGCGGCGGTTGTAGCGTCATTAATAGCATTAGTAGTAGTAGCAGCAGAAGTGGTAACGTCAGTAGTAGTAGTGCTGCTATTAATGCGGGTCCTGCTACTACTATAAGTACTAAGTACTACTAAGTAAGCCTACAGTAGTAGCAGGACCAGCATTAATAGTAGCAGAAGGAGAAGTAATGATTGATTGATTGATTGATTGATTTATTGTTGCTTTAGGTCCAGCGGACTCTTCCGAGCCAAATCAGGACCGGACAACCCCCGATCCGCATAAAAGATCTGCTGAAACAACCCCAGTGGGAAACTTGAATGCCCTCCACCGGCCAGTCACTTTACAATAAAGACATCCCACGCGGGGGACGGCTGAGGGTTGACCTCAACTACGCGAACCCCCGGTTACAAAAACAAAATAGAATACAAACATCATTATAAATCATCAACAAAACACATACATATAAAATGCCTATGAAGTAATGATACCACACCTTTGTTTATTTTCTGTGTTGCACACCTAGCTCTTCCATATTAAAATTTGCTTTAGCCACCACATGATTTATTCAGTAGTAGTAGTAGTGGTAGTAGCCTAGTTGTTGTAGTTGTTGTTAAGTCGATTCAAGCAGTATTGTTTTGTTGTTCTTGTTGTTCCTTCTTACTCTTGTCGGAAATTGACTTTCCTTTCCTGTTTACGTTTTGAATATCAGATCATCGGTAAACGCCATCCTTGCCTGGCTGTCACTCCCTCCTTCCCTCCCTCCCTCCTTCCCTCCTCTGTATGTCTCTCTCTCTCTCTCTCTCTCTCTCTCTCTCTCTCATC
>CM072527.1:35392712-35417712 GCA_036898135.1 Oncomelania hupensis | reverse complement strand
ATCTTCTCCGCCTCTGGCATTATTCAGACTCTGATCAGCTGCGCTGACATGTGGCGGGATGTCCACTGGCTTGATGTTCTGTGCCCAGCCCATCACTCTGCCCACTTCTCTTCCTCCCATCTCCCAACCCCTTCCCCCAACGGCCACATCCCGCCATCTTCTCGCTTCCAGCTTTGTCTTCCACAGGCTATTGTCATTAGGAATTCCTTTGTCACATCCTTCAAGTTCCGGGTCTCCTAGTTTATCCGAGCGCATTTGCGCATGCGCCAGGTCATGTCGGGCCGGCTTTTTTACGAAGTTCTTAGGCGTCATAACCCTAACCCAAACCCTAACCCTAACCCTAAACTCTTAACTCTAACCCAAACTTTAACCCTAAACCTTACGAAGACTATGATAGCACTGTGCGCATGCGTCGAATTTTGTAACGCGTCGACCAATCAGAATGCTCCCAATCGCTCCCAGCCCAGCTAAGATACTAGGAACTGTGAGGATGTCACACCTTATTCATTCAAGCAGCAGGGCTGACGACGCAATTTTGTTTTAATCTTTTAACAATTTTCTGGAACTTTTCTTCCCTTTCCTAATTTAAAGCGTTGGGGGAATCTATCTTTTTCCAGAGGGGCCGGGTAGCTCAGTTGGTAAGAGCGTCTTGCTAGTAACCGAAAGGTCGCTGGTTCGAATCCCGGATTGGTCAACGTGTGATCATATTATTTTCCCCTTTACCAACAACTGGCCCGCTGGTGTCAGTATAAATCGGTCCAGTAGTCACCTATATGCGAAAGTGTCGTGTGACTATAATCTACAAACAAACAAACAAACAAACAAACAAACATCTTTTTCCACGCGCTTTTTATACGCCCCGACCCCACTCTCTGACAGCATGATGATGATGATAATGATGATGATGATGATGATGATGATGATGATATTCCATTCAACAAAGGATGATAGCGCGATTCTCCGTAGAATGAGCTCTCAAAGTCAAAGCGTCTACTTTTGTTTCATGGACTTCCAGATCGTCTCGTAACGCTTCTTATGTTCGCTTACATGCACGGGAAGTCTGGTGCGTCTCTGAGGATTTGTGATGGATGGCGTCTGATAGCATTGTCTTGGTGAAACAAGATTTTCCTTCTCCTCCTCCTTCTATTCCTCTACAGCCACATGTTTATCTTTTCTGGGTATCTTCTTCCTTCTTCTTTATTTTCTTTAGTTTCTCGTCGTCGTCGTCGTCGTTGTTGTTGTGGTTGTAGTGGTGGTAGTAGTAATAGTTGTTGTTGTAGTTGTAGTTGTTGTTGTTGTTCTTCTTCTTCTTCTTATTATTATTCTTCTAAATAATGTTTTTATTTTTTATTTTCAAGAATTAGTTTTTCGTTGTTGTTGTTGTGGTTGTGGTTGTAGGAGTAGTAGTTGTTGTTGTACTTGTAGTAGTAGTAATAGTAGTAGTAATAGTAGTAGTAGTTTTTGTTGTTCTTCTTCTTCTATATAATATTTTAAATTTTGTTTTAAATGTAGCCGGGTGGGCTACAAAGAATTTATGACCATTACGATACTTAGACCTCACTCTGTTCTCTGTTAGTGTTATGTTTAAACTAGCTGTATGCAATAACTTGATATATAGTTTTCAGATCCCTTAAAGCCTATAATCGTTAGACGCAGCATTAAAATCTCTATTAGAATATATAAACTTTATTTGTGATTTATGTAGCAATTTTAAAGGAGAGCGTGGTGTTTAGAATAGCGCGATGCCTATCACGGTGATAAAGACACCGCGCTGAAGCCAAGCTGACAGGCTTACGAGCTTTGGCCGGTCGCCTCAGCTCTTCCCGCCTTGTGTAATCGTAGATTAACACATGATAAGAACATAATTGTCGATGATGGCGATAGCAAAGATTTTCCACTGTAACACCTTAAGTGTGATATTTTCCGATGCCTTAGATAGTTCATTCTCTATTAGTATATACTTAAATTAAATATTAGTTTTATAGGGATATACATCGGAAATAGAAACAGAGGAAAAGTTGTAAGAAGAGGTTAGATGTAAATATTGTTGTTGTGTTAGGTGATTTCTATGTTAGTCCGTCATAGTCGAAACCCATAATAGTAACCATGTCATATTATATATCGTTGGAAAGGGGAGACGTTGTTCTTTCTTTGTCATTATTATTATTATTTATAATTGTATTAAATTAAAGAGTTTTTACGAGTTTAGACTCGTGACATTCTTAAAAGCAGCAGCCAACTCCCTCTTAAATTGCGTATTATTTTTATTTCGTAGCAGATAGGTCCGATATTATTATATCAGTAGAAAGGTCGTATTTCCGCGTTTCCGCCCATATATAATTTGTATAGTATTCGTTAGCGTTTCAAGCATTCTATATAAAATAAAGATTAACAACTAAAACAAATTACCGAGAGAGGCGAACATTCTGTGGCGCGCTGCACGCGTTCTCGGGTTCAGTACGGTCTGCGCCACATAAAAGCACGACGTGCAAATATTTCGAGGGGGGGGGTAGCTCAGTTGGTAAGAGCGTCTTGCTAGTAACCGAAAGGTCGCTGGTTCGAATCCGGATTGGTCAACGTGTGATCATTTATTTTCCCCTTTACCAACAACTGGCCGCTGGTGTCAGTATAAATCGGTCCAGTAGTCACATATGCGAAAGTGTCGTGTGACTATAATCTACAAACAACAACAACATATTTCGGGACAGAGAGCTGGAGCACGCAGAAAGAGAACAAGAGAATGGAGAACGAGTCAGACACACAGAGAGGCAGAATGTAGCTGTTATCACGAGCATTGCCTTCTTAGTATGATGCACTTCGAGAATAAAACTTTCAACGGTCATCAACGAACTGGCGTTGGGGAGAGAGAGAGAGAGAGAGAGAGAGAGGAAAGTGTGAGAATGTGTTTCATCACACCCTAGCCTCCATAACACCATCTTCTCTCCCATCCACCAACACCACGACATAAATGTATTTTTTATTTTTATAATGATATTATGCTGCTTCTGATTGGTCGAAACAGGGGTTTGGTATTGAAATGCTGCAATGTGTATTTCGACTAATCGTCCGCGGATACATTTGTTCAAGGCGCTTGTATTGGTGTCCGCGAGCGCCTATGCCTTGTGACGCGTCTCCCTTTGGTTATATTGATATCCAAAGGGAGACGCGTCAAAGGCATAGGCACTCGCGTGTCCAGATACAAGCGACTGTGCTTTGTACCGAATCTACGAGGATTGAACTGGAATATGCATTTTATGATGGTGTTTTGGAATGTTTGGGCATTTAGTTTAAGGCAGACATCGCATGCAGTAATAAGGCTGTGTTGCTATGACAATGAGTGTTTGTGAGTCCGCAGCACACTCTCGTTGTTGTTATTGCTGTTGTTATTGTGGTTGTAGTGGTGGTAGTAGTTGTTGCTGTTGTTGTTGTTGTTGTTGTTGTAGATGTTGTTGTTGTTGTTGTTCTTATTATTATTCTTCTTCTAAATAGAGAGGCATATTGGGGATCCTCTCTTTTCTCTAAGCCAGCTTAACGGGTGCGGGCGCCTTTAATTCTCCTCTTCCTCGGTGCTTTACCTTTCACGGTTCTAAACAGAGCCAGGTTACCCATTTCACAGCTGAGTGGTGTGTGTGTGGGGGGGGGGGTATGGGTGTGTGTGTGTGGGGAGGGGAGGGGGGTATGGGTGTGTGTGTGGGGTGGGGGGCGGGGGGGTATGTGCGGGTGTGTGTGTGTGTGTGTGTGTGTGTGTGTTGCGCTTGTTTCAGTCTTTCTGTGTCGTTTGGTACAGTAGCGGCCTTCAAAAAATGGTCACCCATCCGTAGTTACGTAAACAAGATAAATTTATAGATTTGATATCAACGTTCTTCATTAAAAGAAAAAAAAAGACTTTAAGCTTTACGTTCTGACTATCAGCTTTTTGGTCAAGGAATATCATGGGTAAAACGACGGTTTGTTATTTATCTAAACACATAAATACAAACAACACGATGACCTGCTCACAGTGGTGAAGAAACGGAAACTCCGATGGTATGGCCACATCACCAGATCATCAGGCCTTGCAAAGACCATCCTGCAAGGCACGGTGCAAGAAGGCAGAAGAAGAGGGAGACAGGAAAAGAGGTGGGAGGACAACATTCGAGAATGGACTGGCTTGACACTGAGCGAGGCCATGGGGGTTGCTGAGGACAGAGAAAGATGGAGTACGCTTGTTAAACGATAATCTGTGATGCCCCCAACGACCTCCGAGTTATGGGATAGGATAGGATAGGGTAGAAATACAAAAGCAAACTGACTGTGCTGGAACTTAAAGGGACCACCTTTGACCACGCGCCATCCACAGATCCTTTTAGCATTCACTGTAAGTGTCTCTCTCTCCCCCCCTCTCCTTTCTCCTTCCCTGCCCCTTCTCCCACCCCACCCCTCCACCACCCCACCCGTGTCCTAAAAACAATTAGCTCACAACGACAACAACAACAATAAATAAAATAAAAATAAACCCTCTTTCGAAAGTATAGTCACATCTTTAAGCAGTAAATTCCGTAGTTTTTGTGCCTATTAATAGCCAACGTGAGCCAATCCACTTGAGCTAAAAATAGCATCTATAAAACAGAGAAGAAGAGGCAAAACCCATTTTTAAAACTGCTGTTCGGTAAGGACTTCCGCTCTAGGTTGATAAAAAGACCCTACCCCCAGATACCAAGACCGCTCTCTTAAAGCCGTCTTGTTTACTCAGAAATAGGGGCAAATGTCAAACGGTTATGTATTGGTGTACCGTTAAACAGGAGGAAATCACTCAGAACAGAAGTGGAAAATTCAAATTTTTGGGATTTGGGTTAAGCAACGAAAGCCCACATTATCATGGTTTAATGTCATAATGATGCGATTTTTTTTTTAAAAGGGTAACCACGTTTTCGCCAAAAGTTAAAAAGGCTTCAAATTGGAGCTGTTTAATAATTCTACTTATTAAGCACTACAGTCAAAGTCTTCGTCAATCAGTCTCAAATATGCTAGATAAAAATGACTTTAAAGCACAAAGTGTTGACTGTCAGCTTTGTGGTCGCATGAAACCAAGATTACAGAGTTTACGCCGCGTTGTGGGTTGATGGGTTCTACGGGTTCAAAGGGATAGAATGACAGCTTTGGATTTTGACGTTGTCACGGAACCCGTAGGATCTGCCAGCCTTAACAATGAACTTGTGAACTGTTCTTCTATTGATGATTATCACATATCACAAGGATGTTTTGTAGGAGAGAAAGAGAGAGAGAGAGAGAGAGAGAGAGAGAGAGAGAGAGAGAGAGAGAGAGAGAGAGAGAGAGAGAGAGAGAGAGAGAGAGAGAGAGAGAGAGAGAAGAAGAAGAAGAAGAAGAAAAGAAATACGCAGTAGTGCTAAATCGAGTTTTATGACCAGAATGCCGAGGAAGAGGAGTGGAAGGAGGATGTCTTATGACTGGAATGATGATGATGATGATGTTGTTGTTGAGGAGAAGGAAGAGGGGGCGGAAGAGGATTGAAGCCATTCACTTCTTGCCATTGCTTTCACCTTTAGCTATGTTCGGGCATGCGCAAATTCCTTTATGGCTGTTCATTTCCGGCGAATTTGGTGCAGTGGGAAAGTTCTATCCCTGTTCAAACCCGCCCTCGCATCGTGGCACGTTCCTTTGAGTCCATTCACTTCCGGATAGGCTCACGCATGCGCGAAATTGTATGTGGCTACTCACTTCCGGCTGACCAGCCGCAGTAAAGATGGCGGCTCGTTTTGGATGAAGCATGCATGAGAGTTGTCAATGTCGCCGTTCTTTTTTATCCTCTGTCCGCGACCAGTGACGCGTTTAATACCATTTCCACGCCTGACGGCCTTTGACGATCCCTTTCTTGAAGTTCGGGCCTAGAACCTAATTGAGGCTCGTTAACCTTCTCTCGTTAAGAATTCGCGGGACGGCATCGAAACAGCAACGGACTTACAATCAAAACGATCGCTTCGTTATTTGTATTTTTCACTTATTTTATTATTCCTACATTTCTTTGCCAAAGGCGGTCGGGTAGCACAGTGGATAGAGGACTGGGTTTCTAGACAGAAGGTAGCGGGTTCCAACCGCCTGTGGGACGAACTTACGCGGCTTAGGTACGAGACTTTTCAGGACAGCGAGGGTTTTCTCCAAGTACTCCGGTTTCCTCTCTCCCTTCAATAACGGTATTTGATGCAGTCACTCTAAATGTCAGAAATAAAAATTGAGTTCTCTTCCGCTTTCTGTAAGAGCGATCTCTTCAGATCGCAGCGCTTTGAATTTGATTGAAGAAAAGGCGCGTGATAGCATTGTTGTTGTTGTTGTTGTCTCTCTCTCTCTCTCTCTCTCTCTCTCTCTCTCTCTCTCTCTCTCTCTCTCTCTCTCTCTCTCTCTCTCTCTCTCTCTCTCTCTCTCTCTCTCTCCTCTTTGTCTCTTTGTCTCTTTGTCTGTCTTTCTGTCTATCTCTGTTTCTCTTCCCTCTCCTCCTCCTCCTCTCTCTCTCTCCCTCCCTCCCTCCCTCCCTCTCTCTCGCTTCTCTAATATCCTCCGAGGTCTGATGCGTAGTTGTCCCAGTTTAGAATTCTTTTGTAGGCTAAAGTGATGAGTTTGTTCTAGCTTTAGTCCCAGACTTGGGTTGTTCTGGGTTTATTTATCGTAGTACAGATCCACCCTTCTTACCCTCCGACCAAGGTCCAACTAAACCGTAAACCCAGAGACAATGTCACGCCCACTGCCTCAACAGTGGATACAACCACCCCAAAAAAACTAACACACCAAACACCAGAGGGAACAATTACAACGTTTTTTATTCGCACAAAAAACAAAGTAACCTATATATTTATATAACTAACCCATCCGTATAACCATAGTCACGCTTAACTATGATGAAAACAAAACTGGCAAACAAGCAATAGTAACAAATAAGATGATGATTTTCGTTGAAGTCTTTCTTCCTATAGCCTATACAATTTCACAAATGGCTGTAGAATTGTTAAATAATGAACTAATTATTTGTACAACATATCAGCTATACACAATGCTTAATAATATTGCAACTAATGTAACATTTTCCCATTAATTATTTATCACTGGCTACAAGTTATACAAGAGAAAATGACACTCCTTCTGCCTTAACTATACATGTGGCTTTATACAACTGGCAAGTGACATTTTGTGCAGTTCATTTTTGAGCACATTTACAAGGGAATAAAAAACAACTTTTTCGGTACGGACTTTCTAAGTCCGAGTCCCGCTGGATGGCAGTCAGCGACCAGGGTGGTTCCCTCTGATCCTCATGTCAGTTGGGGTGCCAGGTTGTACAGAGGGCTCCCATGTTGTTACTGTCAAGGCCCACGCCACGACACGCACAGCGTGGATGGTACAGTTCTGGTGAAGATGCCAGTACCAGAACAGCTACTGGTGCTATCCTCAAACGAAACAGGCTCGAATGGTCACAGTATGCAACTCTCTTCTTCCCTCAAAACATCAGCTCCAGGACGACTGGAGACTGCCGCACATGACCGTCACAGAAGGACGACACAGTGCTTGTGATAGGCGGTAAATAGACAGACACTACGCCCGCACAATCCTCCCTTGAAAACTGCTGGCACGAGAGCAAATTACTGTCACAATGTCTCTCTGCGACTGACCAGTTCGGCTCAGTACAGCAGTTTTATTGGCTTGCACCCTCTAATTTAGTGCGCACATTGCTAACTGCAAAACTTGCACAGCACGTGACAATACTCGCCTGCCCTCATATCCACATAGCGGCAATCTTGATCAATTTAGGGTGACGAAGCAACACTAACAAAACAAAGCAAGTGTTCTAATAAAACTATTTGCAAACTTGGCGATAAACTTTAATTTAATTTCACTCCATCACATTCCGTCCTCTATAACAGGCTTATACACCCTATCATCACAGACTTAGAAAACCGAGTCGTGACAGACACAACAACAACAACAGCAACAACAACAACAACAACAACAACAACAACAACAACAACTGTAGAAATATAAAATTTTAACTTTTTGAAACCGAACGATACATCCAGTTCACTTTAAATAAAATCGGATGGCAGATTTTTTTCTCCCGAATTTATTTATTAATTATTTTTTGCCTGAGTAAACGCATTTTGATCATTGAAACAAAATCCAGCTTTGAGCAGAAGCATTATCGCAACCTTCATAGACATACACAACAACAACTGCCAACAACATGTTTTAAACGAAGGCGAAAGCATGTTTTTTTTATAGCATCTTTCCTACACGCTGCATGCGCTTTTTGGGTAGCTGGAAACTATAAATTTCATTGACGAGGGCAATATTGCTGTGGATTCAAGCCTTCCGCTCTTTCCCACATGCAACTCTTTGCATACGCAAGCAGTCCAACTATCTCTTTGCTTGCGAAGGCGAAACCAAGTAGTCTCTCTCTCTCTCTCTCTCTCTCTCTCTCTCTTCTTCTCTCTCTTCTCTCTCTTCTCCTCAATAAATGGTTTAAAATCACATGTCAGGTGAAACTTAATTATTGAATAAAAACGTGCCTTCTTTCATGAGTGAAATTGTCGATTTTTTTATTATCAGATGTGATGTAGGCTAAGTCTACAGGTTTGTGTGTGTGTGTGTGTGTGTTCTGGAGTGTGTGTGTGTATGTGGGCTGTATTCATGGCGTTTTGGGAAACCTTGCACACTTAGTATACAATGGGTTCACAAGAAGAAAAGAAGAAGTACCAATTTGTAAACCCATTTTGTTTTCCATTGAAATGCGCTGAAGTGCTCTTTAAGTGCATGCAAGTGCAGTTGTAGTGCATGGAAGTGCAGTTGTAGTGCATGTGCACTTAAAACTTCGCGAAGTGCAGTTGTAGTGCATGTGCACTTAAAGTTCACTTGGCCAAGTGCAGTTGTAGTGCATGTGCACTACAACTACACCAGGTCAAGTGTAGTTGTAGTGCACATGCACTACAAGTACACTTGACCTGGTGTAGTTGTAGTGCATCTTCCAGACGGGTAGGATAAGGAACTTTCCTCGACGATTAGGGTAAGGCAGTGCCTTGACGATTAGGGTAAGGCAGTGCCTCGACGATAGGGTAAGGCAGTGCCTCGAAAAGGGTTAGGGTCAGGGCTAGTTGCAGCGCTGCAACTAGCCCTGACCCTAACCCTTTTCGAGGCACTGCCTTACCCTAATCGTCGAGGCACTCCTTACCCTAATCGTCGAGGAAAGTCTCTTATCCTAGCTGTGTTTTTGAACAAACTTGACCTACTTCGTCTCTAAGAGGCGAGGAAAAATTGCTAAAAGTAGCCGTTTTTCGAAGAAAGTTGACCTAATTCGCCGCCTAAGAGGCGCGAAGTACGTCAAAGGTTTTGACATGTCAAGTATATGTGTGTGTGTGTGTGTGTAGGTGTGTGTGTGTGTGTAAGTAATAAACAGAATGATTCTCTAAACTTCATATTTTTTATATACATCACTGTCTTTTTTTAATTTAAAAATTTAATTTATTTTATAATGTTTTAATGCTTTTATTTATTCAAATGCGACGCATATGGGTGTACATAATTCCTTTGATGGTAATAAAGATTTGCTGATTTGAACTGAACTGAAATCAACAGGGCTAAAGGACTGAAACGCGAGCTTAATAGGCATCTAATAGCTAAAGCGCAATTATTCATTTTGTTTGTTTGCAAAGTTTTACAGCAGAAGAACGACATTTGAGACAGCCGCTGTTACACTCAGTCTATGTTAGTGTTCTTCTATCAGTATTTGAACGTTCGCAGGGTGCTGACACACTGATGAGTGTAGAGAGGGTTTGGGTTTGAACGCAACCCGTTCAAACAGCCACAAGGCACGGAGTCGTATAAAGTTTTCAAACTTTATTCAGCGTTCATCAACAACTGCATACAATCACCTTTTCATCTTTCGGCAAAAAAGTTTGTGTCCATTATATATCCATTTTTTAACCTCAGGACGTTCCAGAATGACGCGTTACAACCAATCAGAATTAACTTCGTCATCACTGTTTTACGTCATACAACCTTCCTTTCTGTCAAAAGAATGTTCTCAAATATCCCGAAACTTCGATCGATAGTAAACAAGCATATCTAGAGAATTCTCCAACAATATCGACTAACGAAAATTATCAACGTTATACAAAGCTTCTTCTAACAACCATGCAAACTCAAATCAAAGGTAAATACACTCTATTATTGCATGCTTTGCAAAATAAAACGAACAGATCTATCGCGCGCGCTTCACACATAATATCGTGCGCATTTCACACGCACCATCATGCGCGTTTCAACGTAACAGCCGCTTACCAATACATTACTTGTACGGCGCACATCTCCATGCCGGTAGAACGTTCGCAGGGTGCTGGGCACACAGTTACTGTTGTGAAAGAAGGTGGGTTTGAGTTTGAGCTTCTCTAGAATATATAAGCTATCAATGTATCGATACGAACGGAACTGCAGCGAAAGCACGACAGGACAGTTTTTCATTTAGCCGTGCGTTTCCTGCCCCTGTCATTTCCTTCAAAATGAATTATCGACAATCCGAATTTTCTAGATAGGTCAGAGAAGTCTAAAGTTCGTACGTGCCCTAAAAATTGATGATTACCCCACGACTCGATCTCAACTGGCAAGCACGTCGCCGAGTTGTATATATATATATGTCACGCTCTACAAATAATCTCGACAGCCTGGCTTATAGGCGTCTTACCACGATTGGAAGAGCCATGCGTAGACAACGCACGTAAGAGCATTCGTCTTGCCCTCGTGCTAAGCTCGGTCGTTGTGAGAAGCAGTTTTTGCCGTCGTCGTCTTCGCTGTTCAGAGCTGTTTGCTACGTCACGCTTTTCTGCATGAAATAATTGGATGTTGGATTTTGCAGTCCTAATATTGAAGTCTTGTTGTTGTCGTTGTCGTCTTCTTCTTGTTCTTCTTCTTCTTTCCCCCTCACTCCTTTATATCTCCTACATTCCATTGCAGCAGTAATCAGCTAATGCCTCGTCCTACCCTCGGGAGTTACGGTCTTCGCTGCGTAACGGCGACGACGTCAGACCGCCTTGCCAATGACGTCACCATATAGCCGGCGAAGAAAGCAGACTGGCTCATCTTTATGCATGACAAAAGTACAAAGCTGGCGAGGTAGATATTGCCAGGATTTCTTTCCCAACCTCTTCACTCAAGTCTAGTTGTGCTTGTCCGCCTCCTCCCAAGCTGTCTGTCTTTGTCTGTCTGTCTGTCTGTCTGTCTGTCTGTCTGTCTCTCTCTCTCTCTCTCTCTCTCTCTCTCTCTCTCTCTCTCTCTCTCTCTCTCTCTCTCTCTCTCTCTCTCTCTCTCTCTCTCTCTCTCTCTCTCTCTGTCCTTCTGTATTTCTCTGTGTCTCTTCTCTGTCTTTGTGTCTGTCGGTGTTTATTTGCTCCCCCCTCCCCTTTCATTCCCTCTCTTTCTTCTTCTTCTCTCTCTGTCACCACCCACCCACCTTCTCTCTCTCTCTCTCTCTCTCTCTCTCTCTCTCTCTCTCTCTCTCTCTCCCTCCCTCTGATATATGCAAATTGGGTATATGTCCATGGCATGTGTATGGGCATGTGTGTGTCTGTGTGTGTGCACCAGGATGCATCGCGCATTGGAGTAGAATCAAAGAGAGAAGTGCGTAAAAGAGAAAGAGAGAGGGAGAGAGAGAGAGCGAAAGAGAAAGAGAGCGAAAGAGAGAGAGAGAGAGAGAGAGTGAGTAAGTAGAGGGTGGAGAAGTAATCTCAGCGGGGCCTGT
The DNA here is from genome assembly GCA_036898135.1 of Oncomelania hupensis. Classification (NCBI taxonomy): domain Eukaryota; kingdom Metazoa; phylum Mollusca; class Gastropoda; order Littorinimorpha; family Pomatiopsidae; genus Oncomelania; species Oncomelania hupensis. Next base: position 35,405,942 of record CM072527.1, on the reverse strand, counting down.
GATTTCCGCTTTATTTCTTCATTGTTCATTTATTCATTTGTGTGGAAAGTTTTGCGCCAAAGGCAGTTTCCCCACTTTGTATGTATGTAATGTGACAGTTACACAATAAATATGTATAGTGTTGTGTTGTATTGTATTGTGTTGTTTTGTGTAGTCTTGTACTGTACTGTACTGTACTGTACTGTATTGTATCGTATTGTATTGTATTGTATTGTATTGTATTGTATTGTATTGTTGGTAGGAGGGGGAAGGGAAGGGAGGGGAGAGGAAAGATTCGAGAATGGCCGCCTGTGGTGAGGGTGGTACGGATACATTAAGAAACCAGGACGGTGGAATCTTGAACAGTGATGTTCGAAAGTTCGAAAGAGGAAACTCAAAGTGACAAAGAAGAAGCGAGGTGGTGAATTTCCTTTCTTCTTTTGCATGACAAGGGAAATTTACATATTATTGATCACATGATTAGATGGGTGTAGCCAATCAAATTGTTCCTTTTCGCTTGTCACAGCGCATTTGCCGCGATACCCTTGGTGCTCGCTTTGATATGCTCCAACGTTTTTAACGATTTCTTGAGGATCGACATCGTCGTTGTCATCAGTCACAGCAGCGTAATTTGTCACTAACGACGTCATCATTGTTGTCGTTGTTATCATCATCGTCGTGATCACGTCAGCAATATCATAATTTTGGGGATCGAATTCCTCCTCTTCCTCCTCTCCTTCCTCCTCCTCCTCTTTATCATCATCATCATCATCATCATCATCATCATCATCATCATCATCATCATCATCATCATCATCATCATCGCAAAAATGGCTGTATTTAATCCCAATGATGAGTATAAAAATATTTGTTGAATTAATTTCATCGTCATCATCATCAGCAGCAGCAGTTGCAACAGCAACAACAGCAACAGCAGCATTATTAGCATCATTATCATCGTCATGCATAATGCGCCTTCTCAGTGAAAGCATGGCAGTCACAGTGTGGCACTACCATCAGTTTAAAGAACAAGATGTATATAGGAGTCCGGTACGTGCTTATCTATGGCAATGCCATCTGATATCATCATTCAACCATCTGATTGTTGTACACGGTAAAATGCCTAGCCAGATTTGATGCTCACAGATGAAAATTCAGATTTTTTTCCCCTTTAATTTTCTGTTCCGTCGCTCTGTCCACTGATCCGTCGCACTGGTTAATGCCCAGATGTGTGGAGACTGGATCATTTGGAATATGTGTTCCTGCGATCTGACCACTGAGCTTTTGTTGCGCCTGGTGATAACCTTCACACCCCCACACACACACACCTACACACACGCCCACACACCCAAACACACACACCCACACACACACTCTCTCTCTCCATCTCCCCATGTACTCCCTCTTTTCCCATCTCCCCATGTTGTTTGACTTGCCACCAACACACGGCCTCACATCGATCTTCCGTCCTCGGCAAAACAGGACGAAAACAAAAGATTTTACACCTCCGGATCGGACTCCCTTTCTCTTCTCACCCTCACTCCGTCCCATTCGTTCTTCTTCCCTCTACCACTAACTCACCCACACACACCACCATCACCACCACCACCACTTCTATCTTCACCCCTCCAGCATATTTACACAGTATGCGTTACAGTAGATGCTCGCGGCTCCTATCTTTCTCCACAGGTTATTTACATAGTAGATTGTAGTAATAGGGAATTCATGAAATCTCGGGGCATATTTTTTTGTTTTTAATAGGATACATGAAGATAAAGTGTGTGTGTGGGTGTCTGTGTGTACTTGGGTGTGTGTTTAGTTTTTTTTACTTAAGTGTTTACATTAGATGTCAGCGCATTTTAACTCCTGCACGTAGTATCGTATTCTGTCAGTTTTACGGGAAATTAAAATGTTTCCAAACACACACATACACACACACGCACACACCCACACACACACTCGCGCGCTTGCTTAAGATAGCGAGCGTTATTTAAGGAGAAAAAAAGAAACAACCCACGTGTTACACTGTTGTTGTTTTTATGAATGGTTGATTCAGCCCCGATGCTTGAATTGAATTTGGTAAGTGTAACTCAGATTCGTTTATCCACGCAACCTGTTCACTCAGCAACAAGGCAGGAGTCGTCGCATGAAGTTTTCCAACTTTATTCAGCATACATCAACAACTGAATACAAGATCACTTTTCACTTTTTCCCTCTCTTTTTTGAAACAGTATATAGTCTCTCTATACCCTAGAGGAAGTTCGAACATTCCAGCGTGACGCAATTACAGTCAATCAGAATAAAATTCGTCACCGGAACTATGCACTGTCTTATGTCACATAACCTTATTTAGGTTAGAAGAATCTCATAGCTACCACTAGATTTAACTACATGCTTCAACCTGAATGTTGAGTCAGGTCCCTACCCCTCTTTCCCTGGGATGGTTATCCCCGTCTGCCATATCGCCAATGGTGGGTGTAGACGTTAAACTTCAATGTTCATCTACATGCTTCGATCGATAGTAAACAAGTAATTCTAAAACATTCTCCAATAATATCGACCAACGAAAATTATCAACATTATACAAAGCTTCTTCTAACAACAACGCAAAACCAAATCAAAGGTAAATATACTGTTATTGCATGCCTTGCAAAACAAAACGATCGGATCTATCGTGAGCGTCTCGAACGTAACACCACGTTTGTTTCAAATAGTTATTTTTATCTGCTGTTCCGACACCTCCCACACCTTAACTACTCATTCTTAAAACTACTCTGGTTTTATTTTGGAAAGTTTATTACTTTTAATCGGATGTTTTCAGTCTCTCTCTCTCTCTCTCTCTCTCTCTCTCTCTCTCTCTCCCCTCTCTCTCTCTCTCTCTCTCTCTCTCTCTCTCTCTCTCTCTCTTAGTATTGGTTGACTGCTGCAGTTGTACCCCTTCGCCCTCTATATTAGTCTCACAAACATTGGGGCTCGCTACAAGAAAAAGCGGGGAACAGCGTGCACCAAGGGAGCCACGACTCAACGGTATGGCGTATATGCATGTCTTTAAACCAAGTAATGATTATGACTGACGCCTTTATTGCATCTGTTTCTTACAAACACATCATCCTCACCCTGTCATCTGTTTCTTACAAACACGCCATCCTCACCCTGTTATCTGTTTCTTACAAACACGTCATCCTCACCCTGTCATCTGTTTCTTACAAACACGTCATCCTCACCCTGTCATCTGTTTCTTACAAAAACGTCATCCTCACCCTGTCATCTGTTTCTCATCCTCACCCTGTCATCTCATGGTCCATCTCGCTTCTCGGTGTCACGTAACACCTCGAGCCAACGGCAAAGCAGGTGCAGCTCGTGATGTGGTCGTTAAAGCGAGCATGCGCGGTGTTGCGGTCAGTGGAGCGGGAAAGTAGAATGTCGCAATGGGGGCCTATATCACGACCGTCGGAAACTGTGAAAACAGAATCAGCTTTGGCTCTTTGCAGTCCACTGGACCCTGTAAGCAATGAATAACTAACTAACTATAAAACAAAATGAAGAAAACTCATTAACTATTAAAAGTTATCTTATACATACAAACTAATAATTCTAACACACACGCACGCACGCACACACACACACGCACGCACGCACGCACACTAACTGTGAAGTTTGGTCAACATCGGTTTAGTAGTTCTTGAGATATGACTCTCAAGTGACCGACCGACAGACCGACCAACCAACATTTGGCTCTTTCTGATTCCCGACTGTTTCAAGGTATTTCCAGGTAAATCCACAAGCAACAAGTTGAAGCTTGTTTATGAAATAAATGTATAATTCAGCATCATATAATAAAGCACAATGTTAAAATTTGAATCAAAACAATATAAAGTTGAAAGCTAATTTATACCACAAACTGCAATAGAAAGAGATGGAAACGAATGTGTGTGTGAGAGAGTAGGGGCCAATGTCTCGGGAGATCTTCAATTTTCTTCTAAATCTGGTGGATTTGTTTCTTTCCTTCCGAAAACCCGGTGTCTTTGCGTCCACTGTCGATGTCACAGTGTTTGATTGTGATAAAGTTAATATTTTTTTCTTCTTTTCTGCTAGTGTCTTCGTGTGAAAGAGTATGTGCGCTTCCATTGTCGAAGTTGCACTGTTTAATGTTGTGTTGTATTGTATTATATTGTATCATTAAATAAATGGAATCGAAGTGCAGAGAAGACCAAAATGATGACCAACACCACCAAAGGCATCAACATGAACATCAAAGTCCAAGGCCAATCCCTCAACACAGTGAATAGCTTCAGATATTTAGGAGCCATTGTATCAGACAATGGGAAGTCCTCTCCAGGATCGCCCAAACAACTGCTGCCCTGACAGAGTTGATGCCCATTTGGAAAGACACAGGACCATCAGTCTACATTCCAAGGTAAGGCTGCTGCGCTCTCTTGTCATCTCCATCTTCCTATACGCTTGCGAAACGTGGAACCTTACAGCAGATCTACAACAAAGAATGCAAAGCATGGAGATGAGGTGCTGCAGAAGACTTCTGGGCATTTCCTATACCCAGCACATCACAGTTCTACAGACCATCACGCAAGCCATTGGACAACATGATGGTGAAGAAACGGAAACTCCGATCGTATCGCCACGTCACCAGAGCATCAGGTCCTGCAAAAAACTATCCTGCAACGCACGGTGCAAGGAGGCAGAAGAAGAGGGAGATATAAAAAGAGGTGGGAGGACAACATTCGAGAAAGGACTGGTTTGACACTGAACGAAACCATGCGGGTTGCTTAAAACAGCGAAAGATGGAGTACGCTTTGTTAAACGATCATCTTTGGTGCCCAACGACCTTTGAATTACAGGATAGGATAGGTATCATATCGTATTGTAATGTATTGTATTGTATTGTGTTGGCCACAATTATCAATGTTTCTAGCATTTCGGTTTAAAACATTGTGCTCGCGTCTTTTTTTTTTTTTCTCATTTCTGTGTTAATGTTATTCAGACGTCAAATTGTTCGAAGTGGAAATAACGTTAGGGATACGGCCAGGTTCCGGTGTGGCACTTCGCACCGTCGCAAACATACCATACCCTTGCACATCTTTTGGCCCAAATCTTGGCGAATCAGGGATTAATAGCGTCGCAATGGCAGTGTAGCTATTTTTCTTCTGTTCGTTTCTTCCTCATTTCCAGTTTTGCACATTTCAGCCCAGTAGGCTAAACATGCTCCAAATTTGTTTGCCATTTTCCCCTCGAACTATCGATGGGTCTCTTGCAGCTGAACCACGTGAATTTACGATTATTTCACACATCCGTTGCCAGATCAGATGGGGCGCAGGCACATTGACCTAGTAGAATGGATCCTACATAGAAAAGAATTAGTGGATCCCCTATAGCGCAGCGGTAGCAGTGTAGTTTTCTTTCTCCCTGTCTTCCTCTCTCTCTCTCTCTCTCTCTCTCTCTCTCTCTCTCTCTCTCTCTCTCTCTCTCTCTCCGGTTGTTCATTGTCAACAACAACAACGAGGACTAACACCAAAGTTAAGTCTGAAATTTAAGTGAAACGAACATTTCGGTAATTACGACTGAAAGTAATAACTAAGCTTACACATTATTTCGCTTTCCTCATTCCGAGGAGGAAAAACGGAGCAAAATAAAATCAAAGAATTGAACTTGGGAAAAATGTGTTATGTGTTTGTGAAGCAGATGAAAAAAAATGGTGTGCCCTAATTTTTTTAAAAATAGAAATAAAACCAAATTTCGGGTTAAGTCACGAAAGTCAAGTAAGTCCTTCACGAGTAGTGATCACCCGGCAATATTATATTTTGTGACAGACAGACAGAAGACTTAGAGAGAGAGAGAGAGAGAGAGAGAGAGAGAGAGAGAGAGAGAGAGAGAGAGAGAGAGAGAGAGAGAGAGAGAGAGAGAGAGAGAGAGAGAGAGAGAGAGAGAGAGAGTTCAGACTTAAGACTTCAGAACTTTAATGCAGAACACAAGAGTGATCATTGCAAAAAGTATAACGAGATAAATATTAGTACTAATAAATTCTAGGCAATAGAAAATGGAGAATACTGTACACTTCCATCGAAATTGCATATTAAACGCATTCGCTTGCTAGATTAACAAAAGAGAGAGAGAGAGAGAGAGAGAGAGAGAGAGAGAGAGAGAAAGAGAGAGAGACAGAGACAGACATTAATTAACACTAAACTAAAGCTGTGCTGAAAATTGAGCCTTCCATCACATGGACTAAGCCTTTTCTCTCCTGCAGTCTCAACTCCATTCCCTATGTTCCTCCCAAAATAAAAGGTGAAAACATTTTATTGACGAACTCTGCCATGAATCAGAAATTTAGAAAGAACTAGATTTTGGGGAGCTAGGACACTGGAATGTTCGTGGCGTGTTAAAATCTACAAAGGATACGTCGTGTCTAATTTAGATTATAGTGTTTGGTTTTATGTGCAGAATGGGTCTTAATAGTATTTACATTTGATCAAAGATTTTTTTCGCTCGCTGTATCCTCAAATCAATCAATATTTCATTTATTGTCTGTTTACACATTCAGGTGATATTAGACATTAATTAATAACAACAACAATATCAATCAAATCACAATTAACAAACCTTATAACACAATGGAATGAAAGGGGAAGAGGGATTTAACACCAAACTATAAAAGTCTACCAATAGGAGTCATTGCAATAATTTTCACAACTGCTGTTATCTGTAATGATGTAATACATCATCTAAAGAATGTCCATATTCGGTCAAATGATGTCCTTGGTTTTCATACATTGCATTTAAAACTGGACATTCAAATACAATATGGTAAACTGATATATGTTTGCCACACATACACTGAATATCTGCTGAATATTTAGTATTCCATGAGTTCATTCTTAACTTGTATATTAATTTTGATAACTGTCGTGAACAGTTCGGTATAGTAACCTTTTAATGCTAATATCTTGACATACTACTTTTTCTAATAACTGGAAAAATATTATTTCATTGTGCTTCATAATTATTGTAATAAATTATAATAGTGTAATTTATTGAACGTACACATGAGGAATATATATATATTCTGTATTTATTTATTTTAACAAAAAGTGCGTTTGTATTATAATTCTTCATGAATAATTTACATGTTTTTGTTTTCATGTAATTATGTGTTGCTTTATTTTCTTCACTTTTTGGTAACTGTGAATCCAGTCTTTGTATTTTGCATGACATTTTAGTAGAACTGCCAATTTTTGTTCCACCAATTTTCCCTTCGACGATCACTTTTTGATCTAACTTTTTCCCATAGGAGCCAATTCAGGTGACGCCCAATGTTCTTCGCCAGGGTTGCTGTAGCTCTTCGGTTGGGGTGTACTCCATCAGGACAATCATACTTTGAGATATTCTCATGTTGAAGGAATGAAATGTTCTTGATTTCAAACAATTCCGACACCAATACAGCATTAACTAGACATCTTTTTCTCTCCAAATCCTGATGAGAAGTTGGCGCTATTTTGCTTACGACGAACTTGGTCAAAGGCTTCTCTGCTACAACCTTCTTGATCTTGGTAGCCAGGTTCAATGCAGCTGCTCTCGGCTCCTTCTTTTTCAAATCGTTGAGCCCCACGTGAATAACAGCAGCATCAATATGATCCTCAATGGTAGTTGGAACGTATTCTGCAGTGAACATTTTCTTGTGAACAAGTTTTTTGTCAGCCGATATCTCTTCAAGGATTTTGGATAGATCTTCTGTTGTAGATGCCTTCTTGTAAAACGCATGGAACGCTGTATTTTCTTTTTACAAAAACATTTATAGTCTCTTCATCTTCTGGTATTGTCAATGAAAACTTGGGAACCCGCAAGGGCAAAACACTAAGAAATCGTTTTAATCTGTAACCTGGACGTGCAAGTAAAAACATCAACAGCCGACAGTTGTAATAACGTCCGTAGCACCAGAAATCTACAAGCGCTGTTGCTATGCAACACAATGCAATAGAGGATTTGACTTTGGTTGTAAATGTAAATAATTGGATTCAAACTTAATTAGAATAGTTTGAAGGAGAGGGCGGGATGTGGAAATGGTGGTTCATTTCCTTCTTTTCTTTCAGGGTCTATTTTGTTAGTTAATGAATTTTATTCAGTATTCTTCTTTTTTTCTGTTTGGTTCGTTCATGAATGTTATTCATTTTCGTTCTTAGTTTCTTTCTAACTTTCTTTCTTTCTTTCTTATTTAGTTTTGTTCCTTCTTTTCCCCACTTTTCGAGGACTTTTACACATTTAAAAAGCAGTAGATTTGTGACCTTATTTGTAATTAATTGTATTTACATTTTAATAAGAATTTATGTGGGTTCTTTTCCTTCCTTTCATTCTTTTTTCCATTTTTTTAAACATTTCGTGTCTCTTTTTATAATGTCTTTGGCGACAGATGTCTTTGACGAACGCTTTGTTAACTTTAAATGAATTAATGGCAATTTTCTATTATTTAAACTAGATTTGGTACGGTCTTTGTTCATAGCTGTATTTCAATTTGATTGAAATTTGAACACTTCTTGTGAATTATTTTCTTTTGTTTCTTTTCTTTTCTTTTTTTTTCCTTTATTTCTTTTATTTTCTTTCGATTTTTCTATACTTTCCGTTCTTTTTAATTTTTTTTAAAAAAGTTACTATAATTTTTTTGGTTGCCTTTTTTTGCTTTATTGCTTTTTTGCTTTTTCTTTTTGTCTTTCTTTTTGTCTTTCTTTCTTTTCTTTCTTTCTTTCTTTCTTTCTTTCTTTCTTTCTTTCTTTCTTTCTTTCTTTCTTTCTTTCTTTCTTTCTTCTGGCTTTTCCTACTCTAGGGGATATAGAGAGGGCGAATTCCTGAGAAGACACTACAACACAATTACATTACATTCATAGCTTACTTTACTACAGGCCTACTCAACGTAACGCGCGATTGTAGACTGGAGGCCGACTTTTGCCTGCCTCTGTCTCCAGTCAGCAGTGAAACTATTACCAACACACATCGATTGCGTAGGTGACGAGAAGTACATAATTTGAACGTGTTGTTTGAGCGCCAAAGATGGGGAGAAAATGTTGTGTTTACGGGTGTAAAACAGGCTATAAATCAACAAAAGAGCCCTCCCTCAAGCGACTGAAACTGTCCTAATAATGATTGTGCTTACCACACAGGTTAGTGTTAATTGTGTAGTTCTTGTTTTTGACTATAACTACTTGCTGTTCTTTGTATTATTTGTATCACTCTCTATGAGTATGAAACAAGGGAGCACTGCTTCGGCTTTGAGCAAATAAGTATGTATCGGCTCACAGGAGGGATAGGGTGGGTTGTTTTTTTCTTGGAGTCTTCAAAGAAATTTTACAGATATTTTGGTATCCTTCCATGTATAATTATTTACTTGCAGTGAAACTATTACCAACACACATCGATTGCGTAGGTGACGAGAAGTACATTATTTTGAACGTGTTGTTTGAGCGCCAAAGATGGGGAGAAAATGTTGTGTTTACGGGTGTAAAACAGGCTATAAATCAACAAAAGAGCCCTCCCTCAAGCGACTGAAACTGTCCTAATAATGATTGTGCTTACCACACAGGTTAGTGTTAATTGTGTAGTTCTTGTTTTTGACTATAACTACTTGCTGTTCTTTGTATTATTTGTATCACTCTCTATGAGTATGAAACAAGGGAGCACTGCTTCGGCTTTGAGCAAATAAGTATGTATCGGCTCACAGGAGGGATAGGGTGGGTTGTTTTTTTCTTTGAGTCTTCAAAGAAATTTTACAGATATTTTGGTATCCTTCCATGTATAATTATTTACTTGCAGTGAAACTATTACCAACACACATCGATTGCGTAGGTGACGAGAAGTACATTATTTTGAACGTGTTGTTTGAGCGCCAAAGATGGGGAGAAAATGTTGTGTTTACGGGTGTAAAACAGGCTATAAATCAACAAAAGAGCCCTCCCTCAAGCGACTGAAACTGTCCTAATAATGATTGTGCTTACCACACAGGTTAGTGTTAATTGTGTAGTTCTTGTTTTTGACTATAACTACTTGCTGTTCTTTGTATTATTTGTATCACTCTCTATGAGTATGAAACAAGGGAGCACTGCTTCGGCTTTGAGCAAATAAGTATGTATCGGCTCACAGGAGGGATAGGGTGGGTTGTTTTTTTCTTTGAGTCTTCAAAGAAATTTTACAGATATTTTGGTATCCTTCCATGTATAATTATTTACTTTCAGTCACATATTAGTGGATTTACTGCACTCAATTTAGAGGGAGTTAAGCACTAGCCCATGATAAAAATTAAATAAAAATCACCTAAATTGAAAGAAATATATAATAAAATATGCCTTCTACAAGCTTATAAACAAGTAAACTTAAATTTAATTTCATGATGTGTTAAAGAAAAGTCTCACACTAATGTAATCTACATAGACAAAGTAGGCCTCCAGTCCCAGACTCCAGTTGCGCGTTGAGTAGGCCTGTAGTAAAGTAAGCCATGATTACATTACATTATTATTGCTTATCAGGACCGGACAACCCCCGATCCGCATAAAAGATCTGCTGAAACAACCCTAGTGGTAAAACCGAAAGCTCTCCACCAGCCAGTCACTTTACAATAAAGACATCCCACGCAGGGGACGGCTGAGGCTTCACCCCAACTTATTAAACCCCCGTTTACAAAAACAAAATAGAATACAAACATCATTATAAATTATCAACAAAACACATACATATAAAATGCCTACATTGCTAAATAATAACATCATAGGAAGCCCTAGTGACCATTTGGCAGAAAGCGTCCAATATTCCCAAGCTGATCCAACAGACCTCATACACAAAACAAGGAGTCTTGTTCCGGAAGAGTTTTCAAGAAAAAAGGTAGGAGACTGGTCTAGCGAAGAAGACGATAGTATAGCAGATGGATAGAAAAGAGCAGGAATGAGAAAGAGCAAATGAGAAAGACAGCGACAGTGGTCATTTAAAGCACTAAATTTCCAGAAAGTGGGGATACTATTTATACTGAAACCCCCGGCACCCCAACGGGGGTCTACAACACAATAAAATAATGATGGTAGGCTACTGGGGTAAGAGTGGAGGATGCTCATTGTCAACTTAGACCTCTTCATCGCTGAACGCTCGAGTAATTAATACTCCCAACGTTAGTGAGGGTGATGATGTATGGCGGACGATTATTATAACAGGTGATACTATCATACCAATGCTAACTGTTAAATGCTTCATCTGCCGTCCTTCCTTTTTCTTTTCTTTATTTCTTCTTCTTCTTCTTCTTCTTCTTCTTCTTCTTCTTCTTCTTCTTCTTCTTCTTCTTCTTCTTCTTCTTCTTCTTCTTCTTCTTCTTCTTCTTCTTCCTTCCTTCCTTCCTCCCTCCCTTCCTCCCTTCGTTCCTTTCTTTTCCTTCCTTCTTTCTTCTTCTTCTTCTTCCTTCCTTTCTTTCTTTTCTTTCTTTCTTCATTCCTTCCTTTCTTTTCTTTCTTTATTCTTCCTTCCTTTCTTTCTTTTCTTTCTTTCTTCTTCCTTCCTTCCTTTCATTTCTTTCTTTTCTTTATTGTTCTTCTTCCTTCCTTCCTTTCTTTTCTTTCTTCTTCTTCTTCCTCCCTTCCTTCCTTCGTTCCTTTCTTTCTTTCTTCTTCTTCTTCCTTCCTTTTCTTTCTTTCTTCTTTTTCTTCTTCCTCTTCTTCCTTCCTCCCTCCCTTCCTCCCTTTGTTCCTTTCTTTTATTTCTTTCTTCCTTCCTTCCTTCCTTTTCTTTCTTTCTTTCTTCTTCTTCTTCTTCCTTCCTTCCTTTTTTCTTTCTTTCTTATTCTTCTTCCTTACTTCCTTCCTTTCTTTTCTTTCTTTCTTTATTCTCCTTCCTTCCTTCCTTTTCTTTCTTTCCTCTTCCTTCCTTTCTTTTCTTTCTTTCTTATTCTTCTTCCTTCCTTCCTTCTTTCCTTCGTTCCTTCCTTCCTTTCTTTTCTTTCTTTCTTATTCTTCTTACTTCCTTCGTTCCTTTCTTTTCTTTCTTTCTTATTTTTCTTCCTTCCTTCCTTTTATTTATTTCTTTCTTCTTCTTCCTTCCTTCCTTTTATTTCTTTCTTTCTTCTTCTTCCTTCCTTCTTTCCTTCGTTCCTTTCTTTCTTTTCTTCTTCTTCTTCTTCTTCTTCTTCTTCTTCCTTCCTCCCTCCCTTCCTCCCTTCCTTCCTTCGTTCCTTTCTTTTCTTTCTTTCTTCTTCTTCTTCCTTCCTTCCTTTTTGCTTTCTTTCTTTTTTTTCTCTTCTTCCTTACTTCTTTCCTTTTCTTTCTTTCTTTCTTCTTCTTCTTCCTTCCTTCTTTCCTTCGTTCCTTTCTTTCTTTCTTTCTTTCTTTCTTTCTTCTTCTTCTTCCTTCCTTCTTTCCTTCGTTCCTTTCTTTTCTTTCTTTCTTCTTCTTCTTCCTTCCTTCCTTTCTTTTATTTCTTTCTTTCTTCTTCTTCTTCCTTCCTTCTTTCCTTCGTTCCTTTCTTTCTTTCTTTCTTTCTTTCTTTCTTTCTTTCTTTCTTTCTTTCTTCTTCTTCTTCTTCTTCTTCTTCTTCTTCTTCTTCTTCTTCTTCTTCTTCTTCTTCTTCTTCTTCTTCTTCTTCTTCTTCCTCCCTCCCTTCCTCCCTTCCTTCCTTCGTTCCTTTCTTTTCTTTCTTTCTTCTTCTTCCTTCCTTCCTTTTTTTCTTTCTTTCTTATTCTTCTTCCTTACTTCCTTCCTTTTCTTTCTTTCTTTCTTTCTTCTTCTTCTTCCTTCCTTCTTTCCTTCGTTCCTTTCTTTCTTTCTTTCTTTCTTTCTTCTTCTTCTTCTTCTTCTTCTTCTTCTTCTTCTTCTTCTTCTTCTTCTTCTTCCTTCCTCCCTCCCTTCGTCCCTTCCTTCCTTCGTTCCTTTCTTTTCTTTCTTTCTTCTTCTTCCTTCCTTCCTTCCTTTCTTTTCTTTCTTTCTTCTTCTTCTTCCTCCCTTCTTTCCTTCGTTCCTTTCTTTTCTTTCTTTCTTCTTCTTCTTCCTTCCTTCCTTCCTTTCTTTTCTTTCTTCTTCTTCTTCCTTCCTTCTTTCCTTCGTTTCTTTCTTTCTTTCTTTCTTTCTTTCTTTCTTTCTTTCTTTCTTTCTTTCTTTCTTTCTTTCTTCTTCCTCTTCTTCCTTCCTCCCTCCCTTCCTCCCTTCCTTCGTTCCTTTCTTTTCTTTCTTTCTTCTTCTTCTTCTTCTTCTTCTTCTTCTTCTTCTTCTTCTTCTTCTTCTTCTT
>CM072527.1:35357712-35387712 GCA_036898135.1 Oncomelania hupensis | reverse complement strand
TTGTCAACGAAGCAAGTGACTGACCGACCAACTAACTGACCATCCGATCAACTAAACAACCAACTGACCGACCAAACGACCATCGAAGGGACTGACTGACTCACCGACCGACCAAACAAGAAAAGTATCAACTGACCGACCAAAGTACTACCGAAATTAATGACCGACCAAGCAAGTGACCGATCGATCAACGAACCAGCCATCTGACCAACCATTTGACTATCTAAGTGACTGACCACCCAATCGACTGACCGACCGAACGACCAACTAAGTGATCGACCTATCAACGAACCAACCAAGTTCATGGTGTTAGCATCAAGCAATACGGTCAGTCAAAAGAAGACATTTTAAATCCTCAAGGCATTATTAATATTGTTCATATTATTTTAAAATAACCAGATTGGAGTAATATTGTTAATATTTTAATTAATTAATTCATTTATTTATGTATATGCAGACTTGAGATGCGAACCCACGCCGCGCGACATCACCAATGGCAAAGTCGTCATCTTGCCCTACAACCGTTTTGGCGCGGTGGCCAAGTACGAGTGTCACGATGGTTACTCCATTGTGGGACTACCGGCTCGAGTCTGCCAGGGCGATGAGACTTGGAACGGTGAAGAACCACATTGTGAACTCAACCATAAATTTCTGGGTAAGATAAAATACTGCTCAGCCAACTGCAAGTTACTTACGTTACTTGTTGCCTTTTTCCTTTCATCCTCTGCTGTGTGGTTGTTGAAGAGAGAAGGACTGATGATTTCAGTTTTTATATTGCATTTAAAGTCTTTTCATTTATAAAAATGCTTGGAGACTTTCACAAACATATACATACCCATGCATAAACATACACAAGGGAAGAGCCTCTACCGTTTCCATGCGGTGCGTGATAAATGTATGTCTCCATATATTAGTGGGTGGGTAGCGTCGGGGAAGGGAGGGAAGGGGCAGGGCGGTGTAGGCCTGGTGCTGTCGTATATCAAATTCCATTTCCAAGTTATGACGGCCTACTAGCGCCAACGACCAAGTTCGACAGACCATCACACAAGCCATTGGACAACACGATGACCTGCTCACACTGGTGAAGAAACGGAAACTCCGGTGGTATGGCCACGTCACCAGATCATCAGGTCTTGCAAAGACTATTCTGCAAGGCGCAGTGCAAGGAGGTAGAAGAAGAGGGAGACCGAAAAAGAGGTGGGAGGACAACATTCGAGAATGGACTGGTTTGACACTGAGCGAAGCAATCAGGGCTGCTGAGGACAGAGAAAGATGGAGTATGCTGGTTAAACGATCATCTGTGGTGCCCCTACGACCTCCGGGTTACGGGACAGGATAGGATAGGATAGGACTAGCGCCAAATCCCAGAGTTACTATTATCACGAGATAATTGAAATTAACACGTGTTCTGTGTAATTTACAGAGATACCGGGTAATCCACAATGTTAGTTACTAATTATCAGTATTTGCCACGCCTTCCTAGCGACCAAAACCTCATAATTACAAAATGAGGGTCCATGTTCCGCAAGAGTATAGGAAGATGGAAATGACAAGGGAGCGCAGCAGCCTTAGCTTGGAGTGTAGACTGATGGTCCTGTCTTTCCAAATGGTCTTCAGCATCTTCGAGACCCAGTTGTTTGTGCGATCCTGGAGAGGACTTCCTGTCGGGACCCATTGTCTGATACAATGGTTCCTAAATATTTGAAGCTATACACTGTGTTGAAGGACTGGCCTTGGACTTCGATGTCCGTGTTGATTCCATTGGGGTTGTTGGTCATCATTTTGGTCTTTTCTGCACTTATTTCCATTCCAAAAGCTCTGGAGTTGGTGTCAAGCCTCTGTACCAGTTTGAGGCTGATGGTGCGGTAATTTTCACAATCCTGAAGGTTACCTTTTTGGGAAGAGTGATGATGCCAAGCGACTGAGTCCATGATGTAGGGCACTCCCCACTCTGCCAGATCTTGTTACAAATAATGGTGAGGGCGTCAATCGTCGCTTCTCCTGCTGCTTGAATCAAGTCTGCAAGTATGTTGTCCACTTTCGATGACTTCCCCTTTTTCAGCGATTGCACTGCTGCCTCAACTTCTTCTTGGAGAATTGGGAGGATTTCTTCTTCTTCTCTATTCTGGGGACATGCTAGAAAACATGGGTCTCCGTTTGGTGTGTGGTTGTAAAGGTCAAAGCAGTACTCTGTCCATCTATCCATCTATTTATGTTGTTGGTAGATAGTAAATAATTGAGTGAATGACGTATTCGATTTTCAGTGAAGATGGTCATTTGAATGAATTAGACGGTAAATAAAAAATATTGAATTAACTTAATATTGAATTGACATATCTCTAAGTTTTAGGTTTCAAATGTTACCCGCATGTCAAGTAATATTGTGTGAATGAGATAAGGACAAGGGATCTAGAATAGCTTGTACCATAGTTTTAAAAAATTACGTATGAAACGGTATTTGAAAATACTTACGAAATTACTAATTATTTCGTCATTTGCTTGTTTTGCATCACTATTAGTCATCTCCATCTTCCTATACGCTTTCCAAACATGGTCCTTCACAGCAGATCTACAACGAAGAATACAAAGCATGGAGATGAGGTACTACAGAAGACTTCTGGGCATTTCCTATAACCAGCACATCACAAACGACGAACTCTGACAGACCATCACACAAGCCATTGGACAACACGATGACATGCCCACAGTGGCGAAGAAACGAAAACTCCGATGGTATGGCCACGTCAGCAAAGCACCAGGCCTTGCAAAGACCATTCTGCAAGGCACGGTGCAATGAGGCAGAAGAAGAGGGAGACAGAAAAAGAGGTGGGAGGACAACATTCGAGAATGGACTGGCTTGACACAGCGAAGCCATGAGGGTTGCTGAGGACAGAAAAAGATGGAGTACGCTCGTTAAACGATCATCTGTGGTGCCCCAACGACTTCCGAGTTACGGGATAGGATAGGATATATTGCAATAATCGTTCTAAACATCTTTGCCTTCCGATTCTTTTGTTTTTACTCTATTCTGGCTCAGTGTTGACTTGTATGTTTGGGCCTTTGGTTATGTCGCAGCGGACAACAGCCACGAATGTTCCAGTCCTCCGTTCGTGCACCATGCGCGTCACGATGGGCCACCAGGTCCGACCAGCTTCGCGCTGGGCACCTACATCCGCTACCAGTGCGACTCAGGCTTCATGCCTCGCAAGGACAGCGTGGAGAGGGCCTGGTGCGTGGGTGGCGGCATCTGGGTCGGTCCCAACATGGCCTGTGTCAGTGAGTACCACTTGCCATAGCTTTTTCTACCTTGGGGTTTCAAACCAGATTGTCGATGCACAGATTAATGTTGTCGTACATTATGGAGCTAACATCTCATCCAGGGGCGTATTATTGGGGGGTCCCAGGGAGCACGAACCCTCATCTTCCTCCTTCCCCCAACCCCCACCACTCTCGGGCCCCTTCTCTCCCCCTCCAACCCCCCCCCCCCCCTCCGATAAAAAAATCAATTAAATAAAATTCACACACACAAACATACGTTTCCCTTCTCTCCCACCTTCCAGCGCCCACCCACCCCCCATCCTCCCTCAAACCTCCAATGCCATTATGGCATACACCCTTTGAATTAATGTTTTATTGGCTGGAGTTCTCACGTTTGAACAAGATTGCGATAAAACTTTAGGATATTAGGGTTCTGTCCCTTGCACATTTGTACGTGTTCAGTGACGTCATATTCAATACATTCTGAATTAGTTTTGGCTTTTGAGAAGCTTAGCGTAGTTTTGGTATCCAGTTGGCCTATTGGCCCGTGATGTAGGCTTGCTATGACTGACATAGACCTTGTACTCTGATATAGACCTTTATCTCTCTGATGACGTGATCTTAAATCACCCTCAATGACCTCTTTCATCCCATTTTATTAGATTTTATCCCTTTACGTTCAGGATGGGTCAGGAATGACCGACACTGTGTAGGCTGGCAAAATGCAAAAGTGACTGTGGACCTAATAATCGTTTGTCCGGTTTTTAAGAGCCAATAGAAGTAGAATGTGGAGTTGTTTTGATTTCACAATGGACGCATCGGTGAGCCTACCAGTGATTTATTTTATTTATTTATTTTTATTTTTTATTTTTCTTAGCATGGTCTTCTGGCAGCCCGGTAGAAGCAGGGTCAGGTTAGGTTGCGACTTCAAACTCCGGCTGATCCAAAACTAAAACTTGGAAGGTCAAAATAAAATTTGAAGGTCAAACTAACGGCTGTCCTATTTTGCCGTCTAGTGGAAAACAAAAGTCGGCTGTGGTACATAACTATTAGTAGTCTTTAGTAGTTTAGTAGTACAGTATCACATAATGTAATCAGGCCCCTCCCCCCTCCCCATCTCCCACCCCCTCAACTCCTCATAAAGATCACAATCCTCCCCTTTCATCCTCCTTGGAATTTGCGCTTTGAAAGAGTGTAAGTCTGTAACGATAGACAATAATAGTAAATTCTCTGTTGGTCTTGTTAACTTTTCCTTTTGATGTTTTGAATGGGTTGTTGGCACAGGGATCTGAGTTCATTGCTTTAAACAGTAGATGCAGAGGTAGTAAAGAGACCCTCGATATCTGCAAACGAGATGGTGCTACTAACGATCTCGCTTACATAGTCAAGGGAGACAACAGGTTTAGGCAGTAATTGGGACTGGATATATATTCCTTATCAGATGGTGTCTGTGACACGTGGTTATTTAGCAATGGTTGATTCAGCCCGGATGCTTGAATCTTGATAAGT
Organism: Oncomelania hupensis; assembly: GCA_036898135.1. Taxonomy (NCBI): domain Eukaryota; kingdom Metazoa; phylum Mollusca; class Gastropoda; order Littorinimorpha; family Pomatiopsidae; genus Oncomelania; species Oncomelania hupensis. Next base: position 35,382,945 of record CM072527.1, on the reverse strand, counting down.
GTAACTCGAATTCGTGTATCCACGCAGCCTGTTCACTCAGCAGCAAGGCGGGAGTCGTCGTATAAAGTGTTCCAACTTTATTCAGCAAACATCAACAACTGCCTACAAGAATCGCTTTCCGAAAAACACTTCAAACATCATCATCACAAATCATCGTAAATCACTATCAATCACCCCACAAACAAACAGTGCGTTACTTATATAGCCCCACTGCAATCGATAAAAAGTTCGAACATTCCAGCATGACGCAATAACACCCAATCAAAATAAAACTCGTCACCGGAACTATGCACTGTCTTACGTCATTATGTTGGAAGAATCGCTTAGCTATTACCAGATCTATCTGGAAGCTTCGGTCAATAATAAACAAGCAATTCCAGAAAATTCCCAACAATTTCGAACGACGAAAATTATCCACATTATACAAAGCTTCTTTTAGCAACAATGCAAAATCAAATCAAAAAGTAAATAAACTCTATTATTGCATGCTTTGCAAAACAAAATGATCGGATCTATGGTGCGCGTCTCGATCGTAACACTATCTTCAGAGGAAGTATGGATTGATAGGAAAGATCCCTATCTCACGATCCCTGCTGCCAGTTGTTTAGAGTTTGTGGAATTGTACCATAGATACAGATAGCCAGTTCGCCGTGTTATTAGGTCTCTGTGTATCAGCTGGGCTTCGGAAATTCAAGGGACTGATTTCCAACAGCATAAGAAGACGCTTGGATGAAGTCTTTTGAAAAAGCATTTTGTTGCGCGCGAAACAAATAATCACAAAATGGCTGCCTGGCAAGAATCTTTTTGTTTGTTTGTGTTTTTTGTTGTACAGAGACTACAATGTTTTGAAATATGAAAACGTGATTTGAAACTAAGAGGGAATATCCTGTTTGTACAAGATACACAATATTTGTATTGCCAAGTGACCGCACAAGGAATACACTGTGGTCAATGGTTGTCACACACTGTACCTTAGTGCTAGCAGTAGTGGTAGCGTAGCCTGTGCAAGAAGATGGGGATGGCATGCCTGGGTCTGTTTGTTTTTGTCTGGCTTTCTTTCTGTCTGTTTCTCATCGACACCACCAACACCACCACTTCTACTACTACTACCAACAATCAACCACCAACTTCCCGATACTAACCCCGTTAACCAACCACCACCTTCCACCAACCTCTAAACCCCTCCCACCAACCTCTAAACTCCCCCCCCCACCCACCCATCAACCTCTAAACTCCTCCATCCAACTCCTAAACTCCTCCCACCCTTCCACACATCAACTACTCCCAACTTGTCCTTTACACAACCCACCACCAACTTCTGACTACCACCTCCTTCTACCCCTTCTCCAAAACAACCATCGCCACCTCTAAACAACCCCACCTCCATCCATCCCCTTATTAACTACCCCATCCATCAACACCACTTCTTTAATCACCACTGCCACTATCACCCACCCTCCAATTTCTTACTATATACTGCCCCTCCCCACCCATCCTACTAAAACCACCACCACTATTACTACTACTTCTACTCAAAACCACCTCTACTACTACTACTACTACTACTACTACTACTACTTATCATCCCCCCCTCCTCCCTTCCTTAACCACTCGACTACCACCACCACCACCACCACCTAACCCCCTCTCCCCTCTTCCCCCTATCCACAATCCCCACAACCACAACTTTTAATTGCCACCACCCCCTCCCACACCACCACCTTCTAATTGCCATCCCTCCCACCATTGACAACCCACCACCACCACCACCACCACCACCAAATACCTTTCTCTTTAACCCACCCACTCCCCCACTCTTCCCACCGCCACCACTAACACCAACAACCACCCACCCACCCCCTGTTCCACACCCCACCACCAACCTGACAGCCTCCTCCCCTACGCGACCCCCAGCCTTGTGCCTCCTCCAGCTCCCTGCTCCACCCCCTTCTTGCTGCAAACCTCTGTGCTGGTCGGCAGGCGTGACGGCGACAGCGGGGTGCGAGAGTCCTCCCGCCATCGCCAACGGGACCGTGATCACCCTCAGCACCAACGGGGTGGGAAGCGAGGTGGAGTACCGCTGCGACGGGGGCTACTTCCTCATCGGCAACAAGAACCGCCGCTGCCAGTCAGACGGCACGTGGGATGGCCGCGAACCCAGCTGCGCTACCGGTCAGTCTGCGGATGTATTTCGTTCTGTTTTCCGCCCTTGATAGTGATAATGGCGTCAGCCGTAACCTTGGGCCACAATTTGGGTAGCGTCGTGTACATCGCTTTAGTATTATTACAAATACAAAATTGTTTTATTATTATTATTATTATTATTATTATTATTATTATTAGTAGTAGTAGTAGTAGTAGTAGTAGTAGTAGTGGTAGTGGTAGTAGTAGTAGTAGTAGTATCACTGCCTAAATAGCCATTCTATATGTTATAAAGCTCTGGCAGTATAAATATGGAAATAAATTATTATTATTATTATTATTATTATTATTATTATTATTATTATTATTATTGTTGTTGTTTATTATTGTTGTTGTTGTTAATTAATTAATTAATTTATTGTTGTTTATAGGGAGGCACTGTGGTCTAATGGTAGTGCTTCGGCTTGCGGATCTGAAGGTCCCGGGTTCGAGCCCTGGCCGGACCATTGTGTTGTGTCCCTGGGAAAGACACTTTACTCCTGTTTTCCTACTCCTTCGGATGAGAGTATAAACCGAGGTCTAGTCTGTGTGTCGCATACATTCCATCATAACGGACTTTAAAGATCCTGACGCTCATGTCCTAGACGGGTGAGTGCCGGTAACAAGAACACACCCAGCATGCACTTGGTCCTTCTCCCCCATCCCTGGCTGCCCAGGATTGTGCTCAGTTGTCCGGGCGTCAGACCATGCGCCCAAAGGCTGCGGGTGGGCGTCTCGGGCGGTTTGAGTTAGATCCTGTATCGGCCAGCGCCTTGATCCTTAGGCTAAGGCGCCTTACAAATGACGAACATTATTATTATTATTATAATCTCTGACACAATATTTTTTCAATGCTATTCAAGGTAGAACGCGTAAAATGTAACGCAGTCCCTACTACCCACTGTGATCGCAGTGGTCCCTTCACCATCGCTTCCCCACCAGCCACTGCGATCGCAGTTTTCAACTTTTGACGAATTTTTAAATGTAAAGATATTTTTCCACTTTTGACGAATTTTTAAATGTAAAGATATTTTTTACTTGAAACATTTCAAGCTTTGCCCTGTAGAAATTTTCATGTTCTTTTGTTGAGTACCTTTAAAAAAAGAAAAGAAAAAAAAAAAAATTGTTTACTAAATAGTAGCCTACAAATGGCCAACAGAAAAAAGCGTAGAACAAAATCGCCCATTGGACTCTTACACCTTTTGCCACTATTGAGCTGAAAGGTTATAGAGGCAGTAAGCCCGAAAGTGACGCAGACCCCAATATGAATTGTCAGAGGCTGTTGATGACATACACCTACACACGGCCTATGCTTGAGGCCTACACACGCCATTGCTTGAGGCCTACACACGGCTTTTGCTTGAGGCCTACACACGCCATTGCTTGAGGCCTACACACGGCCTTTGCTTGAAAAAGATCTGCGACTTCGGCTAGCGTCAAGGTCGCGGTATTTTTTTCTTCTTAGATTGCAAACTAGCCTACCCTTGAACAAAAGCGCGCATTGTCGAGCGTGTGTAGCTGCGCCTGTTTCAGTGGTGTGCGGCCCACCGCCGCATGTTGAGCACGCGGAGCACGACGCGGACCCCAGCCTTTACCGCTTCGCTACCGGCACTGTGCTAAACTATGCCTGCCGGTTTGGCTACTATCCAGAGGGTGTTCAGCGAGCTATCTGTTCCGGAGCTCAAGGCGTCTGGTCCGGGCCCTCCATGACGTGTAAAGGTACCACCGGACCAGCAGAAGTCTGCCATTGTATAACACTCCCTCCCGCACTCTCTGTCTCTCTTTCACTCTCTGAGACTCTCTCTCTCTCTCTCTCTCTCTCTCTCTCTCTTTTAGCAGCAGATTGTATGCTACAGACCGTATACACTAATTTTATTTTAAATAGTCTTTATTATCGCAAACCCTGTTCAAAATGCGAGACTATTCACTTCCAATATACATGTTTTCTGCTTCATGTTCTATGCAAAACCTTTTTCCTACTGTAAACTTTACTTCAGTGACTTGACTGAGTGGTTCCATACACCCCAACAGCACACCAGGGATGTTGCTAGGAAATTTTTTCTTCGGTGATTTGGCCGAAACAGCCGTGAAACTTTCGGCTTTTTACAGAAAGTTTCGGCTCTCTCTTCCAAAGCAGTCTCACAAGTTTTTTGACTAGATTCACTACGTTAACGTGCACCCTCCACCTCCATATATTAAAGGGGTTCTGTGGATGCATATTTTTGTAATAAAACATGATTTTAAGAGCAGAATAAGAACATTGAAAAAAATTTTATTTTCTTAAATTTTAGACACACAAAAACAATAAAAAGTTTAGATCAGACTGTCCCTTGACAGACCACAATACTGTCAGAGTTTCTGGGTTTAACCTTAGTAATTATCGAATCCTCACCTAGACTGCAAGCGTACAGCACAGAAATATCGCAAAAATGAAACAAAATTGAGCCGATTCATCCGTGAAAACTTCGGCTCGGCGAGCCGACATGACGGACAGTTTATCGGCTTTTTAAATAAAAATTTAGGCTAAAAGCCGAAGATCCGACCCAAACGACATCCCTGAGCACACAGAGGCAAACATTCTTAGGTGTCGCAGTTCCAGCTTCATTCCTTTTCATTGGTCTTTTCTTGTTTCATGTTCATTGGCATCGTGGGCGCAGCACGTGACTGCGGAGCTCCAGGCGAAATCAACAACGGTTGGCGGGACAACGGGTACCGCTTCACCTACCCGACGCGCGTCACCTATCATTGCAGTGAGGGATACGAACTCAGGGGGCGGGGCTACAGAGAGTGCCAGGCCAATGGGGAATGGTCAGGATCGCTGCCGGAGTGTGAACGTAAGTCCTAGGCAGGTGTTTCTGCGTGTAGGCGTATCTTTGGGCTAGTGGGCGGAGCGTCAGGGAGTGCCGAGCCCATGAGGAGTGGTCAAGAACGTTGAGTATATATATATATGTTAAGTCTTTAAGAGACAACAATAGTTTCTGTAGGCTAGGTTAAGAAAAAAAAATAAATAAAAAAACGATGGTGGAGTGATCACAAAGAAATGCTGTGCGACTGTTAACGTTAATTATTAAGATATTTTTAATGGGCTGAACTGCGAACTACATGTACAACTAAGGAGAGTGGCAGGCCAATGGGGGTAGGCTGAAACCCCTACATGAAGGTGAATGTAAATTATACTAGTACAATTAGGTGAGGCTACAAAAAGAAACGGGGCATCATCGGGAAAACCCCAGCCCCAGGTGAGTGGGCTGGAAACCTATAGTAAAGAACCTTAAACATTGGGTCACGTTAACTGTAATTCCTTTTGAGGTGGTAAAGACGTGTTGTGTTCTATTTATTGTACGTGTTTCGTTACCAGTCTACGCGCTTCCTCACAGCAGTCATCACAATACTCCTACAATATAGTAATATTATTAGATCTACATTCGGTTTTCTTTAATTGTTTTTTTTCCTCTAGTCTTTTTTTCACTGAATAAGACATTTAAAAGCACACAAACCAACGGCAACAACAACAACAACAACAACAACAACAACAACAAAACAACAATGCACAATTCAGTTTAGGACTTTTGTCACTGCATTGCACGACGATCCTATCATGCTTTATGATATATGACCATTGCATTACAATTGTCAAAATTTCTATGATCAGCCATCCACTGCCTGGAGCTGCGGCCTCCACTGCACGGCACCATGATCGGGTCCGGCACGACCTACGGCGCCAACATCCGCTTCGTCTGCAACGACGGTTTCAAGGTGGTCGGCTCGTCCGAACGCACCTGCCAGTCTGACAGAACCTGGAGCGGTCAGGACGCCTTCTGTGAAGGTACTACCGCCATTTTGTTTTTTGTTTCACCACAAGGACAAACTTTTTATTGCCAAAATGATGTGTACAATACAAGTACACCAGGAAAATAGTTTATCTTGCCAAATTTCATTGTAAGGAGCTCGTTGACAGAATCAGATAATTTTTTTTCGAATTTTATAATTATTCGAGGGGGAGGGGGGTGAAGGAAGAAAGGGGGGGAGGGGGGCAGTTGGTTTGCAACCGGTTTCCAATGCCCAAGGCCGTGGGTTCGATTCCGAAAGGGGCGAAATTATACGACTTAGATATGAGTATTCAGGACACCCAAGGTTTCTCTTGCTCAGAACAACAATCGGTGTGCGTCAAGGATGCCTACTCTCTCCAACACTCTTCAACATTTGGAGTCTCTCTCAAGTTTACAGGAATTTCTTACCTACCCTTAATATTTTCCTATAATGAATGATAATATTTATTTTATAAATAATAGTCTATAACTATATCTGAATTGTATTGATATGACGCTTTACCAGCTCAAAGAGCAACTCAAAGCACTGGCCGGAAACAAGATCTACCTTAATCCGCCCAAGACGCTTAATGATTTTGTTAGTTGATATAGCGTCCTTCGAGAAGGAGAGTCCATACGACTGTACTGGTCCGGTCGATTGCTAAAAGGTTGTTTATTTAATGTTTACATTTGTGTTTCAGAAATCAACTGCGGTGTGCCAGGCCCACTGTGGAATGGCTATCTGGATGGTCACAGGACTACAATCGGTGCCGTATACTTCTACAGGTAAGCATTTATTACCATCATCAACATCGTCGTTGTCGTCGTCATTACCGTCATCATCATCTTTGTCGTCATTATCTTTCTATTCCTCTCTTTTCATCATCATAGTCGTCTTCGTCATCATTTTTTTTTCATCATCATCGTCGTCGTCGTCATTATCATAATTACCATCATCATGATCATGATCATCATCATCATCATCATCAATAATCATCAATCATCATCATCTTCTTCTTCTTCTTGTTCATCTTCATCCTCTTCGTCTTCTTCTTCGTCGTCCTCCTCGTCGTCCTCCTCACAAGGTCACCCACCACCCCCACCATCATTATCGTCTAAATCAGCACTTCTATTATCATCATAATCATCATCCTCATCGTCTGTACCCCAATTTGAATCACGTTGCCTCCTCTACGTGATGGTGCTGCCTGTGTGTTTCAGGTGCAACCTCAGGACGAGGTTTAACGGGGCGTCTTTCTCCACCAGTTGTCTGGAAAATGGACAGTGGTCCTACCCGCCACCCAAATGCCTCGGTACGTTCATTGGTGTTAATAGGTTTGAAATGAAGGGTACCCCATTTGCTTTCAAATGGGCCTCTCGGGTGGCTTGAGTTGAATCCAGCGGCTTGACGCTGGAAAAGGCGCTAATGTGAGAACCATGAAATAAAATAGTAGGGCACATTGCCGTTTGATACGAAGTTTACCGTATTTGATTACGACGTCGTGCGGGGCAGCAGTTATTATTACAACTGCCGATTTTATTCCCACATAGAAAAAAAAAAGATGCCAATGTGCAAATTTCCAGCGCAGTTGAGACTAGAAAAGACGTTCTATTTGAGAGGGGGAGCTTGAGACAAATTTTTGTATGAACTGAAAGTTAGTGGGTCGGTTGATTGATTCCGTGTAGTTTTGTCCCTTTGCCGTCTTGGCCTTGACCTTGAATGACCTTATAGGTCAGTGCCAGGTGCCGAGGATCATGAACGGAACCATCGACGACGGGACCGACGGAGTATGGGTGGACACGGGAACCGTCATCTCCCCTCGCTGCCTGAATGGACTCGTCCTCAACGACAGCACGCAGGTCACGTGCAACAACGGCACTTGGAACATCATCCCCCGATGCGTGCCAGGTCAGTCACAGGTGCACGCACGACGTAAATAGTTAAAAATGTTTTTTTTTTTTTGTCTTCTTCCAAATGTTTTTATTCGGACAAAGGTTACATAGTGTTATGTTGCATCAGAAAGTACATTTTTAGCACACATGTAGTATTGACAGAATGTGTTTTAAATATTGGGAGAAATTTAACATACAGTAAACTTGAACATAAGCATTGACCCGATTATACAAAAAACATATGCGAACAGTCCCAAACATGATGCACATTCCTTCTTAGTCTTACGTTCTAAAAATGTTTATTTATTTTGTTAAAAATGATTATGAGAAGGCATTGAACAATGGATAGGTTACAATATCTCACTGAATGAATGAACATTTATTAAGCGCATAAACATTTCCACACCAAAAGCATGATTACAGCGCTGGTCTGCAGCACAAAAACATGATCAGTATACGAAAAACTGTTGTTTGCCTGATTGTAAGAAATTAGCAAAGAAAACAGTTCATGAATATATACCAACTTGGAGTTAATGTGAATTTTTCCACTTTGGTTTTTGAGTACCGTTTCCATATTTGCGACGATTTTTATATTTTATTTGTGCTTGGGTATCGTGGATACTCTGGCAATATAGTGCTCCCAACTTCTTCATAAATTGATATAATTTTGCCGGCTATGAATTTTGATGTTTACTGTTAACATTTCATGTAAACATGTTTGGTTTTAATGTTACAATGTGATGTGTGTTAAGAATAGATGTGTGAATGTGCCAATACTGTATGCATGCTCGCTGACTAAGGCAAATTCCTAGTGTACAAATTGTATTGATTTGACATATGGCTAATAAATCTTATCTTATCTTATCTTTACATTGAATTTTGTCCTGCTGTTGGTAAACTATTGTGATTCTCTCTGTGTGTGTGTGTGTGTGTGTGTGTGTGTGTGTGTGTGTGTGTGTGCGTGTGTGTGTGTGTGCTTGCAGCGTCATGCAGTGACCCACCACCTCCAGTGGAGCACGGGCATCGCGTGTTCTTTAACGTGCGACACGGCAACAGGGCTCGTTATTTCTGTATCGAGGGCTACAAGCTTTCCACCAACTCCCAGTATCTTACCTGTATGTACGGGCAGTGGGTCGGCCCCACGCCTTTCTGCGAAGAAAGTAAGTTGCTCCTGCCTCTTTATGCAACCAAAATTGGAATCTTTTCCTCCTCCACCTCCTGCCGCTGCTCCTCCTGCTTCTCCTCGTCCTCCTCCTCCTTCTTCTTCTAGTGCGAGAATTGTAATTTGAGCACCATCCTTTAAAGCAAGGATGGACCCGCCACCCTTACACGTGAAGAAAATAAGTTGTCCCACCCTTTGATGCAAGTCGATTATCCCCCGCCCCTTCAAGCTAAGAAGTGTTGGTGTGTCACCCGTTTATGCGTAGAAAAGTAAGGTTTACTCTTTATTTAATTCTTTAAACCCCCTCTCTCTGTGCTACCCATTTACCTCCCCCACCCTTCACCCCTCCCTCCCTCCCTCCCCCTCCCACATACCCTTAATATTTCTTCTTCCTCTTCTTCGCCTAAGGAAAAGATTTTCTTGTCGGTCAATGAAGTTCCTTCTGCTTTGGCCTCCCCTCGTCTTCTCTCCTCGCTTCTCTTCTTCTGTCTAATGCCCGTGGTTTTGCAGACTTCTGCCCCAACCCAGGCGAGATCGCCAACGGACAGGTGTACAAGAAAGGCACCGACGGACGGTTCGTCTTCCGCAACTTCATCCTGACCATCAAGCACGGCACACGTCTGGAATACGAGTGCAACCGCAACTACAAACTCATGGGACCCAAAGGTACCTGTTATCATCACACACACCGTGAATGTTAAAAGTAATTTCTCAGAGGGGTTTAAAGCTCAAAACATTATAGAGTGGAGCCCAGTATGAACGTTGCAGCCTGAATGCGGATAGAACCTTGAGCAGTTCTTTGAGGCGATACGTTCAGTGTAAAGGGAACAGTGACGTGACTTTGACTGTTTGTACAGGTGCTGCTTGTGTCAACGGTCGCTGGAGTCCTGAGGAAAAGCCGCAGTGCGTCAAGTCGCGTCACCCTCTCTTCCACAAGCTGTGGAAGCCCTACGAGGAGCAGCAGCCCGCCCTGACCTACAGGCATCGGTGAACGCCCTGAGGTCATCTCAAGGTCATGCGCACTCATCTTACGGTCATTGATGTCAATAGCTACTCATGTGACAAGATAGAACAAGAAAACTCATCCGATTTTCATCACAGCGGCGCCCTCTCCACGCTAACGGAGAAGACTATTGACGTAGTGTGTGTGTATGTACAGTGTGATGACGTCATGCAGTTCATAAAGTTAGTTTCCATGGCAACTGTAGGTCATGTACAAGGTCATCAAGTTTTGTAAACCGAGAGAGAGAGAGTTGGCTTCAGCTGTAGACCTGACGCAATGACTACCGAAATTGTGGCAGTAATGCAAAGGACGAACAGCAGTCAGCAACTGGTGTTTGTGGTTGCTATAGCAAACGATAGTCACATCGGAAGTCTGTTATGCTTGTGAAAGGAAATATGACTATTTTTATGTATTTATTTTAATTTCTTTAATCAATATATAAACAATTAAAAAAAAAATAGTATATATAACCATTTATGATTTTCATGAGTCTTTGATGCACAGAGCAAAAAATCCGTCAGCGAGGGTAAGGTAAGGCAGAATAAAGGTCAAGTTCTGAAGGTCATGCATTCACTGACGGTTACCGAGCGTGTCAGTAATATAACGGCTGGGATTAACAAAAGGGAAATTGCCACAGCCGACAGGATTGGTGAATGCAACGAGTGTCAATAAATCAGAACCGATATAGTAGACCAGACTTCACGTTACCTCCCCACAAATAAATGTAGAGGTCAAGGTCGTGAGGTTAGCCAAGGATGTTAAAGATCGTTAAAGAGAAATTTTTGAGGGGCGGGATTGTTCAAGGTCATGTAGAGGGCGTCGCTAGAACATTGATTCAAAGTGCAATTTACCTGTGCGTTTTGTGTATGTGTAGTTTCATGTTGTTAGAAATAATTTACTATACAGGATATAGTCACTTGCCGCAAAGCATTCAACGTCAAAGAGGTAAAAAAAAAAAAAAGAAAAAAATGCATTAGTAGAACTATGTAGTTGTAAATAGGGTTTTATGGTTGCGATGATATTAGTAACTGTAATGTGACTATGTAATGCTCCATTATCTTTGGTACAACGCACACTTTGCTGTTGTTTGGTGCTGTTGTTTGGTGTTGTTATTTATTTTTCTGTCTTTTTATAGTTGTATTTATCATCATTAATTATCTATTCAATTTAACAAGGTGTTGTTGCTGTTGTTTTAAAATACGTTTTACAGTGATTAGTCTAGCTATTTGTCACCTGCTCAATGTGAAGGTTTTGGTTAGTGTACTTGAAGCAAAGGTTTGCTGTACAGGGATTGAGACTCTGTGAGTCATTCTGTATTATACATTAATTAATTATCCCAGTAACTCCATATTAATTACTAATTGCGTGGATTTAGACTTGTTGTAACTTTGTCGGTTCCAGGTTCAATGTTTTATGTATGCCATGTTTTTTGTGGTCAGTGTAATTACGCTTATTGTAGACTAACTTGTCAATGCGTATGTTCAAGCAAAGAGTTAGGAATAAAGGCAGACAATAGTTTTAGTTAGTCATTTTTGTCTCTATAAATTTTGTTTTAGAAGTTAATTTAAATTTTTTTTTAATTTATTTATTTATATATTTGTAATTGTATTGTTTATTGTCGGTAATGCGTAAACAGACGTGAGATTAAATGTCTGAACTGTACTGATGGTTTTGTTTGTCCAAATTCACATTTTTACCGCCCGTCTTTAATGTAAATGAAAAAAACAAACATTCGCATTGCATGAACATGGATCGTGTTCAAACAAGATTTCTATATTGAAATATGATTATTTCAGGATATTCCTAATGGCGATACTGGTAGTGTCAGTCCATTAATATTCAATTTGAAAACAAAACATAACACCCACTCTGTTGCCTCTACATTTACATTGTTTTTAACAATATGGTTGTAAACAAACGTAAACACACAAGCTTAGCTGTTGGTGGCGATCGATTGCCTACTTCTCAATACTATTACATGCTGATCTGCGTACTCAAAGTACTCTAGCAATAATAATAATAATAATAATAATAATAATAATAATAATAATAATAATAATAATAATAATTATTATTATTATTATTATTATTTATTTCTGGCCTTTGTTGTTAATTCAAAAAACATTCCTAATTCAGGGCAGGGCGAAGTACCACTGAACAGATTTTCAACCTCAGAATAATCTGTGAGAAATACCTACAGCACCAACAACATCTATATCATGTGTTCATAGACTTCAAAAAGGCGTTTGACCGAGTCTGGCATGCAGCTCTATGGGCAACAATGAAAGTGTACAACATCAGCCCTAAAATTATTGAAGTCATCAAAAGTCTGTATGACAAAGCTACCGGTGCAGTCCTTCACAACAGCGCCATCGGGAACTGGTTCAGAACAACAATCGGTGTGTGTCAAGGATGCCTACTCTCTACAACACTCTTCAACATCTTTCTAGAACGCATCATGTCAGATGCTCTTGCAGATCATGAAGGCACAGTCAGCATAGGGGGTAGAGCAATCTCCAATCTTCGTTTTGCGGATGACATTGATGGATTGGCTGGAGAGGAACAAGAACTTGAACAGCTGGTACAGAGGTTTGACACCACCTCCAGAGCTTATGGAATGGAAATAAGTGCAGAGAAGACCAAATTGATGACCAACAACACCAATGGCATCAACACGGACATCAAAGTCCAAGGCCAATCCCTCAACACAGTGCATAGCTTCAAATATTTAGGAGCCATTGTATCAGACAATGGGTCCCGACAGGAAGTCCTCTCCAGGATCGCACAAACAACTGCTGCCCTGACAAGGTTGAAGCCCATTTGGAAAGACAGGACCATCAGTCTACATTCCAAAGTAAGACTGCTGGGCTCACTTGTCATCTCCATCTTCCTATAAAATATGCTTGCGAAGCATTGACCCTCACAGCAGATCTCCAACGAAGAATACAAAGCATGGAGATGAGGTGCTACAGAAGACTTCTGGACATTTCCAATACCCAACACATCACCAACGACGAAGTCCGACAGACCATCACACAAGCCATTGGACAACACGATGACCTGCTAACAGTGGTGAAGAAACGGAAACTCCGATGGTATGGCAACGTCACCAGATCATCAGGCCTTGCAAAGACTATTCTGCAAGGCACAGTGCAAGGAGGTAGAAGAAGAGGGAGACCGAAAAAGAGGTGGGAGGACAACATTCGAGAATGGACTGGTTTGACACTGAGCCAAGCCATCAAGGCTGCTGAGGACAGAGAAAGATGGAGTATGCTGGTTAAACGATCATCTGTGTTGCCCCTACGACCTCCGGGTTACGGGACAGGATAGGATAGGAATTCGAAACAACCCGATGTTGAGAGAAAGTTCACAAAAAGTACATGAACGATAAAAGGAACATTTTATTTTCACACATTCTGCCGAAGATCAGTCAAAACAATCAATCTGTTCGTTGTACGCCTGTTTAAGCCTGTGTTGATTTTTTCATAAAATCCTGTGTGTTTTTTTAATTGACTCGCATACATAGCAATGTGAGTCTATGTATTCACCACTCCTGTCCCTACTACAACCCACCCCATCCCTCCCACCCAAAGAAACCACACAAAAACTTTCCAAATTGTTTGCAAATTTGACCGAAATAAGTCCCAAAATAACATTTAAAAATTACAATTTTTTGCGTCACGTCCATCCGTCTGTCCCTCGTCCGGTGTCCATCTGTGCAAAACTGGCAAGTGGAATAATATCTCAGAATCTATTTCAACTATCACAACCAATCTTTGTAAAATGGGGTATTTCCATGAGACCTCATAAATGATCACTGAATGAACGGCTTCACTTAAATGTCAAGATCCCTCGTGGGGGTGCCGGGAGTTTCTGAATAAATAGTATCCCAACTTTCTGGAAATTTAGTGCTTTAAGTTTCCACTGTCACCGTCTTTCTCCTTTGTTCTTTCTCATTCCTATTCTGTTCTATCAATCTATTATACTATCGTCTTCTTCACTAGGCCAATCACCTACCTCAAGATCACAAATGTTAGTTAAAAAAAAGGTCAGTTAGTATTGGTATTTTGAAGTGACTTGGACACTAAATTACGAGAGATATTAAGTCCAAACTTGTTTTATTTAGCGATGATAGATTGATCGTTAGTAGGCCTATATACCTTTTTTTTACTTTGATCTTGAAGGTCAAGATCATTTTAGGCCTTGCAAAAGCATTTTTTGTAATCCCTTCGTAAGGGTGCCGGCGGTATCTGAATAAAAAGTATCCCCACTTTGTGGAAATTTAGTGCTTTAAATTACCCCTGTTTCTATAATTCAAATTTGTTCTTTCTCATTCCTACTCTGTTCTATCAATCTACTATCTTCTTCGCAAAACCCATCACCTACCTTTTTTCTTGAAAAATCTTCCCAAACTGCTGAATTGTAAATGGGGTCTATTGGGTACCGCTAAGGTTGGTGATATTGGAAGCTTTCTGCCAAATGGTCACTAGGGCTTTCTATGGAATTATTATTTAGCAATTTAGGCATTTTATATGTATGTATTTTGTTAATATTTTATAATGCTGTTTATATTCTAGTTTGTTTTTGTAAACGGGGCATCGATAAATTAGAGTAAAGCCTCAGCGTCTCCTGCATGTAATGCCTTTATTGTAAAGTGACCGGCTGGTGGAGTGCCTTCAGTGTTACCGATAGAGTTGTTTCAGCAGATCTTTTATGCCTCTTTTAACCAAGTTGTGGTCCTGATTCGGCTCTTCGCAGTCCACTGGACCCCATAAAAAATGACTAACTAACTACAGTAAAATATAAAGATAAAAATAAAATTTAAAAAAAATTAAGAAAAAAAATGTTATTAAAAAATTGTCCCATGGGGGTTCCGTTTTTTTTTTTTAAAGTATAAATAGTATCCCCACTTTCAGGATATTTATTGCTTTAAATTCGTCGCACTGTCGCTGTCTTTCTCCTTTGTTCTTTCTCATTCCTACTCTGTTCTATCAATCTACTATACTAGATTCCTAGCACTATACTATACTATACTTCCTCGCTAGACCAGTCACCTAACCTTTTTTGTGAAAACTCTTCCGGGAAAAAAACTCCTCATTTGTGTGTGAGGTCTGTTGTACCAGCTTGGGAATATTGGATACTTTCTACCAAACGGTCACTAGAGCGTCCTATGATATTATTATTTAGCAATGTTACGCATGTTATATGTATGTGTTTTGTTGACATTTTATAATAATTCTTGTATTCTATTTTGTTTTTGTAAACGGGGGTTCGATAATTTAGAGTATAGCCTCATTGTCCCCTGCGTGGGATGCCTTTATTGTACAGCGACAGGCTGGTGGAGTGCCTTCAGTGTTACCATTGGGGTTTGTTCAGCAGATCTTTTATGCGGATCAGAGGTAAGTCCTCTTTCAGCCAAGTTAGTCTTGATTTTGTGGTCCTGATTCGTCTCTTTGCAGTCCGCTGGACCCTGTAAGCAACGAATAACTAACTAACCAACTAACCTCTTTCAGCGAAGTTGTGGTCTTGAATTTGTTGTCCTGATTCGGCTATTTGCAGTCCGCTGGCCCCTGTACGCAATGAATAACTAACTACATTTTAAAAAAATGATGTGCCGAGTAGCTCAATTGGTAGATCGGCTTACTAGTAACCGAAATGTCCTTGTTTCGAATCCCCGATTGTCCAGTGTGTGACCATATTATTTTTCCATTATCATCAACTGGTTCGCTGGTGTCAGAATAATGTGACCAGTAGTCGTCTATACTCTCCGGTATCGCGTGACTATAATCTACAATTACATGAATAAAAAATAAGGTAAACCTACAGTGCAAGGGCTGTATACATTATTTAACCCATAGTATGCAACAAAATTGGGTTATTTGATCATACATGAGCATGAGAGGAAAGGTGAAGGTCAAAGTCATCTCAAGGTCAAAGTCACTGAAGATCAAGGTCATCCTGAAGGTAACTTTTTTTTTGGATTGTGGGGGTGGTGGTGGGGGACATAATAGAACTTTTACTGTATTTTATTTGATCGTACATGAGTGTACTGTGTATTTTGAGCCAGAGGCCATAGTCATATCAAGGTCAAGAGCATAGAAAGATCAAAGTCGGTAATTGCTTTTTAATGCCACCGTTTTCTTATTTTGTTTCTCTGGGTACTCCGGTCCTGATTTGGCTCGGAAGAGTCCGCTGGACCTAAAGCAACAATCAATCAATCAATCAATCTCTGGGTACTCATTTTCATGTTAAATATTGCAAGTTCTATAAGGGCGAGTCATAAGGGCTTTGCCCTTTGAATTTTTTTTACTATTCCTGTTTTATTCATGAAATTGCAATAGCTTTTTCATTTGTGTAGATCTAATTATATTTTGATTTTCCAATAGAAAGACGTTGTTTAGAAAATTGACCTTAAAATCATACTTAAAAAAACCCAAAAAAACAGAACTTGTGGTTTCAACTTGATGTCCTTACTGTTGTAGGTGTGTTCCAAATCTTACTTTTGCACTTGCAGTTATAGGGTTTATTTCAGTTTAACAAGATTCTAGATTTTACTCTTTGTAGACGCTGCCCTGTCAGCTCAGTCATTCCCAGGAGACGCACATTTTAAAGTTTTCTTTTCTTAAATTTTTAAATCATATAATATTTAAATTTTTACTCTACAGAGTTATACATTGTATTTCTGGAAAGCTCAAAACATGCACAAGGTTAATTTCACTTGCAGGTTTGTAGGGCTACTACTTTTTGGGAAACCCGTTGGGGTGCCGGGGGTTTCAGTATAAATAGTATCCCCACTTTATGGAAATTTAGTGCTTTAAATTCCCACTGTCGCTGTCTTTCTTATTTGTTCTTTCTGTTTCCTGCTCTGTTTTATCAATCTGCAATACTATCTTCTTCTTCGCTAGACCAGTCACCTACCTTTTTTCTTGAAAACTCTTCCGGGACAAGACTCTTAATTTGTGTGTGAGGTCTGTTGGATCAGCTTGGGAATATTGGACGCTTTCTGCCAGATGGTCACTAGGGCTTCCTATGATGTTATTATTTAGCAATGTAGGCAATTTATATGTATGTGTTTTGTTGATAATTTATAATGATGTTTGTATTCTATTTTGTTTTTGTAAACGGGGGTTCGATACATTAGAGTATAGCCTCAGCGTCCCCGGCGTGGGACGTCTTTATTGTAAAGTGACCGGCTGGTGGAGTGCCTTCAGTTTTACCACCAGGGTTGTTTCAGCAGATCTTTTATGCGGATCGGGGGTTGTCTGGTCCTGATTTGGCTCGGAAGAGTCCTCTGGACCTAAAGCAATAATCATGTAATGTAATGTAATGTACTACTTTTTGGAACAATCGTAGCGTGCACACATCGCGGACGACGCCATCTTTTTGCAAGCGTGATGCAGCCTTCTCTGTGTTCAGAATCACGGTATTGGATGCAGTCAATCTAACATTTTAAAAATAAAAGTATTGATTTTTATTCCGACTTATGTAAAAGCGATCTCTAAAGATGGTCACGCTCTGAGTTCGAATGAAGGAAAAGCTCGTGATAACATTCTGTTTTATTATTATTGCGTTCGACACCTATCCTATCCCGTAACTCGGAGGTGGTAGGGGCACCACAGATGATCGTTTAACCAGCATACTCCATCTTTCTCTGTCCTCGGCAACCCTGATGGTTTCGCTCATTGTCAAACCAGTCCATTCTCGAATGTTGTCCTCCCACCTATTTTTAGGTATCCCTGTTCTTCTACCTCCTTGGACTGTGGCTTGCACGATGGTCTTTGCAAGACCTGATGATCTGGTGTCGTGACGTGGCCATACCATCGGAGCTTCCTTTTTTTGACCGCTGTGTACGACACGCTTAGCTCCGGGGACCGCCACGGTAGCCAGATTGGCTTAGCTAGAATCATGAAACCTGAAAGTTTTTTTTTTTTTGTTTTTTTTAAACCTCCTTTATCACCCTCTATCGTTTGAGTTGCTTCCTTCTTTTTACAGTTTTTTCTTGCTCCCTGCGCGCAACACTGTAGAAATATCAGCTTTGATAGCACAGTGTATACTTTCAGATTCAGATTCAGACGCTCGATTCGAAACTAAATTAACGGCTAAGCAACTTAGCGCTGAACAAATAAGGGGAAGCAATCATGTAGGCATGAATGATCAATAATTATACATCTTCAAAATATTCGGTTACTTCCCTTCTGACCATTCATCGTCTTGTTGCACATGACGTTGTCAGAGTTTAATCGTTATATCGCCTCTTTTTATTGTGTGGAGGGTGCCCCACAAAACTATAAAACAAATCAGTTGCTTATGTCATGATCGTCATCGTCAGTCCCTCAGCCGGTCAGGTAGTTGGGGAAACATGAGGGATGCCGACACAGAGAGTATTCGCCACTTTGATCTGCAGCTGTTAGAGTTGCCACTTTCTAGATATTTATTGCTTTAAATTCACACTGTCGCTGTCTTTCCTTTAGTGTTACCACTAGGGTAATTTAATAATAATAATAATAATAATAATAATAATAATAATAATAATAATAATAATAATAATAATAACAATAATAATAATAATAATAATAATAATAATAATAATAATAATAATAAATGTAGATTTATATAGCGCGGCATCACAGCCACAAATGGCTGTGCTCTCCGCGCTTGTTGATTGAATAGTTGAATATATATTAACGTCCCCGGACACATAACCGTATAGGGGACGATAACTCCGCGCTTCACACATTCATACACCATTTATACTACACAACAACAGTAGGTATATAAAGTCTGAATAAATTCACTAAAAATGTACAACATAATGTTAAATAATTCAATTAAAATATTACATCGAAAAACATGAAAAGGCAATTAAAACTATTATTTTAAAAAACTTGTAAAAGGCAACCATTTCAGCAGGTCTTTAATACGGATCAGGGGTGAGATTTCTTTCAACCAAGTTGTGGTCCTGATTTTGTCATCCTCATTCGGCTCTTTGCAGTCCGCTGTACCCTGTAAGCAATGAATAACTAACTAGCTGTCTTTCTCCGTTGTTCTTTCTCACTCCAACTCTGTTCTATCAATCTACTTCCCCCGTTGGGGTGCCGGGGGTTTCAGTAAAAATAGTATCCCCACTTTCTGGAAATTTAGTGCTTTAAATTCCCACTGTCGCTGTCTTTCTCATTTGTTCTTTCTCAATCCTGCTCTGCTCTATCAATCTGCTATACTATCTTCTTCTTCGCTAGACTAGTCACCTACCTTTTTTCTTGAAAACTGTTCCGGGACAAGACTCCTTATTTGTGTGTGAGGTCTGTTGGATCAGCCTGGGAATATTGGACGCTTTCTGCCAGGTGGTCACTAGGGCTTCCTATGATGTTATTATTTAGCAATGTAGGCATTTTATATGTATGTGTTTTGTTGATAATTTATAATGATGTTTGTATTCTATTTTGTTTTTAGATAAATTAGAGTATAGCCTCAGCATCTCCTGCGTGGGATGTCTTTATTGTAAAGTGACTGGATGGTGGAGAGCTTTCAGTTTTACCACTAGGGTTGTTTCAGCAGATCTTTTATGCGGATCGTGGGTTGTCCGGTCTTGATTTGGCTTGGAAGAGTCCGCTGGACCTAAAGCAATAATCATGTACTGTAATGTAATCTACTACATGTATCTTCTTCGCTAGACCAGTCACCTACCTTTTTCTCCCTAAACTCCTTGTTGGGTCAGCTGGAGGATATTGGACGCTTTCTGCCAAATGGTCACTAGCGCTTTCAATGTTATCATTATTTAGCAATGTAGGCATTTTATTTGTATGTGTATCGTTAATATTTTAAAATGATGTTTATATTATATTTTGCTTTTGTAAACGGAGGTTCGATAAATTAGAGTAAAGCCTCAGCGTCCCCTGCTTGGGATGCCTTTATTGTAAAGTGACCGGCTGGTTTGAGTACCTCCAGTGTTACCGTAAGGGCTGTTTCAGCAAATCTTTTATATGAATCAGGATTAAGTCCTCTTTCAACCAAGTTATGGTCCTGATTTTGTGGTCCTGATTGGGCTCTTTGCAGTCCGCTGGACCTTATAAACAATGACTAACTAACAGTACTAAACAATAGTGACTTGTCATCTTTAACAAGTAATAACACTTGACATTGGCCTTTTTTCTCCTTTCAATGGACTGCCGCCTTACGGAGATTGTGAAGATCAGCGTTAACTAGAACTATTGATCGTTTCTCATCATAGGTAGTGTTATATGATAGGAACAATTTCTGTATGTTTAATGTGTCTGTTAGATCTTCTCTAACATGTTGTTATGAAAGACGATGGTAATAATAATAGCATGTCATTTTATAGAATAGCTTTTGATTTTATAGAATAGCTTTTAATTTTATAGCATAGCTTTTAGGAACAGTTTCTGGATGTTTAGTGTGTCTGTTAGATTTTCTCTAACATGTTGTTATGAAAGACGATGATATTAATAATAGCATGTCATTTTATAGAATAGCTTTTAATTTTTATAGAATAGCTTTTAATTTTATATAGATCTAGCGTCATCATGTGTATTGTGTGGATTTTTATTGGCCACGCTATTGTACGGTTGTGTATTGTAACAATATTGTGGATTTTGCAATTTGCTACGTGAATTGCTCAGTTGAATTTGTGAATTGCGCTAAAGGGCCTTTTTGGGAAAGTTTCTGGTTGTGAATAGTAATACTTTTAATTATTGTTAGACTTGGGATCGAATATAGCATTGTCTTATGTACGATATTTTAATATAAAACTTGTAGTATATATATATATATGTTTGTATAGACCAGTCATTACAATGATCAGTAGATTAGTCTGCTAGATTTTGTAGCACATGGAGTTATTTGCAGTGAAGTACGTTATGATGAACTCAATTTTGTATGATTTATGTTTATAATAGCTTTTCTAATATTATTACCCCCGTGGGGAAGCCGGTGGTTTCAGTATAAATAGTATCCCCACTTTCTGGAAATTTAGTGCTATAAATTCCCACTGTCGCTGTCTTTCTCATTTGTTCTTTCTCATTCCTGCTCTGTTCTATCAATCTACTATACCATCTTCTTCTTCGCTAGACCAGTTACCTACCTTTTTTCTTGAAAACTCTTCCTGCACAAAACTGATTTGTGTATGAGGTCTGTTCGATCAGCTTGGGAATATTGGACGCTTTCTGCCAGGTGGTCACTGGGGCTTCCTATGATGTTATTATTTGGCAATGTAGGCATTTTATATGTATGTGTTTTGTTGATAATTTATAATGATGTTTGTATTCTATTTTGTTTTTGTAAACGGGGGTTCGATAAATTAGAGTATAGCATCAGCGTCCCCTGCGTGGGATGTCTTTATTGTAAAGTGACCCGCTGGTTGAGTGCCTTCAGTGTTCCCACTAGGGTTGTTTCGGCAGATCTTTTATGCGGATCGGGGATGAATCCTCTTTCAGCGAAGTTGTGGTCTTGATTTTGTGGTCCTGATTCGGCTCTTTGCAGTCCGTTGGACCTTGTAAGCAATGAATAACTAACTTTCTATTATTATTATTAATTTTTATTAAGAAAAAAGGAGCAGTGTTCTCAATGAAGATTTTTCGTCAGCTGACAGTCTCACACTGCCTTAGACTTTGATGATAAGGTGACCCCTAACCCCTAACCCTAATCTTTCTGCATTACTTTGCTCCACTCTATATAAGAGGACCACTTATTGGTTGATTATGTTTTTATATTTTCTTAATAAATTGTCATCAGAGACCGGGTACTACATTTATAAGTAAGACCTATGTTATTACTAACCTTAAGGTCGTGTATGTGTAATGTTCAAATTGTGCATTTACGGATTAAAGTCATAGTGATTTTTTTTAAATGTATAATTTTGTGTAGTCTCCACAAACCGAACTTTTGGATGTGCCTGGTTGGTCGTGGTATGTGTGACATCGAGAACAATCGATGACGATTCATAGCATTACAGTATAAAAGATGTAGGATTGTTTTAGTGTTGCTACATCCTTCATCCATTATTTATAATTATGTATTGATCATTTATAGAATTTGGTTTGTTTGTTACGATAATGTAAGAAACGTTCCAAGTGTAAAGTGTAATGGGATGAAGGCTTGAAGCATGGCCTTCATTGACATTAACAACAGCAGCAACTATAACGCTAAGAATGAAAACATGTTCAACAACATGGATACACCTAACAGTAGTAGTATGGTAGGCCGGGTACCTCGTATTTTATTCGGGGTGGATTGGGGTGGATGACGTAATCGTGACGCAATGATGACGTAATCGGTGCTTGCCCTGCCGGACGGTGTGAGGGTGTGATGACGCAATCATGACATAACAGATGACGCAATCATGACATAACAGAGGAGACGAGGGTCTTGTGCCCTGTGAAAAGGGAGGGATGACGTAGGGTCCCCAGGGGGATATAATGTTGTTGATAGTGCTGAAATAGGATTGTATGTGGTTTATATGGAGACCAAGCATCCAAAGACAGCAAGTGCGCATCTTGGTGATAGTGAATGACTCAGTGGTATGTGATGTGAGATCTATTAGTGAATGGATATGACTCAGTGGTTTGGGCGCTAGATCAAGCACCCCAAAGACAGCAAGTGCGCGTCTTTTTCTCTCTTTATCTACTTTTTTTTATTTAGACCAACCACCCAAAGACAGCAAGTGCGCATCTCGGCGCCCCAAAGGCAGCAAGCGCACGTCTCTCTGCATTTGTATGCATAAATATTTTGACACAAATAAGAATAATTAATGCCCATTGATTAATATAGAATGACTCAATGGTCTGGCCGTTAAATCAAGCACCCAAAGCCTGCAAGTGTGCGTCTCTCTCTCTCTCTCTCTCTCTCTCTCTCTCTCTCTCTCTCTCTATTTCTCGCTCTTTCTTTCTCTCCTTCTCTCTCTCTCTTTCTCTCTCTCTCCCTCTCTCTCTCTCTCTCTCTTTCTTTCTCTCTCTCTCTCTCTCTCTCTCTCTCTCTCTCTCTCTCTCTCTTTCTTTCTCTCTCTCTCTCTCTCTCTCTCTTTCTCCCCTATCTCTCTCTCTCTCTCTCTCTCTCTCTCTCTTTTTCACTCTCTTTTACATATCTCTAGCAATGATCAATTCACACACGTACACACCTACACGCACACCCCAACACACACACACACACACACACACGCACGCACACACGCACGCACACACGCACACAAATATACATCTTTAACAATATTTTATGACGAATTTATACACGCACACACGTACACGCACACCCCAACACACACACACACACACACACACACATGCACGCACCCACACCCCCCACACGCACGCACGCGCACATGCGTACAAATATACATCTTTTAACAATAATTTATACACACACACACACACACACACACACATGTACGCACCCACACCCCCACACGCGCGCACACATGCACACACAGTGTTTTTGTGAGATGAATACTATACAAATGGATGCATCACACATCTGTAGTATGATCAAAGAGAGAAAGCCAATATTATTTTTGGAGAGAGCCGGTTTTAAAAGACCGAGAAAATATGTAAGTGGACACTAAATGGAATGATTATGATACGATTCAAGTGTGAACGGTAATTAGAGTGTATGTTTGTGAAACAAATTAGCCACAACTGGACAAGGGTCCCTAGAGACGATGATGTCAGTAAAATCAGGTTTAGACTTGATAGGTGTGTGATAGACTAAAGACGCGTGATGCCGGCCGCGAGAATGGGAAACAGCTGCTTACATACACATACACAATATGGGGTTAATTGTATCTGATTAGTATACCTTAATTAAATGATAAACATTTGTTTGAAAACTTATTTTATCTGAAAAAAAAATTGACACGGGTGGGGTTTGAACCCACGCTGATATCAATCTATTGGATCTTAAGTCCAATGTCTGAACCACTCTGCCACCATACATTAATTTAAAATGCTGCATTTGTAAGATGAACACTATATGACCACATCATCTATGATATTTTATCAACATTACATCATCTGAGGTTAGCATATCTCATACAAAATAAGTTTAAATATGCATTTTTAATCTCTCTCTTTCTCTTTTTCTCTCTCTTTCTCTTTTTTTCTCTCTCTCACTCTCTCTCTCGCGCGCTCTCTATCCTTCTCTCTCTCCTTTTCTCTCTCTCTCTCTCTCTCTTTCTCTCTCTCCTTCTCTCTCTCCTTCTCTCTCTCGCTGTCTCTCTCTCTCTCTCTCTATCTCTCTCTCTCTTTTTCAGCATATAAATATATACAATTGTTATTAAAATATACATTTATCTATGTATACTAATAGAATAATGTGTAAGCAGGAAAGCAAGGAGAGAGAAAGTCGTGCAATTTAAAATGAAAACAAAAACCAATACTCAATGATACAAAAACACAGTGTGAGCTGTATGTGAACGCATGCAATAAATGATCTTACCAGAACTTATGTGTCTGTCATCTATCTCTCTCACACCCTCTCTCTTTTTCTCACTCTCTCTCTCTCTTTCTTTTTTTCATCTCTGTGTGTCTATATTTTTGTTATACAAACACACCCAAGAATAGTTAATGACCATTGATGGGTATGTAATGACTCAGTTGTCTGTACATTAGACCAAGCACCCAAAGGCTGCAAGCGTGCGTCTTGACAATTTTGATTTAGATCATGTATCAATTGACCAGCGCCTTGGTAAGTATGGCGAGATATCCCGAGGGGGTGATTAGCCAGCAGGGGGAAGGGGTGATTAGCTGCCCATCACGCTTGAAAGACTGTGGCTCATCTTATTTACATGGGAGCAGATGATAAACTTATTTATTTTAAGAGAGATAGCTTAACTAGAATTATTTTGGATGTGAAGCATTGCAAATGATAGATCATGGCCTATGTGTATATATACTCTCTCTGGCTCATCCTCTCTCACACACATCTATCACTCAAACAGATGGTGTAAAGGCAGAGACATGATTTTGATAATGATTATATAGGATTGGATGAGGGTCATTTTAATCAAACAGGCAATTTTTTAACGTTATTATTGATTTTGTTTAGTTTTGATGACAAAGTCTATCGATGACGCATGATAAAAAGTGGTAAACAGGAGCAGAATCGATGTAGTGGTTTTTGAGATATTGAATTTATATGAGGCGAATCGCGCAAATATTTTAAAGTATTTGATTTATTTT
>CM072527.1:35255212-35350212 GCA_036898135.1 Oncomelania hupensis | reverse complement strand
GCTCTTTTTTCTTCTTCCTCCTCCCATTCCCCTATCTTCTCCTCCTTCTTCTCTCCACCCCAACCCTCCCTCCTCTCATCTCCTCATTTATTCTTGTTCATAATTTTATTAGTAGACCTAACTATGCTTGCAAAGGTTATAATATATTATTTTATAATAGTAACATCGTAGAATGAATCACAGATTCATTAACAAAGTAAAGGGGACTGTGTATAGCATAGCGGTAGCAGTCCTACGCATCGTGATACCGCAATGCTATCGACGATCCAGAACCGCTTTGCTATCGACGATCCAGTCCCGCTTTGCTGTCGACGATCCCCTTGGTTAAAGGCCGTGTTACTGAATCCTACACGGCTATGCAGATATGGAAACAATGAGCCTTGCATAAATTAAACGAGGGACACTGAAAGTCATCCTTTATAATGCGTTCTAAAATGATGCAACGGTCTTTGTCTAGGACAATTGGTTTAGGACTGTTCTTTGCACCTGACCTCTGAAAACGAGTTTTGGACTTGAAGCCTACTTAAGTTGTCATACTTGAAGCACAGTAATATTAAAATACTCGTTAGAGTGTTTAAATGTTGAAGAAATAGTTGTTTAAGATAATATTTCTATGATTTTGTGTTCTGTGTGTGTGTGTGTGTATGTGCGTGTGTGAATGCTGTATATGCCATGAGGGTTGCTGAGAACAGAAAAAGATGGGAGTACGCTGATTAAACGATCTAACAGAACTAACTAAAATATACATACACGCCTTCTCCTCCTCCTCCTCCTCCTCCTCCTCCTAACCATCATCATTATCACCATCTTCGTCGTCATCAGCAGCAGCACCCACCTCATCACTCCTCTACCTCCACCATCATCACACAGCCAGTTTTAATGATCACATCTACCTCTTTCCCTGGTAGGCCTATTGTACTATACAAATAATCTAATGTTTAAATAATAGGGAAATAACAATAAGGTAAATAAATTGTGCATGCTATGACTAAAGGCAGAAAGTGACATTTTGTGGTTTTAGTTTTATGGAAAAATCTTAGGTGTCTTCACCTTTGTGAAATAATTATAATGAAGAAGGAGAAGTAGAAGAAGAAGAGATGAAGAAGGAGAAGATATAATGAAGAAGAAGAAGGAGGAGGAGGAGAAGAAGAAGGGGGAGAAGAAGAAGAACGACGACAACAACAACAACAACAATGACGAGATATTGACAGTCTTGCCAAATCAATCAATCTTCATGACCCACAATGAAGAATTGATACAGCACATTGAATCTCAGCCAATAAGAAAAGAAGAACAGAAGAAAACTTTTAAAACAAATAGAATAATAATTTTAAAAAAGGGTAAAGGTAGTCCCATAGGCTTGTGGCCGTAGGGGAGCGTGATGTTGGAGATCACACTTGTCTTGGGCCAGCGTAATGAGGGTGATGCCCATCTCTCTCCCTCGCTGCTTTACCTTCCCCACCCTCAAGAGAGTAGGTACTCAGTCACAGTTGAGTCAACTGGGGGCGTTGTTATTTGTCGCTTGACGTTTTGCGGTCACCCATCCAAGTGCTAACCGCACTGGACGGTGCTTAACTTGTGACACAGTAGCGAGTGCTCCAACCACTGCGCTATCCGACACCCCTAATAAAATCATTATCACACACAATCTCTTCCAGTTCTGTCTTACTACTAACGCACATCCACCCACATAACAAAGGTCGAGCTCATTTCATTTGGTTGACTGATTGATTGATTGATTGATTTTTTTTGCTTTAGGTCCAGCGGACTCTTCCGAGCCAAATCAGGACCGGACAACCCCCGATCCGCATAAAAGATCTGCTGAAACAACCCTAGTGGGAAAATTGAATGCCCTCCACCGGCCAGTCACTTTACAATAAAGACATCCCACGCAGGGGACGGCTGAGGCTTTACCCCAACTACTCGAACCCCCGGTTACAAAAACAAAATAGAATACAAACATCATTATAAATTATCAACAAAACACATACATATAAAATGCCTGTATTGCTAAATACTAACATCATAGAGAGCCCTAGTGACCACCCGGCAGAAAGCGTCCAACACTCCCAAGCTGATCCAACAGACCTCATACACAAACAAGGAGTCTTGTCCAGGAAGAGTTTTCAAGAAAAAAGGTAGGTCATTGATCTAGCGAAGAAGAAGATAGTATAGCAGAGTGATAGGACAGAGCAGGAATGGGAAAGAGCAATTGAGGAAGACAGCGACAGTGGGAATTTAAAGCACTAAATTTCCAAAAAGTGGGGATACTATTTATACTGAAACCCCCGGCACTCCAACGGGGGTACTGTTGCCGCAGTGAATCTGTCATGCCTATAAAGGAAAGACAGGTTTTCAACTGGGGCTTTCACTTTTCCCTTTATAGGTTAGAACAATCTACATTTGGTTGACTGAACAATTCATATCAGGGGAAAGGCCGCTATGCCAGTTGTTCTGAGCAGCTGGTTACGCTGGGTTGCCCTGCCATGGTCAGGATCTGGCCTGCAGTAGGAAAATTATAAACAATATTTCTATTAATTATGTATGCTGGCTATGGCCTCATAAAAGCTACGCGTATCTTGAATAGCTTCCAAATAAGCTGAGTGTATTGTAAACTGATCAAATATCACCGAAAAATGACAGCTCCCAGCAGATCTTAGAGATAGAAATTGCAATTATAAAGGAATTATATATATCAGTGATGTTGCTAGACATTTTCAGTAATAGGCCATTTGGCCGATTCAGTCACACACCTTTAGGATATTTTGAAAACTATAACGTTAATAATTAAAACTTGATCCAAAAATGGATGCATCAAACTATTCGCACTCACTCTGACTCACACTCACATTCACACTCTTAACAAACCACAAGAGAGGGGGGGGGGGGGGGGGAGAGAGAGAGAGAGACAGATAGCGACAGAGAGACTGATAGCGACAGAGAGAGAGAGAGAGAGAGAGAGAGAGAGAGAGAGAGAGAGAGAGAGAGAGAGAGACAGAGACAGAGACAGAGAAGGTACAGCGAGAGAGACAGAGAAGCTTCAAAGGCAGGGATAGTGTGACAAAGAGAGAGAGAGAGAGAGAGAGAGAGAGAGAGAGAGCGCGCAACAAAAAAATAGAAGAGAGAGAGAGAGAGAGAGAGAGAGAGAGAGAGAGAGAGAGAGAGACTCAGAGCGTTCATTTCATTCACTACGACCCCGTGCGAGTATGGCTGTGTGTGAGAGAGTGAAAGGGGGAGGAGAGAGAGAAAAAAAAAGTGAGAAAATATAAATATCTTCGCGTGATCATGTTTAATTTTCAATCTTTGCTCTAGTAATCCGGGTGGAAATGCGCCAAAACCAAAAATTGTAATTATCACATAATAATTACAATTTTCATTTGATAATTACAATTTTTACGTGATCATGCTTAATTCTGACTAAGGCGGCCTACTAGCGCCAAAACGTGCCTTTACAGGTATCGGTGATAATAGTAATTAACACCTATCCTATCCTATCCTATCCTGTCCCATAACCCGAAGGTCGTAGGGGCACCACAGATGATCGCTTAACCAGCATACTCCATCTTTCTCTGTCCTCAGCAGCCCTCATGGCTTCGCTCAGTGTCAAACCAGTCCATTCTCGAATGTTGTCCTCCCACCTCTTTTTCGGTCTCCCCCTTCTTCTACCTCCTTGCACTGTGCCTTGCAGAATGGTCTTTGCAAGCCCTGATGATCTGGTGACGTGGCCATACCATCGGAGTAACACCTCTTCTGTGTAATTCTCAATTTGACGGCCTATTAGCGGGAAAACATGATAATTAGAAATATGTGATAATTATAAATATCAACGACATATTTCCAGACGGATTGCTAGAGCCAACACTGAAAACTAAACATGATCACGCGAAGATATTTGTAAGTTGTCAATGATAATTGTAATTATCCCTTGATGATTGTAATTTAAAAAAGCACTGCAACGGGTTTCCTTTCACTGCTTTCTGCAAAATTAAGTCCATAACTAGTTACTGTTTTGCCATGCAATGATAAAACAGTGTAAGTCCATTTGGTCATATTTGTTTATATGCTAAAAGATTATACGTCCTAACTGGTGCCTCTTTATTGCATGATCCAGACAAAAAAGCCATAAAAACACAAAGAAAGTAAATAACAAATGGGCCTACTCAAAATGTCAGTTTCTTTAAATTGTGTTCCTGGTCTTACTTTATTTTGTCATAACACGGCAGTGGTCGGCACACCGAAATTTCTCGTGCCGTCACTAGTGTTCAGTGAGATCGAGTTCACACATTTCCCCATAATGACACAATGTATACTGTAGGCTAAGTGAACTGTGCTCTTTTCTTCGTCATGCAGTCAGCGCCAGGCCAGGAGTCAACACCGCCGAGAGGGACAGCGACGACGACGCGACAAGCGTTGAGGACTTCAATGGAGAAAAAAATGTCGGTTTAGTATTTTCCTTTCTTAGCATCTTAGGAAAATGGTGTGGTGTTGGCAAATGGTGTAGTGTTAGGGTAACATCCTGTAAGGGTTGACATCAAAGTTCATTTAGGACTTCTGATGTTAGTTCTTACAAACCAGGAATAAAGGGCCAGGGTAGGCCTCACCCTCCTCGGGCTCTTGATTCCTCCCATTCCTTAGAAATTAGCGGGCAGTGGGCAGATACTCACGTATCTGTGACAGGGGTAGGCGTTCTGGCCCCCACGAGTCGCTAATTCTGCCTTTCCACTTTTCAGTAGGTCCCGATGATCACAGCACCAACGAGAGGACAGCCAGCCGAGGACGGAGGGCGGAGGAGGGGACGGGAAAGGAGGGAGGAAGGGGAAAGGGTGGGGTGCGTGAGAGAGAGTCATCAATGTTTTGATTTCGCGTAAAGTAGGTGCACCTACTTTGAGATCTATACATTGATGTGGCAATGAATGAGGGAGAGAATCATTTGTTATGCTATATGCACCCCCTAATTCTCTGTTCTAAGTTCCAGCACCACCACCGGACCGACGGAGCTGAGGGCCAAGCCAAGGACGTCACCACCGGACCGACGGAGCTGAGGGCCAAGCCAAGGACGTCACCACCGGACCGACGGAGCTGAGGGCCAAGCCAAGGACGTCACCACCGGACCGACGGAGCTGAGGGCCAAGCCAATGACGTCACCACCGGACCGACAGAGCTGAGGGCCAAGCCAAAGACGTCACCACCGGACCGACGGAGCTGAGGACCAAGCCAAGGACGTCACCACCGGACCGATGGAGCTGAGGGCCAAGCCAAGGACGTCACCACCGTCGAGCACCATGGGGGAAGAGGACCAAGGAATGGAGACGCCAGCCAGAGGGAAGGAGTGAGTGTTTGATTTTTATTTATAGCAATCTTTTGTCTTCTTTATTGTTTTTGGGTGTGGTTATGCCTTTCCTTTTTTTTGATAACAATATAACTCTCGCTCTCTCTCTCTCTCTCTCTCTCTCCCTCTCTCTCTCCTCTCCCTCTCTCCTCTCCCTCTCTCCTCTCCCTCTCTCCCTCTTTCTCCCTCTCTCTTCTCTCTCTCTCCCCTCTTTCTCTCTCCCTCTCTCTCTCTCCTCTCTCTCTCTCCTCTCTCTCTCTCCTCTCTCTCTCCCCCTATCTCTCTCCCTCACCCTCTCCAGGCAAAGCTTGTGGTTTCGACGGCATTCTATCTGAAATGTTGAAGTGTGGGGGAGACTCTGTGATTCACTTTTCGAACTCTTCAATGACATATTCACTAGTGGTCACTATCCTGAGGTATGGACTAAAGGTAGCATAGTACCTGTTCATAAGAAAGGTGATCCAAAAATACCAGACAATTACAGTGGTATATCACTGCTGAGGTTTTTTTTAGGGAAGTGTTATGCATTAATTTTAAATCACTTTACATGGCTCGAAGCAAATAATACAATAAACGAATCACAAACAAGGTTTCGATGAGAGTACTCCACTGCAGACCATGTATTTACACTGTATGCTGCTACTCAGAAGTAGCTGACTAAAAAGGGAGGCAAACTGTACGTAGCTTTAATCGTTTGAGAAAGGCGTTTGACACAATTAAGAAATAAACTTGAATTGCAACGTTATTTAAAAGGGGTGCTTCCTCCAAATTCGTAAAGGCAATCCGATCAATGTACCAATCAGTTCTCGCTTGTGTTAGTGTAATTTGCATATACATAGTAGGCCTAATGTAAATTTTAAAAATCAGACTTTATAAACAGCTATTTATATTTTAATCTGCATCTAAAATAGATGGTTTTATTGTTTTGATGATTGATCTATTTATTCTTACTTTCCCCATTATATCCCCCATCCCCTTGATAGGATGAGCAAATTGCTTTATTCAATAAAATATTCTAAAGTCTACAAGTCTCTCTCTCCATCCTCCCCCAACCCTTCTTCCCACTCCCCCATTCTCTATCTCTCTCTCTCTCTCTCTCTCTCACTCTCTCTCCCTCTCTGATTATGCACACGAATTCTTTAAACAATTATTTTTAAAAGTATATAACAGATGAATAAATACAACTTGTTGTCCAATGACATGTGTATGTCGAACTTCGTCATTGGTGATTTGCTGGGTATAAGGAATGCCCAGAATTCTTCTGTAGCATCTTATCTCCATGCTTTATATTCTTCGTTGTAGGTCTGTTGTGAAAGTCCAATGTTTTCTACTTTAGTAGATACAAATATGTTAACAGTGACTGAATTCAAATTCAACGCACAATTTTCTTGCCTCTCATTCTGCCCAGTCATTAAAGATAAAACCAGAATGCAATGGTAACCATCAAATACCTTCTTTTCCATTTATAATTAAACAAATGAACAACATGTTTGATCTCATAAATTATTTCAATTGCCATTACTTGCGATTTGTAGAATTTAAAGCCTGTCAAACAGACTGTGAATCTACACATTACTATAGAAAACAATTGACAAGTTAACAATTTATTTAAAACCATTGAAATAGCTATCAATTATGCTGTTGAAACATTATAACCTTTCACTAGATGAAATGATTCTCATATTTTCACATCTGTAAAGACGAAAGCAGATCCTGCGTGTTCTGAAATCTAGCACAGAGCCATCGGTGAACTTTTAAACAATATTATTATACTTTTCATTTAAATTTATGCGAGCATCTGTGGCTACCATATTATCTGAATGTTTTGAAACAAAACTATCATAATCACAATCCTTGTTAACTCCCAAAGTGGGATAGGGTATGTTGTTACGCGTTTAGCAACCGTTTCATGAGTAAGTTTACACGTCTTAAACGGATCTCTTAGGTTGCTATGGTAATAAAGCTTCTATAGCATGTCTTGCTCTTTTAGGAACCTCAACATCAGATCAGATACAAAGTTTCTGGTTTGTCAAATTGGCTACAGCTTTTGGTCTTATGGTATATTTGGAGCACACTAATTTCCTATATTGATGTAATGACAGTGGGCCTGATGTTTAATGTTCCAGTGTGTATAAGAACGTCCAAGAGCACATGTTGAGGCTTTACTGTCTAAACTATTTTTGAAGAAGAAACTATTTTGTTTTTGAAGCAAAACCTACATTTAAAGCAGAAAAATAAACTTCTTGTCCATCTATTAGTTCTAGTTTTGTTTTTTTATTTTTCTCCCCTCCCCCTCCCCCCTCATCTTCACTCCTCTCCCCTTTTCTCCCCCCCCCCTACTCCCACTTTCCGTGGCGGTGCCGGGATTTTCTGTAATAAATAGTATCCCCACTTTCTGTTAATTTAGTGCTTTAAATTCCCACTGTCGCTGCCTTTCTCCTTTGTTCTTTATAATTCCTACTCTCTTCTATCTAATGTACTATCTTCTTTGCTAGACCAGTCACCTATCTTTTTTTTCTTGAAAACTCGTCCAAAACTCCTCATTTGTGTATATGAGATCTGCTGGGTCAGCTTGAGAATATTGGACGCTGTCTGCAAAATGGTCACTAGGGCTTCCTATAATATTATTATTATTATTATTATTTAGCAATGTAGGCATTTTATATGTATGTTTTTTTTATTGATATTTTATAATGATGTTTATATTCTATTTTGTTTTTTGTAAACGGGGGTTCGATAAATTTTAGTATAGCCTCAGCCTCCCCTGCGTGGGATGCCGTTATTGTAAAGTGATTGGCTGTTGGAGTCCCTTCAGTGTTACCACTAAGTTTGTTTCAGCAGATCATGTTAACATAATTAAGGGCTGTGTTTATGACTGTATTTTGCTGGAGATAAACATCCCTGAAACGTGTTTTTCTTACCTTCCTCCTGAATCTTTGACGGTAGTACCTCTGAAGTACAATGACTTCTCTGACTGAAGGCCACAACAAAAATTTCTTTGAATGGGGGAGACAACAAATGTGTGTTAAACACAAGGGATAAAGATATCTCGCTTAAAGAGATGTCCTCCTATGTGCTGCCAGTGGTTTGCTTGTATGGATTAATGCCATCGATACAGATAGCGATATTTCGCTGTAGTCTCAGCTCGTCAGTGTGTCTGTTGGGCTTGGTAAAAACCAATTCCTTCGTTTCATAGATTAAAGTTCCCCCGACGTGTGAGAATATAATGGACAGAGATACGACAACGTGTTGAAATAAGAAGTCAAGAAGTGTTGGTGACGTTGACTGAAGGAGGTGTGCGCTTGCGGCAGCAGCGAAATTTAGATGCAGACGCGCTTTGATTTATTGTTGCTTTAGGTCCAGCGGACTCTTCCGAGCCAAATCAGGACCGGACAACCCCCGATCCGCATAAAAGATCTGCTGAAACAACCCCAGTGGGAAAATTGAATGCCCTCCACCGGCCAGTCACTTTACAATAAAGACATCCCACGCGGGGGACGGCTGAGGGTTGACCTCAACTACGCGAACACCCCGGTTACAAAAACAAAATAGAATACAAACATCATTATAAATCATTAACCAAACACATACATATAAAATGCCTATAGTGCTAAATAGTACAATCATAGGAAGCCCGAGTGACCACCCGGCAGAAAGCGTCCAACACTCCCAAGCTGATCCAACAGACCTCATACACAAACAAGGAGTCTTGTCCATGAAGAGTTTTCAAGAAAAAAGGTAGGTCATTGATCTAGCGAAGAAGAAGATAGTATAGCAGAGTGAAGGACAGAGCAGGAATAGGAAAGAGTAAATGAGGAAGACAGCGACAGTGGGAATTTAAAGCACTAAATTTCCATAAAGTGGGGATACTATTTATACTGAAAACCCCCGGCACTCCAACGGGGGTACTGTTGCCGCAGTGAATCTGTCTTGCCTATAAAGGAAAGACAGGTTTTCAACTGTGGCTTTCACTGTTCCCTTTATAGGTTTGAACAATCTACAGTGGCAAGATTGCTCATGACCCCAAGGGGTGCAGACGCGCTAAGGTGGGGAAGGAGGGTCGTCTCAGTGAAGACTCTAAGGAGATGTGGCGATGGACTCGTAGGACTTGAGAGGAAGTCTTGTGTTGTAGTCGAACGCCAGCGCTCGTAGTACTTGAGAGGAAGAAAACAATAGAATGAGGAATAGAACAGATCCATCTCCTCTATAGTTTATAAAACAATGGAATGAGGAAATGATATAAAAGATCGATCTCCTCTTCTGAGCTGCCAATGGTTTGCATTTGGGGATTTACGCCATAGATACAGATGACTATTTCGCTAAACATAACTGTCTTTGAGTGCCGTCACCCAATCTGACAAAAGATGATTTGTCGCTGGAGCTTCTAACTCACTTTAAAATGTTTTGTTTTTTGTTGAACCAAGCACGGTTGATGCTGGTTTGTGCAGGTTTGGGAAGGTTTCTGCTGGTTTGGGCCAGTTGCGTATTTTACAGGGACAGCCATATTATCAGAGATCAAATATGAATTTCCAATTTTGACTTTTAATGTTTCTTCTTTGGGGGATATTTTGTATGTAATTATATATATATAGGGATGTCGTTTGGGTCGGATCTTCGGCTTTTAGCCGAAATTTTTATAAAAAAGCCGATAAACTGTCCGTCATGTCGGCTCGCCGAGCCGAAGTTTTCACGGGTGAATCGGCTAAATTTTGTCCATTTTTGCGATATTATTGTGCTGTACGTTTGCAGTTTAGGTGAGTATTCGATAATTACTAAGGTTAAACCCAGAAACTCTGACAGTATTGTGGTCTGTCAAGGGACAGTCTAAACTTTTTATTGTTTTTGTGTGTCTAAAATTTAAGAAAATAAAATTTCTTTTCAATGTTCTTATTCTACTCTTAAAATCATGTTTTATTACAAAGATATGCATCCACAGAACACCTTTAATATATGGAGGGGAGGGTGCACGTTAACGTAGTGAATCTAGTAAAAAAAAAAAAAAAACCATGTGAGACTGCTTTGGAAGAGAGCCGAAACTTTCTGTAAAAAGCCGAAAGTTTCACGGCTGTTTCGGCCAAATCGCCGTAGAAAAAATTTCCTAGCAACATCCCTGATATATATATATATATATATATATATATATATATATATATATATATATATATATATATATATATATATATATATATATATATATATATATATATATATATATATATATATATATATATTCAGAAAGTCGTACAGAAAATACCCTTGAGCGATATTCATTTGCATAATTATCACCTTCATCGCTCTTTCTTTTTCTTCCCTTCTCTTCCCTACTTCTCTCATAATCTCAATGGCGATTATTGCGTATGTTCCAAACTACTTCTGTTTAGATTATCATGACACAGCATCACACGCTGATATAAAGAGCATGTTCTAGAACATGACAAAGGGCGCCTCGGGCGGCTGGAGTTACAGATCCTGTATCGGCCAGCGCCTTGAGCAGCTCCCGAGCTGAAAAAGTTCTATATAAGAATAACATTCATAAATAATACTTCACAAGATGATGACATAGTAATTTACATTGCTCTAGGGAAGGAAATTTGTTAAAATTGTTGAAAGCGATAGTTATTCTTATTTGTCTGTTGTTCTAGTTTCGATTTTTCATTTCTTTACAGCAGGACCGGACAGGACCCCACCGCAGGACAGGAACCCACCGCAGATGACCCCACTGCAGGACAAGACCCCGTCGCAGGATAGGACCCCACCGTTGGACAGGACCCACTTCAGGAAAGGAATCTAGAGCCGAGGAGGACTAGCAGCAGCAGACAATGAGGGATCAACGACAGAGGTGGCCACCTCAAAAGACAGTTTTACTGTGGGCGCGCATGAGTGTATTTAGTGAAATTTGTACAGCATTTCAGTGCAATTTATCAGAAATTGAAATCTACGTGGATTTAGCAGCTGTCCATGCTGGCATTGCAGCAGTTACCAGGAGAGGCAAGCAATATAATACAGTGCACCTGTTGACATGTTGGCGGCACTCGCTGCGGGTTCTGTCTGGGTATTACTGGCTCTAGTTTTGACTCTTAGAGCAACTAGATCTTGTTAGTTAACGGGGACAGTGTGCGCTCACAGTGCCACGAATGGCGTTGAGCACTGAAAAGGAAATTATCAAGGTCAGATTTAGAAAATGAATCAAGGTCAGATTTAGAAAGTGAATCAAGGTCAGTGTTAGAAAATGAAAAGGTCACAATAAAAGCACAGGCTTTGTGAGGACATAAACCAAGCCAGTCGCAACATCACAGAACTGGCAGCTGCATGAAGTACAGCAGCAACAAGGTGTTGTAAACTGTTAAAGGTTGAGGGGAAGGGTCATGTTGTGGTTCTATCGGGGGAAATGTTTCTGTGGGGAAACAACGAGAGAGTGCTGTTGTGGACATTAGTGTCATGGGGGAAAGAGACAATGGATGTGGAGTGGAAGTGTGTCATGAACTGGCTAGTTTTAACTCTGCCTGTTGAATATTTAGCCATGTGTAGTCTTTGTAACAGTAGAGAGTCAGTAGATTACACAGCAGCAATTAAAGTACACACCGCGAGCCCGACCCACGCTGCGTAGTGAGTCAGCACTTGAGCTTTGAATCTGACCATTTAAACCAATCAGAAGCAGGCTAAGCGGGTAGAGCAGTTTGACTGTGTCAAAACCTAAGACAGTTTGAATCAGTCGTGTGTGAGACGAGGAAGAGTCAACATCTCCACAGCTAGAGAAATCTCTTCACTCATAGACCAGGAAGCAGGACTTTAGAATCTTAGAGTTCTATCAAGTCATCACGGGCCTGAACTTGTCAAACAGGTAAATGAACACCCTTCTGTTTCATCGTGATATATTTGTATTATTGTTGAAATTATGTTTGAAGAATTTGCTATGCATAAATGTGAATTGTTAATCCGAATTTGCCGTACCACGTGGAAGAGCCTACCACGAGGCGAAACACGACCGGTTGCGCCGCCATGTTGTATCCCGTACGGAACCACTGTTGTTTAACTTATATGTATGTTTGCAGACCAGTGGCTGTACCACTGAATGTTTATAATATTATTAATTCTGTATGTGTATAGTTAGACACGATTGATATTTATGTATGTATAGGAATTTAGAGTTGAGATTCCAGTGGACCCCGGAAGTAGCAGAATGTTCGTCGCTTATGTATAGAGATGTGGAGCTATCACTGAGGGCTACTTTGGCTTTCAGTGAGACGCTCTGCACAAACCGATTATTCAGGGTTGTGCAGAATTTCGTCTCTTATATTACAGACGAGCAGGCGAGCTATCCTGTGCACCCCACTCCACAGAAACGACTAGTTGGTTGAGGAGCCTCTACCGCACAAGTCGGACAGAGCTACCCGGAAAAACACCCTGTCAGACCCCACAGCGTGGCAAGGGAACCCAACTACACAACTACACAGGTGGACCAGAAGCTACCTCACAGAAGGACTTCGCACGCACCATCTAGCAGTTAAGTGCAAAAACGAAGGTGCACTTAAACTCTTCAGAAACTGTAAAACGGACCACAGTAGTCCAAATCTACATGAAATATAATAGCAAGTGCCCGAGGAAGATATAACAGCTGCCTAGACTATCAGCGATCGAACTATTAGCAGTAACTGAGACTTTTTAAGTTAGATTAGTACTTAGAGAATCTTGTATAGAGTAGAAGAAATAAATGTGTGATTTTAACTGTTATCAAGTGGCTGGACTACATATGATTCATAGCCGTGTGAAAGCTAGTGTGACAGTAATATTTTACCATTTTTCTATCTATCTCTGTACCACAACCTTAACACAGAACGAGCTAAACAAATAAATTTATTAAAGTAATTCATAGGGTGACGTACTAGCAGTTCCCACCGACTAAACGTGAGGGTCCATAATTCCATTGTGCAGAGCCCATAAACCCCACGTGACACTTTAATTGGCGAGCCTGCCAGGATCTGTGTATAATAGGAATTGGGTATAACCGGATCTAGGTACAATAAAATTAGATAACAGTAGAGGTAGAATAACTTAGAATACTTGTAACAAGGACTGATCAGTTTGGTGCACTATTCTTTACTTAAAAACTTTTTTGCTTCAAATACTTTTGTACCTGTATGTTGCATTGTTCTTTTGCAGGTTTTGCTTAAGTAACTGTTGTATGCCAGTTGACTCTTGTTTTATTCTATTATTGATTGCGAATTTTATGGTCTTTGCATTGTTGTTATTGACTTGCAATATTGCCAGTGTTTTGGTATTCCACGTGATTCAGAGGTTGTTCATAGACACGTTTGACAATGTCGGACCCAGTGGCCTTGAGATTGCGCTTCAAGGAATTGGGAGAAGCTTTACACTTAGCAGGGGGAGACCTAATTGCGTATATCAATGCAGAGGTAGAGAAACAGGAGGCTAAGGCAGAGAGAGCAGCAGAGAGAGAGGCAAAGAAGTTAGAAGCGGAGAGAGAGGCGAAGA
Source organism: Oncomelania hupensis (assembly GCA_036898135.1). Lineage (NCBI taxonomy): Eukaryota > Metazoa > Mollusca > Gastropoda > Littorinimorpha > Pomatiopsidae > Oncomelania > Oncomelania hupensis. Next base: position 35,336,390 of record CM072527.1, on the reverse strand, counting down.
AATTAGAAGCAGAGCAGAAGAAACTAGAATTAGAAGGAGAACAGAAGAAGGCGGCATTAGCAGCAGAGAGAGAAGCAGAAGTTAGGAGATGGGAGTATGAGCGGGCAGAAAAAGAAAAAGAGAGGGCAGAAAAGGAAAAAGAAAGACAGCATGAGCTAGAGCTAAGAAGATTAGGATCAGGAGCTTCAAGTTCTTCCTCAACCCCTCCCCACTCAGATCAGCTAGAGGTAGCATCCAACCCTGTACAAGGAATGTCATTTCCACTGGGAACATTCAATGAGAGAGAGGAAGGTCTAGATCTCTATCTGACTAGGTTTGAGCGTCTAGCAACAGAGTACAAACTAGATCCCACTCATTGGTCTTTTAAGCTTAGTCAAGGGCTTAGAGGAAAGGCTTATGACATCTACAGTAAGCTACCGACTGACAGAGTGACTGACTATCACAAAGTAACAGAGGCACTCCTAACGGGATTCGAACTAACAGGAGAATGCTATCGGCAAAAATTCCGCACCAATCGGAGAGTGAAAGGAGAGAGCTATGCGCAGTTCGCGGATCGGTTGTCCACAACGCTGGATAAGTGGATTAGCCAGTCAGCCACGGCTAAGACGTATGATGGACTGACAGAACTGTTAGTATGGGAACAGCTACGGGAAACCATGACCCCCGAGCTGAGAACATTCTCAGTAGAGCAGGGCGCGGAAAGACTAGAAGATCTGGTCAAGGTCGCAGATAGGTACGTGGCCGCACACGGAGAAGCCAAGAGCTTCAGGCGAGACCTAAAGCCTAACGGGAAAGAGGCACAGAAACGAAGCCCTAACCGGGAAGAGCGCACCGCGAATAAGCCGAATAACCCCAGACCTGGGCAAAATAAAGGACCCAACACGGAATTCGGGAAAAGAGGTCCTGCAGAACAGAGACGGTATTGTTCGTTCTGCAACAGAAACAATCACTCCACCGCAGAATGTTTCAAGTTAGCCGCACAACGTAGGGAAGAGCGCGAAAGCCGGCCAGCGCACATAGTTCTAACGCAAAGCAGCGGTAACAAGCCACACACGATCGGAGATCACCCATCGGTGACAGACACGGTCAAGGTCAACGGAAAAGAAGAGAAATGTCTGTATGACACAGGTCTATCATACGACGCGATAGTTAGCGAATCTCTGGTATCGCGCGCGGACTTGACAGACAAGACAGTCGAACTACAAGGAGCAGACTTGACGAAACCGACGACTACTTGCCCAATAGCATGGATAGAAGTAGAGAGTAGGTACGTCACAGGACGAATCCAAGCAGCTGTTTTACAGAAACCCCTGTATGATCTAGTGCTAGGTTGTAGGTATGTGTTCTTAGGCACGCCCCCCAAAACTGTAGAGATAGCTGCAGTGCAAACCAGGGCCCAAGCTAAAACCCAACCACCCCAGCCCGAGTTCGCTCCGAATCCAGGACTCGAAGAGATCAAAACAGCACAGAAAGAAGACACCTCGATAGCGAAGTGCTTCCAGAAGCTACCCAAGGCGCACACACCCCCGCACAAGGGAGACTTCTACATGGAAGAGGGAGTTCTTCATCGACAAGGAGATGGAGATCACACCCAACTAGTACTGCCAGCCACCCTTCGAGCCCAAGTACTAGAACTAGGCCACAGCATGCCACTCAGCGGACACATGGGAATTGGAGCCACAGTGCAGAGAATCAGCGCACACTACTATTGGCCAGGAATCACGGAGGATGTCAAGCGCTACGTGAAATCTTGCCACCAATGTCAACGATATTCCCCGCGACATCACACCGTACCAGTTACCTTAGGACCATCAGTAGTAGTCGGCGTGCCATTCCAGCAAGTCTCAGTAGACATAGTAGGACCACTGCCCATGACCAAGAAGCGGAACAGATTTCTACTCACACTCGTCGACGCATGTACGATGTGGTGCGAAGCAGTCCCGTTGCCAGCGATCGACACCAAGAAGATCGCAGATGCACTCATCGCCATCTTTACCAGAGTCGGATTCCCGGACAGCATTAGAACGGACAACGGATCTCAGTTCACCGGCCGCCTGATGCAAGACGTGTTCGAGTTGATACAAGTTCATCACATTCGCACACCACCATACCACCCCGCCAGCAACGGACAAGTAGAAAGACTGAATGGAACCCTTCTCACCATACTCAGGAAAGTCGCCGACGACAATCCAGAAGCGTGGGACACCTACGTGAATGCGGCACTGTTCGCATACCGAGAAACGCCCCATGCAGCCACAGGCTACACCCCGTCAACATTGCTATTCGGCAGACCTCTAGCAGGACCGCTAGAAGCCCTACGCAGAAGTTGGACGGAAGCCAAGATAGACGACACACTCAGAGGTGCCACCAAGTACATCGCAGACCTGCAGGAAACCCTCAAAGCAACGTGGAAGAAAGCTGGTGAAGCACTGAAGAAGGCAAGAGCCCGTCAGGCGAAGTACTACAACCGCCACGCGAAGGACAGAGAACTGCAAGTCGGCGATCAAGTGCTACTCTTACTTCCAAGTGGAACCAACAAGCTGGACATCGCTTGGAGAGGACCGTTCCGGGTGACTGCCAAGAAATCCAAGACAGTCTACCAAGTAGAGGTGAACGGGAGAGCCCGATACCACCACATCGATCGCCTCAAGAAGTACATCGACCAACCAACGACCCCCAGTACACACACATGGATGGCCATCGCCATCGCGGAAGAAGCTCATCCACAACTACAACAGCATCGCCGTACCACTGACAAACGGAACCCGGAAAATCGCCCCGGACAAAGTAGTTTGGACAGCCGAATGCGAGACAGCATTCCAAACACTCAAGGACAAAATGACATCGGCGCCAGTACTCCACCTACCCGATTTGACTCAGCCATTCGTTCTTCGCACCGACGCAAGCGACTTAGGCCTCGGAGCAGTACTGCTACAGCGCGACCCCAAGAATGCAGAGACGCTATTCCCTGTCGCCTACGCCAGCAGAAAATTGAGACCCGCCGAGACCCACTACGCCACGTCGGAGAAAGAATGTCTTGGACTAGTCTGGGCCATACAGAAGTTCCAACTCTACCTGTATGGGACCCACTTCACAGTTCAGGTGGACCACCAACCACTCTCGTTCCTGGCAGCCTCCAAATCCTGGAACTCTCGCCTGATGAGATGGGCACTCACCCTTCAGGCGTACTCATTCCAGATCGAGTACATCCCCGGCAAAGAGAACCACGGAGCCGACTACCTCAGTCGCCATCTCGTGGAGGACACAGCAGCTGTCGCCCACCCAACACAACTAAGGGCCACAGCACCAGAATTCGTCCCCGCCCAATAAAACCCTGTCACTAGTGTCCATAGCTACCTGGCACAGCATTGCAGCTCAGGTAGAGCAACTTAATTAGTTTGTAAATAGGACCCTAGGATAGTGCAGTGTTAAACTAGGCTCTGTAGTAGAAAAAGGTCGAATCCAGTAGTCATCGCCTTTTTTCAGTTGAGGGAGCCTGTCATGAACTGGCTAGTTTTAACTCTGCCTGTTGAATATTTAGCCATGTGTAGTCTTTGTAACAGTAGAGAGTCAGTAGATTACACAGCAGCAATTAAAGTACACACCGCGAGCCCGACCCACGCTGCGTAGTGAGTCAGCACTTGAGCTTTGAATCTGACCATTTAAACCAATCAGAAGCAGGCTAAGCGGGTAGAGCAGTTTGACTGTGTCAAAACCTAAGACAGTTTGAATCAGTCGTGTGTGAGACGAGGAAGAGTCAACATCTCCACAGCTAGAGAAATCTCTTCACTCATAGACCAGGAAGCAGGACTTTAGAATCTTAGAGTTCTATCAAGTCATCACGGGCCTGAACTTGTCAAACAGGTAAATGAACACCCTTCTGTTTCATCGTGATATATTTGTATTATTGTTGAAATTATGTTTGAAGAATTTGCTATGCATAAATGTGAATTGTTAATCCGAATTTGCCCTACCACGTGGAAGAGCCTACCACGAGGCGAAACACGACCGGTTGCGCCGCCATGTTGTATCCCGTACGGAACCACTGTTGTTTAACTTATATGTATGTTTGCAGACCAGTGGCTGTACCACTGAATGTTTATAATATTATTAATTCTGTATGTGTATAGTTAGACACGATTGATATTTATGTATGTATAGGAATTTAGAGTTGAGATTCCAGTGGACCCCGGAAGTAGCAGAATGTTCGTCGCTTATGTATAGAGATGTGGAGCTATCACTGAGGGCTACTTTGGCTTTCAGTGAGACGCTCTGCACAAACCGATTATTCAGGGTTGTGCAGAATTTCGTCTCTTATATTACAGACGAGCAGGCGAGCTATCCTGTGCACCCCACTCCACAGAAACGACTAGTTGGTTGAGGAGCCTCTACCGCACAAGTCGGACAGAGCTACCCGGAAAAACACCCTGTCAGACCCCACAGCGTGGCAAGGGAACCCAACTACACAACTACACAGGTGGACCAGAAGCTACCTCACAGAAGGACTTCGCACGCACCATCTAGCAGTTAAGTGCAAAAACGAAGGTGCACTTAAACTCTTCAGAAACTGTAAAACGGACCACAGTAGTCCAAATCTACATGAAATATAATAGCAAGTGCCCGAGGAAGATATAACAGCTGCCTAGACTATCAGCGATCGAACTATTAGCAGTAACTGAGACTTTTTAAGTTAGATTAGTACTTAGAGAATCTTGTATAGAGTAGAAGAAATAAATGTGTGATTTTAACTGTTATCAAGTGGCTGGACTACATATGATTCATAGCCGTGTGAAAGCTAGTGTGACAGTAATATTTTACCATTTTTCTATCTATCTCTGTACCCCAACCTTAACACAGAACGAGCTAAACAAATAAATTTATTAAAGTAATTCATAGGGTGACGTACTAGCAGTTCCCACCGAATAAACGTGAGGGTCCATAATTCCATTGTGCAGAGCCCATAAACCCCACGTGACAAAGTGTGTGGCGAGCAGTCAAAATGTAAATAAACATGAGACGACCGATGTCTCTTTTTCTTTCGTTAGGTTAGAAAGTAAACTGTAAATAAACATGAGACAACGAACCGACTGGTGAGGCAGTCGGGACACACGTCTCTTTTCTTTTTTGTTAAGGATAAATAATAATGGGAAATGAACAAGAGACGGCAACCTGGTTCTGTCTAGGCCCCTCTTTCCCTTTTTGACATTTGTTAGCTCTGCTTGCCCAGACTCTGCTCTCCAACAGCTGCCCCTTACTTTGTGATAATAATGGTCACGTCTGCATGATCCGCCCTGGTGGAATTGCAGTGTGGTCAGTTTCTGATACTGGAGACGGGTTGCATACTTTCAGATTTAGAAAATGAATCGAGGTCAGTGTTAAGAAAAGAATCAAGGTCAGTGTTAAAAAATGTGGCAATCAAAGCACAGGCTTTGTGAGGACATAAACCAAGCCAGTCGCAACATCACAGAACTGGCAGCTGCATGAAGTACAGCAGCCACAAGGTGTTGTAAACTGTTAAAGGTTGAGGGGAAGGGTAATGTTGTGGTTCTATCGGGGGAAATGTTTCTGTGGGGAAACAACGAGAGAGTGTGGTTGTGGACATTAGTGTCATGAGGGAAAGGGACAATGGATGTAGAGTGGAAGTGTGTGGCGAGCAGTCAAAATGTAAATAAACATGAGACGACCGATGTCTATTTTTTTCGTCAGGTTAGAAAGTAAACTGTAAATAAACATGAGACAACGAACCGACTGGTGAGGCAGTCGGGACTCATGTCTCTTTTCTTTTTTGTTAAGAACAAATAATAATGGGAAATGAACATGAGACGGCAACCTGATTCTGTCTCGGTCCCTCTTTCCCTGTTTGACATTTGTTAGCTCTGCTTGCCCAGACTCTGCTCTCCAACAGCTGTCCCTTACTTTGTGATAATAATGGTCACGTCTGCATGATCCGCCCTGGTGGAATTGCAGTGTGGTCAGTTTCTGATACTGGAGACGGTTGCATACTTACTTTGTCAAAAATTCCACCTTGCCAGCATTGAGGCTGCAGTGGAAAAAAAAACACGTGAAAAATGTCACAAAATTGTATCAAGGTCAGGAAAGAAAGGAAACAATTTATCAAGGTCAAGAAGAAATTATATCAAGGTCAAAAGAAAGTGAAAGAAAACCAACATCGACGTCAAGGAAATGTCTTGCCTTGCGTTGGGTCACAAAACCGTATCAAGGTCGTGTTGTTGTATCAAATTTTATTCATCAGATTAACATAAGTTGTACTGTATCAAGGTCAAAACCACGGAAAAGGAAGGGGCGATGTGGACAAGGGCGCCAGTCCTTGTTTATTAGCAAGGTCCAAGTGCTCTAGTGTTTTGAAATCGAAGTTAGTATTGGCTAGGTAGGGTCAGTTGTGATTGTCTTCAGCAAATTGATGGAAACACTGTGTTGTGTTGTTTAATTCTCTGAAATGTTACTTCAGTGTTGGTGTGCTGTAGTTAGGTTCAGGTTGACTTTCAATTGTTGTTAATATTGCAAGTGAAATGTTTTAGTAATGTAATTGTGTAATTATATACAAAATGTGTACAGTTTAAGCAACTAAATTGAAGGGAATAATAATTAACAAAATAAGAAAACAATAAATAAAATAAATAACTAAATAAATAAAACTAAAAAAATAAATAAAATATAGAGAAATTGGAAAAGGAAACTGAATATATTGTAATCGTACAAAACATGTTTATAGAAAATGTATATAATTGTACTTTTTATGTGAAGTGTAATTTATATGCATTAAATTGTGTTTCATACATTTAATATGATAACAACTAAAAATACATGTAGCTATATTACAAAATAATGAAACTGTTAAATATTCAAGAGGAAAAGGTTGGAGAGTTGGGGATTAAAACTACAATGTACATGTTGTAATAGAACGGAAGACTGTTATGTAAAATATAATTTATGCATTTTATTATGATGCATACATTTGAATTATGTACATGTTTATTTGAAAGAGAACGTGGAAAAGGCATGGGGAATTGGGGATTAAAACAACAATGTAAATGTTGTAATAGAATTGAATAATGTTATGTAAAATGAAATGTATGCCTTGTATTGTGATGCATACATTTGAATGATGTACATGTTTATCTCAAAGAGAAAGTGGAAAAGGCGATTAAAACAACAATGTAAATGTTGTAATAGCCATGAAGACTATTATGTAAAATGTAATGTATGCATTGAATTTTGTTGAATATCTTTTCTCTGTGTATATGTTTATTTCGAAGAATAATTAGAAAAGCAAGTTGGACAATTAATACAAATTATTTTAAATGTACTCTTGTGTTTTATGTGAAATGTAATGAATGCATTGACTTGTGTTGCATACATTTAATGTAAAACAATAACACACAAAATAGGTTTAAAAATACAATAGTATAAACAATGTTACATACAATTTAAAACATGTAACTGTTAACAAATCAAAAGGAAACGGTTGGGGAGTTGGGGATTAAAACAACAATGTAAATGTTGTAATAGAATTGAATAAAGTTTTGTAAAATGTAATGTATGCCTTGTATTGTGAGGCACACATTTGAATGATGTACATGTTTATCTCGAAAAGAAAGTTGGAAAGGCTGGAGGGTTGGGGATTAAAACAACAATGTAAATGTTGTAAAAGACATGAAGACTGTTATGTAAAATGTAATGTATGCATTGAATTTTGTTTAATATCTTTTCTCTGTGCATATGTTTATTTCAAAGAAAAATTGGAAAAGCAAGTTGGCCAATAATACAAAATATTATAATTGTACTCTTGTCTTTTATGTGAAATGCAATGAATGCATTGACTTGTGTTGCATACATTTAATGTGAAACAATAACAAACAAAAAAGGTTTAAAAATTATAATAAAATAAACAAAGTAACAGACAATGTAAAAATATGTGACTTAACAATTCAAAAGGAAAAGGTGTTGGGGAATTAAACAACAATGTAAATGTTGTAATAGAAATGAAGACTGTTATGTAAAATTTAATTTATGCTTTGAATTGTGATGCATACATTTGAGTTATGTACATGTTTGTTTGAAAGAGGAAATTGAACAGGAATGGGAGTTGGGGTTAAAAATGTGTTTTAAGACTGTAATTGTACTGTGGATTTTTATGGAAAATGTAATTAATGCATTGGATTTTGTTGAATAGCTTTCAATGTGTACAAGTTTTTTTTAAAAGATTAATTGGAATAGGGAGGGAAGTTGACAAAATATAACAAACTATTATAATTGTACTCTGTCTTTCATGTAAAGTATAACATACCTGCATTGAATTGTGTTGCATACATTTCATATGATAACATAACAAAAAATAGTTTTATAATAAACAGAATAAAATACAATGACGTAAAAAATGTAACTGTTAAAAAGTCAAGAGGAAAAGACTGGAGAGTTGGGGATTAAAAACAACAATGTAAATGTTGTGATAGAACTGATGACTGTTATGTAATTATGTAATTTATGCATATAATTTTGATGCATACATTTGAATTATGTACACGTCTACTTCAAAGATAAAATGGAAAAGAAGAGGAGTAAGAGCTAAAAAAATCCCTGTAAAAATATATTTGTCCTAAGAATGTTTATGTAAAATGTAATTTATTATAATTGTACTCATGTATTTGTCATGTGTAATGTATGCATTGACTTGTGTTGCATACATTTAAAAGGATAAAATAACAAAAGCGTTTTTATTTTAATACAATAAAATAAACAGAATAAGATGCAATACAATTTATTTAAAAAATAGTTGAACTGTTACAAATTCAAAAAGAAAAGGAAGGGAAGTTGAGGATCGGATTAAAACTCCAAGCAGTTAAAATAAATGTTGTAATAGAACTAAAGAATTTGATGTAAAATGTAATATATGCATTGAAACGTGATGCATGCATTTGAATTATGTATATTTTTATTTCAAAGAGCAAGTGAAAAAGGAAGAGGAGTTGGGATTTAAGAAAAATTAAATATTGTAAATGTACTATGGACTTTTATGGACAATGTAATTTATGCATTGAATTTTGCTGAATATCTTTTCTATGTGTACAAGTGTATTTGGGAGGGGAGTTGTCAAATTAATCCCCAATGTTATAATTGTATTCTGTTTCTTTTATGTGAAGTGAATTATGTCAAATGAAGTAAATTATGTGAAGTAAATAATGCATTGAATTGTGCTGCATACATTTAATATAATAAAATAAACCCTTCCCAAAAATATATTTAAAAAAAACAATAATATAAAAAATAATGAAACTGTTAAAAATTGAAGAGAAAAAGAGTGGAGAGCTGGGGATCAAAGCAACAATGTAAATGTTGTGATAGAACTGAAGATTGTTAGTGTTAAATGTAATATATGCATTGTGTTATGATGCATACATTTAAATTATGTACATGTTTATGTAAATGTTGTGATAGAACTGAAGATTTTTAGTGTAAAATGTAATATATGCATTGTGTTATGATGCGTACATTTGAATTATGTACATGTTTATGTAAATGTTGTGATAGAACTGAAGAGTTTTAGTGTAAAATGTAATATATGCATTGTGTTATGATGCATACATTTGAATTATGGACATGTTTATGTAAATGTTGTGATAGAACTGAAGATTGTTAGTGTAAAATGTAATGTATGCATTGTATTATGATGCATACATTTGAATTATGTACATGTTTATTTGAAAAAGAAAGTGGAAAAGGTTGAGAGTTGGAGATTAAAACAACAATGTAAATGTTGTAATAGAATTGAAGACTGTTATGTAAAATGTAATGTATGTATTGTATTGTTATGCATACATTTGAATTATGTACAAGTTTATTTCAAAGAGAACGCTGGAAAGGCTGGGGAGTTGAGGATTAAAGCAACAATGCAAATGTTGTAATTGAAATGAAGACTTATGTAAAATGCATGCATTGTATTGTGATGCATACATTTGAATTATGTACATGTTTATTTCAAAGAGAAAGTGGAAAAGGCTGGGGAGTTGGGGATTAAAACAACAATGTAAATGTTGTAATTTAAATGAAGACTGTTTTGTAAAATATAATGTATGCATTGAATTTTGTTGATTATCTTATCTCTGTGTATGTTTATTTCAAAGAAAATTTGGAAAAAAAATTATATAATTAAAATAAAATATTACAATTGTACTCGGGTCTTTGTCATGTGTAATTTATGCATTGACGTGTGTTTCATACATTTAAAATGATAGAATAACCATTAAAAAGAGTTGGTTCTTTTTACATTCAATAAAAATATGCAAAATAACATACAATATAATTTATTAAAAACAGTGTGTTAATACTTCCAAAGGAAAAGAAAGAGGATTAAACCAAGCAGTTAAAACATATGTTGTAATAGAACTGAGGAATGTTAAGTAAAAAGTGATGTATGCATTGAATTGTGAAGCATGCATTTGACTTATATACATATTTATTTCAAAGAACAAGTGGAAAGGGAGTTGGGGATTTAAAAAAATTAAATAATGTAATTGTACTATGGACTTTTATGGAAACTGTAACTTATGCATTGAATTTCGTTAAATATTTTTTCTATGTGTACGAGTTTAGTTGAAAGAGAACTTGGAAAAGGATGGAAGTTGACAAAATAATGCCCAATATTATAACTGTACTTTGTGTCTTTTATGTAAAGTATAATGTGCCTGAGTTGAATTGCGTTGCATACATTTAATATGATAAAATAATTGTACGAACATAGTTTAAAATAAACAGAATTACCTACAATGACATAAAATATAATAATGTAATTGTTACACATTCAAGAAGAAAAGGCTGGGGAATTGGGGATTAAATCAGCAACGTAAATGTTGTAATAGAACTGGTATGTAACACCCAGTGGGGGTGCCTAGGGTTTCGGTATAAATAGTATTCCGACTTTCTTGAAAATTACTGTCGGTGTCTTTCTCCTGTATTTCTTCTCATTCCTACTCTGTTCGATCTACTACATATATCTTCTTCGTTAGCTTTTTTCTTGAAAACTATCCCACAACTGTGTGTGTTTGTGAATGTTGTTGTTGTTAAATTGTGTTGTTTGTTATGTGGATGTGGATGTTATGTGGATCTTTCTTTGTGTTGCCTTTCAACGAATTTATTTTCAAAAATCGACATAAGAGTTCATAATATACATAACACTGACGCAAGTCATTCGCACACAGGCAGAATTACAAAAGCAGACCGACTCTGTCTTTGTGTCTGTCTCTCTGTCTGTCTCCCTCTCTCTTCTCTCTCTCTCTCTCTCTCTCTCTCTCTCTCTCTCTCTCTCTCTCTCAAACAGGGTTGTTTGTTGTCTCCCCTGATTTTTTCCTTGCTAATCATTGATGTGGCTGACAAGGTTAGGCAGGGAGGGAAGCATGGTTTTCAGTTTATACCATGGCTTGCAAGAAATCTTTCTGTTATTATTTGCTGACGACATTTGCTTGATCTATATCACTCCTCGAAAACCGACTGTCCCTGTGCCTGTATCTGTACTGTCTCTGGCTCTCTCTGTGCTCGTCTCTGTCTCTCTATCCTCTCTGTGCCCGTCTCTGTCTGTCTGTCTGTCTGTCTCTCTCTCTTTCTCTCTGTGTCCCTCCTTGTAGCAGATCTTGGAACTGTATGTGTGTGTTCCATTTGCATTCCATGTGCGTCATGGTGTTTGTTTTACGTCATTATATATACTCCCCACTCTGCCAGACCTTGTTACAGATAATGGTGAGGGCATCAATCATCGCTTCTCCTCCTGCTTGTAGCAGTTCCGCGGGTATGTTGTCCACTCCCGCTGACTTCCCTTTCTTCAGCGATTGCACTGCTGCCTCAACTTCTTCCCGGATAATTGGGAGGATTTCTTCTTCTTCTCTGTTCTCGGGGCATGCTAGAAGTAGAACTGATGGGTCTCCATTTGGTGTATGGTTGTAAAGGTCAGAGCAGTACTCTGTCCATCTGTCCAAGACTTCTTGTTTTTCTGTAAGGCATATGCCAGACTTGGTTTGGATCGTGGAGACTTTGGGCTGTTTAACACTTGTCAGACACTTCACAGTCTGGTAGGCCTTCTTGCTGTTGTTCTTGTTCAGACTGTTCTCTATTTCCTGGCATTGATCTTCTATCCAGTTCTCCTTTGCTGTGCGCATGCCTTTTCGGATGTCATTGTTGATTTTTCGGTAGACATCAGCTCCCTGTGAGGTGTTCTTTTTCTTTTTTTTTTTTTTTTTTTTTTTTTTTTATCTCTCTTCGTTTATCACACAGATCCAAAAGTTCCGGTGTGATCCACGGCTTCTTCTTTGGTCGGTGTTTGCCAAGTATCTCAGTTGCGGCATCTGTCACAGCTGAGTTGAAGGTGGTGGTCATGGTGTTGACGTCTACTTCACCAGCTCCCAAAATGAGCAGTGGTGCAAATTTCCCTCCAATTGTGGCCTCAAATAGTTCTGCCACCTCCGGATCTTGCCGTTTGTCCAGGTCGAACTTCAGTCTAGTGCACTTTGCTGTATTTTACTCTCTTCAAGTGGAGCCGGAACTAACGTCGGTTAGTATAGGCATTTTGAAGTGACCTTGACCTTGAAGTGACCTTGACCCTAAACTATGAGAGATATAAAGTCCAATCTTGTTTTCTTTAGAGGTGGTAGATTGATCTTTCATATATGTTCCTTTTTTGAGTTGATCTTGAAGGTCAAGGTCAGTTTAGGCCTTGCAAAAACATAAAAAATAGCTAATCGTACAGTAGAATGTCTCTTATTTAACCCATAATATGCAACAACATTGAGTTATTTGATCATTCATGAGCATGAGATGTCTTGTGAAGGTCAAGATTATCCCAAGGTTAAGGTCACTGAATGTCAAGGTCATCCAAAGGTCAGTCTTTGGGCATAATACAACTTTTGCTGTAAATATTTGATCGTCAATAAGTGTTTTTGGAACAGGAGGTCAAGGTCATCTCAAGGTCAAGAGCATAGAAAGATCAAAGTCGATATTAATTTGCATTTTAATACCACATTCTCTTTAATTCTTTATGGGCATTCATTTTCATGTTAAATATTCCTACCATATCCTATCCCATAACTCGATATTAGGAAAGAAGACAACACAGTTGTCAGGAAACAGACCACAGCACAGCACGTCGGACTCAAAGCTAAGTCTATGACTGTGTGCACAAAAACTGAGAGCTACAGGACCACAGTAGTCCACTTCTCATGAACATTAACCTCCAGTGCCCGAGGATGAACAATTAGCTGCATAGACTATCAGCGATCGAATTATTCACAATTCTCCGGGAAGAAGTTGAGGCAGCAGTGCAAGCGCTAAAGAAAGGGAAGTCAGCGGGAGTGGACAACATACCCGCGGAACTGCTACAAGCAGGAGGAGAAGCGATGATTGATGCCCTCACCATTATCTGTAACAAGATCTGGCAGAGTGGGGAGTGGCCTATACCATGGACCCAGTCGCTTGTCATCACTCTTCCCAAAAAAGGTAACCTTCTGGAGTGTGAAAATTACCGGACCATCAGCCTCATCAGCCATCCCAGCAAGGTCCTCCTGAAAATAATACTCAACAGGTTAAAACCCCAAGCTGAACAAATCATAGCTGAAGAACAAGCAGGATTCAGGGCAGGGCGAAGTACCACTGAGCAGATTTTCAACCTCAGAAAAATCTGTGAGAAATACCTACAGCACCAACAACATCTATATCATGTGTTCATAGACTTCAAGAAGGCGTTTGACCGAGTCTGGCATGCAGCTCTATGGGCAACAATGAAAATGTACAACATCAGCCCTAAAATTATTGAAGTCATCAAAAGCCTGTATGACAAGGCTACCAGTGCAGTCCTCCACAACAGCGCCATCGGGAACTGGTTCAGAACAACAATCGGTGTGCGTCAAGGATGCCTACTCTCTCCAACATCTTCCTAGAGCGCATCATGTCAGATGCTCTTGCAGACCATGAAGGCACAGTCAGCATAGGGGGTAGAGCAATCTCCAATCTTCGTTTTGCAGATGACATTGATGGGGATTGGCTGGAGAGGAACAAGAACTTGAACAGCTGGTACAGAGGCTTGACACCACCTCCAGAGCCTATGGAATGGAAATAAGTGCAGAGAAGACCAAAATGATGACCAACAACACCAATGGCATCAACACGGACATCAGAGTCCAAGGCCAATCCCTCAACACAGTGCATAGCTTCAAATATTTAGGAGCCATTGTATCAGACAATGGGTCCCGACAGGAAGTCCTCTTCAGGATCGCACAAACAACTGCTGCCCTGACAAGGTTGAAGCCCGTTTGGAAAGACAGGACCATCAGTCTACATTCCAAAGTAAGACTGCTGCGCTCCCTTGTCATCTCCATCTTCCTATATGCTTGCGAAGCATGGACCCTCACAGCAGATCTCCAACGAAGAATACAAAGCATGGAGATGAGGTGCTACAGAAGACTTCTGGGCATTTCCTATACCCAACACATCACCAACGACGAAGTCCGACAGACCATCACACAAGCCATTGGACAACACGATGACCTGCTAACAGTGGTGAAGAAACGGAAACTCCGATGGTATGGCCACGTCACCAGATCATCATGCCTTGCAAAGACTATTCTGCAAGGCACAGTGCAAGGAGGTAGAAGAAGAGGGAGACCGAAAAAGAGGTGGGAGGACAACATTCGAGAATGGACTGGTTTGACACTGAGCGAAGCCATCAGGGCTGCTGAGGACAGAGAAAGATGGAGTATGCTGGTTAAACGATCATCTGTGGTGCCCCTACGACCTTCGGGTTACGGGACAGGATAGGATAGGATAGGATAGGTCTGTGAATTGCGTACTGTATAATTTTTTCTTGTTTATATTCATCTGGTACTTAACTGGTTCCTCTTTTTAATTGTGTGTGTGTGTGTGAGTGTGGGTGTGTGTGGGTGTGTGTGTGTGTGTGTGTGTGTGTGTGTGTGTGTGTGTGTGTGTGTGTGTGACGTCTCCCTGTCTCGGTGACAGACATGTGACATGTAAATCTACCTATACACTCCGCATCCATTCACCCCCACCCCTCCCTCACCTCACACCACTTGTTTGCGCAATAAGCGTTGAACGTTTAAAGCCACCCAGTTCGAACGATTTATTTTATTTAATTTCATTTTATTTTAGTGTTTGGCTAAATTGAGTTTAACCCTAACATTTCAATTGTTACCTTTTTTTTCTTTTTTTTTAATGAACAAGAACAACATATACAATGCGCTTTCGTTGGCCATAAGGTGTGACATTTTCGACGTCTGTTCTGCCCATATAAATATGCTAACACTTCATTCATTCGTCTTCTCAGGCTTTGGAAAATCACTCCCTTGAAGAAGAAGAAGAAGAAGAAGAAGAAGAAGAAGAAGAAGAAGAAGAAGAAGAAGAAGAAGAAGAAGAAGAAGAAGAATGATAATAATAATAATAATAATAATAATAATAATAATAATAATAATAATAATAATAATAATAATAATAATAATAATAATAATAATTGATGTAATACGTGCTTTTCCTCCAATCACCAGTCAGCCTCAAAGTGTGGCGAAATATACCAAAATACACACACATGTTTGTCACCCACTCTCTCTCTCTCACACACACACACACACACACACACACACACACACACACACACAACAAACGCACATCTAACGTTCAAACATGAGGTGTAAAGGCATGAAGATCGCTATTAAAAGTCGAAAGAAAATCGAATTTTTCATGTTTGAAATTGTAGATTGACTACACATAATACCATTCTTGAAGAATGACAGTGTGCTATGCCTAGTTCACGTCGATTCTGTTTTTAACACTGCACATTGCCAGCTAGTACTGGACGCAGAATATACAAACTGTCTTGATTTATATATAAATAATTTTTAAACAACTGTTGAAAGAGGTACTTCTTGTTATAATAAAGAGGAAATGACTGCATATACCTAGACTAAAACAATGCTCATTTGGACGACAACAACAACAAAGACAATACAAGACAATGTACATTTTCGACCTAAGCTAGGTAGACTAATTTTTGTGGTCAGTTTTTTTTCCAGAAGAGCAACACTCACTGTGATTGATAAACGGACCAGCCACGCAGAATTGGGGATAATCAGATGTGCGCCCATTTAAAGCGTGTATATATAGACGCTTTAAATGTATGCAGAATAGGTAGTTTGACGTATGGTAGTTGACGACACCAAAGGTCAATTCATCTAGGAACGGAGTAAGACATTGACATTGATGCTGACAAGGAGAACTAAAAAAAAGACTAGAAGTAGAAACGTAAAGGGGAATAAACAGTCATTTCCTCAAAAGGGATAGAAGATAACAGTGTACAAATGTGAGTAGTCTGCAGTCAGTCCACAACAACAGGTAGTAAACACAAAACGTTCCAGACAAACTAAGTTGTGATAAAAACGAACACCAAAACACCTAAACTAGAATATTTCGTGTAAATTGTTACACTTCATCAGCTACACACAAACAAAACGAAAAGAACACGATGGGAAAAATGACGTAAAAGAACCGATGACACATATGATGACGCAAAACAAGTCACACATCTCTCTCTCTCTCTCTCTCTCTCTCTCTCTCTCTCTCTCTCTCTCTCTCTCTCTCTCTCTCTCTCTCTCTCTCTCTCTCTCTCTCTCTCTCTCTCTCTCTCTCTCTCTCTCTCTCTCTCCACATACAGTAACATTACTATCATCAGGAGTGAAGTTAACACCACAAACATCTAAACAGACAAACTAAGTTCAGAGATTTTGTCTGTTGGTTCGTTTGTTTGTTTGTTTGCTTGCTTGCTTGTTGCTGTTGTCTAAAGTCTGGAAAAGACGTTAAATTATTATGTATTGAATGTCGATGGACTTTGAAGTGACAGACTTCCACGCTAGTATCCACCACACTTCCTTTAGGACGCAAGCCCCAGGCGCACACCAACAAACCGCAGCGGACCGTGACTAGCAAGCCCCAAAAGCGGTGCTTTGGACCAGCTCATGGAAACAATTCGGTGCCTGGTGTCTGACGTGATGCTCAATGACGGTACTAGCGAAGCCCCAGGGACGAGACCGTCCATCATAGCAGTAATCCGGCATCCAATGACTCTGGAAGCTGCTTACATGCCCATTGGAGAGCTTTTACCTTAATTATGAGGGATCAATAAACTCTTCTATATTCACACTGTAATTTAAGGTAAACGTTTGAGGGAAAAACAACCTCACACTCACTTTTAATAATTATAACGAGGTTCACCCTTAAAGGAAAGAATAATAGAAAGACCGACAGAACGGAAAATGTGTTATTTAGCAGTACTTTAACGTATAGCCTACAATATTTGCAGTACCGTCAGAACAAACGTGCGAAGCATACGGTTAACTGCGCTGGTCAGCCAAAGTACTTAAATACTAGCTGATAGAGAGGTTAGCGTTGTATCCAATGTTAACGGTTCCGCGCCCGATTGCGCGCGCTTGAGTGCGCGTGTGTGTGTGTGTGTATGTGTATGTGTACTGTGTGTATGCGCGCGTGCGTGCCTGCGTGTGTGTTTTACTATGTGTAGAAGGGCGCGCGCGTGTATGCGCGTGTGTGTGGGGGGGGGGGGAGGGAGGGTATGTTTCAAACGCAGTGAGCTCGCGTGCATAAACAGACAAGATACTGCGCTATACAAATATCCAATTTTATTATGCTGCTGCTGCTGCTGCTGCTGCTGCTGCTGCTGATGATGATGATGATGATGATGATGATGATGATGATGATGATGATGATGATGATGATGATGATTGTGATGATACTGAAGGCGGCAGCTCTATGGGCAAGAAGAAAAAGAAGAACAAAAAGAATGAACATTAAGGTTTAACGTCTACACCCTCCATTGGCGATATGGCAGAAGGGGAATAACCATCCCAAGAAAAAGTGGGTATGGACCAAAATCAAAACTGAACCGTCACAGCAATCATACTGCTAAAGATGGACAGTTTTTAAAGAAAAATGGCCACTTTTATCTCGCCCACCACGGGATTCGAACCTGGGTCATCGCTGAGCCTCGCGAACACAAAGAAGAAGAAGAAGAAGAAGAAGAAGAAGAAGAAGAAGAAGAAGAAGAAGAACAAGAAGAACAAGAAGAACAAGAAGAAGAGGGCTCTCTTTTATTCAGGTCGAACATAAAATCGGTGTCATTCATAGGTGCGTACTGCCCCTTGGGGTCATGAGCAATCTTGCCACTGTAGATTGTTCTAACCTATAAAGGGAAAAGTGAAAGCCCCAGTTAAAAACCTGTCTTGCCTTTGTAGGCATGACTGATTCACTGCGGCAACAGTACCCCCGTTGGAGTGCCGGGGGTTTCAGTATAAATAGTATCCCCACTTTCTGGAAATTTAGTGCTTTAAATTCCCACTGTCGCTGTCTTCCTCATTTGCTCTTTCCCATTCCTGCTCTGTCCTATCACTCTGCTATACTATCTTCTTCTTCGCTAGATCAATGACCTACCTTTTTTCTTGAAAACTCTTCCTGGACAAGACTCCTTGTTTGTGTATGAGGTCTGTTGGATCAGCTTGGGAGTGTTGGACGCTTTCTGCCGGGTGGTCACTAGGGCTTCCTATGATGTTATTATTTAGCACTATAGGCATTTTATATGTATGTGTTTTGTTGATGATTTATAATGATGTTTGTATTCTATTTTGTTTTTGTAACCGGGGGTTCGAGTAGTTGGGGTAAAGCCTCAGCCGTCCCCTGCGTGGGATGTCTTTATTGTAAAGTGACTGGCCGGTGGAGGGGATTCAATTTTCCCACTAGGGTTGTTTCGGCAGATCTTTTATGCGGATTGGGGGTTGTCCGGTCCTGATTTGGCTCGGAAGAGTCCGCTGGACCTAAAGCAACAATCAATCAATCAATCAATAGGTGCGTACACAAGACAACTGTGGTTTTGGAAAGTAGGGAAAGGCTAGTAATATTTAAAAACACGAAGAGTGGGCCGTAACTGACATGATAATGCTGCTTGTGTTGACAGTGAGACGATTTACAAACCTACCCACAAAATGCTAATGTCACTTGTAATACGCATTTTCTCATCGACCGTTGCCATTTCCATAAAGCCAAAAAAAATAATAATAATTAAAAAAAATAATAATAAAGGTTAGCGTTTCCGAACAACTGGATGATCTTCCAGAGGTCAAATTCCAAGGCAGTTTGATGCTGTTAAGTTTGTCGGGAACCCTTCATTGGAAACACTGGGTAAGTTCCTTTCTACAATAATAATAACAACAACAACAACAACAACAACAACAACAACAATAATAATAATAATAATAATAATAATAATAATAATAATAATAATAATAATAATAATAATAATAATAATAATAATAATAATAATGGGTGCTTATGAGTTATTCCTAAGTTAGACACAAAACGCGGCGATCTGTTAACCAACATACACCAAAGGAAAGACGAGAAGAAACAAGACAAACCTTTCTTCAAGACCACGACCATCACCACAGTGAAACTATACAACAAGATACCGTACTTACTGAGGTAGCAACAGTAACAGACAGCAACTGTCAGCAACACAAAAACAGCACAGAATGGAATTTAAAACTGTTTCCGATGGGGGGGGTGTGGGGGGTGGGGAGGTATGTGTGTGTGTGTGTGTGTGTGTGTGTGTGTGTGTATAGGTGTGTGTGTGTGTGTGTCTTTGTCTTTTGTATCTTTTGCCGACAAATTCATAGTTACACACCCACGTTCCGGAGACGTGTGTATTTCTGCCGACGTCGGCACAATTAAAGAGGCATTTCTAGCGACTCAGGGGAGTGAACTTCACCCTAGCATGTTAAAAAAACACGTGGTTACAAAATGTCGGCATAAGGCTATACACAGCCTTCCGTGTGTATAATCTTGAACACCGCGTGTGTTTCCCGAAAAATTTTGTGGTCTCCACTTTATCGGAATGTGACTACGTTCGCGTCCTTGCGTCACTTCACTTCCGCCCCTCTCTCTCCGCCGGCGCGCGCCGTGGAACAGCTGAGAAAAGAAAGAGATTTCTCTTATAAAGAAAGAGATTTCTCTTATATAGCGCACTTACAAGCTCAGAGAGCTTCTCAAGGAGATGGCCCATAATATCCAGCAATCACAAAATTGTTTGCTGAAGTCAGGATTCGAGCCTATGTCGCCCAATATACTGAAGAATCCATGCTACTGATCTATTCCTGCCGCCATCCTTGGTCGCACGAGATTTTACGTAAGCATTATGAATAATTTTATAATTTTACATGACTTCACACATGTTTTATTGATTACTGACTGTTAATTGTACATGTAGTTAGTATGTGCTGCAAAATGTAAGGAGACTGGTAATTTTCTCT
This sequence comes from Oncomelania hupensis, assembly GCA_036898135.1. Taxonomy (NCBI): domain Eukaryota; kingdom Metazoa; phylum Mollusca; class Gastropoda; order Littorinimorpha; family Pomatiopsidae; genus Oncomelania; species Oncomelania hupensis. The sequence continues at coordinate 35,316,012 of CM072527.1, read as the reverse complement.
GCAGAGGGAATAAATTGCAAATGAAATTAGTTTGGTTTTCCTTTTCTTGTAGATCGAGTTCGTGACTACGTTGCGAAACTGCTCTGCCTATCGACATGGCGACTGCACTGATTGTGTTTGATTTCCTGAAGAAATAGTAAGCATCTTTTTCTTTATCATATCAATTGATTTCATTGTATAAGTATGAATATGAGAAGTTTATTAGAATAAGAAGTGTCCAGGACTGTGATTAACTTGGACTTTCGTCTAAAGTTTCAAAATCTTGCCTCTCAAAATAATGTTAAAAAAATTATATGTTGGTTATTTTTGCTTCTTTTTCATTTCTTTTGTTTAAAATTCATATTTTGCATACAATATAATATCATACAATATCAAACCACTCATCCTGAATGGCTGGAATCCTGGAAATAAACAAACAAATTTCGAATTCTTTTAGTGGATCTGTCTGTGTCCTATCCTATCCTATCCTATCCCATAACCTGAAGGTCGTAGGGGCACCACAGATGATCGTTTAACCAGCATACTCCATCTTTCTCTGTCCTCAGCAGCCCTCATGGCTTCGCTCAGTGTCAAACCAGTCCATTCTCGAATGTTGTCTTCCCACCTCTTTTTCGGTCTCCCCCTTCTTCTACCTCCTTGCACTGTGCCTTGCAGAATGGTCTTTGCAAGGCCTGATGATCTGGTGACGTGGCCATACCATCGGAATTTCCGTTTCTTCACCACTGTGAGCAGGTCATCGTGTTGTCCAATGGCTTGTGTGATGGTCTGTCGGACTTCGTCGTTGGTGATGTGTTGGGTATAGGAAATGCCCAGAAGTCTTCTGTAGCACCTTATCTCCATGCTTTGTATTCTTCGTTGGAGATCTGCTGTGAGGGTCCATGCTTCGCAAGCATATAGGAAGATGGAGATGACCAGAGAGCGCAGCAGTCTTACTTTGGAATGTAGACTGATGGTTCTGTCTTTCCAAATGGGCTTCAACCTTGTCAGGGCACCAGTTGTTTGTGCGATCCTGAAGAGGACTTCCTGTCGAGACCCATTGTCTGACACAATGGCTCCTAAATATTTGAAGCTGTGCACTGTGTTGAGGGATTGGCCTTGTACTTTGATGTCCGTGTTGATGCCATTGGTGTTGTTGGTCATCATTTTGGTCTTCTCTGCACTTATTTCCATTCCATAAGCTCTGGAGGTGGTGTCAAGCCTCTGTACAAGCTGTTCAAGTTCTTGTTCCTCTCCAGCCAATCCATCAATATCATCCGCAAAACGAAGATTGGAGATTGCTCTGCCCCCTATGCTGACTGTGCCATCGTGATCTGCAAGAGCATCTGACATGATGCGCTCTAGGAAGATGTTGAAGAGTGTTGGAGAGAGTAGGCATCCTTGACGCACACCGATTGTTGTTCTGAACCAGTTCCCGATGACGCTGTTATGGAGGACTGCACTGGTAGCCTTGTCATACAGGCTTTTGATGACTTCTTCTGTCTGTGTACTTTTTAAAAAATCTGATTATTCTCTGTTGAAAAACGTTCTGTTTATTGAACATATCTAGCTGTCATGTAAGCAAGCATCAATACCTCATGAGGGACCAACATGCCTTCTGGACCCTAAGCATCCAGCTTTTGGATTGTCACAGATTTTAACCCGGCTTTTCTTGACAATGTGATGGAGGACATTCTATCCTATCCCATAACTCGGAGGTCGTAGGGGCACCACAAATGATCGTTTAACCAACGCACTCCATCTTTCTCTGTCCTCAGCAAAGCTCATGGCCTCGCTCAGTGTCAAACCAGTCCATTCTCGAATGTTGTCCTCCCATCTCTTTTTCGGTCTGCCTCTTCTTCTGCCTCCTTGCACCGTGCCTTGCAGGATGGTCTTTGCAAGGCCTGATGATAGGTTGACGTGGCCATACCATTGGAGTTTCCGTTTCTTCACCACTGTGAGCATGTCATCATGTTGTCCAATGGCTTGTGTGATGGTCTGTCGGACTTCATAGTTGGGGATGTGCTGGGTATAGGAAATGCCCAGAAGTCTTCTGTAGCACCTCATCTCCATGCCTTGTATTCTTCGTTGTAGATCTGCTGTGAGGGTCCATGTTTCACAAGCATATAGGAAGATGGAGATAACAAGGGAGCGCAGCAGACTTACCTTGGAATGTAGGCTGATGTTCCTGTCTTTCCAAATGGGCTTCAACCTTGTCAGGGCAGCAGTTGTTTGTGCGATCCTGGAGAGGACTTCCTGTCGGGACCCATCGTCTGATACAATGGCTCCTAAATATTTGAAGCTATGCACTGTGTTGATGGATTGCCAAGGATCTCAGTGGCGGCATCTGTCACTGCTGAGTTGAAGGTGGTGGTCATAATGTTGACACAGTCTGTGAAATTGATTACCTACAAATTTTATCACGTTTTATGGTGGGCTGTTGTATGGTGGACAGCTCCTTCACCACTACCCTCACGACAACCATCTGCTTATGTAATGCACGCTCTCCACGCTGCTGCTGTAGCTATCTCCACTCCCTGTCAACTTCAGAGGCTATCTCGGCCAACTTTGCATGCGCCTAAGGCGCCCCTCGGCACCTGCACACGTGAAGACCCACTTAAGGGAAGAACTGGAACTTGTGACAGGAGGCCTTTTGCGCTACACGGAAAGCCTTTGCCCGCTATAAAGGTCTAAATACTCCGGATATCTATGCCAGTATGAAGGCTGCCAAGCTCTTTGCCAAGCGCACCGTCACGGCAGCTAAGCGGGATCACTGGCTGAAATCCCAGGTCGCCTAGGATTGTGCTCAGTTGTCTGGGCGTCAGACTACGCGCCCAAATGTTGCAGGTGGGCGCCTCGCGCAGCTCCAGTTAGATCCTATATCGACCAGCGCCTTGAGTCGCCTTGTGGTGAGATATGTGCGCGTTGCAAGTCATCGTATTATTATTATTATTATTATTATTATTATTATTATTATTATTATTATTATTATTATTATTATTATTAAATTTCTAGACGGCGATCAAAATGTCGACCATCTAATATCCGTCGTCTGCGGGGAACCTATAGAGCCATGGTGTTCGATCTGTCAGATGGGGTCTTTTCCTTCTCCGCCGCAAATTCTCAGGCAGAGGCTTTTAAAAAAATTGTTTCTATAGACGATGGGAGTTGGCTTTCTCCCGTGGAGCTCTCGAGGAGGCGCTCGGCTGAGGCAGTCTTACCCCCTGACTTAGTGCCCGTAGGCTCATTCCGTCCCTTCATTATGTTCAAGAAGCTCGGCGCCCTCCAGGCTTGACCGGTAAATAAGAGTGTTGGTCCAGATGGGGTCCACTATTTAATGGTCAAACGTGCTCCACTTTCTTTTGAAAGTATTCTTTTAAATTATTTTAATAAATGTTTTGGCCGGCGTCAAGCCATTGTTGTACCCATTTTAAAACAAAACAAACATTGGAAATTCTTCGACAATTATCGCCTAGTTGCATTAACAACTCACACCTGTAAACTCTTGCTTGCATTTTTTATAGTTTCACAAAACACATATTTCAAAACACAAAGTTTAAAAAAAGGGAGGGGGGGGGGGGGGGGCTGCCACTACCTACTGTTAATTTCCAACTGGCTCTTTTTGTATTTTCCTAAGTGATAGGAAAAAAAATCCTTGAGACCCGATCACTGAAACCGTTAATGTGAATCTGTTTATTTATATATATATATATATATATATATATATATATATATATATATATATATATATATATATATATATATATATATATATATATATATATATTTAAATTTAATGCTTAATTGTCCCTTTTTATCGGGAAATTCTGGGCCGCCTCCCCTGTGGAAGGCGTAGTCGCAGCCTGTGGCGCGCCCAAACCCAACCTACCTAACATTAGTTGTGATTTTTGAAATTTAGAAATTCTTTAAATTTTTTGAAATTTTTTGAAAATTTGCTGGGGGAGCAAACCGGAGTACCCGGAGAAAACCACCGAGACGTTGCCCGAGTCGAAAGTAAATAATATTCGGAGAAACATAACACCCCGATGCAGGATCGAACCCACACCTGTCAGGCGCGATTGGTTTCTGGCCTGTGGACAAGGCAAGTTAGTCCCGCCTTAGCCCACTTGGCCACAACGCTCGCCATCTCTGAGATAGGCAATTCTGTTGTGTGGCTGCAGCAATGTTTGTTTGTTCTTTGTCCAGGAACCGCCATTTGTGCTGTTGGTGGTGACAGTGATTCAGATGAGCAACCATATTTGTCGTCATCTGCATTCCATGGCCTTCCAAAAGTAAGTGACTCTGGCTCTGTAAGGGTTAACCCTCTGTGGCCGGTTGTTGTTGTTGTTGTTGGGTAGATTAGTGTCCCCGGACACCTTAGCGTATAGGGGACGTGAAAACGAAGTTTCGATGATATAAGAAGTCTCTCAATGTAGAAAAGTCTTGTTGCAATAAGAAGATGAGGTGGAGCGCCGAGGCAGCTACAACAGTCGAAATACAAATGTCTGAATGAAGAGCGCATGGATGCGCGGTAAGCAGATAAGAGCGCCGAATAGGTCGCAGGGCCAATCCTGAAGTGCCGCCGTGTTTCCAACGAATGTCGCAAAAGATATAAAGCAAGGCCGAGGAGAGTAGGTAGGCAGGCGCTGGAGCCACTGGCGGTATAAAACCTGCTGTCCGGAGCTTGCCAATCTCCACAGGGAATCCTGCGCCGCCCAATCGTAGTGAAAGAAGAAGACGGTGGGCTTCCGTAGGCAAGGCGAGCGGAGGCAAAGCGAAGCAGGCCTTCAACGCAACACCACCGTCGCCGAGACCGCCGTAGCCCAAACAAGGTGAAAATGAAAGTTGGAGGTTGTAGTAGCTAGCGCATCGGAATCTCCCACAGTCGGAGGCAACCGCCTCGACGACCGGAGACGCACCGCCGGACAGGTCCCCGTACAAGTCGACAGCGCATCCCCATCATCAAGGCACGATGGACCGCTGCGGGACAGAGCGCCGCTGTGAGCAGGTGTGGGCTGATGTGTGCCTGTAGACCGCCGCAGTGGAAAGTGCTGGTCGGCAACCGCCGCAGTAGAAAATGCAGGTTGGCCAGGCTGGCTGAACAGTAACCGCCGCAGTAGAAAATGCAGGTTGGCGATGGTAAAGTGCCCAACACCTCAGCGAATGGACAGCGCTGGAGCTCAAGAAGTTGACAGACACTGAGTACAAGTCCGCCGGCCGATAAAATCAAGGCTGACGGACCGACCCAGGCTTGCCTGTCGCTGTTCAGCAAGTCTGTGGCCGGGAGCTGCGATGACCTGATCACTCTGATGGCCCGAGGTTTCACGTTACGTCGTCGTCACGACTGGTCACGTTTAAAGACTTAATGGTTTACTTTATTTTGTTGACTTATTGAGTCCTTTACCTTGAAATGTGCATAGTCATTATTGATTGGAGGGTGACCCTACCTATACCCTGTAAAGTTTCACCCTGTATATCATTTTAGGAACAAAATATTATTTTTTCTGTGTGCAGGAACTGCAGTTTGTGCTGTTGGGGGTGACAGTGTTTCTGATGAGCAACCGTGTTCGTCATCTTCTGCATTCCACGTCATTCAAACTTAGGTTTCCAGATTTAACAATTTATTTGGAAGTTTTTATCAAACGCTTTTGTTAATGCCATGAGGTTTTACTGTGCGAGACGTGTTTTCTTCCAAAGGACAAGATGTTTAGTTTGATTTTTTTCTATTCAAGTAACTTTTTTCCAGTACAACAGTTTTCTCTTTTACGCATGGTCATTTAGTTATACGTGTTAGATTTTGTACAGTGCATAGTTCACACTAGGGATTGTGTGGCGGTTGCAGCCGGTAAGCAACACTTGTTGACGTCACGGCGCAGGAAAGGCCTTTTTGACAAAAGGCAAGTTTCTGTCAAATTCATGCAGTGTAAGCATTGCAGACTAGTAGTGTTGACGTCTACAGTCTCTGGCGCATACACATTTTTTCAATGTACATGTTTGTTTAGTTGTGGTAGCTGATTGTTTGTGTGGGTAAGCATTGGCCGAAAGTATCACCCTACCGTTACACCCCGTGTTTGTATGTAGATTATAGTCACACGACACTTTCGCATATAGGTGACTACTGAATCGATTTATACTGACACCAGCGGGCCAGTTGTTGGTAAAGGGGAAAATAATATGATCACACGTTGACCAATCCGGGATTCGAACCAGCGACCTTTCGGTTACTAGCAGATTACACCCCGCGGTTTCTGTATGTTGTTCTACCGTCTCAACAATAATCGGCTACCAAACAGCTATACAAACTTTCTTGAAATGACAAATGAATATATTGCAAAAATACGTGTGCGCCAGAACACTACAAGTCTGCAGTGCTTGTAAGTGTTGACAGTGCATGAAGTTAAAAGAAACTTGACTCCGCCGTGACGTCAACCTGTGTCGCATACCGGCAGCAACCGTGGGGAGAGGAGGGGAAGGGGGAGTCTGGGGTTTCAGTATAAATAGTATCCCACACTTTCTGGAAATTTACTGCTTTAAATTCTCACTGTCGCTGTCGTTCTCCTTTATTCTTTCTCATTCCTACTCTGTTCTACCAATCTACTATACTATCTTCTTCGCTAGACCAAGGGGTTCGATAAATTAGAGTATAGCATCAGCGTCCCCTGCGTGGGAGGCCTTTATTATAAAGTGACCGGCTGGTAGAGTGCCTTCAGTGTCACTAGGGTTGTTTCGGCAGACCTTTTATACGGATCAGGAGTCCTCTTTCAACCAAGTTGTGGTCCTGATTCGGCTCTTTGCAGTCCGCTTGACGCTGTAAGCAAGGAATAAACAAACAAACAAACAAACAAACAAACAAACAAACCGTCACACAATCCCTTGTGTGCAGATTAGCACGAGCTTTTATTGTCGCATACTCCCACGTGGGGGTAAGGGGGGTTTCAGTATAAATAGTATCCCCAATTCAGAATCAGAATCTTTATTGTCCCCATGAAAACACAAGCAAATTTAGTGCTTTAAATTCCCACTGTCGCTGTCTTTCGCCTTTGTTCTTTCTCATTCCTACTCTGTACTATCAACCTACTATACTATCTTCTTCTTCGCTAGACCAGTCACCTAGTGACCTACCTTTTTCCTTGAAAACTCTTCTGGGACAAAACTCATCATTTGTGAATGATGTCTGTTGGATCAGCTTAGGAATATTAGACGCTTTCTGCCCGGTGGTCACTGGGGCTTCCTATGATGTTATTATTTGGCAATGTAGGCAAGTTATATTTATATGTTTTGTTGATATTTTATAATGATGTTTGTATTCTATTTTGTTTTTGTAAACGGGGGTTCGATATATTAGAGTAAGCCTCATCGTCCCCTGCGTGGGATGTCTTTATTGTAAAGTGATTGGCTGGTAGAGTGCATTCAGTGTTACCACTAGGGTTGTTTCGGCAGATCTTTTTTCGGATCAGGGATGAGTCCTCTTTCAGCGAAGTTGTGGTCTTGATTTTGTGGTCCTGATTCGGCTCTTTGCATTCCGCTGAACGCTGTAAGCAATAGATAACTAACTAAGCTTGGAAATATTGGACGCTTTCTGCCAGGTGGTCACTGGGGCTTCCTATGATGTTATTATTTGGCAATATATATATATTTCTTTTTTAATCGTTCTTATATAGCGCTTTTCCAGCTCAAGAACTGCTCAAGGCACTGGCCGATACAGGATCTAACTCAAACCGCCCGAGACGCCCACCAGCAGCCTTTGGGCGCATGGTCTGACGCCCGGACAACTGAGCACAATCCTGGGCAGCCAGGGATGGGGGAGAAGGATCTAGGTGCATGCTGGGTGTGTTCTTGTCACCGGCACTCACCCGTCTAGGACATGAGCGTCAGGATCTTTAAAGTCCGTTATGATGGAATGTATGCGACACAGACTAGACCTCGGTTTATACTCTCATCCGAAGGAGTATATATATATGTGTTTTGTTGATATTTTATAATGTTTATATTCTATTTTGTTTTATGTAAACGGGGGTCCGATAAATTAGAATATAGCCTCGGCGTCCCCTGCGTGGAATGTCTTTATTGTAAAGTGACCGGCTGGTGGAATGCCATCAGTGTTACCACTAGGGTTGTTTTGGCAGATCTTTTATGCGGATCAGGGTCGAGTCCTTTTTCCTGCAAAGTTGTGGTCTTGATTTTGTTGTCCTGATTCGGCTCTTTGCAGTCCGCAGGGCTGGCGTGCATGAACGAACTTAAAAGCCGACTTAGACTTAAGTAGCATGTTTAAGTGAAGCGTTAAATCTAAGTCGGCTTTTAAGTTCGTTCATGCACGCCAACCCAGGAATAACTAGCTAATAACTAACTAACTAACTTTTATTGTCGCATTTAGTAAAACGTTGTTAATCTTTGAGAATTTCTTACTATTATGCCATTTCCATTTTGTTTATGTTGGTTGTTGTCAATTTTGATATTCCAAACTAGGCATCAGTTGTGCATATGTACTCATGACATTGCATCATTACCTGTATATACATGTAAATGTGATCTAACACGTCAATTTGATCATTGCGGATGTTGCAGGATTTTCGACTAAATCTGGTCTGTGAGATAAAATGAATGCTTTTTACTTTTCAGTGCTTTGTGTCATGCTGCTGGAAAAGATCTTCTGTATTTGAATTTGAAATGTGTCCGTGTTTTTTTCACAGACTAGATTCAGTTGGAAATCCTGAAACATCCACAGTGATCAAAATGTGTTAGATGACAAATAATAAGTTTAAAATTAATAAAGAAACCTTAGTTTTCAGATTCAACAATGAGTTAATGATGTTCAATCTGACCTTTAAAAAACTTGTAGATTGGTCACAGGATGAAGATTTTGTTATGTATGTTACTTTTTTCCCAGTTACAATAGTTTTGTTCTTGTTTTCATTTGATCATTAGTTGGATGCTTTAGATTGTGTACAGTGCACAGTTTAGCACAAACATTTATTGGCACTGTGGATTCCTTAGAATTTTGTTTTGGATTAAAATTCATCTTTGTGTTACAACATTGTTTTTGTTGTTCTTTATAATTTTAAATCACAGCCATTTGAGGTCTGACCAGAATAGCAGATCGCTTCTCTCGCTCACTTTTACTCTTCAAACTCTTTAGTTTGCTTGCACTACACAGTGTATATAAGCAATCCAATGTGTACTGTACATAATGTGGCATTCAGACATAAACATTGAAACCACAGGTGATGCACCAACGCACAACAAAATCAATGTTAATAATAATAATAATAATAATAATAATAATAATAATAATAATAATAATAATAATAATAATAATAATAATAATAACAATCATAATAATAATAATAATACTAAATAATAATAATAATAATAATAATAATAATAATAATAATAATAATAATCAGCTATTAACCTAATAATAATACATAAACTCTTCACTTGGCAACACCTTACATGTTTGCAATGCTGGCTTCTGTTCTGCTTGAATGTAGAAAATGGTTGGATGGTCAACAAAAATTTAACACATGTGGTCACCACAATTAGTTGTGTGTAAAGTCGGGACAACTTGGGCGGGAACGTGAATGTCAGCAGAAATTTAACACATGTGGTCACCACAATTAGTGGTGTGTAAAGTCTGGACAAATTTGGCGGGAACGCGAATGTCAGCAGAAATTTAACACATGTGGTCACCACAATTAGTTTTGTGTAAAGTCGGGACAATTTGGGCGGGAACGCGAATGTCGGCAGAAATTTAACACATGTGGTCACCACAATTAGTTGTGTGTAAAGTCGGGACAATTTGGGCGGGAAAGTGAATGTCGGCAGAAATTTCGATGTCATGTATTTGTATGTAAAAAGTTTGTGTGTGGTCACCGGAACGTTTATACACGTGTGGTCCCCAGAGAGCATGTAAAGTCTAGTTTTGCTTTTTTTGAGCTATCGAATATTCCACCACAAAATAAGCTTCAGCAAAGGAAAAGAAGTAAAACTGTAGTTTTCTGTACCTCTAACTTCAAAAATGAAGGAGTCGGCACAACGGTGGAAAAAACTACGCGTCAGCAGATCAACCAAAAGACAAAGATGTGTGTGTGTGTGTGTGTGTGTGTGTGTGTGTGTGTGTGTGTGTGGTTGTTGTTGTTGTTTTTTACTGCGTCCCTGTCGTGGTGAACCAGGACTGGTCACACCTGGTTTGTTAACTGCACCACTGAGAGACTTTTTTTCTTCTGACATGTACATTATTTTTATGTGTGTTGGGTATGTTATTGTAGCCAGCACTGACCCGACAGTGACACAGACATCAGCGTCGGGATCTTTTAAGTCCAAGCTTGATTTTATGCATGCGTATTCAGACTGGGCCTCGGTTTATACTCTGATCCGAAAGATGGCAATCAGAAAACTTCATACAATTATTGGTTTCCACCTAGGATTCAAACACCGGACCTCTCGCATTGATAGCTGTAGCTGGCGAGTTTCCACTGCGCCACTGACCATCCTGTCTCTCTCTCTCTCTCTCTCTCTCTCTCTCTCTCTCTCTCTCTCTCTCTCTCTTCTATAGGGCTCGAATTAGCCAAAACGCAAAGGGGGGGGGAAGGGTGGAGGGGGAAGGGGTGCGGATCGAGCTAATATATATATGGGATATGGGATACTCTCGGCCAAAAGCAGAGGGAGGGATAGAGTCATTCCTGCCAAAGCAGAGGTTCATCAAAATCCTCCCCATTCCCCCCGGTAATTCGAGCTTTGTATCTCTCTCTCTCTCTCTTTCTCTCTCTCTCTCTCTCTCTCTCTCTCTCTCTCTCTCTCTCTCTCGATTTTGTGTATAGTGTCATTTTGGACTATTTTATTAACCAGCATATTTTGGAATGCCGAGCATCCTCTGTGTTCTTCGTTGTTTTTAATTAGTTAATTATTATGAAGTGATAAACACCACTTGAGTGAACAAATACTACTACTACTACTACTACTACTACTACTACTACTACTACTACTAATAATAATAATAATAATAATGCTACGTTGAAACGCGCACGATAGTACCTGTGAGACACGCACTATAGATCCAATCGTTTTATTTTTGTAAAGCATTCAATAACAGAGTGTATTTACCTTTGATTTCATTTTACGTTGTTGTTAGAAGAAGCTTATAACGTTGGTAATTTTCGTTGGTCTATATTATTTTTCTAGTTAGTTGTTTACTGTATATTGGATAAATCTAGTGGTTGGTTAAATAAGATTATATGAGAAGACAGTGATAGAAGTTTGTTTTGATTGGTTGTGGATCGAAGTGGAGATAAATCTAGTGAGAGACTATATATGTGACCTCCATCAAAAGGTTATTGTAGAAGACAGTGATATGACGATTGTTTGTTTGATTGGTTGTGGTTTTGACGATTGTTGTTGCTGTTCGTGAGTGAATAGAGAATATTATAGTTTAGATCTGAGAGTTAAAAGTTAGAGAGATAAAAGCTTGAAATTGAGCGATTGTATATGTTGTGATACGCTGATATATAAAGTTGAACTTCATACGACTTTTGTTGAGAGTGAAAAGGTTGCGTGGATAAAGAATCTGAGTTACTTATCAGGATTTCAGCACTACAATAATAATAAAAAACAAAACGGTGTGTGTAATAATAATGAATGTTACACTCTAAATCTATTTAATTATGGGATATAAATATTTATAATTTATAAATTTATTTGTTCGTTTCTAATAAAAAAAAGGTAAAGGTAGTCCCATAGCCTTGTGGCCGTAGGGGAGCGTGATGTTGGAGATCACACTTATCTTGGGCCAGCGTAATGAGGGTGATGCCCAACTCTCTCCCTCGCTGCTTTACCTTCCCCACCCTCAAGAGAGTAGGTACTCAATCACAGTTGAGTCAACTGGGGGCGTTGTTGTTTGTCGCTTCACACCTTAGCGGTCACCCATCCAAGTGCTAACCGCACCGGACGGTGCTTCACTTTCGACACAGTAGCGAGTGCTCCAACCACTGCACTATCCGACACCCCATGGTTCTAATAGGTCTATGTAATAATGTCAGACAAGGTATATAAATGTCATCTATTTTATTACGGAAGTGACACTCTGTATATATTACCTGACTTCTATTGCAGTTAACACACTTTATAACTCTCCAAACTCTTAGATCTGAGTAAAAATATCAGACAGGGATACAACTGTTATGAATAAGTAACACAATATGTGAAGAGTGAACATTAAATCTATTTTAATTATTTCATTTTAATTAATTTACATTTAATTCTTTACAATGTATTTATTTAGATTATCAATTTATTAAATGAATTACTTGTCTTTAATTTATATGAAATGTCTCAAAGACAAATTTTGCAGATCGTCCTTGTTTTTATTCTTTCAAGATGACCAAAACTTAAAAAAAAAAGTAACTATGAAAGACACAGAGGGAGAGAAAGAGAAGTGCATGTGCGGGAATTGGAGGGAAAAAGTGAACAGAACTCGTTTCTTTTTTCATTTTATGAATTGCAGACCTTCATTGAATGACACTAGCTTAAACCAAGCATGTTAGTCAATATTTAAAAAAAAATTAAACAGAATACAAATAGTTTCAACACATTTAACTAAAGTCTCTGGCGTAGCTCAATTTAAGTCATATATATACACTGTCGCTGTCTTTCTCCTTTGTTCTTTCTCATTCCTAATCTGTTATATCAATCTACTTTACTATCTTCTTCTTCGATAGACCAGTCACCTACCTTTTTTCTTGAAAACTCTTCCGGGACAAACACTCCTCATTTGTGTCCACCGTAGGGGTGCCGGAGGTTTCAGTATAAATAGTATCAAAATTTTCTGGAAATTTAGTGCTTTAAATTCCCACTGTTGCTGTCTTTCTCCTTTGTTCTTTCTCATTCCTACTGTTTTATCAATCTATATACTATCTTCTTCTTTGCTAGACCAGTCACCTACCTTTTTTCTTGAAAACTCTTCCAGGACAAAACTATTTAGCAATGTAGGCATTTTATATGTATGTGTTTTGTTGATATTTTATATGTAGCGGAAAGGGATGCGACTGGTTGAGGCTTGGGAGAGAAATTGTCTACCTTGACTTTCTTGGTTAGACTAGCCTTGGTTGGCTCCTGCTTTGCAGAATCCTTTGGGTATGCCATTGGGTTAAGCAGGACAAGGCGACACGACATTTGTTCTCCCCGGCTGACCATTCGCCTGCTGCTTTTGGTGGCGAGCGGGACCACATTGTCGGCAGGCATTTTATGCAGGTCGGTGGCAGCGACCTTGCAGTAGAGTGCGTGGCACTAGTAGCCAGCAACCCGGTACTCCTTGCAGGGCAAATATTTTATGTCCCTCTTTTGAGGGATAAAATGAAAATAACAGCTCGGGTGGACCATGGTCGTGGCCGAGAGAAGGGAGTCAAATACTCCGCTCGGCTACATATAATAATGTTTGTATTCTATTTTGTTTTTTGTAAACGGGGATTAGATACATTAGAGTATAGCCTCAGCGTCCCCTGCGTGGGATGTCTTTATTGTAAAGTGACCGGCAGGTGGATTGTCTTCAATGTTAGCAGTAGGGTTGTTTCAGCAGTTCTTTTATGCGGCTCAGGGGTGAGTCCTCTTTCAGCGAAGATGTGGTCTTGATTTTGTGGTCCTGATTGGGCTCTTTGCAGTCCGCTGGACCCTGTAAGCAATGAATAACTAACTAACTAACTAACTCCTCATTTGTGTGTGAGGTCTGTTGGATCAGCTTGGGAATATTGGACTCTTTCTGCCAAATGGTCACTGGGGCTTCCTATGATGGTCCTGTTTCGGCTCTTTGCAGCCCGCTGGACCCTGCAAGCAATGAATAACTATCTGTTCTATCAATCTACTATACTATCTTCTTCTTCGCTAGACCAATCACCTACCTTTTTTCTTGAAAACTCCTCCGGGACAAAACTCCTCATTTGTGTGTGAGGTCTGTTGGATCAGCTTGGGAACATTGAACGCTTTCTGCCAGGTGGTCACTGGGGCTTCCTATGATGTTATTTTTTGGCAATGTAGGCAATTTATATGTATGTGTTTTGTTGATATTTTATAATGATGTTTGTATTCTATTTTGTTTTTGTAAACGGGGGTTCAATATATTAGAGTATAGCCTCAACGTCCTCTGCGTGGGATATCTTTATTGTAAAGTGACTGGCTGGTGCAGTGCTTTCAGTGTTACCAGTAGGGTTGTTTCGGCAGATCTTTTATGCAGATCAGGGGTAAGTCCTCTTTCAGCGAAGTTGTGGTCTTGATTTTGTGGTCCTTACTCGGCTCTTTGCAGTCCGCGGGGCCCTTTAAGCAATGAATAACTAACTAACTAATTTTAAAAGGGAATGGAAGTTGTCGATTAAGAAAGTAGTGTAACTAGTGTACTTGTACTCTGACTTTTGTGTGAAATGTAATTTAAACATTGAATTGTATTGCACACATTTGATATATATATGTACATGTTTATTTCCAAGATAATGTAAAAAAGAAGTTGAGTTGGGGCTTAAACAAATAACTTCTTGAAATAAATTAAATCTGTTACGTGAAATGTAATTCAAGTTGATTTGATTGTCATGTATCGTTGTTTTACTGAAGAAAAAGGTGAAGTTTATGAAAATTCATTTAAAGATTTGCGTTGCATACTTCAACTTTGTTTTATGTTATTTTAATTTTTTTTGATACTTTATTGTCTATTTTTATTGGGAAATTCTGGTCTGCCTCCCCTGGGAAGGCATAGTCGCTGCCTGTGGCGTACCCATACCCAAACTACCAGTAGTTACATTTTGACATTTTTTGCTAGGACTTCAATACCTAAATAAATAATTAAATGACCTGAGTGTGTTTAATAATATTTTTTCACATCCTGGCAAAGTGTTCTGTTCAGGTCTTATTCAACCATGTATTGAGTATTTCTCTGATATTTGGTATTCTGCTAGTGGCAATGCAATTAATCTTTTACCTAAAACTCACAAATGTGCCATTAAACAAGTTATTCGTGAAAAAAATCTCTTTTAATGCACAAGATCCTTTTGTGGCAATACCCCTTCCTATCTCTTTTTTTGTTGTTTTCTAACAAATAAATTGCCAAATTGTCCACAAAATTAAAAATTAATATTCCAAGAATTGATCTCTTCAAAACTAGTCTAGCTTATTCCGGTTCCACTTTGTGGAATAACTTTCCCGAAGATCTCCGCACTTCAGCATCTATTCTAAATTTACATTATTTAGAACATGTCTCATCAAACACATTACAAATTAAAAAAACCATTAATAGTTGTTTATCGATATTATCAGCATTAATTGGATGTGAGTTTTTAGAAAATACGTTTTGTTCTAACAATGACCTTGTTAATTTTTTTGTTCCATGTTCTATGATGTTAATGTTATAACGTGAATTTGTTGTATTTTAATCAATTTGTCTAATACCTCCGATGTGAATAGACGTTAAATAAAATAAATTAATTAATTTAATCATTATTATTACAAGCCCCAAGGGCAATGTGTAAAATAAAATGGTTAACTTTTCTCTTGCGCTTTTCTGTTCCTCTTTCTTTGGTTATTGTTTCATTGTTCATTTCTAATTGAGTAGGTTTATTTTACTGTTTGTTCACTCGTAAGTTATTACCCCAACTCCCTCTCGAGCGTATGTGTGTGAGTGTGTGTTTGTGTGTCAGTGAGTGTGTGTGAGTGAATGTGTGTGTGAGTGTGTGTTTGTGTGTGAGTGAGTGTGTGTGAGTGAATGTGTGTGTGAGTGAATGTGTGTGTGAGTGAATGTGTGTGTGAGTGTGTGAGTGAGAGCTTCTGAGTGTGTGTGTGAGTGTGTGTGAGTGTGTGAGTGAGAGCTTCTGAGTGTGTGTGTGAGTGGGTGTGTGTGCGTGTGAGTGTGTGTTTTCCTTTTCTTATTGGTTTACTTGCTACATGTTTTGCCCTCCTATTGATTAGGGCACTTTATATTTATTTAGTCCTCTTCTTCCAGATTCAATTTGGCGTTGAGTGTGGAAAATAACATTCCCATGTGTGAGATTAAACACACACACACATACACGCGCGCGCACACATACACGCGCGCACACACACGCGCGCATGCACACGCACACACTCACATACAGGGTACAATTGGGGAATGGTCTTTTTGTCAGTGATATTTAAAAATCAAACGTTGTATTTGATAAAATTAAGAACCCCCGTTGGGGTGCAGTGGGATTTCAGTACAAATAGTATCCCCACTTCTTTCTGGAAATTTAGTGCTTTCAATTCCCACTGTCGCTGTCTTTCTCCTTTATTCTTTCTCATTCCTACTCTGTTCTATCAATCTACTATACTTCTATCAATCAACTATACTATCTTCTTCTTCGCTAGACCAGTCACCTACTTTTTTTTAAAATGGTCTTGATGTTATTATTTGGCAAGGTAGACATTTGATATGTATGTGTTTTGTTGATATTTTATAATGTTTATATTCTATTTTGTTTTCGTAAACGGGGGTTCGATAAATTAGAGTATAGTCTCAGCGTCTCCTGCATGGGATGTCTTTATTTTAAAGTGACCGGCTGGTAGAGTGACTTCAGTGTTACCACTAGGGTTGTTTCGGCAGATTTTTTATGCGGATCAGGGGCTAGTCCTCTTTCAGCGAAGTTGTGGTCTTGATTTTATGGTCCTGATTCGGCTATACTGGTCCTGATTTGGCTCGGAAGAGTCCGCTGGAGCTAAAGCAATAATCATGTAATGTAATGTAATATAAAATTAAGTAGATTTATGAATAACGTACAGGATTGATGGGTAATCTGCCCTGCAAACTTGATTTTGCTCGTAGCGAAGCTTACTACACAGGTGTGTATAATTTACACACTTGTCTACCCCATTTTTCGATAAATGGGAAGGATGCGATTTCTCAATATTTAGAATTGTGCTGTACTGTTTTGAATGGAAAATATCGTTTAAAAAATGGGGAAGGTTTTTGCTTCCCAATTTTTGAAATACCCTATTTGTTACCAAGTTTATATTTTAAAAAATCCCCAGTTGTGCGGTTATACACGTGCACACACACACACACCCACACCCACACAGATAACAAAACCGTGAGACAACATAGATAAACTGAGCGGCGGCCCAATGAAACGAAAAAGATTTATTTATTTATTTTATTTTATCGTTTATTTTATCGCCCACATCCAGGAGGATGAAGACTTAACACATCTCAATCCACAAACGGGGCAACAGATAAGTCCTTGGTCACAGCTATTAGGGTCGTCTGGGTTACATTCATCAGTGTTCACAGAACAGTCTATGAACAAGGGTAAGATGGTTGAACATTTCGGATCTAGAAACACAAAAAAATGAATAAATAAATAAAATTAACAACATCCATTGTCACTGTCACCGCCGCCATCACCGTACCACTAAAAGTAACACCAACAGCACCATCCACAGTCACTTCTAACAGGTGACCATCATTATTTCTTATTCTTACTTGCCACAACACAAGAGTTCAGATAAGATTTATTTTATTAAATACAAGGTGTTCATTGATACAATGATTTTAGATTTTCACAAACATGAACACACTCTTTCATAAATACACACACACACACACACACACGCACACACACACACACCCACACAAACACAAACACTGTTATGATTGAGAAGCGCACGTTAGAAACTATCATTTTGTTTTGCAAAGCATGCAATGATAGAGCGTATTTACCCTTGATTTAAATTTTGCGTTGTTGCTAGAAGAAGCTTTATATAATGTTGATAATTTTAGTCGGTCGATATTGTTGAGAATTTTCTGAAATTACATGTTTATAATCGATCGAAATTTCCAGATCTTACGGGTAACAGCTTGTCGAATCATGTAGATTCGTAAACATTATGTGACGTAAGAAAGTGCATAGTTCCCCGTGACGAGTTTTATTTTGATTGGGTGTTATTGCGTCATGCTGTAAATGTTCGAAGGTTTTCTCGATTGGAAAGAGGCTATATAAGTAATGCACTGTCTTCTTGAAAAGGGATTTTAAATGATCTTTGTAGTGAGTTTCGGAAATCAATCTGTGTAAGCTGTTGTTGATGCTTGCTGAATAAAGTTGGAAAACTTTATACGACGACTCCTGCCATGCTTGCTGAGTCAACAGGCTGAGTGGATAAACGAATTCGAGTTACACGTATCAAGAGATTCAAGTATCGGGGCTGAATCAGTTATTGATAAATAACGTGTAACACACACACATGCACGCAAAGCCCATAGGAGTCACATGCTTCATATGTAACTTGCAAAATTTAACTGGAAAATGAACGCCCAGAAAAAACAAAATGAAACGGTGGTATTAAAAGGCAAAGTAATACCGCCTTTGATCTTCTTGTGCTCCTAGCCTTGAGATAATCTTGACTTCCGGCTTCAAATACACTCACGTACTATCACATAAACAGCAAAAGTTGTATTATGCCAAAAAGATTACCATAGGATGACCTTGACCTTGGGATAACTTTGACCTTCACGTGACCTCCCCCGTGGGGGTGCCGGGGGTTTTAGTATAAATAGTATCCCCACTTTATGGAAATTTAGTGCTTTAAATTCCCACTGTCGCCGTCTTTCTCCTTTGTTCTTTCTCATTCCTACTCTGTTCTATCAACCTACTATACTATCTTCTTCTTCGCTAGACCAATCACCTACCTGTTTTCTTGAAAACTCTTTCGGGACAAATTGGTGGAGTGCCTTCAGTGTTACCACTAGGGTTGTTTCTGCAGACCTTTTATGCCGATCAGGGGCGAGTCCTCTTTCAGCGAAGTTGTGGCCTTGATTTTGTGGTCCTGATTCGGCTCTTTGCAGCCCGCTGGACCCTGAATAACTAACATCACGTGACCTCTCATGCTCTGTGTGATCAAATGATCAAGTGTTGTTGCATACGATGGGTTAATATAGAGCCATTCCACTATACCATTATCTTTTCTTTATTAATGTTTTTGCAAGGCCCAAAATAACACTTACCTTCAAGATATCAAATATCTATCTATTGTCTCTAAATACAACAAGTTTGGACTTGATATCTTTGATAGTTTAGCGTCAAGGTCAATTCAAAGTACCTATATTAACAGACTTTCGACTCAAAGGCCCTTGATCTTCAAGTGAAGTTGATCAAATTTGCCTAGTATGTGTGTCTCATTGATATCTATCATGCTGCAAAGAATCTTAATCTAGAAGCGAAGTCATTCATTCTCGAATCATTTATGAATATACACCATTTCACCAAGTTTGGTTGTGATAGTTGAAATAGGTTCTGAGATATTAATCCACTTGCAAGTTTTTCACAGACAGACGGCGGACAGACGAACAAATCTTTAAAATGTCATTTTTGAACTATTACGGACTCATCTCGCACAGATTTGCAAATTTAGAAATGAGAAACTATGCACATATCGCCCCCTGAATGATAAATAGATACATTTACAAATGAGAAATGATGCACATATCGAACCACTGAATGATAAATAAGCACGTTTATATAGGAGAAACAATGCACACACATCGCCCCACTGAAAGATAAATAGGCACATTTACAAATGAGATATAATGCACTCACTTGTAGGCTCGCAGGCTGGCATTGTGCATGGCCCGAGGCCAACACAGAGCATGGATGGTCTATTGACACACTTCGTGAATGGAGGGCAGAGCTGAGAAATGTAAACACGCAATAACAACAGATCGTTACATTGGCACACACAAACATAATTAGCCTAAGAACTTTGTGTATACTTGTTTAGACCTCTTATTTGTGACGTCACATCATGACGTATAGAACAAAACATGACGTCATTTAAGGAGAGCCAAATTTAGTGCTTTAAATTCCCACTGTCGCCGTCTTTCTCCTTTGTTCTTTCTCATTCCTACTCTGTTCTATCAATCTACTATACTATTTTCTTCTTCGCTAGACCAATCACCTACCTTTTTTCTTCAAAAAACTCTTTCGGGACAAATTGGTGGAGTGCCTTCAGTGTTATCACTAGGGTTGTTTCGGCAGATCTTTTATGCGGATCAGGGGCGAGTCCTCTGTCAGCGAAGTTGTGGTCTTGATTTTGTGGTCCTGATTCGGCTCTTTGCAGCCCGCTGGACCCTGAAAAACTAACTTCACGTGACCTCTCATGCTCTGTATGAGCAAATGACCCAGTGTTGTTGCATACTATGGGTTAATATAGAGCCATTCCACTATACCATTATCTTTAAAACAAAATGTTTTTGCAAGGCCCAAAATAACACTTACCTTCAAGATCAACACAAAACATATATCAAATATCTATCTATCGTCTCTAAATACAACAAATTTGGAATTGATATCGTTGATAGTTTAGCGTCAAGGTCAATTCAAAGTACCTATATTAACAGACTTTTCAGAGCACGGATCTTCTATTGACACACTTCGTGAATGGAGGGCAGTGCTGAGAAATGTATCACGCAATAACAACACATCGTTACATTGGCACACACAAACATAAAATTATTACCCTAATTACTTTGTGTATCCTTGTTTAGACCTCTTATTTGTGACGTCACATCATGACGCTTAGAACAGAACATGACGTCATTTAAGGAGAGCCAACCTGGGAAACTATTATCCAAATTCTCAGACTCTGCCAAACTCTAAACGCTTGGGAAGACATGAGGGATGCTGTCCCAGAGGGTTTACGCCACTTCAGTCTGTTGTCAGGACGCTAGACATGTGAGATGTTTTTGACATCATCTGTCCAGCTCTTTCCTTGCCTTCCATTGCAGCTGCCTTCTTCCACTGTTCCTTGCATAATGGTTTTAATAAAGGTGTTGTGACGACACGAGTTTCAGCACATATCAGAGAGAGCTATATTTTGTGCAATGTTGTACCTCTCTACTATGTAGTGTATATAGATAGCTCGGCAGTTTTCTTTATTGCGTATGAAAGATGCAGTATCTCTAAGTCCACGTGCATAACGCGGGAAAAAGGGATATGCTGAATTAGAAAGTGGGGTACTGAATTCGAACTCGACCGGTTACCTGTGGCCTGGGTGTGTTTAGTAGGGCAGAGTCGATGTGGCGCTTTTTGCGAGAGGTCAGCTTTAGCCAGAAAGTAACCTTGTGACTGTGTGTCGGACGAGAATTAGTTTTTTTCTGGAAGGGTGTAGTGTTCATTGTGTTTCGTACCACCCAAGGTCTTACGCCCTCGTCGGGGTAAGAATGTCTAAAAGACTGTGATAGGAGGAACGTAATCGCCATTTATTGGAAATAAAGGTAGGGTTCTTTCCTAAGGTTGTGTAGTCCTCGATTGGGCACCTGCCAAGCTCAATTTCTTTATCAGAATTGAGATGTCCTTATGCATAGCTAGCAATTAGCCAAATAACGAATTAACTCTCAGACTAACTAACCAGTATGTACTGTACTGTGCTGTGTTGTACTGTGTTGGGGAGGTGTGTCACAGGCCGAGACTTAAAAGGTGAGTAAAAACCCTGTAATTCATTTCCTCAGTGGCGAGCACTTCAAGACTGCGTACGCGAATGAATGATGGTGAATGAGGGGGAAAGGGATGTATTTTGATAAATAGTAATTTATTGATTTAGTATGATTTTCATATCATTTTCTTGTTATATACATAAACGGAAAATGTCGTTGCTGTTGTTGCTAAAGTGGGTCAAAGGTGACGATGAAGAATGCATGTTAGAGAGAGAGAGAGAGGGGTGATGTATGGGAAGGAAGAGAGATAATTGTACTGTGCTAGAGAGGGGTGAAGAAGGCGATGGATATGAGGGGAGCATGTTTATATTATAGCATGATAAGATCATATGGATGAAGGGAGATAATCATAATGTATTATAACAGATGAGAGGGATGATGAGGATGGAGATGAGGATGGAATGAATTGGGACTGTGTGACTGAAGTGTAATCGCAGTAATTATGTATATTTATATAAACAACTGTGCTTATGGAAGAGGTACGGATTATTAGTATCAAGAGTTGCATTATATTATTGAGATGTATGTATAGCATCCTGTATTATTATCATTATTATTATGTATAACCAGGTCAAGATGGCGGACGGCGGAAGGCGTATTATGTTATGTAGTATCTGAGTTTTGTAGGCAAACTGTTAAGACTCTACATTTGTCTACAGGTTTGGGCTGTTCTACTGTTCTACTGTTCTACTGTTTTGCTGTGTTATGCTGTTTTGCTGTTTTGCTGATGTAGTTTATTCTTCAACTACTTCTGTACACCTCTATGCTTTTACGCGCCTTTGCTGTACCGTTGGGCCGTGTGTGCATCCGCTCTGGAACCTCTGCCTTTGCGGCCATGAAGTGTGGACGTTGACGGGTCTTCTCGCCAACACCGCTACGTCTTTCTTCAGGATTGTGGGCGCCACAGGAACTACACGCACCACACCCACGCACACACAGATTTGCACGACACGCACCTAAAAACATACTTCATTGATTTAATGTGAATCATTTCTTCATGTTGAGTGAATAACTGCTTTAGCTCCTACTGAGCTCTGAATAACTGACAGTTTCTGAACAGTGTTTCTGACCTGCAGCTAGTTGGACGATAGTTTGAATTTATAAGATTTGCAGCTCCGTTTTCCAGCTGAAAATTGATTGTATTTGAATTGATTGTTTATTGCTATTTTGCTGTACACTGTTGTGGGAAACCTGTTGATGTTTAGTTCTGTTTTTTTTCTTCAGGTAAACAAGGGAGGTAATTGTTAGTAATACTGGGGTGGGGGTCTTGATAGGGGTGGAGGGTGGTTTAGTACCCCATTGTCCTGTGTATGTGTGTTTAATTGTTGAATAAAAGAGTGTGACTGTTATTCTGGCATTTTGTGTTAATTTACTTTCGTTTGAGTTTCTATCTCCCCACTCGTTGCTGACGTCGCGGAACCCGCTCGGGTGACGTGACAGGTGTCGTGCCGCGTGACGTGACCAACCCACATCAACGTTCTTCTCTTGACGTGACCATGTTCCTGACGTACTCGTTTGTCTTGTCTTCGTACTAGGCAAATTGCAGCATTCTGCGGTAGCACTTTATTTCAAAGGCCTTGATACGTTTTTTTCCGTTCTGCTGTTAATGTCCAGTTCTCGCAGCCATACAACACAAATGACAGCACCAAAGCCATGAATAATTTTATCTTTGTGCAGAAACGTATTTTAATGCTCTTGTTCAGTCCTGCCATTGTTGACATAGCCACTGCTAGCCTACATGTAGTCTTGGCCTCTGCAGATGGCCTGCTATCTCTTTTTTAATAATAGAGCTACGGTATTTAAAGGATTCCACTTCTTCCAGCTTTTCTCCAATCATGGTGATGTTGGCGTTAATATCCCTATGGCTGTTCACCAACACCTTACTTATTCTAAGCTGACCTAAACGTCTTAGGTCAACAAGTTTGTCTGTCAGTGTGACGACACGAGTTTTGACGCTAAGTTTATGCTGTGTCAGGTTGTACATAGTGTATAGTTTCATATCTCTGAGAGTGCGGTGTGCGAAGTTTGAATCAGCGTTTTGGAATGCGTAGTGTATGTCAGAGTTAGGTGTTTCACGTGTTTTACGCATAGCTCTATAGCGGAAAATAGTTGAACGGAGCTCTGTGCCTTGGACTGTGGACTGGGAAAAGCGGTTGAAGTGGCAGAGTTGGGGCGGTAGTCTTTGTGGTTCGACGACTATTGGAGAGACTGTGACTACCACTATCATAGGATAAGTGTAGGGTCCGTTTTCTAAGGGTTGTGTTTTGTGTTTGGAACCACCCAAAGTCTTGTGACAATTATTATAGAAAAGTAAATTTATAGTAATTGAGGAGGACTTTTGCTGCCACAGTGCTGTGTGATCTCTGTGTTGAGTGACGTCCTAAGGGTGTGTGCTCTTGTGTTAGAGACCTCCCAAGACCTAACATTTTGCAAGTGTTATGGTGACCTAATATCATAATAAGACAGTAACGAACCACCTACTCTCTACAGACAGTGTTGTGTTGTGTTGTGTTGTGTTGTATTGTATTGTGGTGTTGGTGTTTCTGTATCTTCACAGTCCAGGAAACTGAAGGTGAGTTGATGCCCAGTATTCTAGTTCCTTTAGTGGCTATGCACTCTGAGCATGCGTACGTGAATGAATGATGATGGATGAGGGGGAAAGGGATATATTTTGATAAATAGCATTTTTATATGATTTTCTTGTTGGTATGTAAAAAGGAATAATGTTGTTGAAGTTGTTGCCAAAATGAGGTCATGTATTATAGCATGCTAGAGGGGTGATGAATATGTGAGAGGGGTGACGATGTATTATAGTATGCCAGAGAGGTGATGAATGGGAGACAGGAGTGATAGAAATGAGGTCAAGGGTGACGATGTATTATATATTATGATATGGAAGAGGGGTGATTAATATGAGAGAGAGGATGAATCAAGATTGTTGATTAGAAATTAAATTATAATATGCGTTTGTATTTGTATAAATAATCGTGTTCTTAAGAAGGGATAAATTATAGAAGAATTATGAATTGTTATGATGCGTAAATAAGCAGGTCAAGATGGCAGATGGCGGAAGGAGTTATTTCCCATGTATTGTTTATATGTTGAGGTAGCTTATTAAGACGGTTTATTTGTTGACCAGATTGGGCCTAGTATTTCTACTACCTTTGTCTACTACCACGGTTGTCCTACCTGTCTTTCTTCCACTACTTCTGCTTCTGTTGCTCCGTCTTCGTTCTTCATTCTACGTACTTCGTTCTACGTACTTTGTTCTTCGTTCTACGTACTTCGTTCCACTTCTACTTCCACCTGCAAGACGACGTGCTTGTGGGACCGCTGCTACGTGGGTCGCAGTACACAGGGCCTGACATACACCCTCAATCATGCGCACATTACACGCACATAAACATAAATATTAAACAGTGACTTTGTACAGTCTGCAACAGGTTGCATCAGTTGGTGATTTTTCTTGAAGTATTATTTTCAGACAATTTAATCAAATCTGTGTTGGAGATCGTACAGTTAATCTGTGTATAAAGTGTCTACTATTAACTAAATACATTTTTTCAAGGCTTGGTTTTGTATACTTAAGCCATCAGATGTATTACTGCATCTTTATTTTCATAGTATTATTGTATCTTGATTGTGTTGGCATCTTATGTCCAGTGTCAAGGGGTTACGGATTAGACAAGGGAGGTAATTGTTTGTTAATTGTTGGGGTTACGGGTCTGGATAAGGGTTGAGGTAGGGTTAGATTCCCCATTTTCCTGTGTGATTGTATGTTGAATAAAAGAGTGTAAATGTTCATCTGGCATTTGTGTTAGTTTCTTTAGTTTGAGTTTGTATCCCAGCACTCGCTGTTGAGCTGAAGTCACTGAATCTATTCGGGTGACGTGACAGTCTGGTCTTGAAGTTCCTGCTTGCTACCTCCCATTAGGTCAATATCATAATCGAAGCGCAGGTTGCACAATGGTCTTGCTCCAACAGCGATGGTAGTGTGGAAGTTCAGGAGAGTTTCTTCCATGACGATCTCAAGAAACAAGTTGAAGAGTAAAGGAAACATTAGACATCCTTGAAGGACGCCCAAAGTAGACTGGAAGGGTTCACCCGTCTGGCCATTAATGAAGAAAGCACTGCTGGCATTGTTCTATAATGCTTTTTTTGACTGAACCAAACCCTCTTCTGTGTTAATGCGCCGAAGGACGTGCCATAACTCTTTGTGCCAGACACTATCAAAGGCCTTTTAAAAGTTAACGAAGTTCTGGTAGAGGTCCTTTTAATGTGTTGTAGGTATTTTTCAATAAAATACGGCAGTAAATGATTTGCTATACCATGCTTTTTCCTCGTCTGAAACCTGCCTGGTCATCTGCATGTATCTTTTCGGCCTTCTGCTTTAACCGGTTCAATATTTTTTTTTTAGCATGGTCTTACTGGGATTACTGACGAGGCTGATTATCCTGTAGTTCTTGAACTGTTTCAAGTTGACTTTTGCATGGAGTGGAATTATCAATGACCGTGGTCATTCCTTATTTTCCCAGATTTTCTGGCAGATGGCTGTCAAGGCTTTCCTTACATCTTCTCCTCCACGCTTCAGCAGTTCTGCTGGAATGTCACAAGGGCCTGGCGCTTTGCCTATCTTTATTTTGTGAACTGTCTGTTCTACCCCCTCTTTCATTATTTGCAATGACTTTGCTGTTGTTGCCAGTCTTCATTGTGCAACAGGTTCATATCAGGTTTTATGGGGTGTTGTAATGTTCCTGACAATAGTTGGTCCACCTCTTTAAAACATCTGTGCTCTATGTTAAGAGTTCCCCATCATGGTTCTCAATGACTGAAGTCCTTATTTGCTGACTGCAAAGAGCCGAATCAGGACCACAAAATCAGGACCACAACTTGGTTGAAAGAAGATCTGCTGGAACAACCCTAGTGGCATCACTGAAAGCCCTCCACCAACCGGTCACTTTACAATAAAGGCATCTCACGCAGGGGATGATGAGACTATACTCTATGTCTAATTTATCGAACCCCCGTTTACAAAAACAAAACAGAATATAAACATCAATATAAAATGTCAACAAAACAAATACATTTTAAATGCCTACATTGCTAAATAATAATATCCACGGCTGTTCATAAGCGGTACTTTCAGGCTATGGCTAAAAATAACCCTTGTGCTGTTACTTATCGTTGGCTGAACTGATCTTAGACGCTGGCTGTGCATAGGTTTGGCCTGTTGGCATGGCTAAAAATAGCTTACAGCTATTGGCTGAAAGGTTACTTTCAGTGAAGGAAGTTTCAGCTGTGTATCATAGGAAGCCCTAGTGACCATTTGGCTGAAAGCGTCCAATATTTCCAAGCTGACCCAACAGACCTCATACACAAATGAGGAGTTTTGGAAGAGTTTTCAAGAAAAAAGGTAGGTGACTGGTCTAGCAAAGAAGAAGATTGTATTGTAGATTGATAGAACAGAGTAGGAATGAGAAAGGAGAAAGTGACAGTGGAAACTTAAAGCTCTAAATTTCCACCCCCAGCACCCGCACTCTACCAGTTTTCATCATCATCATCATCATCATCATCATCATCATCATCATCATCATCATCATCATCATCATCATCATCATCACCATCATCATCAGCAGCAGCATCATCGGAAGGAAAAGCAGCAGCAGCATTTTAATAGCCTTTAAAGAAACGGGTCACTACTGACTTCGTTTAACAAATGTTTCATTGACTGCCTTTAATGTAATATCACTATAGTTCGTTATCCTTTTAACACTCATATCGCTGCTTTTGGAGAAAAAAAAATCAATCTATTAAAAAGTGCTTTAACATAGTGTAGTTACACAGAAAAACGACTCACAACGCCGAAGCATTCACTTTCATGCTCCGGGAGAGGACCTGACGAGAAAAGACCAAGAAAAGTATTCAAATACAGTGTACCATCCCACAAGTATCAAGATACAAGATACAAGAAAACTTTATTATCTCACTCAGAAAAATTAAGACATGTTTCGCATACGGTCAAAGGACGTCATCAATCAATAAAAAGAAAACATAACACATG
This sequence comes from Oncomelania hupensis, assembly GCA_036898135.1. NCBI lineage: Eukaryota > Metazoa > Mollusca > Gastropoda > Littorinimorpha > Pomatiopsidae > Oncomelania > Oncomelania hupensis. The sequence goes on along the minus strand of CM072527.1, from coordinate 35,288,503 downwards.
TACCCTACACAGTTGGCACTTCACATTCTTACTGGACATCTATATAATTATAATTTTCCTTCTCGCTTATATTATTGTACAGATAACAGGTTAAAAAGTTCATTACATTAAAGGAAAAGAACATTCATATTGTATTTTTAAGTGTATATGTCATACAAATCAATATCGGACTTCAAACAGGACAAATATTCTAACAAAATGCCCCAAGACAGAACAATGAGAGGTGGAAGCCTTCTTGAAGACAGAAAACACAAACCACCAAATACAAATCAACGGTTATCATTGCAGCAAAGACGATAGAACAATAAGACTGGCAACTCCTTCTAAACATATACTAATGAGGCCGAGGACAAGGACTAGGTTATTTCCCGTGGTTTGTAGACGAAAAAGTTCATTAAGAAATATAAGGAACAGTGTGATTATAGTATTAAGTTCATGTGATCGTGCATGCCGTAGTATTTAACAACTGTTGATTTTTGATAATAATAATAATAATAATAATAATAATAATAATAATAATAATAATAATAATAATAATATTATTATTATTATTATTATTATTATTATTATTATTATTATTATTATTATTATTATTATTATTATTATTATTAATTTTGAATTTCTAATGTGTTTTTTTCTTTTATTAAATAAAATAAAGTTCATATTTGAGAAAAAAAAAATCATACCTGGCACTGTTATTCTTTCAGTGTGTTTCTTCTGTTCTTTGCAGTGTTATGTTTCTTCTATCTTTCTTGTCTGATACTATAATCTCTATTTCAAAAAATTATATATATATAATATATATATATAATTAGAAATACAGAGTCTCAGGCCTCTGTCATTTGTCAAGAGTACTCGTGCACCTTTGACACTATCGGTATATAAGTTGCAGAAAGGCACAGATAATTGTTTTCTTATATTAAGCTCACAATTGTTATGTCCGTATGTTCTAAACTGATTACATTTCATTAACAGGGAAAGGTATCCAAATCAGAGCAGCCAAGTTTGCGATACTGCGCAAAATGTGTTTACAAAATGGTGAAGCACAAGATCTTCCTGGAGCGCATCATGTCAGATGTCCTTGCAGATCAAGGCACAGTAAGCATAGGGGGTAGAGCAATCTCCAACCTCCGTTTCGCCTACGACATTGATGGATTGGCTAGAGAAAACAAAGAACTTCAACAGCGGCTACAGAGGCTTGACACCACCTACATGACCAACAACAACAATGGCATCAACAGGGACATCAAAGTCCAAGACCGATCCCTCAACACAGTGCATAGCTTCAAATTATTAGGAGTCATTGTATCAGACCATGGGTCCCGACAGGATCGCACAAACAACTGCTGCCCTGACAAGGTTGAAGCCCATTTAGAATGACAGCAGACCTACAAGGAAGAATACAAACCATGGAGGTGAAGCGCTACAAAAGACTTCTGAGCATTTCCTATACCCAGCACATCACCAACGACGAAGTCCGACAGACCATCACACAAGTCATTGGACAACACGATGACATGCTGACAGAGGTGAAGAAACGGAAACCCCAATTTTATGGCGACGTCACCAGAGCATCAGACCTTGCAAAGACTATCCTGCAAGGCACGGTGCAAGGAGGCAGAAGAAGAGGGAGACAGAAAAAGAGGTGGGAAGACAACATTCGAGAATGGACTGGCTTGACACTGAGCGAAGCCATGAGGTTTGCTGAGGACATAGAAAGATGGAGTTCGCTGGTTAAACGATCATCTGTGGTGCCCCAACGACTTCCGAGTTACGGGATAGGATAGAATGACCCGTTCTTCACCTTTAAGAAAGTACAAATAAGAATTATATAACATGCTAAGTAGTGTTTAAGTGTCCGCAAAGTAAAAATAATGAATTTCGGGTCAGTTATTTTAGAGAACGACCGAGTGACCAACAACGGGACTGCTTCTGAAAGATGGCCCATGATTTGAGGTATCTGTATACTAACACTCCACAACGGGACTGCTTGTGAAAGATGGCCCATGATTTGAGATATCTGTATACTAACACTCCACAATGGTACTGCTTGTGAAAGATGGCCCATGATTTGAGATATCTGTATACTAACACTCCACAATGGTACTGCTTGTGAAATATGGCCCATGATTTGAGGTATCTGTATACTAACACTCCACAACGGGACTGCTTCTGAAAGATGGCCCATGATTTGAGGTATCTGTATACTAACACTCCACAACGGGACTGCTTCTGAAGGATGGCCCATGATTTGAGGTATCTGTATACTAACACTCCACAACGGGACTGCTTCTGAAAGATGGCCCATGATTTGAGGTATCTGTATACTAACACTCCACAACGGGACTGCTTGTGAAAGATGGCCCATGATTTGAGGTATCTGTATACTAACACTCCACAACGGGACTGCTTCTGAAAGATGGCCCATGATTTGAGGTATCTGTATACTAACACTCCACAACGGGACTGCTTGTGAAGAAAGGCCCATGATTTGAGGTATCTGTATACTAACACTCCACAACGGGACTGCTTCTGAAAGATGGCCCATGATTTGAGGTATCTGTATACTAACACTCCACAACGGGACTGCTTCTGAAGGATGGCCCATGATTTGAGGTATCTGTATACTATACTAACACTCCACAACGGGACTGCTTGTGAAGGATGGCCCATGATTTGAGGTATCTGTATACTATACTAACACTCCACAACGGGACTGCTTGTGAAGGATGGCCCATGATTTGAGGTATCTGTATACTATACTAACACTCCACAACGGGACTGTTTGTGAAGGATGGCCCATGATTTGAGGTACCTGTATACTAACACTCCACAACGGGACTGTTTGTGAAGGATGGCCCATGATTTGAGGTATCTGTATACTAACACTCAACAAAATCGCTTCGACGTTTTGGAGATATTGCGCAAAACGTGTTAAGCAACACATAGACCTGTGTGACCTTGACCTTTGCGATAGAGCACATATGATGGCACAGGAGGCAGGCCACTAACCTGGGTAATGTTCTTATGAAGTGTGGTCAAAATACGTTCAGTAGGCTTACAACGAACGAACGGACAGGCAAACGGACCGTCTGACAGAACGACATTTGGCTCGTTCTAACTCCCGACTATTTAAAAATATTTCCATAATGATTAACCCCCCCACCCCCACCCTCCAAATAAAAAAAAATTAATTAATATAAATTTAATATGAAACTAAATAGGCAAAGGACAGAGCTGAGGACAGAGAAATATAGAGTACGCTGGTTAAACGATCATCTGTGGTGCCCCTACGACCTTCCAGTTAAGGGATAGGACAGGAAATAGATAGATCTACTTTTTTAAAATTACTAAATAGACTTGTTTTTATATCCTTACCAATTAGGGTGCTAAAGATGTCCCGTGCAGCGACAATCCCTACCTAAAACAAGACGACAAGACATTGAAATGTACTTCCTGACACTCGCACAAATGGCTACAAAATCAGCATTTTCTGAAGTGGTAATTTTCATGGAACTAGTTTTGTCTGGGGTTCACCTTAAAGAAGCAAAATAAAAATATGGGACGATGAACTATTTACAAAAAGAAGAAAAAACACCTCCCACTTCCCACAATCTCCTCACCCCTCACAACAATCTTCATGAACGCTAGTAGCCAGTGCCATATGAAGAAATAATAGCTGCCTAGATTATCAGCGAGCGAACCATTCGCATTGACGATTGAACTTTTAAGTTAGATTCGTACTTCGAAGATCGTGTATAGAGTAGAAGAAATAAATGTGTGATTTTGACTGTTATCAAGTGGCTGAACTACATATGATTCATAGCCGTGTGAAAGCTAGTGTGACAGTGATCTTTTACCATTTTTCTATCTATCTCTGTACCCCAGCCTTAACACAGACCGAGCAAAACAAATAAATGGATTAAAGTAATTCACCGGGTGACTCACTAGCAGTTTCCATAGAATAGACGTGAGGGTTACAGCATTCCATTGTGCAGAGCCCAGCAACAATAAAACCCCACGTTACACGGACTACCACCGAATGACTGGCACAGATTTAAAGTACCGGTTTTCAAACATTTAATCATAATAGATTCGACTGTTTTTGAGATATATAACAAAATGTGGTTTGCGAAGAATCGACCCTAGCGACCTTGACCTTTAAGGTAGAACAAATACAACGGCACCGGAAGCGGGTCGCTAACCATAAAATCTGTTCAGGGTTTCTTGAGATATGGTGTGCGACGGACAGACAGACTTTTGTCTGGATTTGATTCTCGATTATTTCAAAGTATTTTCAGATTAAACTACAACAACAAAAATGTAAAATCACACCTACACCCACAAATAAGCACACAATAATTACGTAATTCACCAAAACAGATGAAGCAGTCACAAGATTCAATATAGAATTATGCTGCAAAAATGTTTCATTCAAATTACTCTTTCACGTAAAATGATTGAAGGAGGCTTGTAACGTGCCTAATCCACGACGAAAGAAAATCATAAAGTCACACATAAAATACACATTTAAGCACACAATGTGATAAACATCATCAAGTAAGAATGAAATTTTCAGATGATGCTATTCGGAACCTTGGATTATGTATTAGAAACATAATTTTTTGTGAAGTACCATTTTCAAAATATTTGGAGATATTTCAACCTCAGAATAATCTGTGAGAAATGCATACAGCACCAAAAACACCTATATGCAGAGCGTTGTGGCCGCGTAGTCGGGACTAACTTGCCTTGTCCACAGGCTAGAAACCAATGGCGCCTGACAGGTGTGGGATTGTGCGGCGTCTGGGCGTTATATTTTCCCAAATATTTACTTTCGATTCGAGCAACGTCATGGGGGTTTTCTCCGGGTACTCCGATTTGCTCACACAGCAACATTTTAAAAACAAAACTATTAGGTAGGTTGGGTTTGGGCGCGCCACTACGCCTTTCCCAGAAGACGTGGACCAGAATTTCCCGATAAAAAGGGACAATAAAGCGTCAAGAGCATCAGACTACACGCCAGGCTAAGGTTGTTGCGCTCCCTTGTCATCTCCATCTTCCAATACTCTTGGGAAACATGGACACGCACAGCAGACTTACAACGAAGAATATACAGCTTGGAGATGAAGTTCTACATAAGACTTCTGGGCATTTTATATACCCAGGAAATTGCAAACGACGAAGTTCTGACAGACGATCACACAAGCCATTGGACAACACGATGACATGCTCACAGTGGTGAAGAAACGGAAACTCCGATGGTATGGCCACATCACCAGAGCACGATGCCTTGATAGGACAATCATGCAAGGCACGGTGCAAGGAGGCGGAAGAAGAGGGAGACATAAAAAGAGGTGGGAAAGCAAACATTCGAGAATGGACTGGCTCTACACTGAGTAAAACCATTAGGACTGCTGAGGACAGAGAAAGGTGGAGTACGCTGGATAAACGTTCATCTGTGGTGCCCCAACAACTTTCAAGTTACGGGATAGGATAGGATCTCGCTTTCGTATGTCATTCTTCGCAACACACGTCATCGTGTACATGCTAAATCTTACAGGCATCACAAAATAAATAATATATAAGAAAATGTATTTTTTTTAAAAATAAACGAATAAATAAAATACAAGAGAAACGCATTATACAAATTAAATTTCGTTTCCATTACTGTGTTCAGTGCCATTGCAAAATTAAATATAATACATAAAAATAAATGATCGCTGGTGCATTACAAACAAAAATTATATTGAGTTAATTTTTCCTGTTAATAGTCAATGTTTTACCATGCCGAAAGATTGATTATTTTGTGAAACACACAATCCATTTTTTTTAACAATTAGTAAACCAAACCCACTATCTCTAAATCAAATATATATGATTGTTCACACATACTTACCAAGGCAATGAGAAAAGGTGCAAGCCTGAACATTTTCCTGTTCAAAGACACTTTCGAGTTTGCAGTAACAAGTCCTTCTCCGGAGCAGGACTTTGTCTATTCGAACGGAGACTGAAACTTGCAAACTTCGCCTCCTTCATTATATATGGACATTAAGCATGGTGTGATCAAACTCGGGGCTAAACAATAATAATATAATAAATGCCAGTATGAACATTTTTCAACCGTCTGGTGCATCCTGAACAAACCGGACATTCGTACGAGTTCTTCGTCCTCTGCCACCACGTCTGTCCAAACTCCTATACTGGTACAGAGGTACCCACTGGGTGAGGAGAGAGAGAGCGAGGGACAGAGAGAGAGAGAGAGAGAGAGAGAGAGAGAGAGAGAGAAAGAGAGAGAGAGGGTGAAATAGAGGGTGAAATACGGGGGTGGGTTAAAGTAGAGGATGGTGGCGTAACAGTATGGCCTGTTATAACGGCGTCCACGTGTCAAATTTTCTTCTTTTGTTTATTTCTCTCTTCGTAACGCCTATGTGTGTGTTTGTGTGTGTTTGTGTGTGTTTGTGTGTGTGTACTTGTTTACCCCGCGCTATTTGGACAAACTAGTGAACATCTACATAAGTTGTTTTGACAGCCCTCGTCGTTTTGACGTCAAACCAATGATCCGTTAAGGTTAGGGCTGTGTTAGGGTAAGGGTTATAGTGAGGGATAGGGCAAGGGTTAGAGTTAGTGTTCGAACACTTAAAAGTACTTAAGAAAGGGGACGAAATATGACCCATTGTCAACACAACGTCTGTGGAGTAAGGAAATTCATAATAACATCGTAAAACAAGTTTGTGTGTGTGTGTCTGTGTGTGTGTCTGTATTATTCCCCCTCCCTATCTGCCTAAATTCTTGGATCGGGCGTTTTATAGATGATGATGATGATGATGATGATGATGATGATGATGATGATGATGATGATGATGATGATGACTTTTGTGCACTTCAAACGCAGTGAAGTTTTAAGTTACATACAGCTATTTCCTGATACAGTTGAGAAAAAAGCATTATTGTTCATGTTGCACAGGTACGTAGAATTTTTGCTTGCAAGTAATCCTATTATATTTCACTTCAAAGGAAAATAATTATATATTATCTGACTTCATATATATATATAGTCTTATAAATGTACCCAGAAACAATGTATATTTGTTTTTTGTACGGTCATCTGGGAACACAGTTTGGTTTCTGGGAACATGCGAATGTCTCCAGATCCAAGGTAACTTTGAAAACGCAAGAAAAAGTAAGTTTCGTCTCCTCTAGGCGACGAATTAGGTCCCGCTGTATTTGTTTCTAGGTCAAGTGTCTTTTACGAACCGTTTGAGAATGTTTTCGAACCGTTTATTGACGCCGGATAGTGTCCTCACTTGGTTTCATACAATTTAAGAATCCAAGAAGGCAAATGGGTTTTTGGGACGGAAAAAGCGCATTTTTGTAGAAAAAAGGGTTAGGGCTAAGGATAGGGATAGATCTACAACTGACCCCCTTACCCTTGTAGCAAAATTCCGCTCTTTCCGTCACTTTTAAACAGTGTTTTAGCATGTTCTCAGAAACAAGGAGTTTTCTCTCTCTCTCTCTCTCTCTCTCTCTCTCTCTCTCTCTCTCTCTCTCTCTCTCTCTCTCTCTATTTTGAAGTCATATAATATATATTTATTTGTGTTTGAAGTCACATATAATAGGCTTATTTATTATATTTACATTTCCAAAAGCTTGGATCTGTGTGCAAACGTCAAACATGAAATATAACTATCTTCAAAAATGTATTGTGATGAATTTTATCGTTCAGTTAACACGTTTGGGGGTTGTTTATCAAAGGTTTTTTATTTCTTTTATATTATTATATATTTTTTTATTTTTTATATTATTTTGTATTATGTTTTTATTATGTTATATTATTTTACTTTTTTTTTAAAATATTATTTTATATTATTTTATATTTTGGGGGTGGAAGGAGTGAAGGCAGGGAGAGGGGTGTGCCTTTAAAACTTCAAACGCAAACGCAAAAAAATAACGTGCATTTCTTCAAACATTTGGATCTTTATGGAAGTATTAGGCATGTCATAATGCTGTCCTCAAATAAGTATCATTGTTTGAATTATTTTATTAGCATTATTGTTGATGATGTATAGCACTTACAGGTGTTTGTATTATGGGACTTCCTCCCCCACCTACCTTCCCCCTCCTACCTCCCCCCCCCCCTCCATGCTTACGTCTGTGGTATACCACAAATCGGAGGTGTATTGTTGGTGACGTGGCATTTTGTCTGTATGTATTATCTGTGTTACACTCAGTTCGATGATGGTGTTTTCTATCAGTATTTGATTCAGCCCCAATGCTGAATTCCTGATAGGGTGTAACTCAGATTCGTTTATTCACACAGCCTGCTCAATCAGCATACAAGTCACAAAGTCGACGTATGGAGTTTTCCACTTTTATTCAGCACACATCAACAACTGCATACAATTCTCAATTCAACTCAACAACTTTCACAGCAACTCTCCAAATCACTATCAACAACTTTACTATCCCAACAGCAACTCGGCACACGATTAAATAACCTCTCTCTTTTCTGGAACAATTTGGTACATGGTAGAAATGACGTACTGCCACCAATCGAACTAAAGATCGTCATCACTGACTTACGTCATTACACATTTCTTCTCCTTCCGGATCGTTCCTTCAAATTTCTACAATTATCCCGAATCTTTGATCGATAGTAAACAAGCCGATCCAGAAGATTCTACAACAATATCGACTAACGAAAATTATCAACGTTATACAAAGCCTCTCCTAACAACAATGCAAACTCAAATCAAAGGTAAATAAACTCCATTATTGAATACTTTGCAAATCGAAACGATTAGATCTATCGTACATACTTTCGTTCGCGTTTCAACGTAACATAACCCCCCACTCAAGAAGAAATTTACCCAATTTCTTTCAACAACGTTGAAACGTAATGCACAAACAAAGTCCACAATTGAAACTAATTTAAGACTTTCTGAATACTGTAATTGCGCTCAGCTTATCTACACAGAGTCAATGGTTTTCATCTTCAAGTCTATCTGGATATTGTCAATGTTCACAGTTCATCCACACAGTCAATGTTCTTTACTCACACACTCTGCTGAGGAAGTCCGCACCAACATTGTCCGATCCTTTGATAGATTCTACTCGCATGTTAAAGCAGTTGAACCCTTGGCTATGGCGTGAATCGCGGCTTGACCCCCAAAATGTTACACTCAGTTCGATGATGGTGTTTTCTATCAGTATTTGATTCAGCCCCAATGCTGAATTCCTGATAGGGTGTAACTCAGATTCGTTTATTCACACAGCCTGCTCAATCAGCATACAAGTCACAAAGTCGACGTATGGAGTTTTCCACTTTTATTCAGCACACATCAACAACTGCATACAATTCTCAATTCAACTCAACAACTTTCACAGCAACTCTCCAAATCACTATCAACAACTTTACTATCCCAACAGCAACTCGGCACACGATTAAATAACCTCTCTCTTTTCTGGAACAATTTGGTACATGGTAGAAATGACGTACTGCCACCAATCGAACTAAAGATCGTCATCACTGACTTACGTCATTACACATTTCTTCTCCTTCCGGATCGTTCCTTCAAATTTCTACAATTATCCCGAATCTTCGATCGATAGTAAACAAGCCGATCCAGAAGATTCTACAACAATATCGACTAACGAAAATTATCAACGTTATACAAAGCCTCTCCTAACAACAATGCAAACTCAAATCAAAGGTAAATAAACTCCATTATTGAATACTTTGCAAATCGAAACGATTAGATCTATCGTACATACTTTCGTTCGCGTTTCAACGTAACAATCTGACTTAGGAAAAAGTCACAAAATTTGTACATGTGAATGTTGGACATTGAATCCTTTTTTTCCCAACTTATTATTATTTAACTTCAATTAATTTTACTTTGTATTAATATCCTATCCCATAACTCGGAAGTCGTTGGGGCACCACAGATGATCGTATAACCAGCGTACTCCATCTTTCTCTGTCTTCAGTAACCCTCATGGTTTCGCTCAGTGTCAAAGCCAGTCCATTCTCGAATGTTGTCCTCCCACCTCTTTTTCGGTCTCCCTCTTCTTCTACCTCCTTGCACTGTGCCTTGCCGGATGGTCTTTGCAAGACCTGATAATCTGGTGACGTGTCCATACAATCGGAGTTTCTGTTTCTTCACAACTGTGAGCAGGTCATCGTGTTGTCCAATGGCTTGTGTGATGGTCTGTCGGACTTCATCGTTGGTGATGTGCTGGGTATAGGAAATGCCCAGAAGTCTTCTGTAGCACTTCACCTCCATGCTTTGCATTCTTCTTTGTATATCTACTGTGAGGGTCCATGTTTTCCAAGCGTATAGGAAGATAGAGATGACAAGGGAGCGCATCAGCCTTATCTTGGAATATAGACTGATGGTCTTGTCTTTCCAAATGGGCTTCAACCTTGCCATGGCAGCAGTTGTTTGTACGATCCTGGAGAGGACTTCCTGTCGGGACCCATTGTCTGATACAATTGCTCCTACATATTTGAAGCTATGTACTGTGTTGAGGATTGGCCTTGGACTTCCATAACCGTGTTGATTATACTGGTGTTGTTGGTCATTAATTTGATCTTCTCTGCACTTTTTTCCATTCCCATGGCTCTGGAGGTGGTGTCAAGCCTCTGTACCAGCTGTTCAAGTTCTTGTTCCTCTCCGGCCAATGCATCAATGTCATCCGCAAAACGAAGGTTGGAGATTGCGCATGAAACTTCCTTAATTACATTTTAATCTGTTGGCAAGAGGTAGTATGTTGATCTCTTCATAATCATTCGGAGAGTTTATGTTTTTTTAAGAATAACCGTTTTAATTGCACGTTCATGCGTTCTAACTAAATGCTTCATGGCGTTGCCACTAGCATTATCGCAAATAGTTCAAGAATAATCAATAAATGGCTGAATATATCCCGAATTAAATAGTTTACGAGAATTCAAATTTAAGAAATGTTTAATCCTTGATAATTGATAAGTTCTTCTATAAATAATTTTACTATAATATAATTGTAATTTACTTAAGAGAAGGTCATGGTCAATTAAATCAAAAGCTTTTGCGAATTCAACGAATATTGCTCCGGAAAGTGTGTGCTCATAAACATTATTACGCCATTGTTCTTTCATAAATTTAAGAGCAAGAATGCTTAGCTCTGAAGCCAGATTGATTTTAATGTAACAGGTTATTTTTGTGAAATAATCTAGAATATGAATGTTAATGTGTTTTTCAAGCGGCTTTGATAAGATAGAAAGAATCGAAATAGGTCTATAATTTGATGGGTCAGAACTACCACTGGACTTTAAAAAGCGGAATAACTTTAACTTGTTTAAACATGACAGGAAAACATGATTTGTCAGTGTATAAATTGTATAGGTTAAGGTTTCAGTAATAAGCGGAGCAGACAGTTTTAATATTTAACCATCAAGTTCATCAACTTCTCCTGAATTTGTTTGCTTCAGGTTTCTTAGTGTTTTATAAACAAATTCAGTTGACAAAAAAGGAATATTTTATAGGTTTTGTTTTTGATGTTTTGGACTGACAAAATTCTGCTACTTTATGTAGATTATTGTCCTTTGATTTGTCATAATTATAGTTATAATTCTATCTAACGTTTTGACGAAATGTAAATTAAGTGTTTCAGGGGATGTATCCTACATTAAATTACTGTTGATGTAGGTACTTTGTTAGTTAAATGATTAATTGCTTTCCAAATAACTTTAGAACTGTTTTTCCAGGATATTAAGTTTTAATATGTGTTTTCATTTTCTTTCTCTTGACTAAAGTTAATGCATTTCTGTGTTTTTTATATTCATTTTTATTACCACGTTGTTTTTTTAACCAGTCTCTAAGATTAATGGCTTGTTGTAATTCACTGTCTAGCCATTTGGTTTAGAATAATATTTAACTCGTTTTGCATAAATAGGAGCATGTAATGGCAATGGGCCTGTAGTTATTTGGATCAGAGTGATCCTTACCACTCGACAAAATTCTCCAAAATTTTGCCTTGGGGATTCTGATGGTCACTTTCCCATCTGCGGGAGTGACCATTCAGATCCCCAACAATCACAAAGGAAGATGGGAATTGGTCTATCAAGTTTAATAAATCAGCTTTGCATATGGTTTTTGAATGGGATAAATATAAGGAGCAGACTGTTACAGTTGTTTTGGAAAGATACTCGAGCAGCAATCGCCTCTAGGGATGTGGTCAATGTAACTGGGCTAAATAAAATGTTTGATCGAACACATAAAGCGTTCCCACGAGAAACATTGGATTGCAAGCAAGAGTACCCAGACAATTAAAGTATTTTATCAGGACTCTGAAGAGTTTCCTGTAGACATATTACACTTGATCTGTTTTCAGTAAGCAGGAGCAACTGTTCGTAGTTGGCTTTATGGCCTCTAATGTTCCATTATATTAAAAAGGCCATGATAGAAAGAATAAAAGTAGTATGGTTTATTTCAAACAAATTTCTACTGTTAAATTTCTCCTTAATTATAACAGACTATTTTTTTAGCTGGAGATGGAGGTGCTGACCCCTGTTGAGTTGATCCCATGTCAGTGGATTCTACCTCCATGGAGTTCAAACAATTCGAAGTACTGTCTTTTTTCTTTTTTTTTAGAAGACAATTAAGGGTCCTGGTTTATTTTCAGTCCTGGAAGAGGAGTTCGTTAACCGTAGTGTGGTCCCAGTCGAAGGTGTTCGACTTCGATGGGGCGAGGAAGAGAGAGATCGTGGACCAGAATGATGTCCTTCCTCGTTCCGGAGGTGTGTAAGACTGGATGTGTTTAGACAAACTCCAGCTGAATGACTAACACCAGAACAGAGTGCATGTTAGTGAGAACAAGTAGAAGATGCTCTTCCCACATCTATCAAAATTGGAAACTCTGATGTTCAGTTTTCTGTTTCTATTAAGAATCCCGGAGTCACTCTGGACTGCTCTCTCCGTATGTCTGTCTATGTTCAAAACACTTGCACAGCCGCATACATACAGTTCCGACAGCTTAGTGCTATTCGTCCTCTTCTCACTCAAGAAGCTACTCAAACTCTTGTGTGCTTTTGTACTTTCTCCTATTGACTATTGCAATAGCTTACTGTCTGGCTGCCCGAAAAATACCTTCTTGACAAACGTCAGGGTGTTCAAAACAACGCTGCCCGTTTGGTTTGCAAGGCCAAAAAATCAGGTCATATTTCTCCACTTCTTAAATCCCTTCACTGGCTTCCTTCCTACAACTTCCCGTATTCGGTACAAAATGTCTTGTATCTGCTTCAACTCTATTCTGGTACAGCCCTAGAGTATATCTCAGAACTTATATAAACCTATAGTCCATCACGACAGCTCAAATCTGCAAATGATATTTGTGTCTTCAGAATTTCCTTATGCTGGATGTTACGTTGAAACGCGCACGATAGTTCGTGTGTGACGCGCGCGATAGATCTGATTGTTTTATTTTGCAAAGCATGCAATAATAGAGTGTATACCTTTGATTTGATTTTGCGTTGTTGTTAGAAGAAGCTTTGTATAACGTTTTAATTTTAGTTGGTCGATATTATTGGAGAATTTTCTAGAGTTGGTTGTTTATTATCGATCGAAGCGTATGGATAATTCTAGTGGTAACTAAAGAAGCTTCTATCCCAAATAAGGTTGTATGACGTGAGACAGTGATGATGAAATTTGTTCTGATTGGTTGTGGTGTGTCATGCGGGGGTATTCTCACCTTTTCTAGAGTGTAGCGAGACTATATATATAGTGCCGCACTGTTTCAAAAGGTGGTTGATAGTAGAGAGAATTGTAAAGTGAAAAGTGGTGTTGAAAGTGAAAAGTTGAGAGTGAAAAAAACGATTGAGCGATTGTATGCAGTTGTTGATGTATGCTGAATAAAGTTGGAAAATTTCATACGACGACTCCGGCCTTGTTGATGATTGAACGGGTTGCGTGGATAAACGAATCTGAGTTACACCTATCAGGAGGATTCAAGCATTGGGGCTGAATCGGCTACTGATAAAAATCAACATCGAGTGTAACACTGGACCAAAACATATGGATTCCGTTTCTTCTCTTGTCAAGGACCCTCAGTCTGGAACGCCTTGCTTCACTCTATTCGTCATTCTGGGTCCGTCTCTTCTTTCCGCAGAGTTCTCACAACTCATCTCTTTACCGAGTCGTTCTAAGTCCACCGTTCCATGACCCAAATATTTATGAAAGACACATTTCCTAGAATATTCCTTTATTGTATTGGTGGTTGTTTGCTTACCTAATTTATTCCTCTATTCATTCATTCTTCAAAGCCTGTTTCTTAGTTAGTTAGTCATTGTTTATAGGGTCCAGCAGACTGCAAAGAGCTGAATCAATACCGCAACTTGGTTGAAAGAGGGCTCACCCCCGATCCGTATACAAGATCTGCTGAACAATCCTAAAGGCACTCCACCAGCTGGTCACTTTACCATGAAAGTATCCCGTCCAAGGGACGCTGATGCTGTATTCTAATTGATCAAAAACCCGTTTACAAAAACAAAACAAAACTGAATATAAACATCATTAGAAAATATTAACAAAACAAATACCTATAAAATGCCTACATTACTAAATAATAATACCCTATATAGCCCTTGTGACCATTTGGCAGAAAGCGTCCAATATCCCCAAGCTGACCCAACAGACTCCAGACACAAATGAGGAGTTTTGGGAGTATTCAGGAAAAAAAAGGTAGTTGACTGGTCTAGCGAAGAAGATAGTAGATTGAAAGAACAAATTAGGAACGAGAAAGAATAAATGAAAATGACAGAAGCAGTGGTAAATTGCCACAAAGTGGTGATACTAGTACTCATTTGCTATGTGCTTTGCATGTATGGCTACGTTCTCTACTCTTTAGTACCCCCGTTGGGGTGCCGGGGGTTCCAGTGCAAATAGTATCCCAACTTTCTGGAAATTTAGTGCTTTAAATTCCCACTGTCGCTGTCTTTCTCATTTGCTCTTTCTCATTCCTGCTCTGTTCTATCAATCTGCTATACTGTACTATCTTCTGCTTCACTAGACCAGTCATCTACCTTTTTTCTTGAAAACTCTTCCGGGGCGAGACTCCTTATTTGTGTATGAGGTCTGTTGGATCAGCTTGGGAATATTGGGCGCTTTCTGCCAGTTGGTCATTAGGGCTTCCTATGATGTTATTATTTAGCAATGTAGGCATTCTATATGTATGTGTTTTGTTGATAATTTATAATGATGTTTGTATTCTATTTTGTTTTTGTTAACGGGGGTTCGATAAATTAGAGTACAGCCTCAGCGTTCCCTGCGTGGGATGTCTTTATTGTAAAGTGACTGGCTGGTGGAGAGCTTTCGGTTTTACCACTAGGGTTGTTTCAGCAGATCTTTTATGCGGATCAAGGGTTGTCCGGTCCTGATTTGGCTCGGAAGAGTCCGCTGGACCCAAAGCAATAATCATGTAATGTAATGTAATGTAATGTCTACTCTTTAGTCTGTTTCGCTTGTGTGCGGAAGCATGTATTGTCTTCCCTGGAATATTGTGTTACCTGTGTGCCGATCCCATGTATGTTTGCTGATCCTTGCTCTGTATTTAAGGCTTTGTTGTTAAGCCTTTTGTAATACTTGTATTCATTTTTCTTGCTTTGGGCATGTCTTGCTGATGTTCTGTTTGTGTATCATGCTGTATGTATGGCTATCTTGTTGACTGTAATGTCTTGCTTGGGTTCGTTTTGCTGGTTTGCTGATGTCTTGATTTTAATGTCTAGCCTCGAGTTTGCTTCACTGGTTTGCTGATGCCCTGTATGCACTTGTACTATGATTTGCTTGTATGTTTTTGTCTTTATGCCCTGTTGTTTGTACTGCCGTGGTTTAACTGTGTGCTTGTATGTCCTTTCGCGCTTTGTATGTATGGCTGTGTTGTTGATGTCTTGCCTTGGGAATGCTTTGCTTGTTTGCTGATGTTGGTTTTAATTATTGTGCTTTCTATGTGTTGCATGTTTGTGTAACTGGGTGTAATTGTAAAGCGCCTTGAGCATTTGTATGAAAACGCGCTATATCAAATATACATTATTATTATTATTAATATTATTATTATTATTATTATTATTATTATTATTATTACTATTTATACAGAAAACCCTAGCAGCCCAACGGGGATATATGCCTGTAAATTGTCAAAACTGAAACTGTCCCGTGTGTATATAGAATGCATGTTTGGAGAGCTAGAGTGATGTGTGTGCACCTTGCACTCTGAATCAAGTACGGAAATCAAGTACGGAAATGTGGCACATTATAAATTTACTTATTATTATTATTATTATTATTATTATTATTATTATTATTATTATTAGAAGCAGGTCACAATGCGAAGTTGAGACTTGCCTTTTTTTGCTCCCTCCCTCACTAGTCTCAGCAGATAGATTTTAAAAAAAAACAACTTGAAAGATGATAATACCCAATATATTTAATTTTGTATGTTTGATTTAATAATTCTATATTCATTTATTTTATTTCATTGGTGCAGTTTTAGTAAATTTCTTATATCCATAAATGTATGTTCAAACTTCATCATCATCGGTTATATTATTTTGATTAGTATTTTTGCCTACAGTTTCCTTATTATGTAAAACATGCTATTTGTACATATTGTAGCCAATCAAGTTATCTTCATATGTTACTAGCGTTTTGTGTTCACTTTACTTTAGGGAAATCTAATAACGAAGTTTTATAAGATTTTGTCTTTTTCATAATTATGTGGTATTTGTATAATAAGTAAGGTAGATTTGTGAGTTCTTGTTATGGTTTTGGAATAATTATAATTTGAGGATTTTGCGCCACTCCTTACCTAGATGTCAAATAGTTATTCATTGCTTACTGGGTCCAGAGGACTGCAAAGAGCCGAATCAGGACCACAAAATCAAGACCACAACTTGGCTGCAAGAGGACTCACCCCTGATCCGCATAAAAGATCTGTTGAAACAATCCTAGTAGTAACACTGAAGGCACTCCACCAGCCGGTCACTTTACAATAAAGGCATCCCACGCAGGGGACACCGGGGCTATACTCTAATTTATCGAACCCCCATTTACAAAATCAAAATAGAATACAAACACCATTAATTATACAGTAAAATATCAACAAAACACAAACATATAAAATGCCTACATTGCTAAATAATAATATCATAGGAAGCCCTAGTGACCATTTGGCAGAAAGCATCGAATATTCCCAAGCTGACACAACAGTTAGTTAGTTATTCATTGCTTACAGGGTCCAGGGGACTGCAAACAGCCGAATCAGGACCACAAAATCAAGACCACAACTTCGCTGAAAGAGGACTCGCCCCTGATCCGCATAAAAGATCTGCCGAAACAACCCTAGTGGTAACAATGAAGGCACTCCACCAGCCGGTCACTTGACAATAAAGACATCCCACGCAGGGGACCCTGAGGCTATACTCTAATTTATAGAACCCCCGTTTACAAAAACAAAATAGAATACAAACATCATTATAAAATATCAACAAAACACATACATATAAAATGCCTACATTGCCAAATAATAACATCATAGGAAGCCCCAGTGACCACCTGGCAGAAAGCGTCCAATATTCCCAAGCTGATCCAACAGATCTCACACACAAATAAGGAGTTTTGTCCCAGAAGACCTTTCAAGAATAAATGTAGGTGATTGGTCTAGCTAAGAAGAAGATAGTATAATAGATTAATAGAACAGAGTAGGAATTAGAAAGAACAAATGAGAAAGACAGCGACAGTGGGAATTTAAGCACTAAATTTCCAGAAAGTGGGGATACTATTTATACAGAAACCCCTGGCATTTCCCACGGGGGGTAGGTGTCAAAGAAACATAGCAAATTCAAAGTAGCAGTATAGTATTGGTGCACAGCATTAGTATCTGTTAGCAGTTATTTCAGAATTATTCAGATTTTGTGAAAAGACAGTTTATATTGTGCCAAACTTTCTCTATTTTTATAGCCACCATTTGGTTTCTATTTTGGACGTTTGTGATTTGTGAACTATTTTGTGACCTACATCACACTGATGTGAGTTTGTTCTTGGATCTTTTCGCCACTGTCTGGCATTCCTGTTGATCAACTGAACCCTTGGATAGACTGTGGCCTATCCCTTTTCACATCACCCACACCCTTCAATATAGCACAAGCACAGCGGCCATTAAGGAGCAAGGAATAAAACAAGGCAAGAGAGGCAAGTTGCTTGAAACATCAAGAGGTTATTATCCTGCTCTCGTATATAAATATATACATCTTTATGAATAAAACAAGAAATAAACAACAACAAACATAATTATAAAACAAAAAAAAAGAAAACAAACTCAAGCCCAATAAAGTAACCATCTTTTATTTCGTTGGAAACAGAATACATTCAAAATACAGAGAAATAGAGAAAAAGAAAGCATCTCGACTACATCGCAACATTCCGCTACGATAAAAATTCCATTTGTCGCACGGTTTGAGCTACACCATACAACCATGCCAACGACTAAACGTAAGATTACTAACAGTAAGAATTATAAATCAAACGCATACCATATACAGCAGAAGCAAGTCAATGTCTCTTCTACCAGTTTCAATCGCAGACGGTTATTTGTAGAAATTGAAGACAATCTAAAAACAGCGCAACAAGCCAACCTTTAACCTTTAAACTAAAAATATTAGAAATTATTTATTTAAAATGTAATGTTAACAAAATTTAAAAAATACAGGTTAAAAATATTAAATACAAGGCTAGAAAAAAAAATTTTTAAATCACAAGATGCACTAAGATTAAGAGTGTCAAATTGGATGTAGTAGAATACAAATGCACAATTTTCATGTGTAATAATATGTACTGGACATTCATCTTCGAAAAGAAAAAGAACATTGTCACCATCAAATTTGCGTGTTTGGACAGTTGCTTTACAATGACAAAACATTATTATCTCGAAATTTCTCTCTCTACCTCGCTCACTGTTTCACCAGCCAACCAAAACTTTATAAAAAATTCTTTCTTCCTTCTCTCTTTCTGTAAAAGAGCAGAACATGTGAGAGAGAGAGAGAGAGAGAGAGAGAGAGAGAGAGAGAGAGAGAGAGAGAGAGAGAGAGAGAGAGAGAGAGAGAAGGGGTGCAGGAGTTAAAACAACAAATACTTATTATTTCACTTTCAAAACGATAAATTGCTAAATGTTACCAACAAAAAATATTACCATTCTTTTATAATTTGAACTAGATTTTTTAAAATTTACTTCACTTTATTGGCCATTAGTCTTATATTCTTTATTGTTTCTTTTCTTATTTTATTATTGATTTAATGTCAAGGAGGAAAGTTTAAGAGTGGGTGAGGTATGCAGAAAACGCAGGCATTATTGAAAAATTATACAAGCATACCGGAAAATAAAAACCACAATTATGAGTCGTCACCGTCATCATCATTACCATTGTCATTATCACCATCACCTCCATCTGTAAATTATTCCAGCGCCTTCCACCATGATTTGACGTTTTCCTTTCATTTGAACGAACATTCTATTGTCACAAGTTCATGGTTCATTGCACCTTGTCCTACCAACAAAAGCAAAAGCAAAACAAAAAACGCGATATACACAGAATTCACCAATAAAAACAAAATGTAAGGACTTCATCTCCTAGTCACAAATTAAGCAACGCCTGTAACATTAACCTCACATTGTCATGAATAACTTGGCTGATGTAACTAAATGACTCAAACTCTGGTCTAATAAG
Source organism: Oncomelania hupensis (assembly GCA_036898135.1). Lineage (NCBI taxonomy): Eukaryota > Metazoa > Mollusca > Gastropoda > Littorinimorpha > Pomatiopsidae > Oncomelania > Oncomelania hupensis. The sequence goes on along the minus strand of CM072527.1, from coordinate 35,268,750 downwards.
TAATAACATGAACGGCTCATTTCCACATGTTGTTTAGCAAACCATCAAGGTTCACTTCAAATTCACCCCAAATTTTTAATTTAAAAATCCTGTTTTTAAACTTTTTGTTGTTGTTTGTAAATAAATAGTATGCATGCATGGATAGCACAACTGTATTGGTTTGCATCACAAAACAAGCACTGCCATGACACAAAAAAAAATAATGAAGAAAAAAGCAAAATCCCTGTTTAAGAAACCTAAATGAAAAGGTGATGACATACAATTACAAAGCTCAAGCAATAGCAAACTTTCTGTTGCTATATGTCCAGCCCCGAAAAGGAAAAATAATTACACGTCCTAATCATTTGCTGCAAATAATGCCTACGAGGCCTATGTTATAAATTTTAAACAAAATTATAATAATTCACATAGGCCTATATAATTATTAGAAATAATATCAATCACTGTGTGTATAGCCGAGGCCATGATTTAACTTCACACACAAAAAAATCATTATTATTGTCAACACCCAAAGGTGTGATTGAACTTTTTCAATGATAACACCAACCACTAACCGGCAAACACAAGAGAAAATGAGCCAACCTATGGGTCCGACTATCTGCCACTGTGTCAGTTTCCCCAAAACCGCCTTATTTATAGAGATTGTAAGGCTTTCAGCATGAGCTGAAGCTCAGTTTTTGGATAAATCACACACTAGTCACAAATCACTAGTTGGATGGTGATGAAACAGCATGAGGTTGTGTGGTGTTATTCAACTAGGATTATATAGGGGTATACACTGCCTGGGATACACAATGTATCAGGGTAAGGGTATACAATGTATCAGGGTATATACAATGTATCAGGCTATGGGGATATACTGTACAGGGATATACAATGTGTCAGGGTATTGGTATTATATACTGTACAGGGATATACAATGTATCAATGGTAGGGGTATACAATGTATTGTGGTGGGGGCATTCAATGTAGTTAGGTATCTTCCTCTTTATGTCAGTACAGCTGTCAACAAATAGGGGGTATATTCCTCTTTAAGTCTTGAAATGTATTTACCACATACTGCACCACCAAAGCAATATTCGTCACAAATCAATTATGGAATGGGGCTCACTGACATGGCCCGATCGGCAGGAAACACTACAAAATCAGGCAGTCGTGTTAGCGTAGAAACCGGGACATGATGGGGATAAGGAAGATTTTGAGAAAATTCTATTGTCACAAACCAAAATATTGAAACTTATTTATTTATTTATTTATTTATTTATTTATTTAACAAGGGTAAAAGATTAAGCACTGGGTGTGCTTTTTTACATCCTGCCCTTGGGGCTTGTAACAATAGCAACTAGTATAACCACAAGTATATCAACTAACAAGTTAGTATCTCGTATTGCCCCCAGTCGACGTGCGGTGGTCCCGTTTAGCCACAAGCTGAGACGGGAATATCCCAAACCTAAAAATAGAATAGAGAATTCTGGGAAATCTGTTCTCGCGAAGATGTGCTCGCTGAAATAAAACGAAAGTTGGGAGAGGAACTGCATATTTCTGGTAGTGAACAAAGGCAGAAACTTGTCAGCAGTATTATCAGCGATGGAGTTATAATGGACGAAGTGCTCCATACCTATGAGGTTGCCTTTGCTCGAGCAAAGAAACTAAAGAAGGATTTAGCCGACGTTATTTCAGAAAAGGATTTCTCTACCCATAATTCCCCTGGGTTTTGAAGTTTCTAAAAAGTTATTTCAGGCCGACGACGCTCTATGGAGCTCAAAGCATGTAAAGGGAAGCAATCGGTTGTACGCGCACGTCGATAGAGACATAGAAGAGAGATACTAACTTGTTAGTTGATATACTTGTGGTATAACAAAATAACTTCATAACAATAATATCAGAATGTAACAATATGATCAAAATATGCGCACGTGCTTCTTAATTTGAGTAAGCATTCAATAGACTACAGAGATAAGTCTATGACAATAGACTACAGAGGTGGGTCTATGACAAGAGGTTACAACTTACAGGAGAAGGAGAATGATAGTTTTTCTGCTGAACACATGCACATGTGCACGTCTATCCCTTTATGGGGTGCTAGAGGCTGAAGTCACTTTCATCCCAAGATTTGATCAGTCTGATCAGGTCGGTTATTTTGCAATTCCATCTGTCTGGGGTCAGTACTGAATTCAGTCTTTATCATCTCTGGCATTTGGGCAGTCCTGACCACCACGCTCTATGCAATCAAGGCAGAAACATAGTAAGCAAGCAATGGATTACCAGTTAACAGAAATGTCAGACTGACACCTAAAGCAATGGATAACCTCATTAAAACAAAAAAAAGAAGAAAAAGCAGAAGTGTACAAGTTTTTAAAAAATGTAAAAAGAGAATCAGAATAAAGAGTGAAGAACCTTGTACAGGAGACCAAGATTTAGCAAGCTGTTCATGTAGCACCAAGTGAAGATGGGCTAGGGGGAGTCAATGCCTCTGTACTTGACCGCTGAGACAGAAGACAATACGCTACATAACAATCAGTTATTTGTACATATGATAAGTGTTCCTACAGAGTAAGTCTACAAGCAGAGAACTATAAGGCGGACATCGGGAGAGATACAAATCTGTATCGGCACATACGATATCCTAGCGAGCCTCAAAAAACAATAGATGCACAGATGAGATGTCTACAAGTTTATTATGACAGGGAGAGTTTGATGGTGTTACAACCCTTTTTGACATGTATATAACTGTAAGTTTACATCGTGCGCTTAACTGTGCTATCACACAGCTGTTGAACGCCAGTCTTGTTCCTTTAGCGCGTTCAACAATCAAATCACCAAGACTTAAACGGACAAATGAAACATACAATTCAGAGATCGTAATCGCGAAAACAAACTTGAAAATACTGACGAGTGACAAATGAACATCGGACAGTTCTCATCAGAATACACAAGCACTTAAGTAGACACTGCAGACTGATCAGTATAAACTGACACAGACTACGTTTACATCCACAGACTAGCTCTCCCAATTCCAACCCCTCCCCATACCCCCCTGTGCTCCTACATTGTCATGTTCTCGGGCAAAAACATGAGTGATAAAGGGAGACCAAAGGTGTATACAACAATTTTAATCTGGGTTTCTTTTTTCTTTATTTAATTGTTATGATGACTGAGTGTTTGTTTTTCGCTGAGATTGGTGACAAATATTTTTACGTTTGGTTTGCTATCAAGCAAGTACGAGACAAAGACACACTTGATGTAAGAATAGTATCAAATGTGAGATTCTTAGTGCGAGTTAGTTTGATCTAGGAAGAGCGGATGAGTATGTTTATTAGTTTTAAATGAGTTATGCAATTATGGATATTGTTCTCCCTACACAGTGCAAGTAATTGAACTAATTCAGGATATGGTCTTACATTAGCACATTAGTGCATCTGAGTGATAGTGTAAAATACTACAATCTGTCTTCAAATATATACAGGTGTAATATATCTCTAGGTTATGTGCATGATGAGTGTATTCATGTGCAAATAGTATCTAACTTTGGTGAACGAACTATCAACTGTGACATGACTCAGTAATAATTTCTTTCTCTGCAGTTCACACTAATGATCAGACAAGACTAGAAAATAGCAGCAAGGTTAGATAACAATTAACCCCTCACCCTCGGATACTCCAACAACTTCTGCACTGAATGCATGGCACACAAGCACTCTGTACACAGTGTAGGAAGTAAACTTACAAACCATATTTATTAGTCTTATTGGGTTATGAGATGTATTCGTGTTGGTTGGACTAATAGTAAATAGTAAGTAATAATTCTTAGTGTGCTCAGTCTCACAAACTATGTATTATTTAATGTACAAGTTTAAAAAAATTTAAGGATATGAATTATTCTCTCTGATAAGGATGCACATAATAGTGATGTGTTTTCGTTACACTATGGTCACGTAAAGTTATCTAGATATAGTACATATAGTGATTAGTGTTTTTATATTCTTGTATTAGTCTGATAATAAGTGAAAAAAAAATAGAGGTTTCAATTAAGGGGTTTTAAAAGTGAAAAGTAAAGTATTTGAAATATATAAATATTCTTAAATAAAAATTGTATTAGTGGTTAAAATATGGTGCATCAATACATGATGGGTTTGTTAGGGTTTTGTTGTATCAAGTATATGGGAGTTCAAAAAAGCAAATATGAGGAAGTTTGTTTATCATGAATTAAAGTGAATGGTTTGAATAACAGAAGTGTTCATATGAGGTATTGGATATGGAGAGTAGGGTAGAAAATTGATGATGTTTTTTATCAAAACCTACACGAATATGGGAGAGGAAGTTTCCTTAGGGGTTCCAACCGTGTGGTGTGAATAGGGATAATAATGATGACTTGTAAACTTACTGATTGGTTTTAAAAGTTTAGGTACCACATAGTATATAGATCAAAGTATCTTGTAGAATTGCAAAATGTAGCAAGTGTAGTTAAGTAAATGGAACACAGTCAAAAGGATTAATCAATCAGAGTATGAAACACGTGATCAGGTGTTTAGCAAAAAAAGTCACCACAATCCCATAAGTTATGGACAATTTAGTTTCCACAAAACAATAAATAATAATAATAATAATAATAATAATAAATACAAAAATGTATAACTCACACTCATCTCTAAAACAATGATTCAAAGCCATAATGAAAATTATCCCTTTCTTAAAAATACATTCCAATAGGAATCTCCTGTTCAATTTAGTGGGCATATGGTACATCACTCATGACTGTTGCTACTAGTGATGTGTTTTCAACCACCATATACCTACTAGTTATAAAACGTTGTTATTAAAAAATGTCTTCAATTACACGTGAACAGTAAAAGTGAACAGTAAAGAATATTGACTGATGTATCGTCAAAACCAAAGTTTTGGTCAATAAAAATTTTCCTTAAAAAAAGGGTTACAAGTTACGTCCCTTGGATCATCAATACAGTCATGTTCAATCCAACATGAGGTTACAAGTTATTTCCCTTGGATCATCAAGCCATGTTCAATGCAACACGAGGTTACAAGTTACGTCCCTTGGATCATCAAGACAGGTTCAATGCAACAGGAGCTGGTCCATCACAGAGTCTTCACAACTGGCTGTGATCAGGGTTGACAAAGTTTTTATCAGACCACCGACAACAAAGAGCAGATCAGTTGAGGGAGGTTCCAGACCGTGTCTTTCCGGCTTTAATGTGAACTTCGCCTAAGACAACAACAGACTTGTACAAACACCGTTCTTGGTCCGTCCCAATAGCTTAGGCCACTACCACATTGTATTATTGCAAGTCACCAGCCACCTCCTGTGTCAAAAGCTAGACACCTCAAGTCACAGTCAAAAAGTCACCTCATCATCAATCAAGTCACCGATGATAATCATCAGCGTGACAAAAAAAAAAAGTCACCTCAATCCCCGTTCATGGACAATTTCACAGAAATCTTGAGGCAATTTAAAAAAAACAAAAAAAAAACAAAAAAAAACACCATAAGATTCTTGTTTTGCTTTTGAAAAGCAGGAGGAGGAGGCAGTGATGAGTATGGCTCATCTTTATGCTGCCTACTTACAGTTCCACACTGCCTACCATCCAGATGCAAGCCACGCACTACCATTGCACTTCTTTTCCAGCTTTTTGGTGGCAATAACTGTAGCTTGTGCGAGCTTTATCCAGACTTGTTACCTCTAATCACCGATTAATGTGCATTTCAAAGACATTTTCATCAATACAATTCCGCTGCGAGACAATACAAAAATTTCTGATCTATAGTTTCACTGTGAGATAAAAACGCTTTTTTTTTTTTTTTTTACAAAACATGTCTAGGCCCCTATGTCCATGGGAAGATGATATTTTACAAAAGATGTTCCTATTCATAGTTGTATGTTAGGTCTCAGAAAAGGGAAAATGACTAGCTGACCAGCCTCTAGGACCTACTCTATTATATGCAATATCCTGATGGCGATAGGAATAGGAACATTATGCATTTACCTTAATGCAGATGGTAATGAACTTCCAACTCTGCTAAGATGGAAGCAAAAGCTGTGAGCTACAAGCTGTTGTCAAATAACAGAAATGAAGACCCAAAACAAAATCTTTGATGCTATTATACTATATTACCACACTTTTTAATCTCACATCGTTTGTTCCCTACAATAATCGGTGATCTCTGATGCTATTATATGTATACTATATTACCACACTTTTTTAATCTCACATTGTTTGTTCTCTACAGGAATCAGTGATCTCTGATGCTATTATGTATACTATATTACCACACTTTTTAATCTCACATTTTTGGTTCTCTACAAGAATCAAGTGATGATCCTTTCTCCATGAAAGATGGTGAAGGGCAAAAAGGTAAGGGAGAGAGTGCTGCATGTTTATTCCTGGATGGTAGAGGCGGTCAGGTGAACACTCACACACAGACACCACAGCACGACGCTGGTTTCCCCTTGCTTGTTTCTTTACTGTTGGTTGGACGGCTGCTCCAGCATCTCCATGAGGAAAGTGTTGATGGGCGTGTCGCCGACCAGTTTGAAGAAGAAGAGGTGCTCCAGACACTTCAGACCGATGGAGCGTAGGGCAGGCAGTCGGAGCAAGAGCTTGGCAAAGCGACCGGGCTCCTCGGGGTAGGTATACTTGCAGTACTCCTCCAGAGAGGCGTAGACTTTCTCTCGCAGGTTTTCCACTTCCGTCACTGACGTCAGGCCTTTAGCGTCTGCACACATAACCAAAAAAAAAAAAAAAAATATATATGTATATAATAAAAATAATAATAATAGCTTTTCTAAAGCGCGATACCTTAATATATAACGCTCAAGGCGCTCACTCACATTCACACGCCGTTAAACATTTACCGACATACACAAAAACACCGACTCGCATTGCTACACACATGCAAGTCAGAAAGTATATAAATGATCTAGCCGGGTAGAAGAGAAGAAATGAAAGAATCAGATATCATCTTTAGAGACAGGCCAACTGGAAGTAATTAATATGGTTTCAGTGCTGGTTTGAAGAATGGAAGAAGAGAACATTGGAGCAAGTAATGGGGGAAAAAAATTCCAAACTGAGGGGGCTTGATACTGAAAGGAGCGTGAACCAGCAGTTTTCAGTTTGAATTGCAAAATGCACTGAAATTCCCTCCTCCCCTCCCCCCAACCTCCCCCTCCCCCTCCCCCCCAAAAAAAATTAATAAAATAAATTAAATGTATAAACAGAAAAGCAAAGCAAAAATTACATAAGATGGCAAGCCATTCAAATGTAATTCCATGTTCAAATGTGTTAGTTTCTGTGCAGTGTTTTGACAGGGCTTTATCCTAACACAGCAAAATGAAAACATTGATGAACGATAGGCCACTTATCTCAACTACTTACAAGCAAAAAATGATCCAAATTGTCTGAGCCAATGTTGAGACACAGCGCAAAATGTGTTTAGAAAATGAAGTGGTCAGTTCAAGAGTGCACCTTTCCAAAATTGCCAAAAATGATTTTTGAACCCAAGCCCATCAAACAAGGGTGCTAAATCGTTCCAGAAAATGGGAAATCAAAATCTGCAATTTTAAGATTAAAATTCCCTATATTGCTGTTCTCACTCCCAGGGTAACATCGATCTCAAGTCCACACTTATATAGGAAATGGACTTGGGTACAGTATTGCATCAAATTATTATAATGATACATCCTTAAGGAAATGAGATAAATCAATTTACTCTTTTTGCCTGAAAAAGCAAACAGTATGGAAATAAAATTTTTGCTAAAGTTAACTTAAACCCCACACAAACTGAGTGATAGGAGATTGCCTGTCGTATAGGTGGGTGTACAACATCATGCCCAAGTCCCGTGGAATGAATGCAACAAAAGCCTTCTGTCCATACATTCCTGGACATAGGTAGTCTTGAAGAAACGAAATTCAATTTCAAGCTTTTCTTCCCAATAATTCAGTTTTATAACTACGCCTGTTAAAATTTTGTTTTAATGCAAGAAAAATATTTTGTTTTGTTATGAAAATAAAAAATGAACAATAACAAAATGACTGTTTTTGTCATTTTTCTGCGATGTGAAAAAATGGACCGAGGTGCATTCTTGAACTGACCCCCTCAAATATATTATCCAGTATCATATCACACCTTCATTATCCAATAAAATGCAAAGAAACACTGTACCAGGATTGAAGAGTACAATGGCTCTAAGACAGCCCAGCTCAGTTTTGTCCATCTTCGTCTCCCGCATCTTGGCCACCAGTTCCGTTAGCACGCGGTCAAAGATGGTGCCGACTCCAGCTGAGTGCGCACTGCTACGATGAACGTGCAGCCCTGTGGCCAGCAGAATGCCGTCTTTCACTTGTACAGAGCGGTGAGAGAAGCCAGCGATCAGCAACTCGTTCCAACCTAAAAACAAGTTGTTGTGTTTTTTTTTAATATAAATAAATAAAATGAAGGGTGACTTTGGGGCCTTGAAATAAAATTATAACAGTTTATTGAGTAGGCAGACACTTGGATCTAATCACAAAATAATGAAACGGGAGTCCTATATAATACCAAGCATTGGGATTTGCGCATTATCACATTGTCATATGCCAAACCGACGCATCAAAGAGTGAACATGAGAAACAAATGTGTACCTAATGTCAAAACAATACCAAATTCCACAAGAACAAGACAATATCATTTTTTTTCTGTCTTTGGGGTGGGGTTGGGAAGCACTGTTTTGTTCTCTTGTGTTTTGTTCCCTGAGGAAGAGCTTAATTCCAAAATGTGCTACGTCGTTTTATCTCGTTATCCAAATGACAATTTTTGGGGCTTATAAGATAAGATAAGATAAGATAAGATAAGATAAGATAAGATAAGATAAGATTTATTAGCCATATGTCAAATCAATACAATTTGTACACTAGGAATTTGCCTTGGTCAGCGAGCATGCATACAGTATTGGCACATTCACACATCTATTCTTAACACACATCGCATTGTAACATTAAAACCAAACATGTTTACATGAAATGTTAACAGTAAACATCAAAATTCATAGCCGGTATGCATGCCCTGTAAAAGATCTAAGATAGTTTAGTCCGATGACTGTGCAACTGCAGTCATTCCATTTACACTTAGCACTCAACTCCAGTCATTTCATTTACATTTAGCACTCTTATTGCAATTGGAAAGAAGCTGCTATTCATTCTTTTTGTCCTTGCTTTAAGTGATCGAAGTCTTCTACCAGAGGGCAGGAGGTCAAACAGATGGTTACCTGGGTGCGAGGGGTCTTTGATTATGGCCTTGGCCTTGCGAATTATTCGCTCTTCAAAAAGTTTGTCTAATTTTGGGAGCTTACACCCCGTGATTCTGGCAGCAGTCTTGACTACCTTTTTCAACTCCCCTCTCCTCCTCAGTAGCACTGCCATACCAGTTCGTGAATGAAAATGTCAGTACACTTTCAATGATAGTTCTATAGAATTTAACAAGAATTGTGTCATTGATTCTGAATCTTTTAAGTTGCCTCAAGAAATATAAGCGCTGCTGAGCTTTCTTTTTCGTGAGCGTCACGTGGGGCCCCCATGTAAGGTCTTCAGATATTGTTGTCCCCAAGAATTTAAAAGACTTAACCTGCTCTACAACCTCGTTGTTGATGATAAGTGAAGTTGGGGGGTTTGACTTTTCTAAAATCAACTTATGTACCTATTTGTTTCTCATTATTGTAAATTTGGAATGCTAGCAGTCCTCTGGGTTTTGTTATCATCAAAGACTGTACTTGGAAAAACTCTCACACCAACCAAAGCTCTTGCTACTTCAGTAAGCAAGGTCTTGAGCTGTCATTATCTCTTTCTCTTACAGAGAGAGGTTCTAAACTATCAGAAAACACCTTTTGTGGGTTCAAAAGGTAGATCCAAGTGTATACCTAAACTAGTCTAAATGCATACCCCTTTACTTTAGAACCGCACCCAAGTGCGACTGAAAATGCAACGGAAAACCCCCATTATCCAGACTTATGTCACAAACCCTGAAAGTCACTGGTGGTCTTAATAGAAAGGTTTCTACATATTGTCTTTTGCGACAGCTGCCATTGCATGAATGAAATTCAACACCCAGCGACGGCACACATTCGAACCATTGTATACTCCTACATCACAAACAGTAAAGCCCATTTTTGCCATTTTGACCTAGCTTTTTGTGATTCACCACACTTTCATTCGGGTCTAGCTAACGTCATTACGGAGACGGTTGTCTGCCGTCATTACTGTACAAATACTTTCATCGACAGGAACCACGAAATTCACTATAGTTAAATTTGCTTCAAAAATATAGGTGAGACCCACTTTAAGCGCATTAATTCACAACCGGAAAGACCTCTAATATTCTCAACCCAACCGCTTCAACTGAGAATCCCATGTGCATGGCAGGCTTATCCTGTGATCTCTCACAAACCAATAAATCTTTGATTGCGAACCACACCAACCTGGCTGTGGTGTAAAAGAGTTTTGCCATCAAACCATTACTTCAAGGAATCAGTATGACACACTCAGCAGAAAAATCATTTTCCTCTAGCAAAATTCTAGCCATGATTTATGTGTAAAGTGCCTTTGCCATGTATAAGGGTTTTTTGTTGTTGTTGTTTTGTGTGTGGTTCTTTTTAATAGTAAATGCACCTCACCAAATTGCAAGTTAATTAAAAACATAAATAAATAAAATACAATAAATAATAAAATACGTTACCAGCTCTAAGCAGGATGACCTGGTCCTCCAGTGGCAGCTCAGTGAAGTGGGGAATCCTCTTGGCCCATTCCACCAGTGTAAACAGCTGTTTGTCTGCCGCCTGGCAAATGTTGGTCACTGGATCCTTCTGTAAAATACAACAGATCTTAAGGTGCCGCCACAGATGCCCACTGTGCGCCGAAAGCGATGCGGATTTTAACCCTGCTGCTACTGGATGATGTCGGAATCTCGGAATCTTGGGAACAGAGCCTGCTCTATACTTCCACGAAAAATCATCCCCATTGTAAGCTTCAACGAGTCTAGTTAGCACAACAACGGCTCCTTGAGTGATGGCTCCTTGGACAATGGCTACTTGACTACTCGCCCCTTGAACCGTTCCTCCTAATGTTTTTCATCTGTGTAATTGTAGCGGACTAAAATAAAATTAAATATATAAAACAAAAACTGTTCACTTGGTGTTGGCATGTCATAGTTAAGGAGACAGCCTCCACCACCAAGAAGAAAGATACATCAAACTTGATGACAGGATCAAACAGTTGTTGGAGGTCAGCAGGGTCGGGACACCGTGAATGTACTGAGGAGCATTGCTCATTGCTACAATCTGTAAACGACTTCTATTGCAGCGGCAAACTGCAGAGGTAGTATTTTATTCAATATTTAATATATTTTCTGACTTTCATTATACCCTCTTCTTGTCATACTCATACATTTTATTTGAGATAGAGAGAACATTTGTTTGTGTTCAGTGGTATTATATTATAAGGTCTAACACATACATTCATCTATATTCTTTAGTCACACTTTTAACAAATATAAAAGAAAAAAAATGTTAAAAGGAACAAAAATTGAAGGAGCAAATAGTCAAGCAGCAATTGCCCGAGGAGCAACTACTCAAAAAGCAAATGTCCCAAAGACCAAGAAGAGGTTGATAAAGACAATGAGGTATAGGAAAATGAAGAAGAGGCAGACGAAGAACCAAAAAACCAAAAGGACACATTTGAAAGAAGACGACAAAGGAAAAGATTGGAAAGAAAGTGATGGTAAAGATGGCAAGAGAAGTTTCACAAGGAGAAGAAGGAAGGAGGTGAAGTTTAATACCATTACCTGAACATCCACGTAAGTCTCAAACTTGGGCTCCACGGCCATCTCCGCTCCATAGATTTCCTCCACGGGCATGTCGCTGTTGCCTCCAGTGCTGCTCTCAACCTCGTCGCCCCTCTCCTTCGTCCTCTGTCGTTCCTCCTGCACCGCTGTACACAGAACCGCTGAACCGTTAGACGAGAAACCGCTTTGTCCCTGCTGCGGGCAGTGGAAGCAAAACGACTTCTACGTGGGTAGATGTGACACTGGGCACAACATGGTCAAGGGTAGTTTAATAATGATATTGTTCATACTGTTTCTTGCCTTTAAAGTGTCCTTTTCAGTTATAACCTAGTGCCATTGCTCCTGTTATAAAGTATGGTCAACTTTCATAACATGCATAGTTAAGTTCTATAGTTTCATTATTTATTATATTTTACTTGTAATCTGGCTCCTGTCATGTTCTTCTTATCAATACATTTCTTTAGAGCTTTGAGCATGTTTTCTATAAATGGATAACTGCATGGTTACTCCCGCGGGTAAGAGTATAAACCGAGGTCAAGTGTGTGCACGCAAGCATTTCATCGCATGGACTTTTAAAGACACCGACGCTCATGTCCTCGACACAAACACACCCAGCACGCACTAGGTCCTTTCTCCCTATCCTCAGGATTGTGCTCAGTCGTCTGGACGTCAAACTATGTGGGTGGGTGCCACGGGCCTCTCGAGTTAAATCCTGTATGCCTTGAGCAGCTCTTGAGCTGGAAAAAGGCTATATGAGAAAGATTCAATAAAAAAAATAAATACTAGTACAGTGGAACCTCCGGTATCTGTCTCTCTGGTATACGACTCCCTCCGTTATGTGACCTGAAAACTTCTGACAGATTCACTTCCAATAATAAATGACCTCTGGTATGCGACAACCTCGTTTATGCGACCAGCGACCGTGTCCTAAGCCCTTTACACGACCGTCTTAGGGCAATTTAAGAGAGATATCAGTTAATTTGTTGTCTGTACTTTTCGTTTTTTTCTCTCATGTTAGTGTACGCCTGCTGTTGTCTGCTATTTCCGTTTCGCAAATAAGGGACATTACTCGCCTACACTGGCTTGTCAAAATGGCGTCGCGCGAGAGGAACGTTTTGAGTTTGGCAGAGAGAATGAAAGTGATTGAAAGAAGTGAAAATGGGGAGAGTTGTTTGTCTATTGCAAGAAGTTTAGACGTTGGGAAGACCCAAATTCAGCTCATCATAAAGGATAAGGAATCTGTGAAACTACGATGGGAGAGTGGAGAAAGTGGCGAAAGAAAAACATCGAAACTGAGAGCTTCTGCACTGACAGACTTGGATGAACGCGTCTGGCAGTGGTTCGACTGTTTTCTATTTTTGAAGTTGTGAATATAAAAGACAAAGCTAAAAATGAAACATGTTTTACAGTTTCCTTTGTCAGAGAATACATGCTGGTGAGTGTGAAAATTATGACTACATACCCCTCAGAGCCTGACCCTCCTCCCCATCCCTTGTTTCCGGTATAAGACCACCTCTATTATAAGACCGTTTTTTCTCAGATTTTGGACGGTCATATACCGGAGGTTCCACTGTACTTATTACTAGTGACCATCATCATCAGCATCATGAACACCAAAATGAATATTGGATTGTCACTGTTAGTGTAATAAGATATTGCCCTCAACATAGCAAAATATGCCCCTAGCATAGCAAAATATACAAGTATATAGACGG
>CM072527.1:35191832-35254712 GCA_036898135.1 Oncomelania hupensis | reverse complement strand
CTAAATGACTCAAACTCTGGTCTAATAAGTAATAACATGAACGGCTCATTTCCACATGTTGTTTAGCAAACCATCAAGGTTCACTTCAAATTCACCCCAAATTTTTAATTTAAAAATCCTGTTTTTTAAACTTTTTGTTGTTGTTTGTAAATAAATAGTATGCATGCATGGATAGCACAACTGTATTGGTTTGCATCACAAAACAAGCACTGCCATGACACAAAAAAAAATAATGAAGAAAAAAGCAAAATCCCTGTTTAAGAAACCTAAATGAAAAGGTGATGACATACAATTACAAAGCTCAAGCAATAGCAAACTTTCTGTTGCTATATGTCCAGCCCCGAAAAGGAAAAATAATTACACGTCCTAATCATTTGCTGCAAATAATGCCTACGAGGCCTATGTTATAAATTTTAAACAAAATTATAATAATTCACATAGGCCTATATAATTATTAGAAATAATATCAATCACTGTGTGTATAGCCGAGGCCATGATTTAACTTCACACACAAAAAAAATCATTATTATTGTCAACACCCAAAGGTGTGATTGAACTTTTTCAATGATAACACCAACCACTAACCGGCAAACACAAGAGAAAATGAGCCAACCTATGGGTCCGACTATCTGCCACTGTGTCAGTTTCCCCAAAACCGCCTTATTTATAGAGATTGTAAGGCTTTCAGCATGAGCTGAAGCTCAGTTTTTGGATAAATCACACACTAGTCACAAATCACTAGTTGGATGGTGATGAAACAGCATGAGGTTGTGTGGTGTTATTCAACTAGGATTATATAGGGGTATACACTGCCTGGGATACACAATGTATCAGGGTAAGGGTATACAATGTATCAGGGTATATACAATGTATCAGGCTATGGGGATATACTGTACAGGGATATACAATGTGTCAGGGTATTGGTATTATATACTGTACAGGGATATACAATGTATCAATGGTAGGGGTATACAATGTATTGTGGTGGGGGCATTCAATGTAGTTAGGTATCTTCCTCTTTATGTCAGTACAGCTGTCAACAAATAGGGGGTATATTCCTCTTTAAGTCTTGAAATGTATTTACCACATACTGCACCACCAAAGCAATATTCGTCACAAATCAATTATGGAATGGGGCTCACTGACATGGCCCGATCGGCAGGAAACACTACAAAATCAGGCAGTCGTGTTAGCGTAGAAACCGGGACATGATGGGGATAAGGAAGATTTTGAGAAAATTCTATTGTCACAAACCAAAATATTGAAACTTATTTATTTATTTATTTATTTATTTATTTATTTAACAAGGGTAAAAGATTAAGCACTGGGTGTGCTTTTTTACATCCTGCCCTTGGGGCTTGTAACAATAGCAACTAGTATAACCACAAGTATATCAACTAACAAGTTAGTATCTCGTATTGCCCCCAGTCGACGTGCGGTGGTCCCGTTTAGCCACAAGCTGAGACGGGAATATCCCAAACCTAAAAATAGAATAGAGAACTGGGAAATCTGTTCTCGCGAAGATGTGCTCGCTGAAATAAAACGAAAGTTGGGAGAGGAACTGCATATTTCTGGTAGTGAACAAAGGCAGAAACTTGTCAGCAGTATTATCAGCGATGGAGTTATAATGGACGAAGTGCTCCATACCTATGAGGTTGCCTTTGCTCGAGCAAAGAAACTAAAGAAGGATTTAGCCGACGTTATTTCAGAAAAGGATTTCTCTACCCATAATTCCCCTGGGTTTTGAAGTTTCTAAAAAGTTATTTCAGGCCGACGACGCTCTATGGAGCTCAAAGCATGTAAAGGGAAGCAATCGGTTGTACGCGCACGTCGATAGAGACATAGAAGAGAGATACTAACTTGTTAGTTGATATACTTGTGGTATAACAAAATAACTTCATAACAATAATATCAGAATGTAACAATATGATCAAAATATGCGCACGTGCTTCTTAATTTGAGTAAGCATTCAATAGACTACAGAGATAAGTCTATGACAAAGACTACAGAGGTGGGTCTATGACAAGAGGTTACAACTTACAGGAGAAGGAGAATGATAGTTTTTTCTGCTGAACACATGCACATGTGCACGTCTATCCCTTTATGGGGTGCTAGAGGCTGAAGTCACTTTCATCCCAAGATTTGATCAGTCTGATCAGGTCGGTTATTTTGCAATTCCATCTGTCTGGGGTCAGTACTGAATTCAGTCTTTATCATCTCTGGCATTTGGGCAGTCCTGACCACCACGCTCTATGCAATCAAGGCAGAAACATAGTAAGCAAGCAATGGATTACCAGTTAACAGAAATGTCAGACTGACACCTAAAGCAATGGATAACCTCATTAAAACAAAAAAAAGAAGAAAAAGCAGAAGTGTACAAGTTTTTAAAAAATGTAAAAAGAGAATCAGAAAAAGAGGTGAAGAACCTTGTACAGGGGAGACCAAGATTTAGCAACTGTGCATGTCACCTAGGTGAACAATGCCTATGTACAGTGACTTGAAGCTACTGACACATGCATAATAAATGGACAATTAGAGTGATGTTTATACGTACACATATAGACAATCAAACTATTCCTACAAATAGTAAGTTTACACCACAGCTACAACCCGGAGGTAAAATAAGCTTCTACCATCAAGGGAACTAGCATCAAATACTTTGGAAACACTGAAATCGTGAGAAGAAAAAAAAAAAAAGCTGAACTCTAGACTTGTGAAAACTGTACAGCTAGTCAAAATTCACAGCCAGCAAAATAAGCAGGCACGGCAAGCACACGCTGACACAGACACTTACATCGCAGCCATTTCCTTACAGCCTGAGTTTGTGTGCATGTAACCTGACCATACCACAGCTGAAATGTGTTTGTTGTTGGGTTTTTTTTTTACATGTAAAAGGCAATGAAATTATGAAACATATAATCTGTTGATCACGCACTGAATATGACACCACTTTTCCTTTAGCGTTCAAAATCAAATCACCAAAACTTAAACGGACAAATGGAACATACAATATTCAGCTACAACGGATCCGTAGCCAATCGCGAAAACAAACACACACTAAATAAGTCGGCTGAAATTGCAATTGATCCTGCACGACAGTGCTGAACAGTTTTACATATTAACATCAAGACATTCGGCTTCTCCCATCTCCAACCCCTCCCCTACCCCCCTTCCCTCTCCTCCCCCATACATGTCACCCTGACTGGATCAAATAAAAACACACACAGGACATAAGCATGACCACAAGAGCTACCAACTACCAATATACATCAATAATTCATCACCCACACTGGTTTTGTTTTCCTCTTCAAAATATCAATGTTTAAAATATCAAGCAAGACAAAACTGTACAACATACAGAATTTTTATTGTTTTCTTTGCTCTGAACACACGAGCACTGACTGTTTTTTATTGTAAGCACTTGGCAACCAAACAAAACGAAGTAGCAATAGTAACTGAACATCGATTATCTTGACAAAGTACGAGTGTCAATAGAAGTACTTTGTAAAATAGGATACAAAGTCTGTCATTTCTTATGCCCCGCTTCCCTCATCTTGCCTTGTTAGGATAGAATTCATCCATTCCTATCCAATTAAAAGTCTGCACAGTTTCATGCCTGAGAACACATGCTTAGTGCATGTTAGTCATTCTCGTACTGTGACTTGCTCAGTGCATTTTTTTTTTCTTTCTAGTCCATCATGTAAAATACTACAATCTGTCTTCAATCACTGCAATACAGGTGTAATAAATATCTCTACTGGTGTAGGAACTATTAAGTGCAGAATAGTTCAGTTACAATGGCACCAAAAACAGACGAATAGTTCTACTGATGGTGAACGAACTATCAAGTGCAGAATAGCTCAGTAATAATTTCTTTCTCTGCAGTTCAAACTAAGTGATCAAGACAAGACTAGAAAAAGCAGGCAAGGTTTAGGATAAGTTCACATTAACCCCTCACCCTCTGGATACTCCAACAACTTCTGCCACTGGGCAATGCATGTTTCACACAAGCACTCGGACACAGTAAAGTAACCTTACAAACCATATTTATTAGTCTTACAACTATTAGTGTTCCACAAACAATAATAATAATAATAATAATAATAATAATAATAATACAAAAATGTATAACTCACACTCATCTCTAAAACAATGATTCAAAGCCATAATGAAAATTATCCCTTTCTTAAAAATACATTCCAATAGGAATCTCCTGTTCAATTTAGTGGGCATATGGTACATCACTCATGACTGTTGCTACTAGTGATGTGTTTTCAACCACCATATACCTACTAGTTATAAAACGTTGTTATTAAAAAATGTCTTCAATTACACGTGAACAGTAAAAGTGAACAGTAAAGAATATTGACTGATGTATCGTCAAAACCAAAGTTTTGGTCAATAAAAATTTTCCTTAAAAAAAAGGGTTACAAGTTACGTCCCTTGGATCATCAATACAGTCATGTTCAATCCAACATGAGGTTACAAGTTATTTCCCTTGGATCATCAAGCCATGTTCAATGCAACACGAGGTTACAAGTTACGTCCCTTGGATCATCAAGACAGGTTCAATGCAACAGGAGCTGGTCCATCACAGAGTCTTCACAACTGGCTGTGATCAGGGTTGACAAAGTTTTTATCAGACCACCGACAACAAAGAGCAGATCAGTTGAGGGAGGTTCCAGACCGTGTCTTTCCGGCTTTAATGTGAACTTCGCCTAAGACAACAACAGACTTGTACAAACACCGTTCTTGGTCCGTCCCAATAGCTTAGGCCACTACCACATTGTATTATTGCAAGTCACCAGCCACCTCCTGTGTCAAAAGCTAGACACCTCAAGTCACAGTCAAAAAGTCACCTCATCATCAATCAAGTCACCGATGATAATCATCAGCGTGACAAAAAAAAAAAGTCACCTCAATCCCCGTTCATGGACAATTTCACAGAAATCTTGAGGCAATTTAAAAAAAACAAAAAAAAAAACAAAAAAAAACACCATAAGATTCTTGTTTTGCTTTTGAAAAGCAGGAGGAGGAGGCAGTGATGAGTATGGCTCATCTTTATGCTGCCTACTTACAGTTCCACACTGCCTACCATCCAGATGCAAGCCACGCACTACCATTGCACTTCTTTTCCAGCTTTTTGGTGGCAATAACTGTAGCTTGTGCGAGCTTTATCCAGACTTGTTACCTCTAATCACCGATTATGTGCATTTCAAAGAGACATTTTCATCAATACAATTCCGCTGCGAGACAATACAAAAATTTCTGATCTATAGTTTCACTGTGAGATAAAAACGCTTTTTTTTTTTTTTTTTTACAAAACATGTCTAGGCCCCTATGTCCATGGGAAGATGATATTTTACAAAAGATGTTCCTATTCATAGTTGTATGTTAGGTCTCAGAAAAGGGAAAATGACTAGCTGACCAGCCTCTAGGACCTACTCTATTATATGCAATATCCTGATGGCGATAGGAATAGGAACATTATGCATTTACCTTAATGCAGATGGTAATGAACTTCCAACTCTGCTAAGATGGAAGCAAAAGCTGTGAGCTACAAGCTGTTGTCAAATAACAGAAATGAAGACCCAAAACAAAATCTTTGATGCTATTATACTATATTACCACACTTTTTAATCTCACATCGTTTGTTCCCTACAATAATCGGTGATCTCTGATGCTATTATATGTATACTATATTACCACACTTTTTTAATCTCACATTGTTTGTTCTCTACAGGAATCAGTGATCTCTGATGCTATTATGTATACTATATTACCACACTTTTTAATCTCACATTTTTGGTTCTCTACAAGAATCAAGTGACACAAAATCAAAAAAATATATATAAAAAAAAAAAAGACTCACACAAAAAAAAGACAAAAAAAAAGATAAAAAAAAAAAAAAAAAAACAAGAAAAAAAACAGAAAAAAAAAAAAAAAAAAAAAAGAAAAAAAAAAAAAAAAATAGAACAAAAAGACAAAACCAAAAAACATACAAAGAACAGCAAAAAAAACAAAGAACCAAAAAAAAATCAACAAAATTCAACTCTCCCACAAAAAAACAAAGAAAAAAAAAAAAAAACGCAAAACAAAAAAACAAAAAAAAAAGCCAAAAAAAACAAAAAAAACCCAACAAAAAAACTTATTGAAAGAATAGCAAAAAAAAAAAAAACAAAAAAAAAACAAAAACAACACACAAAAAAAAAAAAAGCATCAAAAAAACATGATTGAAAAAAGAAAAAAACAAAACTCAAAAAAAAAAAAGCCATCAAAAAAAATCAAAAAAAATAGGTAAAAAAAAAAAAAAAACAAGCAAAAAAAAACCTTTCTCCATGAAAGATGGTGAAGGGCAAAAAGGTAAGGGAGAGAGTGCTGCATGTTTATTCCTGGATGGTAGAGGCGGTCAGGTGAACACTCACACACAGACACCACAGCACGACGCTGGTTTCCCCTTGCTTGTTTCTTTACTGTTGGTTGGACGGCTGCTCCAGCATCTCCATGAGGAAAGTGTTGATGGGCGTGTCGCCGACCAGTTTGAAGAAGAAGAGGTGCTCCAGACACTTCAGACCGATGGAGCGTAGGGCAGGCAGTCGGAGCAAGAGCTTGGCAAAGCGACCGGGCTCCTCGGGGTAGGTATACTTGCAGTACTCCTCCAGAGAGGCGTAGACTTTCTCTCGCAGGTTTTCCACTTCCGTCACTGACGTCAGGCCTTTAGCGTCTGCACACATAACCAAAAAAAAAAAAAAAAAATATATATGTATATAATAAAAATAATAATAATAGCTTTTCTAAAGCGCGATACCTTAATATATAACGCTCAAGGCGCTCACTCACATTCACACGCCGTTAAACATTTACCGACAGACACAAAAACACCGACTCGCATTGCTACACACATGCAAGTCAGAAAGTATATAAATGATCTAGCCGGGTAGAAGAGAAGAAATGAAAGAATCAGATATCATCTTTAGAGACAGGCCAACTGGAAGTAATTAATATGGTTTCAGTGCTGGTTTGAAGAATGGAAGAAGAGAACATTGGAGCAAGTAATGGGGGAAAAAAATTCCAAACTGAGGGGGCTTGATACTGAAAGGAGCGTGAACCAGCAGTTTTCAGTTTGGATTGCAAAATGCACTGAAATTCCCTCCTCCCCTCCCCCCAACCTCCCCCTCCCCCTCCCCCCCAAAAAAAATTAATAAAATAAATTAAATGTATAAACAGAAAAGCAAAGCAAAATTACATAAGATGGCAAGCCATTCAAATGTAATTCCATGTTCAAATGTGTTAGTTTCTGTGCAGTGTTTTGACAGGGCTTTATCCTAACACAGCAAAATGAAAACATTGATGAACGATAGGCCACTTATCTCAACTACTTACAAGCAAAAAATGATCCAAATTGTCTGAGCCAATGTTGAGACACAGCGCAAAATGTGTTTAGAAAATGAAGTGGTCAGTTCAAGAGTGCACCTTTCCAAAATTGCCAAAAATGATTTTTGAACCCAAGCCCATCAAACAAGGGTGCTAAATCGTTCCAGAAAATGGGAAATCAAAATCTGCAATTTTAAGATTAAAATTCCCTATATTGCTGTTCTCACTCCCAGGGTAACATCGATCTCAAGTCCACACTTATATAGGAAATGGACTTGGGTACAGTATTGCATCAAATTATTATAATGATACATCCTTAAGGAAATGAGATAAATCAATTTACTCTTTTTGCCTGAAAAAGCAAACAGTATGGAAATAAAATTTTTGCTAAAGTTAACTTAAACCCCACACAAACTGAGTGATAGGAGATTGCCTGTCGTATAGGTGGGTGTACAACATCATGCCCAAGTCCCGTGGAATGAATGCAACAAAAGCCTTCTGTCCATACATTCCTGGACATAGGTAGTCTTGAAGAAACGAAATTCAATTTCAAGCTTTTCTTCCCAATAATTCAGTTTTATAACTACGCCTGTTAAAATTTTTGTTTTAATGCAAGAAAAATATTTTGTTTTGTTATGAAAATAAAAAATGAACAATAACAAAATGACTGTTTTTGTCATTTTTCTGCGATGTGAAAAAATGGACCGAGGTGCATTCTTGAACTGACCCCCTCAAATATATTATCCAGTATCATATCACACCTTCATTATCCAATAAAATGCAAAGAAACACTGTACCAGGATTGAAGAGTACAATGGCTCTAAGACAGCCCAGCTCAGTTTTGTCCATCTTCGTCTCCCGCATCTTGGCCACCAGTTCCGTTAGCACGCGGTCAAAGATGGTGCCGACTCCAGCTGAGTGCGCACTGCTACGATGAACGTGCAGCCCTGTGGCCAGCAGAATGCCGTCTTTCACTTGTACAGAGCGGTGAGAGAAGCCAGCGATCAGCAACTCGTTCCAACCTAAAAACAAGTTGTTGTGTTTTTTTTTAATATAAATAAATAAAATGAAGGGTGACTTTGGGGCCTTGAAATAAAATTATAACAGTTTATTGAGTAGGCAGACACTTGGATCTAATCACAAAATAATGAAACGGGAGTCCTATATAATACCAAGCATTGGGATTTGCGCATTATCACATTGTCATATGCCAAACCGACGCATCAAAGAGTGAACATGAGAAACAAATGTGTACCTAATGTCAAAACAATACCAAATTCCACAAGAACAAGACAATATCATTTTTTTTCTGTCTTTGGGGTGGGGTTGGGAAGCACTGTTTTGTTCTCTTGTGTTTTGTTCCCTGAGGAAGAGCTTAATTCCAAAATGTGCTACGTCGTTTTATCTCGTTATCCAAATGACAATTTTTGGGGCTTATAAGATAAGATAAGATAAGATAAGATAAGATAAGATAAGATAAGATAAGATTTATTAGCCATATGTCAAATCAATACAATTTGTACACTAGGAATTTGCCTTGGTCAGCGAGCATGCATACAGTATTGGCACATTCACACATCTATTCTTAACACACATCGCATTGTAACATTAAAACCAAACATGTTTACATGAAATGTTAACAGTAAACATCAAAATTCATAGCCGGTATGCATGCCCTGTAAAAGATCTAAGATAGTTTAGTCCGATGACTGTGCAACTGCAGTCATTCCATTTACACTTAGCACTCAACTCCAGTCATTTCATTTACATTTAGCACTCTTATTGCAATTGGAAAGAAGCTGCTATTCATTCTTTTTGTCCTTGCTTTAAGTGATCGAAGTCTTCTACCAGAGGGCAGGAGGTCAAACAGATGGTTACCTGGGTGCGAGGGGTCTTTGATTATGGCCTTGGCCTTGCGAATTATTCGCTCTTCAAAAAGTTTGTCTAATTTTGGGAGCTTACACCCCGTGATTCTGGCAGCAGTCTTGACTACCTTTTTCAACTCCTCCCTCTCCTCCTCAGTAGCACTGCCATACCAGTTCGTGAATGAAAATGTCAGTACACTTTCAATGATAGTTCTATAGAATTTAACAAGAATTGTGTCATTGATTCTGAATCTTTTAAGTTGCCTCAAGAAATATAAGCGCTGCTGAGCTTTCTTTTTCGTGAGCGTCACGTGGGGCCCCCATGTAAGGTCTTCAGATATTGTTGTCCCCAAGAATTTAAAAGACTTAACCTGCTCTACAACCTCGTTGTTGATGATAAGTGAAGTTGTGGGGGGTTTGACTTTTCTAAAATCAACTTATGTACCTATTTGTTTCTCATTATTGTAAATTTGGAATGCTAGCAGTCCTCTGGGTTTTGTTATCATCAAAGACTGTACTTGGAAAAACTCTCACACCAACCAAAGCTCTTGCTACTTCAGTAAGCAAGGTCTTGAGCTGTCATTATCTTTCTCTTACAGAGAGAGGTTCTAAACTATCAGAAAACACCTTTTGTGGGTTCAAAAGGTAGATCCAAGTGTATACCTAAACTAGTCTAAATGCATACCCCTTTACTTTAGAACCGCACCCAAGTGCGACTGAAAATGCAACGGAAAACCCCCATTATCCAGACTTATGTCACAAACCCTGAAAGTCACTGGTGGTCTTAATAGAAAGGTTTCTACATATTGTCTTTTGCGACAGCTGCCATTGCATGAATGAAATTCAACACCCAGCGACGGCACACATTCGAACCATTGTATACTCCTACATCACAAACAGTAAAGCCCATTTTTGCCATTTTGACCTAGCTTTTTGTGATTCACCACACTTTCATTCGGGTCTAGCTAACGTCATTACGGAGACGGTTGTCTGCCGTCATTACTGTACAAATACTTTCATCGACAGGAACCACGAAATTCACTATAGTTAAATTTGCTTCAAAAATATAGGTGAGACCCACTTTAAGCCATTAATTCACAACCGGAAAGACCTCTAATATTCTCAACCCAACCGCTTCAACTGAGAATCCCATGTGCATGGCAGGCTTATCCTGTGATCTCTCACAAACCAATAAATCTTTGATTGCGAACCACACCAACCTGGCTGTGGTGTAAAAGAGTTTTGCCATCAAACCATTACTTCAAGGAATCAGTATGACACACTCAGCAGAAAAATCATTTTCCTCTAGCAAAATTCTAGCCATGATTTATGTGTAAAGTGCCTTTGCCATGTATAAGGGTTTTTTGTTGTTGTTGTTTTGTGTGTGGTTCTTTTTAATAGTAAATGCACCTCACCAAATTGCAAGTTAATTAAAAACATAAATAAATAAAATACAATAAATAATAAAATACGTTACCAGCTCTAAGCAGGATGACCTGGTCCTCCAGTGGCAGCTCAGTGAAGTGGGGAATCCTCTTGGCCCATTCCACCAGTGTAAACAGCTGTTTGTCTGCCGCCTGGCAAATGTTTGGTCACTGGATCCTTCTGTAAAATACAACAGATCTTAAGGTGCCGCCACAGATGCCCACTGTGCGCCGAAAGCGATGCGGATTTTAACCCTGCTGCTACTGGATGATGTCGGAATCTCGGAATCTTGGGAACAGAGCCTGCTCTATACTTCCACGAAAAATCATCCCCATTGTAAGCTTCAACGAGTCTAGTTAGCACAACAACGGCTCCTTGAGTGATGGCTCCTTGGACAATGGCTACTTGACTACTCGCCCCTTGAACCGTTCCTCCTAATGTTTTTCATCTGTGTAATTGTAGCGGACTAAAATAAAATTAAATATATAAAACAAAAACTGTTCACTTGGTGTTGGCATGTCATAGTTAAGGAGACAGCCTCCACCACCAAGAAGAAAGATACATCAAACTTGATGACAGGATCAAACAGTTGTTGGAGGTCAGCAGGGTCGGGACACCGTGAATGTACTGAGGAGCATTGCTCATTGCTACAATCTGTAAACGACTTCTATTGCAGCGGCAAACTGCAGAGGTAGTATTTTATTCAATATTTAATATATTTTCTGACTTTCATTATACCCTCTTCTTGTCATACTCATACATTTTATTTGAGATAGAGAGAACATTTGTTTGTGTTCAGTGGTATTATATTATAAGGTCTAACACATACATTCATCTATATTCTTTAGTCACACTTTTAACAAATATAAAAGAAAAAAAATGTTAAAAGGAACAAAAATTGAAGGAGCAAATAGTCAAGCAGCAATTGCCCGAGGAGCAACTACTCAAAAAGCAAATGTCCCAAAGACCAAGAAGAGGTTGATAAAGACAATGAGGTATAGGAAAATGAAGAAGAGGCAGACGAAGAACCAAAAAACCAAAAGGACACATTTGAAAGAAGACGACAAAGGAAAAGATTGGAAAGAAAGTGATGGTAAAGATGGCAAGAGAAGTTTCACAAGGAGAAGAAGGAAGGAGGTGAAGTTTAATACCATTACCTGAACATCCACGTAAGTCTCAAACTTGGGCTCCACGGCCATCTCCGCTCCATAGATTTCCTCCACGGGCATGTCGCTGTTGCCTCCAGTGCTGCTCTCAACCTCGTCGCCCCTCTCCTTCGTCCTCTGTCGTTCCTCCTGCACCGCTGTACACAGAACCGCTGAACCGTTAGACGAGAAACCGCTTTGTCCCTGCTGCGGGCAGTGGAAGCAAAACGACTTCTACGTGGGTAGATGTGACACTGGGCACAACATGGTCAAGGGTAGTTTAATAATGATATTGTTCATACTGTTTCTTGCCTTTAAAGTGTCCTTTTCAGTTATAACCTAGTGCCATTGCTCCTGTTATAAAGTATGGTCAACTTTCATAACATGCATAGTTAAGTTCTATAGTTTCATTATTTATTATATTTTACTTGTAATCTGGCTCCTGTCATGTTCTTCTTATCAATACATTTCTTTAGAGCTTTGAGCATGTTTTCTATAAATGGATAACTGCATGGTTACTCCCGCGGGTAAGAGTATAAACCGAGGTCAAGTGTGTGCACGCAAGCATTTCATCGCATGGACTTTTAAAGACACCGACGCTCATGTCCTCGACACAAACACACCCAGCACGCACTAGGTCCTTTCTCCCTATCCTCAGGATTGTGCTCAGTCGTCTGGACGTCAAACTATGTGGGTGGGTGCCACGGGCCTCTCGAGTTAAATCCTGTATGCCTTGAGCAGCTCTTGAGCTGGAAAAAGGCTATATGAGAAAGATTCAATAAAAAAAATAAATACTAGTACAGTGGAACCTCCGGTATCTGTCTCTCTGGTATACGACTCCCTCCGTTATGTGACCTGAAAACTTCTGACAGATTCACTTCCAATAATAAATGACCTCTGGTATGCGACAACCTCGTTTATGCGACCAGCGACCGTGTCCTAAGCCCTTTACACGACCGTCTTAGGGCAATTTAAGAGAGATATCAGTTAATTTGTTGTCTGTACTTTTCGTTTTTTTCTCTCATGTTAGTGTACGCCTGCTGTTGTCTGCTATTTCCGTTTCGCAAATAAGGGACATTACTCGCCTACACTGGCTTGTCAAAATGGCGTCGCGCGAGAGGAACGTTTTGAGTTTGGCAGAGAGAATGAAAGTGATTGAAAGAAGTGAAAATGGGGAGAGTTGTTTGTCTATTGCAAGAAGTTTAGACGTTGGGAAGACCCAAATTCAGCTCATCATAAAGGATAAGGAATCTGTGAAACTACGATGGGAGAGTGGAGAAAGTGGCGAAAGAAAAACATCGAAACTGAGAGCTTCTGCACTGACAGACTTGGATGAACGCGTCTGGCAGTGGTTCGACTGTTTTCTATTTTTGAAGTTGTGAATATAAAAGACAAAGCTAAAAATGAAACATGTTTTACAGTTTCCTTTGTCAGAGAATACATGCTGGTGAGTGTGAAAATTATGACTACATACCCCTCAGAGCCTGACCCTCCTCCCCATCCCTTGTTTCCGGTATAAGACCACCTCTATTATAAGACCGTTTTTTCTCAGATTTTGGACGGTCATATACCGGAGGTTCCACTGTACTTATTACTAGTGACCATCATCATCAGCATCATGAACACCAAAATGAATATTGGATTGTCACTGTTAGTGTAATAAGATATTGCCCTCAACATAGCAAAATATGCCCCTAGCATAGCAAAATATACAAGTATATAGACGGTGTGCACACTTTAGCCTGCTGGAAGAGGATAAGTGGTCACTCAATACAATTGGTCCAGCTTTTAGTGACAAACAATTCTGAATACATTTTAAACTACCACATTAGTGGTGTACGTAATCCTCTTGAATAACTCCTATAATTTTTTGGGGGGGAATGAGTAAAGCGCAATTGCATTCACAGCCTCTGAAGGTAGGATATTGGAAGTAGTTGTTGCCCTGTTAGGAAAAAGCTGTTGGAACAGTCCGTCATTGGTAGGTTTTTAGATAGTTTCATGTTACGTCATCTAGTTATATCAAGGTTATTAACAGAGGCAGCAGTAAATGGATCACAGAGGTGGTGCACACCCTTAAATACTTCTATCAAGTCTCCTCATAATCGTCTGTAAACTAGATTAGAAAGCCATTGCATAGCCATTCCTTCATTGGTACTATTTCAGTCAAAAATTTAAAATGCGCAGAGAAATATGTTTCAAAGTGATGTAAACAAAACATAAAACAAGATAGCAAAACATTCAAATATATTTCCAGACATTGACATAGGTAGCAGAAAAATAAGCAATTTCAAAAGTGTTAATTTTCTGGATTGTTTGGTGACTTGGCATATGATTATCCTAAGCACAAAGAAACACATGGAATGATAGGTCACCATCTGGACTATCTGCCAGCACAATAATCACTACATGTATTTAGATACAGTGCAAAAGGGGTTTAGAAAATGGTGAGCACAATGACCTTGGCCTTTGAGAAAGTACAAATAAGAATGACGCAACATGCATAGCAGTAGTTTATGTATCGCAAAGTACAAATTATGATATTCAGATAAGTTTATTCTTGAGGAGATTAGGCAAAAAGTGTGTTTTGAACAAGAAAGGAAATTCGAAGTGAGAGGCAACTGATAACCGTACTACTGAAGGATGGACAATCATTTTGCAAGTACCTTTAAAGCAATATTCGACAAAACTGTTTCAGAGCCCATATGACTCGTAATAAACTTATTCACGATAGCCTACATAAAAACGATTGCCCAAAGTAATATTGACTTTGATCTTGCAATGACCTTAACCTCCAGTTTCACATGAACACTCATAAACAATCAAATAAACTACAGTTTTATTATCAAAAACAACAGTGACCTTCACATGATCTTGACCTTCACATGATCTCTAAGGCTCATGTATGATCAAATAACCTAATGTTGAAGCATAATGTGGGTCAAATATTACAAATTAAAACTATTCCACTGTACAATGATAATTTTTTTTTTCATAAGGTCCAAAATGAAATTGACTTTCAAAATCATCACAAAATTGGAACACATATGAAAGTTCAATCTATGATCTGTACATACAAGTTTTGACTTTGTATCTTTCATAGTATAGTGTCAAGGCCACTTCAAAGTACCCATATAAACCACTTCGGATAGCTCCAGTGTCTCATTGACCACTGTAATGCAGCAATCATAAGTCCACTATTAAATTCTTGGGAAATTTGTGACATTTTGTGAAAAATTGCAATTTTTGACTAACATTTTGACTAACCCTTTGACCTTGATCTTGAAGTGAGGTCATCTAACCATTGACAATTTTTCTAGCTCTCATGTTTATATACCATCCTAACAAATTTCCTTGTAATAGATATTATTACAATAAATTCCGAGTAATTATTTGGGAAAATTGTGAAATTTTGTGAAAAATTGCCATTTTTGACTAACCTTTTGACTAACCTTTTGACCTTGATCTTGAAGTGAGGTCATCTAACCATTGACAATTTTTCTAGCTTTCATGTTTAATAGTTTATACACCATCCTACCAAGTTTCCTTGTGATAGATATTATTAAGTTCCGAGTAATTATCCATGTTATAGGTTTTACACAGATGGATGGATAGACAATTTTTGGATATAATATTTGGACTATTTAGGACTCATCTCTCACAGATTTGCAAAACTTTGGAAAAAGTTAAATTTGGTGGGCGAGTCAAAAAAGGCAGTTGGCGCCCCAAGCACCAGGATGCAAGCCACTCCTGAATCCCCCTTCCACACTCCCCCCCCCCTTCCCTTCAATCATTCAACTAAGGTGTAAATCATTCACCCAATGGTGTGACACAAGATGTCCACTGACCTTCCCGTTTCATGCCCTGCTGCAGACACTTCATGTAGCGGCAGAACTGGCAGCGGTTGCGTTGTCGCTTATCAATCATGCAGTTCTTGTCATCACGGCAGGCATAGGAAAGGTCTTTGCGCACTGTCCTCTTGAAAAAGCCTTTGCAACCCTCGCAACTGCAACATAATAATAATAATAATAATAATAATAATAAGAGAGAGAGGGGAGGGGAAGGAATATGCTTCTATGCTGACTTCCCAAATACAAGTCCTTTTAATTCCAATGAAACATATCTACAAATAAATTCAGATGTGACATTTATACAGTTTAGATGACTGACTCTATTATTCTTCACAGACAGCTATTTTAATATTACTGCTGAGCTATTATTCAGAGATATTTAAAAAAATATATATAAAGCTTGGTGTATTTTGTGTCTGTGTTTTCTTAATTACATACTTGAAAAAGGAAAATGAAGTAGCAAAGAATAAAAATGTTTCTATATTGAGGTTTACTGCGATATTTCACACCACCATTTTATCTTCTACAGGAACTAATTTTTTTAACTCCAAAGTCAGAATTTACTTGACCCACGCAAGTACCTACCTGTATACTCCATAGTGCTTTCCAGAGGCCCTGTCGCCGCAGATTGCACAAATGTGCTTGTTGCTATGGAGTGATGAGTGAGGCAGGCCTGAAAAGACATCTGCACAATCCAAGTCAAACACCATCATGGTACTTTACACAACTACACATTACGCAACTCACCAACTACTCACACTGCCATTCTTTTATATTCTGTACCTAGAAGAAAAGCGGAAAGTAAAGAAACTACTCCTAGATCCTCCGTGGGGACCCAAATACAACATTTACTACTGCCAAAAATACTATTAGTCACCTGACATGAGATTTACTTTCCAAACAAACATGGAAAAACTGCCATTTTAACCTTGTCTGTATGTTTGGGTCCAAACTAATTCTAACAATAACTTAATTTCTACTACAAAAAGCAAATTTGCTTCCAGTACTTAAAATCTAAAGTTAATAAATCTGTATTACCCTGAAAACAGTAACTGTAACATGTACCAACTCAGTAAGAATTGTAACATGCACTAACATTTCAGTGTCATAGTTCATTCATTACAAAATTTATGACAGCAATGAAATTTTTACCCCTCAAACTAAAGCAATGCACAGCAAAGATTTTTAAAAAAAAATCCCCTTTGCCACAAATGTTGCAATGACTGTAATGTATAACTATTAATTTATATGTCATCGAAAACAATAACAACGATAACTATAAGGACCTCAATCACACTGCTATCCCATAAAAAATGTTTTCCATCCACCTCCCACACACCTTCCAGAAAGACAACTTTTTGCCGGTTTGATGCTATTCTATGTCTGAAACAGTTCTTGCATGAGCATCTTTGCTTAACCGTTGCCATTCCCCAATACCAAAATGCAGACCTACCACTAGCATTACATTATATCCAAAATGTTCCACTTGCCATTGTCAAAACTGTTGGAAGTAGTTATCTAATAGTAATAATAATAATAAGAATGGATGTTATCACAAGCTTTTTCTTCAACTGAACTCGAAGCATTGCGGTCTGGACTGAAGAGATGGCTATTACAGAAGGCGCAATGGAAATAAAAATCCATTTTAATTTATTTTGCAGTTTGGGAGGGAGGAAACCTCAGTACCCGGAAAAAACCCTCAGTGTCCTCAAAAGTCTCGTACCTAGTCACGGAAGTTCGTTCCATGCCGGGTTCGACCCCTCAACCTTCTGCATAGGAGACCAGCGCCCTATGAACTGTGCAACTGTTTGCCTAAATAAAGGTCATAAAGTGCTAACTGAAAGGGGGGAAATAATTGTAGACATTTCATCCACTGCTCTGAGCTAGAGGAGCACAAAAATAATGTTCAGATAATTGCACTGTACCTGGTGATGCAGAGGATCCCATAGGCGAAGGGTTGTGACTCATGGGGGGTGTGGACATGGGCCCACATGGCGACGGCTGAGTCGGCGACTGCATGCCTGGCATATGGCTGTAGGCAAAGTACCCGCCATGCGTAGAGGTTGGGGTGGGGTTCAAGGTGGAAATGTCCGGCTTGACGTCTGGGGGGTGTCCCATGCCCATGCCAGGGTGCATGTGCATCGGCATACCACTACTCTCCAATGTGTCTGAAACACAAAGAAAATTACATTTATTTTATACAACCCAAGTCACAACACTTGTAAGGAAAATGCACATGTATTTTTGGCAATCAATGTCGGAGTTTAAAACAAAGAAAGCCACATTGTTTTATCATTCTTTTCAATTTACACAATCAAATTTGGTCTACAACACAACTATTTATAAGCTAAAGGCACATTTACATCTGGTTGTAGACTTGAATTCCAAAATCTTGCAACCTGAAACCTCAACGAGTCAACAGAATCCCAACAACCTACAGAATCTTAACTATAAGTTAGGAGTACGATGAAAAAAGTAATCAATGGAAAAAAGAAATTGTTTACAAACACAAATAAGAGGCCCTTTAAACTAAATAATCCTGTCTTAACAATCCAATTCACTATAGATAATATCATTATCAGTCTTAACCATCCAATTTACTATGGATAATATCATTATCAATACACAGGGTGTACAAAAGTCAAAGTTGACGGAACACTTTTCTGACCAATGACAATGTAAGAACACTGCCATGCTAACTTTTTGTTTTGACACTTGACACATCATTGGAATCTCTCTGTAAACTCTCAAAAATCACCTAATAGCAGCGCCGCACATTCAGTAAAGATGTTAAAAAAACGCACATTGGAAGAACAGTCCGTGTGTGTATAATAAGCCAAGCTGCTATTAATTTGACCCTTGTATGCATGCAGCTTGTAATGAGTTTTGATGGACGAACAGGTCCTGTGAACTTCAACCGCAGCAGCAGAACAAGTAACTGAGTAAGTAGAAAAAGGATCCTTCAGTTTACAGTGTGAAATCAACGACCAGAATGTGCAGCCAGCTATTGTTCCCATACAATATCCATCTCTAAAATTCATAAACGGTTTATAATCTGAGCACTATTAATTGTGTGTGTATTATGTACACATATTTAACTATTTTAACTTAAGACAACGATTCATTAAACTAAAGAACGCAGCCCATGTTTTGTATTTCTGCCTTGTTACCTTTTATTTATTTATTTATTTTACACATGTATATATATATATGGGCAGAGCAAACGTTTTAGTGAATAATATTATCTATACAATATATGCCATATGGGCAGAGCAAACGTTTTAGTGAATAATATATATTGCTGCCTGGAATATAGTGAAAAGGATATTAGCATTAACTTACTGTGTGGGTGTGTGTTTAAACAGTGGTGTTGTATTAACGTCTCCATCATCGAGATGGTAAGATACATGCTTGCACGTGGTCACACACGTACGCATCACATACATTACTTTAAAATACCTAATCTAACGCTTACATCAAAGCTTATGTTAACAATGGAATAGATAGATATTAACTTCAGCTCGCAAAAATGGACGAATATGACTGCATTGAAGTAATATTATTTTGCAGAAAAGATTCATCATATAATATGCAGTTCACAATTTTACAATATTTGGAGTTTAGTATTATTCTACGTCAGTTAGCTCAGGCTCATGATGAGCACCGTGTACTCCCATGCCAAGCAGTGGTCCAAACCCTAATAACAGCCTGGTGTAAAAAAGTAATAATATTAATAATAACATTATTTTTTTAAGGGCCAAAGCCCAAATGACTCATATGCTCCCTATGGAACTTGCAATATTTAATATGAAAATTACTGCCCAGAAAAATAGAAAAAAAATGAAACAGTGGCATTAAAATGCAAAGTAATACCAGTACTGACTTTGATCTTCTAATTCTAGATGGCTTTGACCTCCAGCTCCAAATACACTAATATCAAATAAACTACAGCAAAAGTTGTACTATGCCCAAAACACTGTGACCTTGGGATGACCTTGATCTTGGGATGACCTTGATCTTCGTGTGACCTCTCAGGCTCATGTATGATCTAATAACCCACCGTTGTTGGCTGCATACTATGGGTTAAATAGAGCCATTCCACTGTACAATTACTTATTTTTGGTATGTTTTTGCAAGGCCTAAAATGACGACCTTCAAGATCAACTCAAAAACAGGACATACATTTATTGAAAGATCAATCTATCATTTCTCAATACAACAAGTTTGAACTTTATATTTCTCACAGTTTAGGGTCAAGGTCACTTCAAAATTATACTGACTGACTTTGGACAGCTCCAGTGACCTTTACCTTGGAGTGAGGTTGACCAAATGTGCATAGAATGTGTTTCTCATTGATATAAATAACGATATTGGGCGCAGGCATATATCATGAATCAAAGAATCATAAGTTCAATATTAATAACTTGGGAAAAAAAAATTGTGAAAAATTTTCTTCTTTTTTTTTTTAAAACTAACATTAGTTGACTGTGAACTTCAAATGGAAGGGAAGTAATCCTTCACTAATCATTTATGTATTTTATGAGGTCTCATGGATATATTATACACCATCTGACCAAGTTTGGTTGTGATATATTCTGGTGGTTCTGAAATATTCTGAAATATTGATCCACTTGCAAGTTTTGCATGTCCACATCACACATGGCGGACAGACAGATGAGGGAAAAAAAAGTATAATCCTTTTTGGACTATTTAAGACTCATCGCGTACAGATTTGCAAAAATCAGGGAAAATTTTTTCTGACGCAAGTATTAGGTCCATTCTCTCTAGGATTGTAATTTGTACTCAGTTGTCTGGGCGTCAGACTATGCGCCCAAAGGCTGCAAGTGGGCGCCTCAGGCGGTTTGAGTGAGATCCTGTATCGGTCAGCACCTTGAGCGGCTCTTGAGCTGGGAAAGCGTTATAAAATTGATTAAATAAATAAATAATGTGCCACAAGGTCTATCTATCAATAGATGAGATTAAGTTCAATCTCTTATTTAAATGTAAACAAGCTAGAGAAACTGCTTACCGTAGGCCTCTTTGATGTGGGAACTGGTTGCAACAACCATGGTCGATTTGGAAGGATGGCTGGAGAGTTCTTGTGACCCTCCAGACCAATTACCAGCCATTCCCTGCTGACCTATACCCATACCTTGATGCATGTTTTCATTCACTCTGCGACAGTTGAAGCTGATGGGCAGTGCAAACGTTTCCGCCTTGGGGATATTTGGCCCAGGCGGCAAGCTGCCTGTCTCTCTGGTTTGAGGGAGTTTGTTCCGATTTTTAGCACAGGAAGCCAACAGATCCAAAGCCAATTGATTTGTCGAACCTTCCTCTTCTCCTGGATATATGTAGGTTTGGGGTCGAAAAGCTTGGCCTTCGCTACCAGTTGGAGAGTCGCTTTCTGCGGGCTGTTCTGATTTTACAATTACACTACCTCCTGCTGCAGGATGCTGCCTCTCCATTTGCCTCGAACATTCCGCCTCATAACCCTCCTGCTTCCCAGCACAGTTGCTCAAATTTTCCTCTTCATAACCCTCCTTAGGCTCCTGCCTTACTGCCAGTTCCAGCTGATTCTTCATTTGCCTCCAATCTGCCACTTCAATGTCCCCCTGTCTCGTACAAAACAAAACTCCAACTTTTCTAAAATCATCATCTTGCTTGGATACACAGCCTGCTCGGGCATCAGCTCCTTTGTCATCTTCCCTCGCTAATGGTCTCAACTCCTCCTTTGGCTGCCCTTCAAATGATCTCAAGTTCTCCTGCGCATCTGGTCCGTAGTGATCCTGTATCTGTGTGGATGATCTGAACCCTACACTTTGCTGTGCTGATGGTCCTGAATCATCTTTTAACTGGCTAGAATCTCGTGTGAAAATTTTCCTTTGCAGTGCACGAGGTGTGGCATACCTACT
The DNA here is from genome assembly GCA_036898135.1 of Oncomelania hupensis. NCBI lineage: Eukaryota > Metazoa > Mollusca > Gastropoda > Littorinimorpha > Pomatiopsidae > Oncomelania > Oncomelania hupensis. The sequence continues at coordinate 35,233,143 of CM072527.1, read as the reverse complement.
GTACTGGCTATAGTCAATTGGAACCGTGTCAGATGGTCTGTCACTGGGGAAATCCACTCCTGGCCCCATGTTTTGTCTTGAATCGGACAGTCTGGTAGGTGTTTGTGTCAATGGCATCGAATCTTCACATCCTGGTGTAAATTGTCTGGAGTCTTCCTTTCCTTGTGAATAATATGGGCTCAAATCTTTCTCTTGCTGTGAGTATGAACATGAAGCTTCCCTAAGAACCGTGGGCGATGAGGTTTCCCTTGTAACCGTGGACGATGATGACCATGAAGTTTCCCTCCAATCTTTTATTTGTTGTAAAAATGGGGTAGAACTGGAATCTCTTCTCTGCTCATAAGATCTTAAATATTCTGGACTAGTTCTTTGTGCTCTTCTCTGCTCATAAGATCTTAAATGTTCTGGATCAGTTCTTTGTGCTCCTCTCTGCTCGTAAGATCTTAAATGTTCTGGATCAGTTCTTTGTGCTCCTCTCTGCTCGTAAGATCTTAAATGTTCTGGATCAGTTCTTTGTGCATAGTAAGCACCATCTTTTTTCAAACCTTCTGCAGTCAGTGGTAGTAGTGAAGAACTAGGTTCTCCCAGGGGTGCAGATCTACTGAAATCATGCAGTTGACTGTTGGCGACAATTGATTCTGTAGACTCTAGCAAGGCATTGCTGTGCTCCAAAATCAATTCCATCTCGTTAGGTTTGGCCTTACTCCTTCTACGGATGGCCCTTTCAGTCTTGTAAGGCCCTGCTGCTCTGGTCGGCAACATCGGCAATGTATGGTGCGCACTCCGTCTTTCACCAGTTTGCTGTTCCACGCTGTCATTCGATGGATTGGAGTCGGCCTGAGCGTGAGACATGGCGTCACTTCAGTTGTGAAGACTTTATCAAATCTTGTTAAATCTCAGCTTCACACAATGATTAAAATGAGTTTGCAAAACTGTCTTCACAAGCTAAAGTCAATTTAGTGACATCACCTTAAGTGCAAAAGGTTAATAAAGTACGATGCCCTAACTACTGCACCAGAAGTGAAACCATACATACAGGTTTCAGCTGTCACTCTAAATGGATGAGTCATATGAGGTAACTGAGCGGGGCAAAGAGGTCCAACCAAAGGCACAAAAGCCGAGGTTGTGATGATGACTACAGCTCACCTAATACAACAAACCTTGGGAGTTTTTCACATCAGATACCACTATGAGCACTATATCCCGTATTCTGTTGCCAAAGAGAACATTTAATTTAGTCGCAAGACAAGATGGCCACAAGTGCAGACACCCAAATTTTCCAAACATGCGAAGACCGCGCCGACTGGTCAAACGTATTGAAACGGCCAATGGTCACGGTCCTGGGTGAAACTACACGGTTATGCAACAGTTATTCAACATTACAGACTGTGGCTGTTCGTCCTGCTTTATGAACTAACCTTCTTTTGTGACCCCTCCCCTCTTTCTCTCAACGCCTCACTCATACCTTTGAGAAACAGCCTCCACCACTACCACCACCACCCGCCCCGCTGACCCAGCTAAGGACTGAGTCAAGTTGCGGGTCGTAACAGCTTGATAACTTCGTAACAAGGTCCAAACAGTTTTCTTCAGGATACTGTGGATATTCCGCCGGGATTAAGAAACAACTCCACAGGTTTCAGTGGTAAAGACATGCGATAGTGTTCAATTTTAGTAGGGAGGATTTCTAGTCTGAAGGCAGTGGCTTTGTAAACTAAATTTTCCAAGTTCTACTCAACAAGGAATGTACACAATACATATTTTAAACTAACTAAATAAAATGCATTTACTCATTCAGAAAGTCCCACACCCCTCCCTCACCCTAAAAACACAAACAAAACAACAATAACAACAACATTACCTTACATGGTTGTTGCTTTAGGTCCAGCGGACTCTTTCGAGCCAAATCAGGACCAGAACAACAACAAAACTTTGCTTAAATTTATCGAGTGCTTCAAAACTATCATTGTATATTTATGGTATACCGTATAGTTTTCCCCCAACGACAATCAGCGAGTCTTGGGGTTGAAAATGACACTTGACAGGCATTAACGCAAAGACTTTTTTTTTTTAAACCCAGTGTCAGCTTTGTTAGGGTGGTGAGTATCTCTTCTCACTTGCTGCTGTGAACTACACCAGCTCTCAATTAATTGGTTAGTAAAGTAGTCCCGTAATCTTTGGGTTTTGGAGTTGAAAGACGCTAAGGGCATCCATCTTTCGATCCAATTGAAGACACTACGAGTCAATTTGTACTTGGTTTGAAAACAAACTTGGTTTGAAAACAAAAACGTTTTAGCTGCACATTTCTTTCGCTGAAATTGACTCCGCTCCCTGTATCTATTGTATGCACGGTGAGGTGTGCTCCAATGCTGAATAATAATAATAAAGGATGCTATCGGCGAACGTACAGGATTGCTATCAACCATATTTGTGTAATGCCTCTCCCTTCACTCCCAGCATATACCTCAATCCTAAAGTGAAGTTGGATAATTTCCAGCAACTAAAAGTAGGACTGATGTGAATACATCAGATCTAGATCTTTGAATGTAACCAACTTTCATCGACAAAGGCAAATAGCAACAGGGATATGATGATGGTATGACTTGACAAGGCGCAATATTTTTTAATCTAAACAAAATAATCTGGAGTCTACAATCTTCACTGGGCAGCTTGAAAGACAGCAGTGTTTCAATACAACGGGATTGGATTTGGATACAGCCAGTTTAAATTTCAAACCATAAAAATGGATCCCCTTTCTCAGTTTCTGTTTTCAATCATAACGACGCTTCAGATCACCATGCTTTGAGGTTGAACTTTAAGAGAAAAGTGTGTGATGGTCTGTATTATTATTATTTGTTCTTATTATTATCAAAATTATTATTATCATTATTATTTGTTCTTATTATTATCAACATTATTATTATCATTATTATTTGTTCTCATTATTATTTGTTCTTATTATTATCAACATTATTATTATTATTATTTGTTCGTATTATTATCAACATTATTATTATCATTATTATTTGTTCTTATTATTATCAACATTATTATTATCATTATTATTAGTTCTTATTATTATCAACATTATTATTATCATTATTATTAGTTAGTATTATCAACATTATTATTATCATTATTATTAGTTAGTATTATCAACATTATTATTATCATTATTATTATTATATAAGCAGACTAGAAGTTATATATGGTTTTTGTACTGGGGTCGGAGTACTATTTATTATAAACAAAGCCAGTGTGACTCGCGATCACACACATTAATAAAATAATATAAACCCTGAGATATACAATAAGTTCATGTAGAGGTCTTCTTATAAACTCTTGGATAATAACACCGATTTCATTGTGATTATTGATCTGAAATGCATTACAAACACAACAACTTCACTCTTCGGGCCAAGTGCTGCATGAACAGCTTGCAGCAACTGTCAAACACCTCTGCACGACTGTCTGAGTAGATTGCAAAATTTCTTATTGCTTAAAACTTAAGTTAAGAGGACCCAGTTTGAAAACTCCCCCTTGACAGATCCTTTTACCTTTCACAGTGAGTGTTGCCTCAATTTAAAAAAATAAGCTTCAGCAAAAAAAAATAACTCTATCGAAAGTATATTTATTTTTTAAACAAATAAATTCCGTTGTTTTGTGACTATTAACAGCAAAAAAGCCGGTAAAAAACAGCTTGTTAAAAAAAATTTTTGGTTCATAAGGTTTTCTGTTTTAAGAGGATAACCATCTGGACCTCTTTATTTAAATTACATCATCTATGATTTAAATAATTTAAATTACATCATCCATGATGATTAAATAATTTAAATTACATCATCTAGGATGATTAAATAATTTTAATTACATCAGTTGATGAACACTAAAACAGATTGTTGAATTTAAGCTGATTTATTAGAGTTGTACTGTCACTCTCCTAATCAACTGACCTACATATGATTCAAACAGAATACATGCTTGCGTTTATTTGTTATTTATTACTAATAGTTACAGTCGGAGTTTGTGTAACTTTTTTTTCCAATTTTGAGCGCTTGTATGACTTTTCCTTTCATGTGGTCTCCTAATCACTTCCACCTATTACACTACTCAATTTCAACATCCTTGCTTCACTTCTCTGCATGCCTGTGAACTACGTTAAGGGATGACACCATTAAATCCGAGTATGTGGAATAATATATACTAGTCTTGAAGTGTATGCTTCAGTAACTATCACTGGCAGTCCTAGATAAGCCTGTCATGTGGTCAATAGGGGTTGCCCAAATTATGAATAACCACTATGAGAGCTTATAGCACAGCAGGGGATAAAGTTAGACAAGACACCGACTGATCTGAATCACTACTCAAGTTCATTCAGGGAAATAACCCTCTGTCATGTGTGGGTGTAGGCCTATTCAGGCTCTGATCCTAAGTGGGCCTGTGAACTAGGTCACCTTCAAAAACCTGATCCACTGATGTCTATGCTTAGCCAACCATTTGAGCAGGATGAACAATCACACCTCTTGGGGAGAGGGAGAGGGAGAGAGAGAGATTACACACACATAACACAGACAGAAAGAGCAGACCCACAAACACAGAGACAATATACACTTATGAATTAGTTTAGAGTACTACACGCGCATATATATACAAAGACAGAACAAATGAATTTTGCTTTTATACATGTATGATTTTATTTCAAGCACGCACATAATTATATTGATCATTTTTAGCTTGCATAGTTACACCAAAAAGTGGTCCATCGTTATTAATATTATAAAATAAAATTTAACAAAAAATAAAAATTACCCTGAGACACTGTGCCTCTACTGCTTCATATGAGAGTATAAACTGAGGTCTAATCTGTGCATGCATGCATTCCATCTCATGGACTTTAGAGATCTTGACATGTCCTAGACGGACGAGTGCGGGCTACACAAGTACACCAACATGCACTAGGTCCCTTCTCCCCATCCCCAGTTACCCAGGATTATGCTTGGTCATCTGAGCAGCAGACTATGCGCCCGAAGGTTGCAGGTGGGAGCCTCGAGCAGCTTGAATTAAAATCTGGTATGGACCAGCGCCTTGAGCAGTTCTTGAGCTGGAAAAGCTCTATGTAAGATTGATTAAATAATAAATAATGTGAATAAACCAGAACAAAACTCATGTGAAAGCATCCTGTGTTCTTGTATTATTATATACAATTGAGTGTCGCTTTTTGTGCCTGTGGTTCCTTCTGACTATCTTTCCAACTACCTCCTACAAGTCTGGTTCCCCCTCTCTCTCTCTTTCTCTAGTCTTAAATAGTTATTACCATGCTGCACATAACTTAATAACAGAGTTCAATTTTGGAGTGCGCCTATGGAAATACAAATCATTAATAAAAACTAGAAAGGTAAAACCCATATGACTTACAAGTTACATGCTCCTTATGGAACTCGCAATATTTAACATGAAAATCAGTGCCCAGAAAAAAGAAAAATGAAACGGTGGCATTAAAATGCACAGTAATTACTTTGATCTCCCATGCTCTTGACCTTGAGATGACCTTAACCTCTGTTCCAAATACACTCATGCACTATCAAATAAAGTATAGCAAAGTTGTATTACGCCTAAAAATGGTGACCCTGGGATGACCTTGACCTTCAGAGACCTTGACTTTGGGATGACCTTGACCCTCATGTGACCTCTCAAATAACCCAATGTTGTTGCATACTATGGGTTAAATAAACAGCCATTCCATTGTACAATGACCTATTTTTGGTATATTTTTGAAAGGCCTAAAATGACCTTGACCTTCAAGATCAACGCAAAAAATGGAAAATATGAAAGATCAATCTATCATCCCTAAATACAACATATTTGGATTTTATATCTCTCATAGTTTAGGGTTAAGGTCACTTCAAAGTTCCTATACTAACCAAATTTGGACAGCTCCAGTGACCTTGACGTGAAGTTGACAAAAGTTGTATATTATGACTTTATGTGTGTCCCATTGATATCTATCATGCATTACAGAATCACAAGTTCAATATTATATATTATTAATAACCTAGAAAAAATATTTTGTGAAAAAATTTCAGTTTTGACTACCATTTGTTGACTTTGTGATCTTGACCTTGAAGTGGAGTCATTCCTTAATTGATCACTTATGAGGTCTCATGAGTATACACCATTTTACCAAGTTTGGTTGGGATAATTGAAATAGGTACTTCTGAAATATTAATCCACTTGCAAGCTTTGCACAGACAGATATTCTGTTAGACATCATTTTTGGACTATTTAGGACTCATCTCGCAAAGATGTGCACAAACCTGGAATTTTTTAAATTGGGGTGTGAGTACATAGACTCACATTGCAATAGATAAACTCGCGAGGCAAAAAGGTAAGACCAAGCCCCCAAAATAACCACTTTCAAAAGTATGGTTTGGAAATCAATGGAAAAATTTATTTATTTATTTGTCTGTTAATAGCATAAAGGCTGACTGCAATAGTAATAACACTGCAGCTAAAGTGTGTACATTAGGAATAGTCTCTTGTTTGCCCAATGAGAGACACCTACAATTCAAGCTTAGCTGTCGCTTTGAGCAACTATAGCTTATTATATCGCCTTTTAATGCGTCAAAGTAATTTTCCATCAACTATAGGTTGAATAAATAAAATATGTGTGTGATACTGATACCCTGGCCATTTAACAAAGGGTGCCCAGCTTCCATGCATGTATGCATGATGGACATTTAAGATATAATGTCAAATATGTTGCTACGAAGTTTTAAGCGCTATGTAGTTTTACTTCCAAATGTCAAATGTACTTTTAAAGTGAATCTGATGCCATTTTTCTCAACTTTTACACAAAATAGAATGAGCTTAGAAGAGTTTATTATTCCACATTATTGAAACAAAAACTCTCAAATAAGCATGTAGGCAGCAGAAAAAGACATAGGGCTCCACAATAATGTCATGGTGTGAGTCAATCTTTGATCTATCAGTCCATTATGAGACACTCACATATTACTCCAAATTCCAACTTGGATAATTCACAAAAACACCCTGGTACATGTTGTCATGCATCTCTCAGTTAATCTGTTGGGCACCTGTACTTCGCTTTTAAGGGTGATAATCTATTTACTGCTATAGCAGACAACCTCTTTGAAGACTTGGACACAAAGTTTAGATCCAATTTTGTCAAATTTTATTTATTTGACTTTGTTGTTGATTTTTTTTACACTTTATTGTCCCTTTCACACAAAAATATATGAATATATATTATAAACAAATTACCAATCTCATTGCGTGAGTTAGACAATTATTAGTTTTGGGGCAACTTTGATCTCGACCTCCAACATACTTTGAAATTATTATCAGATTGACATGATGTGCCAGTTGTTTCTTGGCCCATACTAATCCTCAAAAGACTAATGCATACATGTGCAATGCAAGAGGCCAATTGACCTATTCTGTTTTATACCCAAAATGAACCCTGCATTACATAACAGGTCTGTGTCTTGTCAACCAACTGTAAAGTTCGCTGTAAACTTTTAAATGTCAAAGGTGTGTCATATACAGTGTGTTTAACTGAGAGAGTTTTGTTTTGGAAGGTGTGCAAGGATTGTTTGTCTGTCTGGTTTCATGTAGTACTACTATTTTGAAAGAAGAGGATCAATTCGGATCAGTTATTTCATTTAATGTCCATTTATTTAATTACAATAGACACCCACATATTTACACATGCACCTTCTCTGTCAAGTTCTCAGAACATTTTAGTTGCATTGCAACTGTCCTCCATGCTATGCCACAGAAATTCTCTGTTGAGACAAATAAAGTATTGATATTCGTTATGCCATCCTAAAATGCCTTGATAACCATTAGGCACTAAAAACTTTCAATAGCGATGACGTGGGATGATGAACGATCAACAAGGAATTATGAGGTCAGGGGTGTGGAAAAGTGTTGACGAGGAAATAGAACTATCATCTATTCGAGAAAATTGAACTATCATCTATTTGTAGACAGCTTACACTTTACAGGTGTCAATGATGCAGCAGCTGTTCAATTTTGAGCCTCACAGATGTGGAGGGAGAAGGATATGCTGTTAGATCATGCCCATTACAGGGCTGTAGGCAGAAAGGTAGAAGGAGGGAAATCAGTTTAGAATGGGTGTTGGGTTTAGCATTAAGCTTACTATAAATTACCTGTTGTTGTGCTACACATCATTTGCTGATCTGGAAAGGGTGTTTTGGGTGGAATAACACAATTCGAACTAAAGCACCCCATTTTTTTATATACCTGCAAGTACATGATGTCCTAGTTCTGGTATTGTTAGGAAAGATCACCATTTCAAAGGAAAGTCTCAGTTTACTTGAACAGGTTCTATCAGCTTAGGCCTTCACTTTAAACAGACAACTTCAAACCAGAAAGCTCAGTTTACTTCACACCCTATCATCTTAGGCTTAAACAGGCAACTTCAAGTCAACAGTGCAGTTTCAGGCAGTGGTGACCAGTAAAAGGTAATAGACCATAAACTCCGTCCTGCCTTGATGTCCACACAAACATTCCATTCTTTTCAACAAGCTGCCACTGCTATTACCTTGGCTTGACCCAAGCTTCACCACCATCTTCACTGCAATAAGTGGCTAACAACTAAATACCGCCCCAGGGTTTGACAACATGTTGGGATGTGTAGATCTATTATACTATCTAGGTGGAGAGGGAGAGAGGGGGGAGAGGGGGGGAGAAAGAGAGTGAGGGAGGGAGGAAGGGAGAAAGAGAGAGAGAGAGAGTAGACATATATATATATATAATATATATATATATATATATATATATATATATATATATATATATATATATATATATATATATATATATATATGTGTGTGTGTGTGTGGTAAGTGGGGAGGAAGGGTGTGTGTGTGTGTAATTTGGCCCTGAGACAGTGAAGGGGCGTTGTGTGAGGATGTAAAGAGGGAGATGGAGTAGGCTTGTTAAACGATCATCTGTAGAGAACTCCCCCCCCCCCCCCCCCACACACACGAAGAAAAAAAGATAAATTTCCGGAGTTTTGGGATAGGATAGGATATGATACCAAAGAATATGGGTATGTACAAAGAAGGATCATAACACGATTCTATGCAAAACAAGTGACGTCAGCGACACCACGGCGACATCAAGCGGCTGTGTGGCGGAGCAGGTCAAGGGAGGTAAACAGACCACATAGCAACATGTAAATTATACGGACGATATTGCTTGACTGTATCGGCGTGTTTCTGATGAATCCCGAACATATTTGCCCACAAAATTACTGTGTAATGTGTAGGAAAATGATTCCCTGCAATAATGCAGGTATTTTTGCACATTTGTTTTTCGTCAACATTGTGATGAAGCTTACAATTTACATGGAAATGGTGAATGAAAACAGTTCAAATCTACTTTTTTTTTTTTAATTCATACAAACATGAGGCCTTTTTATTCAAGTTTGTGCTGTTGGTGACTGAATCATAAAACAAAAATATTGCAGCATGCCAGAGTGCTAAATTGTATTTGCACATAAATTAATATCCCCCATTGAATAGTGATTAGTAGGCTAAAGAGCGTTGATTGTCAATTGAACAAAAGGGAACTTTTGAAAATTTAACACTGCTTTGCATAATCATAATTATTGTCAAATTCAGTTCAATTTCTAAATATGTTATTGTTTCCTTTGGTTTGGTTTTCTTTGTTTTTGTATGACTACTTTTTTTTTTCTTTTCTTTAACCCTTGTTGTTGTCTTATAGCCTGCCCCACAGTTTGTTTGTTTGTTTGTACATTGCTTAAGGTCCAGTTAATTATTTAGAGTTGTATCAGGACCATTGGACAGGACAGAGCAATACAACATAGATGACATCAGCTTCATGGCACCTCACACGGATCATGTTTGCAAGGTAATAAAATTAGTAGGTGCTGGAGATGCAAAGTATTCACTTCAATTTTTCGAACTTCAGGTTTAAAAAACAGTATAAAAGGAAAGGCTGAGGATTTGTGTGGAAAGGCTGAGGATTTAGTAGGCCATGTTGAAAGTTGAAGTTAGTGTAGGAAATGCGAGGTGTGTTTTTATGTAGAGCTAGCAATACTGCCTACTGGATACTTTAAATACTTGCTTTTCTCCTCCTAAATGTTTAATCAGACCTAAAGCATGGTGATAGGTATACCAACAGACACACTCACTAAACACACAACAAACACATCAACATGTATTCATCACCCAAGCTTATGATGTTAAGTTATAAGTAACACTACAGCAGAAAAAAAGCGATTATTAGAAAAATGTAATGAAACTAATTTGCATTTTGAGAATTTATATTTACTGCATCCAAATGTGAGTGACTGTGAGGTGTATGTGTGTAAATAATAATAATAATACAGGATGCTATGAACGCGCTTTTCCCCAAGGCTCAAAGCGCGGCGATCTATACCAACATACACGCTCACCGTCTCATTTACCCTCACACACACCAAATACACATACATCACTCAAACAGGTGGTGTAAAGGCAGGAAGATCGCTATTAGAATACGGAAGAAAATCTAATTTTTATTTTTGAAATTTTTATATTGACTGCATCCTGTACCATTATTGAAGGGAGGGAGGAAACCGGAGTGCCCGGAGAAAACCCTCGGTGACCTCAATAGTCTCGTACCTAAGTCACATACGTTCGCCCCTTGCGGGAATCGAACCCGCGACCTTCGGCATAGGAAACCGGCGACTTATCCACTGCGCCACGAGGCCACCCAGGGTAAAGGGTGAGAGGCGTGTGTGCGTGCATGTAGAGTGTGTGTGTGTGGTGTGGGTGTGTGTGTGTGTGATTAGGTCCTGAGAAGTTCAAAGCCCTGAATGGAACTTGCGGGGACTAGAGCAAAGAGACAAGACCAGTTCACTAAGAATTATGCAAGCCAAACCTAGCACGAGCACCTGTAGTAATAACAGAAGGATTATATGTTATGCAACATTGAATGTTACACAACATTGAAAATGTTCCACAACTGGGAAGACTGAACTCTTCTGTATAATGCACTATCAGCATCACCTGTTAGAAGTTGGTTAGCCTAATTTATCCACACAGTCCACCGGAAATTAAATTAAAGTAATAATTGAGACTAGGTACTAGTACTGCTAATTGCTTTTGTCATAAAATTAAAAAAAAATTACTATATTAATTTTTAGTGAGAACTGAGATTGAGAATAAATTAATTAAGGACAATTGTATATAATATAATTATAGTTTATTCTGAAACAACATATAGGCCTATAGGTTGCATTATTAACCTAGATGTTTTAAATGTTGCATAACTGCACTATTTTTGTGTTTTCTATTTCAAAATACACACACATGTTTACACTGAACACATGAAAATAGTGAAATATGCCTATTTTACTAACAACAAAATCCCAGTTAGGATTTCCTCTTCTCAAACGATTATAGTGCTAAAGTCTTAAATTAGACAATCTTCCACCTTTTCACCCACACAAACTACTAAAAGCAGTTTGTTGTTGTCCTTTGCCGGAGTCTGCCATGTGTTTTTCGACAATTGGTGGAAAATCAAAACAAAAATAGTTCCTACCCATTTTAGTCGCTCTGTGAGTGATAGAACAACCACTTCCGCACAGTTTTTAAGGTCGCCCTTCAGAAAAACAGCACTGAGGAATCATCGTTGGCCTTTTTACACTAAAACCTTTAGTAAAAGCGCAGCCCATTCCATCTTATGAAAACCAAGATGGCGGCCTCGACGTCGACCGCTGCAGGCGAGACCCCAATGCACGCGTAGGCGTGTACAACCATTATTACACAAAGCGTGTGTCGATCAGATCAAATCAGAAACTTACCCATTTCTGACCTATCCATGGTCAGTGCGATGTCAGGCACGCCTCAGGTCGTTTAATGTTACTGCCCAAACCGGACGATCTCCCAAACAGCACTAATTGTACCACAATGCACTTCACTTCCTTTGTATTTTTTTAAGGCACCGACAGCAGTGGCCTTTGGCGTTGTCCTTTTAAAAAAAGTAGTAAAACTATTTGTTTTTCTGAGTCTAAAATAAACATATCTTAATACGATTACTTGATGTGTTAGCAGTTGGACACGTTCTGACAAAATAGTGTTAACACCCCGCGCGCTGTTCTCTTTAATTTCTCAGCAGTAGTTCTTAACACTCGGGGCCTCGAAACTGCAGGCTTTCTTTCCCGCAAATTAAAAAAAAAAAAAAAAAAAGAAAAAGGCCCAGCTCAATCCCGAGTTCTGTAGATCTTTTTTCAGTTTGCCGTTCAGTGGGGCAAAGTTGAAGGCCGCAGGAAAGGTTCACACTGCGCGCGGCGCTGTGAGGAAAGAACGCTGTGACCTCACTCAATATTGCAATGGCATAATTGTTGTTACCCTTACTGATAGATGTCTATTGCGTATTGTTACAACTGAATACCTTCACATACAGAGTCAGCAATCCATAATTATACTTAGCTCGATGAAGTGTAGTTAATTTTGTTTTTAAATTCTTGTCTATTAATAGCAACTGCTAGCTACCTTTCTAGCGCTAAAAATACAATCTATAGAAAATTGTAGAGCGTTTTAATGTAGCCTACCGTTAAACAGGGGAAATCACTCCCTGTCAGAACCGAAATGGAAAATTCAAAACTTTGGCGGTTGGTTGTGATAACAATGCGAAGTTTAGGCCGAACTCATTTTTGCCAAAAGTTAACAAAGCTTTCGTATTGGGGCCCTTTAAGAGGGGGGGGAGGGGGGGGGAAGAAGAAGAAAACTAGGACACAACGAACAAAAGTTACTCGAGCTGAACCCATCAAGCTAATGGGGCCCAGTTTTGGCAAAGAAAAGGCACGCACGGCGTAGCTGAGACTATAAACGAGTCGTACGTGCGCTTACGCTTTTTGTCCAGTGGTACAACTCACTGAAAGGTTGAGAAAAGCGCCTCTCAACTCTACAACGGAAAGTTCACAGTAAAACATTTCAAACCCTTAGATACGAAAGTTTACGTTTAAAGTTAAAAGATTACGGCAAAACCCTTTCCTCGTGTGCCTGCTTGTCCGAAAAGAAGATCAAATTCAAAGCCCTTGAAAAGAATAAATTATAACAGACTTAGAGATTGAAGAGATGTTATACGGGCTGTTGAGCACGAGTGAGGATCAAGGGTGAGGTGTACGCTGAATAGTCACTGGTGGACAAAAAGCAGAGATGTCCCTTGGTCACTGACTATGACGGCCTCCTAGCGCCAAAACCTAATAATTACAAATATCATGAGATAATTACAAATATCATGGGATAATTACAATTATCGAGGAATAATTACAAATTTCATTGAAAAAAAATATCAATATCTTCATGTGATCATGTTTAATTTTCAGTTTTGGCTCTAGCAATCCGCCTGGAAAGCGCCAAAACTGAAAATTGTTATTATCACATAATAATTACAATTTTCACTTGATGATTACAATTTTTACGTGATCATGCTTAATTCTGACTAAGGCGACTTACTAGCGCCAAAGCGTGCATTTACCGATATCAGTGATAATAGTAATTAACACGTGTTCTGTGTAATTCACATTAAGACTAGCGCCCAAACCTGATAATTACAAGTATCAGGTGATAATTACAAATATCAACGACATATTTACAATTAACATGTAAAAATTGTAATTATCAAGTGAAAATTACATTTTACGGTTTTGGCCCATTTCCAGACGGATTGCTAGAGCCAAAACTGAAAATTAAACATAATCACTTGAAGACAATTGTAATTTTTCAATGATAATTCTAATTATCCCTTGATAATTGTAATTATCCCTTGATAATTGTAATTATCCCTTGATAATTGTAATTTTCCTATATTTATAATTATCTCATTATATATCAGGTTTTGGGCGCTAGGAAGGCGTGGCAAATACTGCTAATTATTAATCAACATTGTGGTTTACCGGTATCTCTGTAAATTACACAGAACACGTGTTAATTTCAACTATCTCGTAATAATGGTAATTCTCGGTTTTGACGCTAGTAGCCCGTCATACCTGACCTTCAGCCTATTCTCACAACCTTGATTATATCACTCGGGGATAGTGTGGGGAAAGAAAAAAGTCTGTTTACGGTATCCCGACCGACCCTAATTTTTGGGGCTCGACCCAAAACTTTTTTGGGGAATCGTCTGGAAAAAAAAATTGTAAAAAGCCCAACAAATCATACCTAAGGTGGGAAAGTTTCAGAAAAAGAAAAAAAAAGTGAACAAAAAAGAAGCCTACCTTACCGACCTTATTATTTTTCCTCTATGTTACAGTAAACAGATATTACTTATCTTTCATCTATGCCGTAACTGTAGGGGCCTTATGTAATGTTTAATTATTTTCGTCAGTCAAAAATGTTCTAGATATTTGATTGAAGATTCCAGACATATGACAAAAGTCAGTGCCGTAACTACGACGTTGGTGTGTTTTTTTTTTTAAATTTTTTTTAAATTACTTTTTTTTTTGTTATTCTTGAACTGTCCGCGTTTTTCTAGTTTGTTGATAAACTATATATAAGAAGCGGTGTCTGTGAAAGGAGGTTGTTGTTTGTAGATTATAGTCACACGACACTTTTGCATATAGGTGACTACTGGACCGAGTTGTTGGTAAAGGGGAAAATAATATGATCACACGTTGACCAATCCGGGATTCGAACCAGCGACCTTTCGGTTACTAGCAAGACGCTCTTACCACCTGAGCTACCCGGCCCCATAGAAAGGAGGTGTTTTAGAAAGAGCTTGTATGCAGCTGATGATGCTGTTTGCTGAATAAAGTTGGGAAACCTCATGACGACGACTCCTGCCTTGTTGCTGAGTGAACGAGTTGTGTGGATAACAACTTCCAGTTACACAAGAATCAAGCGTCGGGCGTGAATCGACCATTGGCCTTGTAACACAAGGTTCTCTTTTATTCCAGGTTCCTAGGAACCTGAATCTTTATCGAGCCTCGGCTTCATATGTAGAATATAGGGTTGCAGTCAAGGCATAGTTTTAAAACAAGGTTTTGTTTATACCTAACTTTTCAAAAAGAGATAGATCACATTCAGATTGGGCCAGACTAGACGAGGCCGAGATAAAAGGGTCTCGGCCACGTTGTAAGGACAGTTCCCTGACACATGCGTCAGCGTTCAAAAAGTTGATCGAGGAAAGATCTCTGCAATCAACGGAATTCAAATGATCAGTGTGTTCCTTTGAAATTGAGAGCTATGCCACATGGGTGCAATAGTGTCACGTATAGTCTAATTTGTAAACGTAGTTATATCTAAATACCGCCTGGTAGGGAAACACAAAACACGTGCCGACAATATACCTGAATAGCAACGACTCACGAGCAAAGTTTCCACAATAGGGTCTAGAATTCACTGCAATTTTTTTTAATTTATTTCAAGTGCAACTACGACGTTATTACAATGACGTCATATATAGGCCTACTCTATTCCAGATTCCTCTTGGGCATGTATAAACGTCACAGACAGACATTCCGAAAGTTTCAAACATTTTTTCCACCATTTTATTTCATTATAATAATGACGTCCTTACAATCCAAATCATAACTAGCCAATACAATGAGGTTAGCACAATGACGTCAAAGATCATTTATTTCATTATAATAATGACGTCCTTACAATCCAAATCATAACTTGCCAATACAATGAGGTTAGCACAATGACGTCAAATATCATTGTATCCCTTGTAAACAGATTCCTCTTGGGCAGGTAATATCAAAGAAACACACATTCCGAAAGTGTTCATTTTCAGCAATGTAATAAAGTATTTCATAATTATTTTGACGCCTTTAAAATAATTATTACGAGGTATTCAAAATTCAAAACATAACAAGATCGAGCTAGCACAGAGACGTTTATGTACACTGAGGTCATGATTGTATTGTATCTTTTGTGAACTCGATCCTGGACAGGACTCGCACATTCCAAACGCCCTCCATTTTCAATACTACAATGATAAACAATTTATTCAATAATAATTATTTATTTACATTTCTTCAAACTTCAAAAGGTAATGCTATCGAGTACAATGGCGCAATTATGTAGTTTGCCATTGTTTATGAAAGCAAACAACGAAAAGTCGTCAATTGCGGGTGAATAATTAAACGTCATGAAGAGCGTCAATGTGGTGACGTCATGTTCTGCACGGAGACCATTGTTAGACTAAAATAGGAGGCATAGGCAGAATTAATCTCGTACGTCGTGCCAAAAGTCACCCAATAGCAATAACAGCTACAGGATTACATTAAATTATCTTTAAGCGCAGAGAAGGAAAAACTACAGGATATGTCTTTGTTCACAAATAGACATAATGACATAGATAGTCCACTATTTCAACGTTAATTAATACCACAACGCTGTACGGTGCAACAGTGTTTTGCCTTTTATACTAGCGTTTAAACCTTAGGGGAGGGTGGGGCACCTTGTGCCAGAAAAAGCTATTTCACTTCTCATTTGCTGGCAATTCACAACAAAAAGCTCAATCAAGTTTAAAACAACACTTTAATCTCTTATGAACATAATACAACAAAGGAAATTACGTTTGTATGAATAATTTTAATGCACTTTGGCAAACAAATGAGTAGGTGGGACTGACACAGCCTGCCCCACTGTGGGGCAGGTTGTGTATCCCTCTGGGGCAGAGTCTGTCAATACTGCACAAAGAAGGGAAAGAAGCATATTTTTGCAAGTTAGAAGAATTGTGAATAAATGGTTATTTTTGCCACAAATGAACCATGTAGGATTTTTTCACAATTCTAAATCTTTCTTCATAATGTCGTTATCAATTAAACAAAAAAATCACTTCACCAAAACAGCAAAAACAAAGCACAAATGTTAACTTTGTAAAATAAAATACACAGTTTGATTTTTAAATTTTTTTAAATATAAAGCTGGTAACATGAAATAAAATGTATTCTCTTATGTGAAATAAACAATAAAACTCTCAGTTTCTTGTATTGAACACAGAAACAATGACAATGACGCATATTTTGGCAGTGAAAATTACACGAAAACATAGAGAAATGTTTCTTTTCATTACAAGGTCTTTGATGTTTTAGTCACTCACACTTGGAGTGAAAAATCACACACAAAAAATTTATGTTGCTGAAGAAAATGCAAAAACAAATTAAAACATTTGCAACAACTCAAATATCAACCATGTATGTTTGCTTAGCCTTAGTAAGTTTGATTAGCCTGAGTAGGTTTGCTTAGCCTTAACTTTACCTTTCTTTGTTTTGTTCCTTATTACCAGGGGTTGAAATTGATAAACACAACAGCAACACAAAGCACAATTATTCAGTTCTAAACACAATGCATGGGCACTTGTTTGCAAAAGTTAAACCCAAAACTAAGAAAATAAATCGCAAAAAACCCAACACTACAGTTAATCAATATTTTGCATCAGAAAAAAAGTCTTACATGACTTTGGCTGTGAGGATGGGGGTAATTTCGTAAGGGAAGGGGGCTGCATCAAATTGCTCAATGACATTTTGAAAGTAATCCATCAAGTCATCAGATGATGCAAAGGAAAGAAGAACGGCTCGTCCTCTTGAAGTGGGCAAGCCTTGATCACATCTCGAGTGTGAATCAAAGATGTACAAAGCATTGTGTTTTCAGAAGTACAATCGCAGTTTCTTTCATGATTATGACTGCTGCTGTGCTGACGACTGAACTCTGGTGAGACTACTTTTCAGAGAGGATCTACTGTTTTCTTTGTTGTCAGGCATCCAGATGCCATACGATGCAGGCATGATGGCTACAGAAAATTTATCATTGAAGGCAGTTTTGCAATCTGGCACATCAGAAACCATAAGAAATCCGGTGATGTTACATGGTTGATTACTCGCAATTCCTCTGTAAAGTGCATCACCATTAAGCATGATGTCATTCAGGTCGCTGGTGACCCATGCTTCAACTGGTTTGATAGTAGCATGGCAAGCTGCAGCAACATCCATTGCTACACACTGTCGCCCTCTTGAGCAACTAGGGAATATAGTTTGACCTTGGTGCCATCCTGCTTTGACAACAGAAGCTGGCTTTGTCGCACATGAATCAGGAAGTCGACGTCTGGCAAGTGGTGCTTTCTTCTAAGTTTTTTGTGTTCCTTTCTTCTCAGTTTTTTGCGTTCCTTTCTTCTCATTTTTTTGTGTTCCTTTATTCTGAGTTTTTTCTGCTTGGCTGCAGCTAGCAGCTCTTTTTCAGGAGTGTCTGTCATGATTGCACATCTGCCAGGGGGTCGTCCACGCTTACGACTTTCACATCTTGGTGGAATAGGATAGGGTCGAATCATTTCGGGGGAAATTCTCTGATTTTCTTCGTTGCTGCCCTGTGGCTGTTCTGAAGCCGTGGGTGGGGGTGGAGGAGATGTGGTGAGTGGTGAATCACCAGGCTGTGGGTGGAAGGGAGATGGCGACCTGTGTCTTTCATTTGTTGTGGGCTGTGTTGGAGGAGCGACTGGGTCGTCATCAACATCGGTTCTCTCATGTCCAGTGTCAGTTGCAGGGCCACAGCTTGGTGAAGCCAGGAAGTCAGAGTCATCAAAGACGTCTGGATCCAGAGGAGAAATGCCTGTGCTTTTGAAGCCAGCAGTGATGTTTGCCATTGTGAACGCTTAGGAGTAGGCATGCCCCACTACCTCAGCAACATAATGAATAGTCAGTGGCTGATTTGGGTGGTTGCACATCCACGCGTTGCACGCTTTGTTGTAAGCCGTTTTGAAAGGCCCAAAGACGGAACAATCCAAGGGTTGAAGTCGATGAGTACAGTGTGGCGGGAATGTCAATACCACGATCCCTTGTTCTTTGCAGAAATCAACAGCATCGAGCGACAGGTGACTTTCATGGTTGTCCATCAAGAGAACAACATTCCTTGTGGGACTGCAGTGGGCATATTTCACAATATGATGCAAACACTCTAGGAACAACTCTGTTGTCATGTATCCCGAACTGTGGCACATTCCTTTTGTGCCCGGAGGAGCCCCTGTCACCATGGTGGGTAGGATCTTCTTGCGTGGGAATATGAGACATGGCGGGGCAGCATTGCCAATTGCATTGACAATGCCAAGGAGGGTCACATGTTGTCCTCTTTCATGGGAAACAAGCTGACTGATTTGTCGGGATCCAGTTTTTGCTACAACCTTCTGTGGCTTTTGTGAGGTCGTCAGCCCTGTCTCGTCCAAATTGAATATTCGGTCAGGGGTAAGGCCCAGTCGTTCATACAGCTCTTGAAGTTTAGTGAAGAAAGAGCGCACATTCTCTGCTGTGAAACTTCTAGCACGAGCTAGGCTCACTGCTTCTGGAATTCTGTAACTCAAAGAACTATTCCTCTTTAAGAAAGACATAATCCAGTCTTTTCCAGCGAGCTGAGTTTCATGCCAAGCATGTTGTTGTTGTTGCGACATGCAAACTGATAAGCAAGCTTTCTTATTGTTTTTCCGTCCAATGGGAAACCCAACTGTGAGCATGTTATGATATAGTCCACCAGCTCATTTTCTTCTTTGTCATCAAAGATTCGCCTGCTACCACACGTATCATGAAACGGCTTGGGCTGATAGTTAGGGTTTGCCTTTTTTTGAATGGAATGGCGGCGTAAACTTTCTCGGTTTAGGTTGAACTGATAAGCGGCTTTTCTTATGGAGAGACCATTTTGTATGGCTTCAAGGGCTTCTTCATTCATCTGGCTGGTAGTAGGCTCTTTCCAAAGGCCTTTTCTGCGGTAATGCCGAACCACCCTGAAAATCAGACAGCACGTCATATTTTAAATAGCATCGTCGGCGTTCAACATAATACTCTTGCATACAGATGACTGCTCCGTAGGGCAGTTTGAGATGTAGAATATCTCTGTGACGTCACAAGAATGTTGTGATTAATCGGAATGTCACTCAAGTCTGTCTTTCATTCTGGTCCAGCACGTATGCAACACCAAGCTATCACAATCACACATGAGTCAAGATGGGGTAGGTTGTGCCTAGATGGGGTAGGTTGTGTCTCTGTGGGGTAGCTTGTGTCAGTGACATACAATGCCCCTGCTCAACCTGCCCCACAGGGGGGTGGTCTTATTCAACCTTGCTTCATTCAGTGCAATAAATGTTTTCTGTTTTAGAAGTTTTGTCATCATGAGCTAGATTCATTAAAGTATGTCATAAAAGAAACAAGTTTGAAACTTGTTATTTAGTACACAAGCCACACAAAGAATTTCAAACAGACAAATGCTTACTTTCAGCAGAGAATCACTTGCGTGTGTTGCCTCTCCATGGGCTGTCGTGCAAATGGCGATAAAAAAACTTCTGTTTTTATAGAAAACTGGTTTTATGGATCGGAAAACGAAACAAAACAGGAAATAAACCAAATTAAGGACATATTATTGCTACTGACATATGCTGCCTCGTGACATAAGGTGCCCCACCCTCCTATAATCATTTACGAAATTTGATTGAGTGATTAATTGTTGCTTTAGGTCCAGCGGACTCTTCCGAGCCAAATCAGGACCGGACAACCCCCGATCCGCATAAAAGATCTGCTGAAACAACCCTAGTGGGAAAACTGAATGCCCTCCACCGGCCAGTCACTTTACAATAAAGACATCCCACGCAGGGGACGGCTGAGGCTTTACCACAACTACTCGAACCCCCGGTTACAAAAACAAAGTAGAATACAAACATCATTATAAATTATCAACAAAACACATACATATAAAATGCCTATATTGCTAACTAATAACATCATAGGAAGCCCTAGTGACCACCCGGCAGAAAGCGTCCAATACTCCCAAGCTGATCCAACAGACCTCCTCATACACAAACAAGGAGTCTTGTCCATGGAGAGTTTTCAAGAAAAAAGGTAGGTCATTGATCTAGTGAAGAAGAAGATAGTATAGCAGAGTGATAGGACAGAGCAGGAATGGGAGCAAATGAGGAAGGCAGCGACAGTGGGAATTTAAAGAACTACATTTCCAGAAAGTGGGGATACTATTTATACTGAAACCCCCGGCACTCCAACGGGGGTACTGTTGCCGCAGTGAATCGGATTTACGAAGTGAAGTGTCCCGTTGGTAAATATCGGATATAAGCGACACACCCACATTTCAACTCCACCGTAGACAAAATACAAATTGCAATGAATGTAGTTTACTTTAAATTAAAGTGTGAAAGAAGAACAACTCGGGTGCTTAAATGTCACCCGAAAGACCCCAACGTTTGTATTCAGGTTAGAGGCAGAGAGCAACTGTCAGGGGCGGATCAGTTAGTTTTTGGGGTAGGGTTTCCAAATTTCTATTAAAGGGACTTACTCGGTAAATGTTAATGATGGTCAAGAAACGCTTCAGATCAAGCATCAACATTGGCAGGACACGCACTTTTCCAGGAGCAGACATCGGAAGTGACCACAATCTTGTGTTGATGTCTTTCCGGCTTCACTTGAAGAGAGTCAACACAGCAAAGTGCACTAGACTGAAGTTCGACCTGGACAAACTGCAAGACCCGGAGGTGACAGAAATATTTCAGGCCAAAATTTGAGGGAAATTTGCACCACGTACTGCTCATTTTGGGAGCTGGTGAAGTAGATGTCAACACCATGACCACCACCTTCAACTTAGCTGTGACAGATGCCGCCACGGAAATCCTTGGAAAGCACCGGTCAAAGAAGAAGCTGTGGATCACACCTGAACCTTTGGACTTGTGTGATAAACGAAGAGAGATGAAAAAGAAAAGGAACACCTGATAGGGAGCTGATGCCTACCGAAAAATCAACAATGACATCCGAAAAGGCATGCGCACAACAAAGGAGAACTGGATAGAAGCTCAATGCCAGGAAATAGAGAACAGTCTGAACAAGAACAACAGCAAGAAGGCCTACCAGACTGTGAAGCCGCTGACAAGTGTTAAACAGCCCCTGGTCTCCAAGATCCAAAGCAAGTGGCTTATGTCTTACAGAAGAACAAGAAGTCTTGGACAGATGGACAGAGTACTGCTCTGACCTTTACAACCACAAACCAAACGGAGACCCATCAGTTCTAGCATGTCCAGAGAACAGAGAAGAAGAAGAAATCCTCCCAATTCTCCGAGAAGAAGTTGAGGCAGCAGTGCAATTGCTGAAGAAGGGAGTGGACAACATATCCGCGGAACTGCTTCAAGCAGGAGGAGAGGCGATGATCGACGCACTCACCATTATGTGTAAAAAGATGTGGCAGAGTGGGGAGTGGCCTACACCATGGAACCAGTCGCTTGTCATCACTCTTCCCCAAAAAAGGTAACCTTCAGGAACCTGAAAATAATACTCAACAGGTTGAAACCCCAAGCTGAACAAATCATAGCCGAAGAGCAAGCAGGATTTAGGGCAGGGCGAAGTACCACTGAACAGATTTTCAACCTCAGAATAATCTGTGAGAAATACCTACAGCACCAACAACATCTATATCATGTGTTCGTAGACATCAAAAAGGCGTTTGACCGAGTCTGGCATGCAGCTCTGTGGGCAACCATGAGAGTGTACATCAGCCCTAAAATTTGTTGAAGTCATCAAAAGACTGTATGACAAGGCTACCAGTGCAGTCCTCCACAACAACGCCATCAAAAACTGGTTCAGAACAACAATCTGTGTGCGTCAGGGATGCCTACTCTCTCCAACACTCTTCAACATCTTCCTAGAGCGCATCATGTCAGATGCCCTTGCCGAACACGAAGGCACAGTCAGCATAGGGGAAGAGCAATCTCCAACCTTCGTTTTGCGGATGACATTGATGGATTGGCTGGAGAGGAACAAGAACTTGAACGGCTGGTACAGAGGCTTGACACCACCTCCAGAGCCTATTGAATGGAAATAAGTGCAGAGAAGACCAAAATGATGACCAACAACACCCATGGCATCAACACGGACATCAAAGTCCAAGGCCAATCCCTCAACACAGTGCATAGCTTCAAATATTTAGGAGCCATTGTATCAGACAATGGGTCCCGACAGGAAGTCCTCTCCAGGATCGCACAAACAACTGCTGCCCTGGCGAGGTTGAAGCCAATTTGGAAAGACAGGACCATCAGTCTACATTCCAAGGTAAGGCTGCTGCGCTCCCTTGTCATCTCCATCTTCCTATATGCTTGCGAAACATGGACCCTCTCAGCAGATCTACAACGAAGAATACAAAGCATGGAGATGAGGTGCTACAGAAGACTTCTGGGCATTTCCTATATACCCAGCACATCACCAACGACGAAGTCCGACAGACCATCACACAAGCCATTGGACAAAACGATGACCTGCTCACAGTGGTGAAAAAACGGAAACTCCGAGGGTATGGCCACATCACTAGATCATCAGGTCTTGCAAAGACCATCCTGCAAGGCACAGTGCAAGGAGGTAGAAGAAGAGGGAGACCGAAAAAGAGGTGGGATGACAACATTCGAGACTGGACTGGTTTGACACTGAGCGAAACAATCAGGGTTGCTGAGGAAAGGGAAAGATGGAGTACGTTGGTTAAACGATCATCTGTGGTGCCCCTACGACCTCCGAGTTATGGGATAGGATAGGATGGGATAGGATGGGATATGTTATTTACTTTTAAGATTAAATTATCAAAATAATAATTACCTCCTTTGCTCCCAAAATATGTATTGAGCTTTGCCACACCTTTCGAATCGGAGGGCTTCAACGACGGCGTTCGCGGCATTTTGAAGCGCTGGCGCCAGTCGGAATAAGCAAGCAAAGGGACGGAACTTTGACTATTTGTCTTTTTGCTAAAACGTCAACGTAAGCCAGGGTTGCCCACACTATGACTTTTTTTAGCATGCGAGGTGCTTTTAAAATGACCAAGCCAAAATGATCTACCTACCACCAAAATGCAAAACATATATATAGTCATATAATAGGCTGACGTCAATTTTTTATTATTTTTTTACTGCTACGCAGTCTACTCAGTCACACTGCCTTCGCGGTGGATTGCGATCCACGTATTGGGTACTCCTGTCGTAATCCATTATATTATCCATTAGGAATATCGTTTTCTTTCTTTTCATTTCTTCCGCTCGTTGCGCCCCCCCACCCCCTATCCCTCCTTAAAAAATAAAAATTAAATAAAAATAAAATAAATAAATAAATAGAATGTCGCCGAAGGCGGGAAATATCAGCTTTGCTCTTTGTGGAGCACGAAAGACGGTGTTTGTCTGGAGATTGTTTAGAATGATTGCAATGATTGGACTTTTTTAGGGAGAAGATTGCGAGGGCTTGCATATTGTGGGAGAAGTCAAATACTCGTATAAAAAAAATAAAATTAAAAAAAAAAAAAAAAAAAAAATATATATATATATATATATATATATATATATATATATATATATATATATATATATATATATATATATATATATAATTTATTTATTTATTTTATGTTTATGTCTATTTTTATTTTATTTTATTTTAATTTTTATAATTGTATTCTCTCTCTCTTTCTCTCTCTCTCCTTCTTCTTCTTCTTTCTTTTCCTTTTTTTTTTGGGGGGGGGGAAGGAGGGGGGGGGGTCCTGAAACCCCGGAACCCCCCCCCCCCTCCCTCGTCCGCCCTTTCCTGTAGCGTAAATGTGGAATGAAATGAAATAGTTTCTTATACAGAGCACAGCCAGCTCACATAACTACACGAAGCGTGGGCTGAAAGATATATTTTTAAACTACTTCAAAGCGCCAACTTGCCACGTCAAGCACACTGTCAAACGTGACGAACAACTGAGACCTTTTTTTTTAATTTTAAAGGAAAAGAAAAGGTACAATTATAATACACATACTACATGTATTAGCTTACATGTAGAACAAATGACCTATAATGTATAATTGGTAAAACCTCGCATCCTCATAGATCTTATAATAGCGTCATCATATTAAGTTATAATAGGGTCTACCATGGATTGTTGTCCATGGGTCTACCCACAAACATCAGGCGCCTGTATATCCGGAATGCTCCGATGCGGAACGCTTGTGCCACGAACCATCCCACCCATCAGTCACGCAAGCTTTTAAATGAGATAATATCAGGGGCGAGCTAGATAATACACGTTCAAAACTATATAAACCCTGAAGTGGTGTTTCACCCGTCCCCTGTACGCTTATGTGTCCGGGGACGTTAATCTATAAAACTAACTAACTATAAACCCTGATTCCTTGGGCTTTCGGACTGTGTCCCCTTTACGCAATGTGTCCGGGGACGTTAATTTACCTAAGCAAAGCAAAGCAAGCAAGCTTTCGGATTTAAGTCCCCGTATATGCCAAGTGTGTCCGGGGACGTTAATCTACATGCCTGCCTGCCTGCCTGCATTCGGACGTTAATCTACATGCCTGCCTGCCTGCATTCGGACGTTAACCTACATGCCTGCCTGCATTCTAAGTGCGTGTGGTGCCGGGTAGCTCAGTTGGTAGAGCGCAAACTAGTAACCGAAAGGTCCCTGGTTCAAATACCGGATTGACCAACGCGTGACCATATTTTTACTCCTTACCATCAACTGGTTCGCTGGGGTCAGAATATTGTGACCAGAAGTCGCCTATGCGCTCCGGTGGGGTGTGACTATAATCTACAGTTAACCTAGGAAATCTATCCTATCCTATCCTATCCTATCCTATCCTATCCTATCCCGTAACTCGAAAGTCGTTGAAGCAACGCAGATGATTGTTTAATATAACCAGCGTACTCCATCTTTCTCTTTCTTCAGCAGCCCTTATGGCTTTGCTCTTTGTCAAGCAAGTCCATTCTCGAATGTCACATGTCTTTCCACCTCTTGTTCTGTCTCTATATCCTTCTGCCTTTTTGCACCGTGCCTTGAAGGATGGTATTTGCAAGGCCTGATGCTGTAGTGACATGGCCATACCATCGGAGTTTTCGTTTCTTCACCACTGTGAACATGTCATCGTGTTATCCAACGGCTTTTGTGATGGTCTGCCTGACTTCGTCGTTACAAAGACTATCAATACATATATAAGTTCTTTGGTCGTTGGTGATGTGGTGGGTGTAGGCAATGCCCAAAAGTCTCCTGTAGCACCTCACATCCAAGCTTTGCATTCTTCGTTGTAGATCTGTTGTGAGGATCCATGTTTTGCAAGAATATAGGAAGATGGAGATGACAAGGGAGCGCAACGACCTATCTTGGAGTGTAGACTGATGGCCCTGTCTTTCCAAAAGGGCTTCAACCTTGTCAGGGCAGCAGTTGTTTGTGCTATCATGGAGAGGACTCCCATTGTCGGATATAATGGCTCCTACATTGAGGCTGTGCACATTGTTGAGTGATTGGCCTTGGACTTTGATGTTCTTGTTGATGCCATTGGTGTTGTTGGTCATCATTTTGGTCTTCTCTGCATTAATTCCATTCCAAAGGTTCTGGAGGTGGTGTTAAGACTCTGTACCAGCTGTTCAAGTTCTTGTTTCTCTCCAGCCAATCCATCAATGGCATCCGCAACATGGAGGTTGAAAATTGCTCTAGCCCCTATGCTGACGGTGCCTTCATGATTTGCAAGAGCATTTGACACAACGCGCTCTAGAAAGATGTTGAAGCACGCCGATTGTTATTCTGAACGTTTCCGATGGCGCAGTTGTTGGGGACTGCACTGGTAGCCTAGCTTGTCTTACAAACTTTTGGTGACTTCAATAATGTTGGAGCTGATGTTGTACACTCTCACGGTTGCCCACAGAGCTGCATGCCATTGATGTCTACAAACACATCATATAGATGTTGTTGATGCTGTATTTCTCGCAGATTATTCTGATTTTGAAAATCTGTTCAGTGGTACTTGTCCTGAATCCTGCTTGTTCTTTAGCGATGATTTGTTCAGCTTGGAGTTTCAACCTGTTGAGTATTATTTTCAGGAGGACTTTGCTGAGGTGGCTGATGGTTGATGGTGCGGTAGTGTTTGACACTCCTGAAGGTTACCATTTTTGGAAAAGAGTGATGATGACAAGCGACTGGGTCCATGGTATGATATCTAATTATGTGGTATCGTGTGTTAAATATAATACTGCCTCTAGTGCCACATTGCACAGCTGAGACCAGCCGAGACTGACACATTCGCCTCTCACTCTAGTGTGCTTGGAAGAGGTAAGCGAGTCTTAGCTACGCTGTGTTGCCGTAGTGCAACAACGTCACGCCATCGTTGTCTCCCTTGGTCTCAAATACGCAGCAGGCTGCTTGAACTCTTTGTGTGCGTTTTTGTGTGAGGTATGGATGGCGGCAACAACCATCAGAAGCGGTTCTAACAGAGATTACTAGCAGACTGTCACAGCCAAGCCCCAGAGAAAAGTCTTCGGCTTCTTCAAAAGTAAATACAGTAGCGCGGAATCACAGTTTATAACCATATACATTAAGACTATATGCAGCTAACCACTTTCATCATATCACTGTCATGCACCTTATTTAAAAAAAAAAAATTCCAAACATACTTCACTCCCAATGTTTCAGGTCTTACAGTATAGTACAAGAACGTCAAACACGCATGCACACACACATACACACACACACAAAGCGCACACACATACACACACACACACATACACACACACACACACACTATCCCAAATTCCAATGGGGAAAAATAATAAAGTATACTAAAATAAAGCAGGAATACATTATAAGAGAATTATTATTTGGAGGTAAGACTTTCAGTCTACCATGAGATCACTACACCCCACTCACAGGCTATAAACTTACTGTAAGAATTATTGTTCTCCTTTCTCTAAATACAACCTGTTCTGCTCATTCTGTTTGCAGTAAAGAGGAATGAATGAACCCTGAAGTTTAACTCTGCAACCACCACCATTTGGGCTATGTGGTAGACAGCGTAGAGAGGAAGAAGACGCGTCCTACACAGCACATCGTAGAACTTTGGAAACCAACCCTATAAAGTATTAAAACGATTAATCTCATCTATCCAAACTGGCCTCAACGACCCAGTATGCTCTGTATAGAAACAGCCGTGAAAGCGTGTCCTTTTTCCGACCTCGGCTAGCGAAAATCCCGGTAACCGATGCTAACCTTCTCCATACCCCTACACCAACCTCTCCTGCACCCGACAACGTCCCAACAGACCTCTCACCTTCCCCTTTCTACCCTCACGATACCCATACCTCTCTTCCTTCCTTCCTTTCTCCCCTTCACCATCCCACCCTCTTTCTGACAGGGCTTGACTGGTCCCTCTCCAAACAATCATTTCACAAGCTCAGTCTAACTTCACTTGGTGGGGCAGTAGTAGTGTAGTGGTTTGGACACCAGATGTTTAGCAACGTCGGTAAAGGGTTAGAAGAAAAATAGTGTTAAACAGCCCAAGGTCTCCACGATCCAAAGCAAGTCTGGCATATGCCTTACAGAAGAACAAGAAGTCTTGGGTAGGTGGACAGAGTACTGCTCCTCTACAACCACACATCAAACGGAGACCCATCAGTTCTGGCATGTCCCCAGAACAGAGAAGAGGAACACATCCTCCCAATTCTCCGAGAAGAAGTTGAGGTCGCAGTGCAATCACTGAAGAAGGGGAGGTCAGCGGGAGTGGACAACATACCCGCGGAATTGCTTCAAGTAGGAGGAGAAGCGATGATTAACACCCTCGCCATTATCTGTAACAAGATCTGGCATAGTGGGGGTGGCCTACACCATAGACCCAGTCACTTATCATCACTCTGCCCAAAAAGGGTAATCTTCAGGAGTGTGAAAATTACCGCACCATCAGCCTCATCAGCCATCCCAGCAAGGTCCTCCTAAAAATAATATTTAACAGGTTGAAACCCCAAGCTGAACAAATTATAACTAAAGAACAAGCAGGATTCAGGGCATGGCGAAATACCACTGAACATATTTTCAAAATCAGAATAATCTGCGAGAAATACCTACAGCACCAACAACATCTATATCATGTGTTTGTAGACTTCAAGAAAGCGTTTGACCGAGTCTGGCATGCAGCTCTGTGGGCAACCATGAGAGTGTACAACATCAGCCCTAACATTATTGAAGTCATCAAAAGTCTGTATGACAAGACTACCAGTGCAGTCCTCCACAGCAGCGCCATCGGGGACTTGTTTAGAGCAATCTCCAACCTCCGTTGTGAAGATTACACTGATGGATTAGCTGAAGAGGAACAAGAACTTGAACAGTTCTTACAGAGTCTTAACACCACCTCCAGAGCCTATAAAATGGAAATAAGTGCTGAGAAGACCAAAATGATGACCAACAACACCAATGGCATGAACATGAACATCAAAGTCCAAGACCAATTCATCAACACAGTGCATAGCTTGAAATATTTAGGAATCATTGTATCAGACAATGGGTACCGACAGGAAGTTCTCTCCAGGACCGCACAAACAACTGCTGCCCTGACAAGGTTAAAGCTCATTTGGAAAGACAGGACCATTAGTCTACACTCCAAGGTATGGCTGCTGCGCTCCCTTGTCATCTCCATCTTCCTATACTCTTGTGAAACATGGACCCTCACAGCAGATCTACAACGAAGAATACAAAGCATGGAAATGAGGTGCTACAGAAGACTTCTGCGCATTTCCTATACCAAATACATCAACATCAACAAAGTACAACAGACCATCACACAAACCATTGGACAACACGATGACATGCTCACAGTGGTGAAGAAACGGAAACTCCGATCGTATGACCACGTCAGCAGAGCATCAGGCCTTGCAAAGACAATCCTGCAAGGCACGGTGCAAGGAAGCAGAAGAAGATGGAGACTGAAAAAGAGGTGGGAGGACATCATTCGAGAATTGACTGGCTGAGGGTTTCTGAGGACAGAGAAAGATGGAGTACGCTGGTTAAACTTTACATTACATTACATTATTATTGCTTTAGGTCCAGCGGACTCTTCCGAGCCAAATCAGGACCGGATAACTCCTGATCATAAAAGATCTGCTGAAACAACCCTAGTGGTAAAACTGAAAGCTCTCCACCAGCCAGTCACTTTACAATAAAGACGATCATCTGTTGTGCCCCAACTACCTTAGAGTTACGGGATAGGATAGGATAAGATAGGAGTGACTCTCGTGTGGTGAAACAAGAAAAATCGTGTATCAAGGGACAGTACTCCTATGAACTCTGCCAAACAGGATCTTACAACAAGGCCTACAATACTGATGCTGTAGAAGAACTTGAAACACCTAATTTACTTTTTTTTTTAAAAAATCAAATAAATAAAGGTGCTATAACATTTACGTCTAAGTTACAACAATAAGTCACATGTAAAAGCAACTTGGACGTTGTTACGTGTGCGACGCGCACGATAGATCCGATCGTTTTGTTTTGCAACGCATGCAATAATAGAGTGTATTTACCTTTGATTTAATGTTGATAATTTTCGTTGGTCGATATTATTGGAGAATTCTCTAGTTGCTTGTTTACTATCGATCGAATCGTCGCGATAAATGTAGATAGCTGAGAAAATTCTTGCACTGTAAAGAAAGTTGTATGACGTAAGACAGTGATGACGAAGTTTATTCCGATTGGTTGTAATGTGTCAGCCTGGAACATTCTGACGTTATCTGGAGTCTAGAAAAAAATTATATAATTGATGCACTGTGTAGAGTTGAGAGAGAAAGTGAAAGCGATTGAGCGATTGTATGCAGTTGTTGATGTACACTGAATAAAGTTGGAAAACTTCATACGACGACTTCTGCCTTGTTGCTGAGTGAACGGGTTGCGTGGATAAACGAATCCGAGTTACACTTATCAGGATTTCAGCATTGGGGCTGAATCAACTACTGATAAAAACAAAACCAACATCGAGTGTAACAGACGTAAATGTTATGTCACCTTGAAGCTAAAAAGTCGGAATAAAATGCCAATCGTTGGGGTTCATCTTGTCGCCATTTCGGATCTCTCAATTCCAAGGCTTTCGACACATGCATCCCTCAACAAATGCCTACAATCTTCTAACAGCAATTTGAATGGGCTAAGACGCGCGATTAGTCCGAATATAAATCTAAGTACTTCTTAGAACAAGATGCTGTTAATTTACCAAGATAACATTAAAAAATAATGACGAAATAGAGAGAGAGCGAGAGAGAGAGAGAGAGAGAGAGAGAGAGAGAGAGAAGGGGGTGGTGGTGGTGGTGGAGGCGATCTTCTAAATATTGTGTTTAGGCATACAGGGTGCAATGATAGCTTTCATTTACCTCTGATTTCATTCGAAGCTGTTGCTAGCAAGGCCTTGCTTAATGTTTCTTTCCGTCGGTGAATAGTGTTATAGCAACGTTGAGAACTTTCTGTTTATGACTGACCGAAGATTCTAGATTTATCTAGTAACATTTTCAAGGTCTGTAGAGCACTTTATGACGTAAGATATTCCGGGGACGAGTTTTATTTTGATTGGCTGTTGGCTGTGTCATTCTGAAACTTTCTGTATTTTTCGACATTGTTGATAGACTATAATTATAAGAAGCGCTGTCTGCGGTGTCTGCGTGGTGTTTTTTTTCGGATTGCGGTTGCAGTTGTTGAATGCTGTTAGCATCTTTTGCTGAATAAAGTTGGACTCCCGCCTTGTTACTGAGTGAACGGGCTGCGTGGATAACGAATTTCAGTTACACAAGATTCAAGCATCAGGGATGAATCGACCTCATTTGCCCTGTAACACGAATAAAATGGCCGTGCTGAGTTTTGGCAGTTTCAGGCTCAGAGAGGGCTTGGTCACTAATAACCTGTATCCAGAAAGCGCAAAGGAGTCGCTTTTCTGGACTCGAAACCACTGTCGTCCAAGACAAAATGCTCGTCCTCTGATCCACTGAGCTATCCCTGCCGCCAATTAGACGGAATCTAACCGGGGAGGGTTTAAGGAGGGGGGATAGTTGGTTGGTTTGCTAGATTTGAGTCCCCGGACACTTAACGCATATAAGGGACGAAGGGGGGGGGGGGAGGAATAAATAATAATATATAATAATAATATTCGTCATTTGTAAGGCGCCTTAGCCTAAGGATCAAGGCGCTGGCCGATATAGGATCTAACTCAAACCGCCCGAGACGCCCACCCGCAGCCTTTGAACGCATGGTCTGACGCACGGACAACTGAGCACAATCCTGGGCAGCCAGGGATGGGGGAGAAGGACCAAGCGCATGCTGGGTGTGTTCTTGTTACCGGCACTCACCCGTCTAGGACATGAGCGTCAGGATCTTTAAAGTCCGTTATGATGGAATGTATGCCACACACAGACTAGACCTCTGTTTATACTCTCATCCGAAGGAGTAGGAAAACAGGAGTAAAGTGTCTTTCCCAGGGACACAACACAATGGCCCGGCCAGGGCTCGAACCCGGGACCTTCAGATCCGCAAGCCGAAGCACTACCATTAGACCACAGTGCCTCCTAGGGAATTAGGGAAGGATTAGTGGATAGGGTCAGACAGCGCTTTGTAATAAACATTTTTAAACACACTAAACAACATAACCTGTATAAACTCATTTGATTCTAACACCACACAGCTTTAAGTCACCTCAAACATGTTTTAAAGAGACATTTTCAGCACGGTGATGACACGTGTGTAATTGGTTTTTTAAAATAATACCCTTTACATTTTTGTAATACAGAAAGGAACTATAACTATTTAACAAATTGACCTGCCCACCTTTTTCATGTAAACAACTTAGTTTAATGAAGATCGTATTTTTTTTTTCAAAGACCAGGTTTTATTTCCATTCCATTATTCACACCCATTTTAAACTCGTCAACAACCTTTTTCATTGTCGCTTACCAGTGTTGTTCTGAAAAGTAAGAAAACGATGACAATATGTGTACCTTAAAACAGCTGCGACCAGACAAAAAAGACAGTGAAAAACAAGAGCAAATGAACAAGATTTTTGTAAAAATTACCGTTTGATGGAGATCGTGGTGATGAAGATTGATATAGTGCATTTCTCCACGGATCCATGCTCTATAACGGCGCGAGTCCAGTAAACACACAGAAGAATGTTCGAGTTCGACTGTGACTCTCAAATATTTCCGGCTGGATATTCCAAAAGACACACTGTGCAATCTATAAACAGCCTGCTGAGGTTTCAAGCCTGTCTAGATCGCAGCATAAACATTGTCACATGCACACCCGCACACACACACCCGCACACACACACACACGCACGATCACACCCACACACACACGCATACAGGCACTAACGCATGCGCGCGCACACATACGCACACACACATAAACACTCGCACACACATGGGCGCACTGACATACATACACACGCACATAATATATACACACACGTACATTCGTACACAACACACAAAACCAATAACGTTTAGGCTATCTCACTCACAAGATTCTTGTTTCAGTTCTTAATCATAGAACGACCATGACCTTAATTCTCCGTAGAAGAACACAGACACACGCCCACACACACGCAAACACAGTAGCTCATCACCCAAAAAATCATGTAACCATATAGTCTCCCTCTCTCTCTCTCTCTCTCCATCGCTTACTTCACTCTCTCTCTCTCTCTCTCTCTCTCTCTCTCTCTCTCTCTCTCTCTCTCTCTCTCTCTCTCTCTCTCTCTCTCTTTCCATATATATATTATTATATATCCGTCACTTACTTCACGCTTTCTTTCTCTCAATCCCTTACTTCATTCTCTCTCTCTCCTTCTCTCTCTCTCCCCCCTCTTCATCACTTCTCTCTCTCTCTCTCTCTCTCTCTCTCTCTCTCTCTCTCTCTCTCTCTCTCTCTCTCTCTCTCCATCATCTACTTCATCCCCTGTCCAAGGTTTCCATCCGTCCTTAACACAAGACCGTGACCCGATTTCTTTGTGGAACAACAATAAGTTAAAGTGTCTCTGACCCAGGTGGAAACAAAAAGTTTAGACATCAGCGTCCGAGATGTTCTCATCGGATGATGCAGGGCCGGACCTGGGAAAAGTCGAAGGGGGGGGGGGGGGGTTACAGATTCGGCGAAGGCGCGAAGCGCCGAGCCTTCTAGGGGGGTCCGGGGGCATGCCCCCCCCGGGAAATTTTTTTTTTCAAGGATGCAAGATGGTGCAATCTGAACCTTGAAAAAGCCATTTGTGATGGTCTGGGACTTTGAGCTTTTTTAACAATTGAACTGACAAACTCTGGGGTACAAAAATTATCCTCTGCCCCTCCATTAAAACAACAACAACAACAACAACACACACACACATACACACCCACACACACACACATTTATTTATCAGCAGAGATGCTTTTTATACTATTATTATTCACTACTTTTTGTCGATCGTTAACGGTATAAAGCTTTACCTTGTAGTTTATGAACATCACCGCCCTGCTTTCACTTTAAGTCTTGCTGCACTAGGTTTCTCGGCATTAGTACCATTTGTGAATTGTATCTTCTGGCAAAACAGTTCACTGCCTCTTTGAAGTCAATATCAACATCCCTGTGCACTTTCAGTAAAGCAAGTCCATTGAGCCTCTGTTGCCCCATTGTAGAGCGCAGGTAGTTTTTCAGGTTGTGCAACGCTCACACTCGGCTGTAATGACAGGCAGGGTGCAAAGGTTCTTTAGCATGATGAACAGGTTGGGATAAAAATCACTGTCACAATGTTTCAGTGCTTCTGATGCCGTGGATGGGATGATAGCTTTGCATTCTCAGCAGCACTTCGCCATTTCAAACCCACCGTTGGTATTCTGCATCAAGGGTAGCGTTGTCTGGTAGGTCAGACTCCCACAACATTGCCAGTTCTTCACCCCTTCTGGAACCTGCATGAAACCATCCTGGTTGTCTATTAAAGTGCTTGGCACCAGACAGCGACCATCAACTGCTAGGTCAGCATTTTTGAACCTCGAGTCCAATTCGGTTGACAGGTGTTCCAAGAAAGGAATGGCAATGCTAATCTTGAAATATTTTTCTGGAGTGGCCGCATGTTGGCTGTCACGGAGAGTCTGTCGGGATGCTTGACGAGGAACAATAACATCAGTTGTCAAAGCATTTGCCATTTTGCTGACTTCACCAAACCTTAACCAGGCAACGAATTATAGTTCATAATTATCAACTTAGCATCTTAATTAATATTTCTAAAAAGTCGTTTTGGGGGGATTAGGGCAGTATCAAGGTGAATATGCTGGAAGAGGCTTGCGGCCAGAACAGGAAAATATTTACTAATTTAGGCTTAGGGGTTGGGTTACTTGGTCGTTTCAACGGGAAAACGCTTTGGACGTTTCAACGGATCCCTTGAAATGGATTTCCGTTGAATTGTCTATAAATAACTCTTTGTACCTTGGACCAAAAGTGACTAAAAACTGCAATGCTTTCAAAACAATTAAAACAAAATTGAAACTCTTTGCATTAAAATTTTTTTTAAGTTTGAAGGGGGGGTTCCGGAACCCAGGTAACCCCCCTCTGGATCCGGCCCTGGGATCTATTGACACTTTTTTTTTTCGAACGAGTGTGCATAGATGGTGGACAGGCGACATAAGCCTCGGCCTCTTCTGCCACATCGTCCTCCTCCTCCTCCTCCTCCTCCTCCTCCTCATCATCATCATCATCATCATCATCATCAACATTATCATCAACATCATCATCACCATCATCTGCTATAGCTGACGAACGTTTGAACGGTCGGACTTAAAAGTTTAGATTAAATTTTTGCAAATGTTAGATACAATATGAATAATATTATCTCTTAGCGTGAAATTATAAGTTTGTATTGTATATGATGATGATGATGATGATGATGATGATGATGATGATGATGATGATGATGATGATGATGATGATGATGATGATGATGATGTCAATCCTTCGATGCGAAAAATGTCATTGACTTCCTATATCCCCCGTGGGGGTGCCGGGGGTTTCAATATAAATATTATCTCCACTTTCTGGAAATTTAGTGCTTTAAATTCCCACTTACGCCTGTTTTTCTCCTTTATTCTTTCTCATTCCTGCTCTGTTCTATCAATCTACTATGCTATCTTCTTCTTCGCTAGACCAGTCACCTACCTTTTTTCTTAAAAACTCTTCCAGGACAAAACTCCTCATTTGTGTGTGAGGTCTGTTGGATCAGCTTGGGAATATTGGACGCTTTCTGCCAGGTGGTCACTGGGGCTTCCTATGATGTTATTATTTGGCAATGTAGGCATTTTCTATGTATGTGTTTTGTTGATATTTTATAATGATGTTTATATTCTATTTTGTTTTTGTAAACGGGGGTTCGATAAATTAGAGTATAGCCTCAGCGTCCCCTGCGTGGGATGTCTTTATTGTAAAAAGACCGGCTGGTGGAGTGCCTTCAGTGTTGCCACTAGGGTTGTTTCGGCAGATCTTTTATGCGGATCAGGGGCGAGTCCTTTTTCAGCGAAGTTGTGGTCTCGATTTTGTGGTCCTGATTCGGCTCTTTGCAGTCCGCTGGACCCTGTAAGCAATGAATAACTAACTAATTGACTTCCTATGATTTTGTGCCGAGTTGTTACGGTGTGTCCTGAAGTGACTGAAAGGCAGGCCAATCTGTTTTTATCGTATATGTTATCAGTTCTGTGATAAAAAATTTTTTTCCTCATTTTATAAGTTTTCCGCCATTTTGATCTGGAACTCGGACACGCTTCTTACAAGGTGATCAAATAACGTTTACCTCAATAAAGTGGATGAGTACAACACTTCTACGATCACATTATCTGGAGTATTCTATCTAGAGAGTGTGAACCCATTTGATGTATTTTAATACTTGGCTTCCCTTCCACCCCCCTCCCTCCTCTACCCCTCTCCTCTCTTCCATCCACCCTTGCAGTAAAGTGCTACGAGTTCTAGTGAGGAAGGGCACTGTACAAGTGTAATATTGTTATTGTTATTATTGTTGTTATTGTTGTTGTTATTATTATTGTTATGATGATGATGATGATGATGATGATGATGATGATGATGATGATGATGATGATGATGATGATGATGATGAAAAAGTGGGTGGCTTGGTTAGTACCAGTTGATAGGTACTGGTTTCCTAATACGAAGGTAGAAGGCTCGAGCCTCCTATAGGGGAACGAACTGACGTGACAAGGGTACAAGACTTCTCAGGACACTGAGGGTTTTCTCCGGGTACTCTTGATTCCTCCCTCCTCCCGTCAATGATGGTATTTGATACAGTCAATCTAACTTTCAAACTTAAAAATTGGCTTCTCTTCCGCTTTGTTTAATAGCGATCTTTCCAGATCGTCGCGCTGCGAGGTCGATTTATTTATTGATGTAAACGATCTCATATATAGCGCTTTTCCAGCTTAGGAGCTGCCCAAGGCGTTGGTGGATACGTGATCTAACTCAAGCCGCCCGAGGCGCCCACTTGCAGCCTTTGGGCGCATAGTCTGACGCCCAGACAACTGAGCACAATCCTAGGTGACCGGGAATGGGGGAGAAGGGACCTAGTGCGTGCTGGGTGTATTTGTGTAGCCGGCACTCACTCGTATAGGACATGAGCGTCAGGATCTTTAAAATTCGTGCGCTGAATGCGTGCGTGCACAGACTAGAGCTCGGTTTATACTCTCATTCCAAGGAATTCGATTAAAGAAAAAGCGTCCTGTATAATAATAATAATAATAATAATAATAATAATAATAATAATAATAATAATAATAATAATAATTATTATTATTATTATTATTATTATTATTATTATTATTATTATTATTATTATTATTATTATTATTATTAATATTATTATTATTATCAGTCACACTTTAAAGCTAGGCGGCGCCGCCTGATCGATTTTCGTAAGTCGCTCGTTCGCTGTGTCACAAGGCTAGCTGTGTCATTCAGTTACGTAGTTTCTAGCGTTTGACGTCTTAATGTTCATTGTTCTGTTCTGTGTGTAAGATTCTTCATGTGCACGACCCACGCCCAAACTCACTCGCCCTCAACATTCCTCTATCATTCATCCTACACCCCCACCCACCAAGGAGAAAAAAAAATCTATCTATCTATCTATCTATCTATCTATCTATCTATCTATCTATCTATCTATCTATCTATCTATCTATCTATCTATCTATCTATCTATCTATCTATCTATCTATCTATCTATCTATCTATCTATCTATCTATCTATCTATCTATCTATCTATCTATCCAAAGTTCACAATGTTATAAATATTATTATTATCAGGCACACTTTAAAGATCTCTCTCTCTCTCTCTCTCTCTCTCTCTCTCTCTCTCTCTCTCTCTCTTGTGGGTACGTGTGGTGTGTGTATGTGTATGGGTGTGTTTGTGTGTGTGCGTGTGTGTGTGTGTGTGCGTGTGTGTGTGTGTGTGTGACAATGCGTTCACTTGCAATAACGGCGTGGTTGTCGCATTAAAAGATGATAATGGCAGACATTCGCTGCTCCAACCGATTGCTTAACGCAACTCTGTTTTGTATCTTACACAAACAACTGAACTGCTGTAAACACTTTGGCAGCAGTGCCAGTTTACAATCAAAAGTAAGCACAATAATGATTTTATCTAATAAATAACTCAAACCCGCACCTTTGAAATGATTAAGACATTTTGGATTTCATCTTTTTTTTCTTTTAGTTTTGCCGGTGGGGCAACACTCACTCATGTGAAAAAGGGTCTGTGACGCTGGAATGTTTGATCTTGGGGGACTTTAATTGTTATTTTGTTTAGTTTTGGAACCACCACCCTCTTCCCAATGTTCACACACACACACACACAAACACAACACAACACCCCCCCCCACACACACACACACCAACCACTCCCTCATTGACAATTACTAATTCAATAGTTTTTTTTAATTTATTTACCTTATTGTCCCTTTTCCATAGAAAAATAGTACAAGCAAGCCATGATAAATAAAAATGGATGGACATGCTATTATTATTATTATTATTATTATTATTATTATTATTATTATTATTATTATTATTATTAGTATTATTATTATTAATTCCGTCTAAAGGTGATTAACGGTGCATGGCGTATGTTGTTCTATTGACGCTGGGTCTTGAGAGCTTCCCTCAAACATTATAACGTATAACAGGAGGTCTACAACGCCAATGTTGGAACACGAGCTCGTCGTCAGGCGGACATAAAACCACAAGAGAACCAAACTAATACTTTCCAACAGAACGCCAAACATGAATTTATTTTGTTCTGAGAAACATATGCACGGATAAATAAACCTATAAGACGCAAATTTGGACAAAACAAAGGTAGACAAGACAAAACAATAAGTCTACTACGCAAATGTTCACAAGAAAAGAGAACAAAACAATACCTACTATTTCCCAACACAACGCCCTCAATGACTACATTAATTTTTGTTCTGCTGTCTTTCGACAGCGTGAGTACAGGTCCAACATTGACATTTTATTATTTTTTTTTAAATTTTTGTCATGTTTTTGTCCCAGTCAGCATTTTGTTAGTTTATTTATCCATAGCATGTGTTATCGGTTTCATTCAAGACATTATAATGTGTACTTTTAACTTAATATGGCTTCCTGATTCATCTTCGTTCCCCTACCCTCTACAAGCCCCTCACTTCATAATTATAGAGTATTCTCCCTCAGCCAGCAGAGATCTCGGCTGTAGCACGCTACATCTACCCTCTGTCTCTGTCTCTGTCTCTGTCTCTGTCTCTCTCTCTCTCTCTCTCTCTGTATGGAACGCAGCAAGTATTTTTCTCACACTGTACAGCAGAGACAGCCGAGGCATGCAGGCGCCGGAAGCAGAGGCGACGTCAAAAGACTCGCTCGTCTCTGCTACGCAGTGTGGCCTTTTCTCTCCCAGAAACACACTACACCCACCACACCTACCCCCACCCTCCACACACCCACAATCCATTCTTCTCTTTATACACCCCGCACACAAATGTCCTTTCAAACTCCCCTCGAACAACCTCCTCTACTGAGGTGCCGTTTCACACTGAGAAGCTGAGATTCGCCAAGGCTTTACGACTGGAATGGCAAATGTAAGCATGGACGAGTCCCAGCTACGCAGTGTGGTGCTGTTTATTCCTAATAACGCCTCTAAAACTCTATGCTCATCCCACCCCCCTCACCCATGCTCACATACCCTCTCTCTACCCCTCCAGCGCGGCAGACAGGCACTGGTGAAAAGGTTAGTGGTACGCGCACCGAGATAACCCTCTGAGCTGTAAAGGGCTGGAGGTGATCTATCTATAGCCTCTATCGCTTGGAGCAAAACCTTCAGTCCAAAGTCAGCGATCTTATCAAGGATATATATATAGTGTGGGCGTATGTATGTATCAGCATGATCACATACTTTGTTATGATGACCATACGGTTTCCCAGGTGAGCTAGATCTAAAACTAAACCTGCTTAATTTTTTTAGGGGGGGGGGGGGGGGGGGGTTACTTCGAAGTAATCTTGAATCTTCAATCTGGTTAAGAGTACTACAATTTATAACCGACAACTTTGCAAGCACAGCAATCACTCCAAGCCACTCAGCTGTACATGTACAAATGCTCAACTGATTTAGGCGTTAAAAAAAAAATGATGTGAATGGAAAACTGAGGAAACTGCGATTTTGACCTTTTCGTACAAGAAACACGGGTAGGCACGGGAGGTGGACATTAACCATGTTCCTAAATCCTATGAAGTTTGGTCAAAACCCGTCCAGTGGTTCTTGAGCTATGGCATGCAAACGAACCGACCGACATTTTGGCTCATTCTGATTCCCGACTATTTGAAAATATTACCAGGGGGAAAAAATACACAAAAATGCGCCTCTCGACCTTCAGTGGCTGCTGTTCGCTGAAGAGTAGCACACAATGTTGGCATCCACTAACAAGACAATAACGCTCAGTGCTAAAGACTGCAAAAAAATGACTGTTGCAATATTAATATAAAGTCAGAGAGTAGGTTGGGAATGTGGAGAGAGAGAGAGAGAGAGAGAGAGAGAGAGAGAGAGAGAGAGAGAGAGAGAGAGAGAGAGAGAGTCGCGCATACATTTCCACATTCGGGGCCATATCCTCTCGGTGTACAGAAATTCAAACTAGAGAAAACACTCATTTATCATTGGCAGAGAGGCTGAACATTAAGAAACCGTGGGTGGCAATGAGTTACTTTTATACTTTTAAAAAAATTTTTTTTTTTATTTCTATTTATTTTTTAAAATATATATTTATTTCTTAATAAAGCTGCTCCTGTCAGATAGCAATATTATAGAGAATATAATTATTTGTCACAGAAAGAATTGGAATGCAGAACGGTTCGGAATCGTATTATAGTACGTGTTTAATGGCATTCCCATACGTCCCATGATGAATTGGAATTCCAGTCCAGACTAGGAAAAAGGTAAAGAAAAAAACAACAAAAACCTTTATTA
>CM072527.1:35166832-35179332 GCA_036898135.1 Oncomelania hupensis | reverse complement strand
GCTCCACCCCCACCTTGCCAAGGAAGCTGGAATAACGCTCAGATTAGCGGCATTTTTCTTTGCACACTCCAACACAATCGTAGAATTACGATGACAGGAAAAATTACGGCGACGCCTGCTTTTTGCCAACTGCCGAGCGTTTTTATCCAATCACCGCTTGGCTGACACGACTGCTGCTGATTTACACAACAGGATGTGCGAAGCAGCTCCGCAGCCAGCCAATCAACGCTCGGCTCGTAATCGGAAACTATCGAGGAGTGACGGAAACTAACGAAGACAAACGATGCGAGTTCGGGAGCAGCGAGGACAAGGGAGGCTAGCGAAGCTGCAGGGGAGCTGGAAGCTGACAGTGGCTCCTGATAGGCAAGCTAGAAGAGGGTATTCGGGTCTGACCACTGAGCCGCAGGCACACAGGAGCAGCGCTATCACGATAAGTTGCAGGAGTCATTGGCAGAGGCAGGCATCGTGCGTTCAAACCCCGATATCATGCCAGCCACACGTTGCGCGGGTGGAAAGGGATCACAGCCACTGTCACCGCTGATATGCCGTGCTGATGATGGAGGGGGTCGTACTTGGAGAAGGGGGAGGAAGGAGGGAGGAGTGACTGGGAAGGGATGGAAGAGGTAAGAAGTGTGTGTGGCCAGAGAGAGAGAGAGAGAGAGAGAGAGAGAGGGAGAGAGAGAGTGAGTGAGTGAGGGTGAGGGAATAAGATAAGATAACAATTTTACTTAACAAGGGTAAACACGGGGTGTGCTGTTTTACATCTTGCCCTTGGGGCTTGTAACAATAACAATTAGTATAGCACAATAACTTCATAACAATAACATCATAATTTAACAATATAATCAAGATCTGGGTGCACACACACATAGGCTTACACACACACAAACACACAAATACACAACTTATGTAAAATAATCTAATCAAAGTTATGAATGTATAACTCTTGCTGAGTAGTTATTTAACTAATTTTAATGTGTTGTAAAAGATGGTTTCTAAAGGATGTGTATTTAGTGACTGCACTGCGGAGAACTTCTGGAAAGTTATTCCATAAAGTGGAACCTGAACATGACAGACTGGTTAAACAGATCAATTCTTGGAAATGGGATATTTAGTTTGGTAGAAAATCTGGCAGTTTTTCTACCAAAAAGAGAAGAAAGATAGGAAGGTGTATTACCAAAAAGGATCTTGTGCATAAAAATTCTACTTTTAAATTGTAATCTGTTGGCAAGAAGTAGTGTGTTGATCTGTTTGTAATCGTTCAGAGAGATTTTGTTTTTAAGAATAACCATTTTAATTTCCCGTTTATGAATCTTAAATAAAGGCTTCATTGTATTGCTACTAGCAATACTTGAATACTTGAAGAATAATCAATAAATGGTTGAATATGTCCCACATTGAATAGTCTACAAAAATGCAGATTGAAATAATGTTTAATCCTTGATAATTGATAAGTCTTTCTGGAAATAGTTCTACTAACATTTAAAATATGTTACAACCAAGATAAATTATTGTCTAATGTCACGCCAAAAAGTTTATGACATTGTACTTCTTCAACTGTTTTGTTGCAAATCTTAAGGGAGGAAGTTTCATAGAAGAACTTTGCCTTTTTTGTCTAGTTGTAATTAGCATGGATTTAGTTTTGTCTGGCTGAAATGCCATGCGATTAAATTCAGCCCATTCCTGGAGTTAATTTGCCCCTATTTGTAAAAGGGAGGCTAAATTACGCATTTCTGTATTCTTGGAGTGTAATTTGGTGTCATCCGCAAAGCGTTCACAAGAAGTAGAAATATGAAGGGG
Source organism: Oncomelania hupensis (assembly GCA_036898135.1). NCBI lineage: Eukaryota > Metazoa > Mollusca > Gastropoda > Littorinimorpha > Pomatiopsidae > Oncomelania > Oncomelania hupensis. Next base: position 35,177,532 of record CM072527.1, on the reverse strand, counting down.
ACGATCATTTATATAGACAGAAAATAATAAAGGCCAGAACATTGATCCTTGAGGTACTCCAGTAGTAACAGCCTCAAACTGTGATCTTTGGTTATTAATAAAAACGCACTGCTCTCTGTCAGAAATGAAAGATTTTACAAGATCAAGCGATTTATAACTAATGCCACATAATCATAATTTACGTTATAGAAGGTCATGGTCAATTACATCAAAAGCTTTTGCGAAGTCAACTAATAATGCTCCGGAAAACGTGTGCTCATTAATATTATTGAACTATTGTTCTATTATAGATGTAAGAGCTGTATGATAAGAATGCTTAGCTCTGAAGCTAGATTGGTTTTCATGTAACAGGTCTTGTGTGTGTGTGAAATGGTCTAGAATATGATTGTTATTGTGTTTTTCAAGCGTCTTAGATATAATAGAAAGAATTGAAATGGGTATCTAATTTGACGGGTCAGAATTATCACCAGACTTAAGAAGCGGAATAACTTTAGCTTGCTTAAACATGATAGCAAAACATGATTTGTCAATGCATAAATTGTATAATTATGTAAGTTAAAGTTTCAATTATATCCCTATCTATCTATCTATCTATCTATCTATCTATCTATCTATCTATCTATCTATCTATCTATCTATCTATCTATCTATCTATCTATCTATCTATCTATCTATCTATCTATCTATCTATCTATCTATCTATCTATCTATCTATCTATCTATCTATCTATCTATCTATCTATCTATTTATTTATTTATTATTTATTTAATCGTTCTTATATAGCGCTTTTCCAGCTCAAGAGCTGCTCAAGGCGCTGGCCGATACAGGATCTAACTCAAGCCGCCCGAGACGCCCACCCGCAGCCTTTGGGCGCATGGTCTGACTCTATCTATCTATCTATCTATCTATCTATCTATCTATCTATCTATCTATCTATCTATCTATCTATCTATCTATCTATCTATCTATCTATCTATCTATCTATCTATCTATATCGAAAGAGAGAGAGAGAGAGAGAGAGAGAGCGAGAGAGCGAAAGAGAGAGAAAAAAAAAGAGAGAGAGAGAGAGAGAGAGAGAGAGAGAGAGAGAGAATGGTTCAGCATGCACGTTAGTATTGTAGGTTCCTTGCGCAATGAAGTGGGACGAGCGTGATGTGGATACAACGGCAAGAGCAGAGAAGGAGAAGACGGCAGGGAGAAGACGATCAACGAGCAGTGCAATGCCAGACGTCCAAGCACCACTGAAACTCAATACACAAGATCAGTGATCAAAACAACGAGAGAGAGAGAGAGACAGACAGACAGACAGAGAAAGGAAAACACTACTGCTTAACTTTCACACTTACCCTACCATTGGCGATACGGCAGAATGCAGAAGAAGAAGAAGAAGAAGAAGAAGAAGAAGAAGAAGAAGAAGAAGAAGAAGAAGAAGAAGAAGAAGAAGAAGAAGTAGTAGTAGAAGAAGAAGAAGAAGAAGAAGAAGAAGAAGAAGAAGAAGAAGAAGAAGAAGAAGAAGAAGAAGAAGACAGCCACCATTTTGAGAGGGGATGGTTGTAAGTAGAGGGTGGACTGGGAAAAGAGGGACGGATGAAAGGCTGTAAAAAGAGAAACCCAAGTTACCGTGTGTTGAAATGAGAGGGGTGGTCTTAGCCTCGTCACCTCCCACGCTGATTGGCTGAAATCTTACAACGTTTTAAAAAGCACACAAAATGGCCGAAGCCCACTACCTAAAATAACAAGCTGAAAACAACAGTTCTGTTTTTCTTTTTTTAGGCAGAAAACAACTTTTGGAACACTCAAAAACGAAAGCTGTACACTAAAATAGCAATCTGGAGGAATTCGTTTTCGATACACCGCTTGATATACTATGCGAGTCTAACATAATTCAGAAACTCGAAGAAGAGAAAAAAAAATAAGAAGAAGAAAAAAGACACAAAAATAAGAACAAAAACAACAAGAACAAGAAGATGGATTTGTTTTGGAGAAACAGGCTATCCGTGTCAAAGATAATTGAAAAACTCGAAGAAGAAGAAGAAGAAGAAGAAGAAGAAGAAGAAGAAGAAGAAGAAGAAGAAGAAGAAGAAGAAGAAGAAGAAGAAGATATTTTTGTTTGTAATCCCATAGTAATTTACAACGTGTTTACCTTGGCACTTGTTCAAATCAGGGATTGTTTAAGAACCTCTTTTTTTGGAGACAGTTGCTCGTCTAAATAAATATCCCATCAGTAAAAAAAATACTTCAATCAAGAAACTCAGACGAAAAGTACAAGATGGCAAGAAAATTAAATGCATTTCCAGACACTCACACACAAACCCCAACAATAAGCATTTTTAAAAGTGTTAATTGTGCTGGCCGTGTTGTGACTGGGATATATCCCCACTGTTACGATTGAGACGCGGACGATAGATCCGATCATTTTGTTTGGCAAAGCTTCCAATAACAGAGTGTATTTACCTTTGATTTGATTTTGCGTTGTTGCTAGAAGAAGCTTTGTATAATGTTGGTAATTTTCGTCGGTCGATATTTTTGAGACTTTTCTGGAATTACTTGTTTACGATCGAAGCATCTTGATAAATCTCGTAATAGCTAAGCGATTCGCCTAACATAATGACGTAAGACAGTGCATAGTTCGGTGGAAAGTTTTATTTTGATTGGGTGTTATTGCGTCATGATGGAATGTTTGAACTTTGTATCGATTGCAGAGGCTATATAAGTGATGCAACGTGTCTGCTTTAGAAGTGAAAGAGTGATTGATAGAGATTTGTGTTAATTTTTATATGATAATCTTTGAAGTAATTTTCGAAAAGCGATCTTGCATGCAGTTGATGATGTTTGCTGAATAAAGTTGGAAAATTTTATACGACGACTCCTGCCTTGTTGCTGAGTGAACAGGTTGCGTGTATAAACGAACCTGAATTACACTTATTAAAATTCAAGCACAGGCGCTTGTATCTGGACACGCGAAAGGGAGACGCGTCACAGGCATAGGCGCTCGCCTGTCCAGATACAAGCGACTGTGGATTCAAGCATCGGAGCTGAATCAACTTTTGATAAAATAACGACTGTAACACTCACAAGAAGCAAGAGGAAAACAAGGGATGATAGGCTATCCTCTGAACTATCTGCAAATAAACAATCATTACAAATCGGCTCAGACAGTTGTTAGATACAGCACAAAACGCGTTTAGAAAATGATGAAGCTCTATGACCTTTACTTTTGAGAAAGCACACATAAGAAGGATCTAACATTCTTAGCAGTGATTATATGTAAAGTACAAATGATGAATTTCAGGTCAGTTATTCTTGAGGGTTTGGTTTTTTTAAAGAGTGAAATTGAGAACGAGGGAGAGACGGATTGACGACAACCATGGCATGAGAGATAGTCCACTAACCTAGGTAATATTCTTATGAAGTTTGGTCAAAATCCGTTCAGTTGTTCATGAGGTATGGCTTCCAACAGACCGACATTTGGCTCGTTCTGATTCCCAACTAGTTGAAAGTATTTTTAGATAAGTCTGGAAAAAAGGAACGAAAGAAAGAGAAGAAGAAGAAAGAGAAGAAGAAGAAGAAGAAGAAGAAGAAGAAGAAGAAGAAGAAGAAGAAGAAGAAGAAGAAGAAGAAGAAGAAGAAGAAGAAGAAGAAGAACAACAACAACAACAACAACAACAAAAATGTTATTATATTTTTTCAACAACAACAACAATATTTTTTCTTCAATCCCAGAGTTATTTGCAACTTGTTTCCCTTGCTACTGTTTCAAATCAGTGAGACAGTAATTCCTCTAAATAACTACACCATCAGAGAAAATAAGCTTACTTCAATCGGGAAACTCAGAAAATTCCTCCCTTGTCACTCTCCATTTATCATCTCTCACCCTTACCGTTCCAACCATCTCTCTCACTCTCCCCTCTCCAATGATTTATTTAGTTCACGTCGAAGGCAACAGATGTTGATATACTCGTATATATAACTCTCCAACGACCCGTTTATTGTATAGTTGTAAACCAATGTGGAGTGACCGAAGGAGAGCAAAAGTAATGTTCGGCCGCACACCACTAAAAGGGATTCCATTAAATATAAATAACTTATTAACACATATACAAGAAGAAGAAGAAGAAGAAGAAGAAGAAGAAGAAGAAGAAGAAGAAGAAGAAGAAGAAGAAGAAGAAGAAGAAGAAGAAGGAGAAGAAGAAGAAGAAGAAGAAGAAGAAGAAGAAGAAGAAGAAGAAGAAGAAGAAGAAGAAGAAGAAGAAGAAGAAGAAGAAGAAGAAGAAGAAGAAGAAGAAGAAGAACAACAACAACAACAACAACAACAACTACTACTACCACTACCACAACAACAACAAAAACAACAATAACAACAACAGCAATAACAGCAAAAACTGGATAATAATAAGAAAAAAAAAAACCAACCGCAAAGAAAGAAACATATCCGGACAGGAAAACATGCAATTCACGTTATTTGTTGAAGTTGTTTTTGTTTTGTTTAAAGATAATCATTATTATGTACAATTAGTTGCACAACCTGGCACACGACACATGTTTTTCCAAGGTTTAGGTGATTTAAAAGAGACCGATAAGAACCAAACATTTCATAACATATCATGATAGCTGTAGCGTAGGTCTATGATCTTCAACCCTCATATTGGCTTTTAGTTATTATGAGAGATTGTTTTCCTGATTTAAATAAATTTGTATGCTGCATACCTGTCAAGTGCTACGGATTTTTGCGTAGCGCTACGCATTTTAAACATTTCCCATTGCTAAGGCGTATCACAAAGCTGCTACGCAATTTTTCAAAAGTGACGATAATATTTTTTAACCAAGGGGCTTTTCGCGCGAAAGTAGTCTGTTCCGGTCGAGTCCGGTTTAAAGACACTTAGTAAAAGCACCGCACTTCCGCAACACGTGTTCGTTCAGGTATAGGATCGGGATATTCAAAAGTAGGTCCTTTACCGCCGATAAAATGTTTTGTACAGATGCAGGTGTGCTTTTTAACATTTTGCACCGTGAAGGCATTTGCTCCTGTAGTCGGCTGACCGTACGCTTTCACCCATTCCTATAGGTTAGCCAACATTCTGAAATAAGTTAGTCGTTGTTTATAGGGTCCAGCTAACTGCGAAGAGCCGACTCGGGACTTTTGGTTGAAAGAGGACTCACCCCTAATACGTATAAACGATCTGCTGAAACAACTCTAACGGTAACACTGAAGGCGCTCCACCAGCCGGTCACTTTACAATAAAGGCATCCCATGCAGGGGACGCTGAGGCTATACTCTAATTTATCGAACCCCCGTTGATACAAACTAAATAGAATATAAACATCATTATAAAATATTAACAAAACACAAAACTATATAATGCCTACATTGCTAAATAATAATAATACCATAGAAAACCCTAGTGACCATTTGGCAGAAAGAGTCCAATAGTCCCAAGCTGACCCAATCGCCCTATACACAAATTAGGACTTTTGGGGAGAGTTTTCAAGAAAAAAGGTAAGTGACTGGTCTAGCAAAAAGATAGTAGATTGAGAGAACAGGTTAGAAACAAAAAAGAACAAATGAGAATGACAGAAACAGTAGTAATTTAAAGTAATAAATTTCAGCACAGTTGGGATACTATTTATACAGAAACCCCCGATACTGCTATGAATAGCATCTACCAAAGCCAGTAAGGGAGAGAACCCCTCTTCTTCTGCCTCCTTGCACCATGCCTTGCAGGATGGTCTTTGCAAGGCCTGGTGCTCTGGTGACGTGGCCATAACATCGGAGTTTTCGTTTCTTCACCATTGTGAGCATATCATAGTATTGTCCAATGGCTTGTGTGATGGTCTGTCGGACTTCGTCATTGGTGATGTGTTGGATATAGGAAATACCAAGAAGTCTTCTATAGCACCCCATCTCCATGCTTTTTATTCTTCGTTGTAGATCTGTTGTAAGGGTCCATGTTTCGGAAGCGTATAGGAAGATGGAGATGACAAGATGGAGTGTAGACTGATGGTCCTGTCTTTCCAAATTGGCTTCAACCTTGTCAAGGCAGCAGTTGTTTGCGCGATCCTGGAGAGGACTTCCTGTCGGGACCCATTGTCTGATACAATAGTTCCTAAATACTTGAAGCTATGCACTACGTTGAGGGATTGGCCTTGGAATTTGATGCCCGTGTTGATGCCATTGGTGTTGTTGGTCATCATTTTGCTCTTCTCCGCACTTATTTCCATTCCATAGGTCCTGGAGGTGGTGTCAAGCCCTACTCCATAGGTCCTGGAGGTGGTGTCAAGCCCTACTCCAGACACCAAAGCCGCAATCTACAAGCCGCGTGGTTCAGTCACAAATAGGGACAAAGATCACACGGCTGTACCGTTAAAACAGGGGAAATAACTGCCTGTCAGAACCGAAATGGAAAATTCAAACTTAAGCCTTTGTGTTGAGCAAGGAACCCCCACGGTAATGTAATAACAATGGGAATGTTATTGTAAACCCCTTTTGGCCAAAAGTAAGCAAATGTTGGAATTGGGGCCCTTTAAATAAATGTGAAAATGTCGAAAATTTCATGCCATTTGTTAGTTTTCAGCTTTCCTTTCTTTCTGCTTGATTTTTTTTCCTGAATCTAATTTCCAAGAAGTATTTTGTTTGTGTGTTATTGTATGAATTGAGCGACTATTTGAAGTTAGAAATAGTGTCATTATGTGAGAGAGGTGACACCTGTAAATGAGATTTTGGACTGTCTATATTTGTTAGAAATTGAAGTAATTACCACTGTATTAGCGAGACAATTCTAAGAAAGACAAGAATAATCGAAAGACCGTACGATGCTTGTAGTTTGCCCAATAACTACTGACGAGTGACTGGCAGTAGTAGAAGTAATTTTAAATGAACAAGATACAGAGGATGAAATATTACTACTACTACTACTACTCCTACTCCTACTACTATTACTCCTACTACTACTACTCCTCCTCCTACTCCTCCTCCTCCGCCTACTACTACTCGTACTCCTCCTCCTCCTCCTCCTACTACTACTACTCCCTGTGACGGGGGTTTTATTGTTGCTGGGCTCTGCACAAAGGACTGCTATTACCTCCTCGTCTTAGTCGGTGGGGATCGCTAGTAATCTCCCTTTGACTTCACTTAATACATTTATTTGTTTAGCTCGGTCTGTGTTAAGGCTGGGGTACAGAGATAGAAAAATAGTAAAGGATCACTGTCACACTAGCTTTCACACGGCTATGAATCATATGTAGTCCAGACACTTGATAACAGTAAAAATCACACATTTATTTCCTCTACTCTATACACGATATTCGAAGTACGAATCTAACTTAAAAGTTCAATTGTCAATGCGAATGATTCGCTTGCTGATAATCTAGGCAGCTACTTTTTCTTCATCGGGCACTGGCTACTAGCGTTCATGAAGAGTGGACTACTGTGGTCATGTTTTCTACAGAGTTTTAGTGCACGGTTTCTTGTTGCACTTAACTATGGGGTTGAAGCTCTGCGTTGAGGTCGCTTCTACGACACGCTGTGTTGTCGTTGCTTGTGTCCGACGGGTGGGCTATCTGCGCACAATGCTGTAGATGCCTCGGCAGCCAACTGTACGCGTTGACGTGGTTGTTGTCGTTTGACGAGTTGGGCTCACGATATACCGCCTGCTCGTCTGTAACATATGAGACGAAATTATGCTCAACCCTGTATAATAGGTCTGTGCAGAGCGTCTCACTGAAATCCAAAGTAGCCCTCAGTGATAGCTCCACATTTCTATACATAAGCGACGAACATTCTGCTAAGTCCGTGGTCCACTGGAATCTCCACTCTAATTTCCTATACATATATAAATATAAATCGTGGCTAACTATACACATAAAGAATTAATAATATTATAAACATTCTCGGGTACAGCCACTAGTCTGCAAGCATACATATAGGTTAAACAACAGTGGTTCCGTACATCTTTCAACATGGCGTCGGCCGGTCATGCTTGCCTCGTGGTCGGATTCCTCCACGCGGTCACGCAACATCGTACCAACAATTCATTCTATGCACAGCAAATTTCACAAACATAATTCAACAATAATATAAATACATCACGATGAAACAGAAGTATGTTCATTTACCTGTTTGACAATGTCAGGCCGTGGCTACTTGATTGAATTCGAATATTCAACAAGCACTGCTTCCCTGGTCTATCAGTGGAGAGATTTTTGCTAGGAAGTAGTTGTTTACTGCCCAAAGCGTTCAACACAAATGACCCTCTACATAGCCTTGGCCTACCCAGACAGAACTGGTTCTACCTACCGGTGCTGTGTTCTGATATGCTGAAGAAATCTGAGTGGTTGTAAAATTCAAACCTTCTACCGTCAGCTGCGATGATGTCACTGCTATGCGGGCGTCAGGCTACAACTGTGTTACGCATGATCACTTCTGTCGTCTGCTAGAGACTAACAGTAACCTTCTAAGTCTAACTGACTAAACAAGCAAAATCTCAAATTGTGCAGGGTAAACAGGTTCTCTTGTTACACTCCCTTACTGTACTACTACTACTACTCCTCCTACTACTACTCCTACCACTACTACTACTCCTACTCCTACTACTCCCTTACTCTACTACTCCTACTACTCCTACTACTACTACTCCTCCTCTTACTACTACTACTACTACTCCTTCTAATACTACTACTACTCCCTTACTCTACTACTACTCCTACTCCTCCTCCTCCTACTACTACTCCTACTACTACTCCTCCTACTACTACTACTACTCCTACTACTATAACTCCCTTACTCTACTACTACCTTTTCTCCCCATCCCGGTCGAACAGCGTTGTGCTCAGTCGAGGGCGTCAGACTATGCGCCCAAAGGTTGCAAGTGGGCGCCTCGGGCGGTTTGAGTTAAATCCTGTATCGGCCAGCGCCTTGAGCAGCTCTTAAGCTGGAGCGACGCTATACTCGAGAGAACTTTCGAATGATCGAGCGCGACACAATTTTAACCAATCAGAACAAATTTCGTCATCACTGTCTCACGTCATACAACCATATTTAGGATGGAAGCGTCTCTAGTTACCACTAGAATTCTCCACACGCTTCGATCGATAGTAAACAACCAACTCTAAAAAAAATTCTCAAATACTATCGACCAACTAAAATTATCAACGTTATACAAAGCTTCTTCTAACAACAACGCAAAATCAAATCAAAGGTAAATACACTCTATTATTGCATGCTTTACAAAATAAAAAGATCTGATCTATCGCGCGCGTTTCATATGCACCATCGTGCGCGTCGCAAACGTAACATAGTTAGTGTCTAAACTGTGCGTACTGTACGTCACACTACGTTCAACCAATCGCAGGGGGGGGGGGGGGGGAGTACAACTATGCGGTGGGCAACATGAGCCAAGGAGAATAAAGGTTACATTGGCGAAGACCGCCACTTACGCGCCGATCTAGTCTCCACCAATCACAAAGGGACATGCAACAATGTTGAATCCTCTCTGAGCCAATCAATATAAAGGTTACATAGGCGAAAACCGCCAGGTTCGCGCCGCGCTAGGCCCCGCCAATCGCAGAGGGACATAAAACAATGTTGAGCCAATGAGAGCAAAGGTTACATCGGCGACGAAAAAACTGAATAAGTGCGACGAAATGTCTCCGCTAGATATACTTAGGGAATTACAGAATGTCAAAATGGGAGACAGAACGCCCCACATGAAGGTATTCCATAAGATACATTGCAGGTGTAAGGTCACCCCTGACTGCTTTCTAATCCTTGGAAAAGCCTTTTTCTAAGGCTTTTTGGTGCAGTGTTATGAAATTAACACACAGTAAAATACGTAAACCCACAAGTGGTACACAGTCAACGTACTATTAGTCTTCTACAAAAACAGGTACAAATACAATTTTCAGCCAAGTTACCTAACTTTTTTTCTGTTAGTAGAAACATCATTAACAGCATCAACTTCTCTGAAGAAGACACACATTTCCGTACAACGATACATTTATTACGTAATATTATTTTAGTTGTCAGTACATAAAGGTTACCGACCTTCGTTCCTCCTTGGACCCCCCCCCCCCCCTCACCTCTCTCTCTCTCTCTCTCTCTCTCTCTCTCTCTCTCTCTCTCTCTCTCTTTCTTTCTCACCGAGTTCCGTCTTCTCCTTCACATAAAATATAAAAGAGTAAACAACCTCTAGCAGTAGCATCAACATGTAACAACAAAGGATGTCGTCTGTCTTGTTCTCTCTTAGCCCAATGGCCGACGTTTAAAACCTGTCTGCAACGTTTCAGCCTCGATTGTCTTGGAAAGGCGGAGGCAACGGAGTTAAGTCACCAGGTATGAACGTCTTCAAAGACATTTCCAAAAAAGCACGGTACTCTTAAATACCAGCTGCTGAAACTTCAGGTATCATAACGGTTTATGAAAAACATATGTGCTTATGAAAAACACATGCATCATAAAAACACATACAATAATGGCTTGGGGATGTATTTTTTTAAGTGTTCAAAGTGCAGGTAATGTGAATTGTTGACAGTTTGTAGACTGAACAAGACCCATCAGAACCATGTTTCGGAACTTTTAGTCTTCATAAACCGGTTTAAATTTATACCATATGTCAAGTAAGATGGATCCAAAGACAGACGCATGAAGTTGTAAGGTCAATGTATATGGTAGAAGAAGAAGAAGAAGAAGAAGAAGAAGAAGAAG